>CM038671.1:569491196-570138696 GCA_021605145.1 Aegilops bicornis | reverse complement strand
GTAAAGGTTTATGACGCCCGGATAATTAATCTACAGTGAACCTCCACTAATGATGCCATGTCACCTCGGTTACTGTTGATAAACTCGCGTTGGTTCAATCCCGTTCGAATTCAAAATTCAAAATCAAGTCAAACAGCAAAAGTTTTCAAACACTAAAACTAAAATGTTCATCATGTGGCAAATAATCTCTAACTAGTTTTGGTGGTCGAACCAACCTTTTACAAAGTGTTTAAATGCCCTAAACTAATTAAAAACAGTGGCTAGAATAATAATTTAACTGATTTTGAAAATATAAAAATATTAAACTAATTTATTTTGGGTCCAAACTAGGTTTGGCAGTGGCCTATTTTGATGATACTAATTTAGGTGCTAACTTTGTATTTTAAAGAATCTAAGATAACAGAAACTAAAATAAAACAGAAAAGAGTAAATAAAAGAAAGAGAAAATAAAATAAAAGGAAAAGAAAACAAATAGAGGAGACCCCCTGTGCACTTAGCCACTAGCTGTCGAACTGGCCCAGCCCAACTCCCCCCTCCATCATTTCTGTTCACCGAGTTGCGTTGGACACCGCGTGAGCATCGGCGCCGCAGAATGCCACACGTCACCCATCCGCCATCTTTGCCTGGTGGATAAGATCACCACCACCACCCTGATGAATCCTAAATCCCCAATCCCCATTCTCCCCCATCTCTCTCCCTCACCATCGCCTCCTCTTTGCCATGGCCACTAGCACTCCGAGCCACGAGGAGCTTTCCAGGAGCTTCACCGTTACCTCCTCGACGTCATCAGCATCCGGAATCGCCAAGTGTCAGACTGCAACATCACCGTCATCCCGTCTTCGTCCTTGGTGCCTGGAGCTACTCGTCGCTGATTCGCTGCGACCAAGTCATCCCTGGCCTCGCCGTCCCCTCCTCTGCGACCACTGTGACCTCCCGCTCGAAACCCCTCCCTGCCCCACTCGATTTGATGTCCGTAGCCGTTGTCCCTTGTTGATTGAAGCGAACCGCCACCCGAATTCGTCGTCGGTGTTGCTTCGGCGACCAATTGGTCGCTCCAGCGCGTCCAAAAACCTCTCGGTGGACCGTAGAGCAGTGCTAGGGCGTTAGTTTTCTCGCTTGCAAGAGGAAACGCCAAACCTGTAGCGCCGAGCCCGCCGCCGCGAGCTTGACCTCACCGCCATCAATCCGCCAGCCTCAGACCGCCCATGCCCCGCGCTTCTACTTTGTTCGCTGCCCGCTGCGACCGCCTCCCTGCCGCTTCAGCTTCTGCTCAAGCTCGCCGCTTACTGATTCCCCTGGCCACGCACGCACCGAAAGCGATCCTGCCGTGGCTCAGATCCTCGCCCGCTTGCTGCAATCTGCCGGCCTCGCTTCCCATCACTCTCGCCCCACCGTGCATGCATGTTCGCTCGGGCTGCGGCTCGCCTCCCGTAGCTGCCGCTGCTCCCGCTCACGCTTATGCGGATACGCCGCTGCCATTCCTCCTCGCCGCTGTTTCAATCGCTTGCCGTTGTTGTGGTGTTGCCACTGCTGCTCGCCGGCGCTGCCGCCGTTGTTCGCGGCCACAGAACATTGCTACTTGCCATGGCCGAGCGGCTGTGTGTGTGTGAATTGCGTGCTATGTGTGTCGTGTGTGTGTAGCGTGTGTGTGTGCGGCCATGTGTGTGTGTGTGTGTGGCCGGATGCGTCTCTGGATGAGACCGGGTCCTGTTTAGGTTAGTAGCTAATTAGTACAGTTAGGCAAATGAGTGGTTAGGTGTAGTGTATATGACATGTGGACCCTACTGCTAAAAGAAAAGATAAGTTAGATTAAAGTTAGAATAAAAATATCTAAGCCTATGACATGTGGGTCACACCTCTCCTTTTGACTAGTCAAATTGACTTAGTCAACCCAAATTAAAATAATATGTTAATTCTAGAAAATCATTTACAGCTTTGAAAAATAATATAAAATAAACCATAACTCGGATGAAAATACTTTGAACATGAAAGTTGCTCAGAACGACGAGACAAATCTGGATACGTAGCCCGTTCGTCTGCCACACATCCCTAGCATAGTGAACACGCAACTTCCCCCTTTGATTCATGTGCCCGAAAACGCGAAACACCAGGGATACTTTCCCAAATGTTTCCCCCTTCGCCAGTATAGCCTAGTACTGTGCTAGGTCACCCCTAGCACCGCGTGTTGCCTTGTTATATTTTGTGATGCTTTGATTGCTTTGTTATTTATGGTGTTCCCCCTACGTTACTCCTTTCCGGTAGACCTCGAGACCGCTGTCGGTACCCCTGTGATCGATTACATCGACGATGAACCCTTCTTGCCAGAGCAACCACGCAAGCCCCCCCCCCCTGATCACCAGATATCGCCTATTCCTTCTTGTCGGCGTTCTGGGAACGGGGGTCCCCAGACTTGCCTGCCTGCGGCCTGCGGCGTGGCTCAAAGGAGGCCCAGGACAGCCCATCTTCATCAACACAAACTCAAGACCCTCGCGAGGGGCTGAGATTGCTGGGCGGACGACCAGAGCTTCCTCAGCACGGCCTCGTCAGCCGGGCTCACGAGGAGGCGGAGAGTTCAAGGCGGGGTACCTCACGAGGTGCCCATGAGGCAAGCCATGACGACCAAGGGCGCCTGGCCAAGGCCACCACAGGCAGCCCTCCTTTCCTCTTTGGTGCAAAGGGAGCAAGCGAAAGTAGAGCATCAAGCAAAGGTATCCGCTTCGTGCAACAAGACTAAGACCAGCCCCGACGGCCGGAATGCGTCATCGTGGAGCCCAAGCAAAGGCCATCACCAGAGCCTTTGGCAGGCGAGGACCAACTTTAGTCGTGATAAGTGTACCCGTTGTTCCCCTTCAAAATGGCCAATTGTTGGCGCCCTTCCCGCTCAATATTTGGGAAGAGGCCCAGGGCCTTCGTCTATATAAGTAGAGCTAGCCACCATAGTAGGGGGGACGATCGGATAGAGGCGGATCCGGCACTTGGAATCCAGAGAGAGAGAGACCCGATCCTCAAGCTAGAGAGACGGGATACCACTTAGCAGTTCATCACACCCAACAAGAACAGACCCTCGCGAGGTTGTTCTTCCCTGTATTGTTCTTCATCAGCCCCAGAGGCAATCCACCACACCACAAACTAGGGTAGGGTATTACACCACAACGGTGGCCCGAACTAGTATAAATCTCGTGTCTCTTGTGCCGTTTCTTATGTAGTAGTTTAGGTTCCTGCGATTCGGGGAGGTACGAGACGGTGGAGGGTTGGATCTCCGTGCGCACCCCAGAGTTCGAACCTCAAGGGTCTGCCGGAACCCGAAATCCAACATTTGGCGCGCCAGGTAGGGGTGCGCCGGAATCTGCCTTTCGTCGCCTCGTTCTTGCCCGACCACCGCAACCATGTCTGACGCTCATCGGGCTCAAGGCTGAGTGCCGAGCCGCCGCCTCCCATGTCGCCCAGACGGTTCCCATCGGCGGGCGCCCTCGCTGCTCCTCGTCACCTGTTGTCAACGCCGCCATCGCCCGGGCGGGAACGAGCGCAAGCGCCGCCCCAAAGACTGGCCCATGAGGCGGGACGGCTGTACCGCCACGCCGCTTTCACCGCACGGTTCATCGCCACGCGCGCTTCAAGGCATGGAGGCCCGAAGCTGCACTCATCGTGGGCTAACGAAGCTCGCGCTATCGCTTCTGCCGACGACGTTTACGAAGAATGGCTCGACTGCCGCTGAAGCTCGTTCAAGGCTGCGCAGAGGCGCACCTGCTGCTCTGTTTTGCTGCACCGCACCGCACTTCGCTCGCGTATGGCGAAGCTCCCGGGGCGCCTCAGCCGCCTCCTCCTCAAGATGGCGCCCTGGCCCCAAGGTGCGCGGCCCCTGGGCAGGACCCGTTCCGCCGGGCGCCGGCGCGGCAAGAGCAGAGCTGCCAAGTTCCTCGCCCGCAAGAAGCTGCCCGAGCGCCTCACTCCAAAGACGCTAAGACCTCGCGCTTCAGCTTGGCGCGCTGGGAGGCCTCGGCAAGACCAAGCTCTTCGCCGTCCGAGGTTTCTCGCAGCCACGGCGGGCTGCCGTGTTTTCACCATCGAAGCCGCAAGCAGCCGCATGGCCCGCCAAGTTCAAGCCAGACCGCCTCCGCGCTTATGACGGCATTTGACCCCACGGAGTTCCTCCAAATTTACGAAATGGGCATCGAGGCTGCCAACAGGGGATGAAAAGGTCATGGCGAACTGGTTTCTATGGCGCCATGGCGATCGGAGCCCGCCGCCTTCGGACCGCCCTGTGCACGATCTCTTCCGGGCCGAGATGCACACCCGCTTCATCGCTAACTTCCAAGGTACCGCGATCGCCACCCGCCGTGAGCGACATGCGCCGGATCAAGGCAGCAGCCTGTGGGAAACCCCGCAAAAGTACATCCAACGCTTCAACAACACGCACCTCAAGATCCCTGTGGTAATGGAGGAGGCCATCATCTCGCCTTCTCCGACGGGCGGCGCGACGCCAAGATGAAGGAGGAGCTGTCGATGCATGAAGATCTCGTGCACCTCCCCGAGCTGTTCAACTTGGCGACCAAGTGTGCTGTGGTCGAGGAGGGCGCCTCTCCTCCTCGAGCTGCCCGCCATGGATCCCGGAAGAGAAGAAGTCCAAGGCCAAGGACGTGAAGCGCAAGGCTGCCATGCTCGCGTCAACCGCATACACCAAGCGAGGCGTAGATCAGCCCGAGTCTTCTAAGGGCAGCCGGTATCACAGGTACCACGCACCTCCACACCCACAACACCAACGAATGTCAAGAGCTCCGGCCGCAGGCGCAAGGAAGGGTCGGCAGACGCCTGATCGCAGCGACCGGCTACGACCGAGGAGGAGGAAGGAATGCAGACGCTGGGAAGACCATGCCCGCCGCCAAGGGTGGCGCGACCAACCTCGCGAGGACCACTGGCAAGACCCACCTCGCGAGGGGGGGCCGAGGATCAGCCTCGTGAGGATCGCCTGCAAGGGAACGCAGCCTCCCTCCGCTGCCGCCGCCACCAAGGAGAGTCAAGACCGGGCTATCAGGCCAGGGTGCTGGGGCTGCCGTGAAGCGCTGCGCGATCGTCAGCATCCTCGGGCGGAGTTGCCCCACCTCTCACCGCTTCTTCAAGCAGCTTCGCCTGAAGTGAATGCAGTCCTCCCAAGCTCGAGTCCACGCGCCCTCTCGTGGTCGGCGGCGCCATTACGCTCAGCTCGGGCCGATCAGCTCAAGCGCGCAGCCACAGCCGGAGTTCTTCCGATGCTTTGCTCCCCAATCATCGAACGTGCTGGTCACCAAGACCCTCATAGACGGGCGGGCAGGTGGCTCAAAATCCTGTCCGTGGAGACGCTTCAACAATCTTCAAGTGCCTTTACAACCGCCTTTCAGCCAACCAAGCCTTTCTCCGAGTCACCGACGGCTCCACGGTCCCGATCGGGCAGGTCCGCCTTCCTGTCACCTTCGGGGCCCGCGGATAACTACCACACCGAGCTCATCGACTTCGACATCGCCACATTCGCCATCAGACAACGCCATCCTCGGTACCCGGCGTTGGCCAAATTCATGGTCAGAACTCCACCATGGCTACAACATCCTCAAGATGCCAGGAAGCGGCGGAGTCATCACGGTGCCCGTGAAGAGAGAGATGCAGCAGGTGCTCCCCGGAGCGAAGCTTTGCCAGCCGTGACTGGAAGACCTGCACTACAAGCAGCAGGATGCCTCCCGAGGCAGCACCCAAGAAGAAGAAGACATCGACCGCCCGGCTCTTCAAGAGACAGTTCTCAGGCCCGTGACCGCCGGGGAGCCTCCTTCCATCGCAGATAGGAAAGCGCGCCTCGATGCCCTCCTCAGTGGCTCGGGGCTCTCCCCGAGGGCCGCCGACCTCGCCAAGGTCTCGAGGGAGGCGCTTGGGCACCACATGGAGGCGTGTTTCAAGCACGCTTCCAAAGAAAGGTGAGCAAGACCAGGAGCACGTAACCCTCAAGAGTTCATCAAGAAGGCCATTCAGAACTACATGAGTCAAGGGTCATGAGGGGCAGCCACCGCCTACTCACTGTGGGCCCCCATCCAAAGCGAGGATGGTGGGCTGCGCGTCAGATCAACATACCAGGCTCAACTGAGCCGCATCTCAAGAGAGCCTCCGCCCTCGCGAGTGGGACGCTACAGGGTCCGCCCCATTAGCCTTCAGACGCATGCCTTATGGCTCGCTAAACGTTGCCGCGCACTGCCTGCCTCATGAGGACCATCCCGAGGCTGGCTCAAGAGGTCGCACGCCGCAGCCTGGCGGAGATGGAGATGGCCCATGAGGAGCCGGGCAGCCTCCTCGAGCCTCCCGAGGCCCCCGGGCCTGGGGGCTCGTGAGGATCGGCTCTCGCAGCCCACCGAGTCTGCTACATCAACAACCCTTCATCCCCAACATCACCAGGTGACATCTTTAAGTTCTATTTCCAGCTGGGAGCGCCTTCAGGTCAGATTATTCCTGTGCCGCTGGGTCCGCCCTTGCGCATGTATCCCTTTTATTTAATGTGTTTAGCTTATCCTGTTGGGGGCGCCTCAGGCTGCATCATCCCCAAGCCGCCGGGCCAGTCCCGCTGCATGTACCCTTCATGCGCTTTCCTTAGGATTATGCTCGCTCCACCATGCTTGTTATTTGGTGCCTTCTCCTGGGTGGCGAAATCTTGCACGTTAAAGGGGGGGTGCCTGAGCATCGCGACTCAGGGCTCCCACCGGCTCTCCGGCCCTCACCCTCTGGTCTTGTCCATGGCATCGCGACCTAACTTGCCAGCGACGGTAGAGACCAGCCCGAGAGCCGGGACCCGAGGACGTAGACTTTCGTCGTCCAATCCAGCTTGCGCGTTGAAGGGGGGGTGCCTGAGCATCGCGACTCAGGACTCCTACCGGCCCTCCGGCCCTCACCCTCTGGTCTTGTCCTTGGCATCGCGACCTGGCTTGCCAGCGACAGTAGAGACCGGCCCGTGAGCCGGGACCCGAGGACGTAGAGTTGCGTCATCTAGCCTAGCTTGTGCGTTAAAGGGGGGGTGCCTGAGCATCGCGACTCAGGGCTCCTACCGGCTCTCCAGCCCTCACCCTCTGGTCTTTCCCATGGCATCGCGACCTGGCTTGCCAGCAACGGCTGAGACCAGCCCGAGAGCCGGACTCAAGACGAGAGCACCCCAAGATCCGCCAAATTTGCAGGTGAACACACTCAAGATAAGGCCCAGAGCCAGCGCAACCCGCCTTGAGGTAGGGCCTCGTGAGTCCTGTGGTCGGCTCACGGGTGCCCCAAAGACACCTCGCGAGGCCTCTCGCGCCTCTCCAAAGCAACTAACGGCAGGACTAACAATCGCCACGGTGAGCTCTTGTTCCTTTTGTGGTGAACCTGCAGGGTCCCCCCAAGGAGCACGGAACGACCTCGCAACGCAATCTCTCGCCGGCCGAGGCACGGACCTGGCGCCGCACCAGGAAGCATTGTCCTGACCCACGAGATAAGTCACCCTCCGGACACACTAGTCATCGCTACACCATCCCCACACTCAATGCAACTCCGTGTTAGTAACATCGCTCTCCTTCCTCACTGAATGATGGCTGCTTGAGCGCCAAGGGGGACCCCCTGAGCATCGCGACTCAGAGACTCTTACCGGACCTCGGGCCGCTCACCTCCTGGCCTTGACCACGGCATCGCGACCTGGCATACCAGCGATGGCTGAAGCCGCTTTGGGATCGGGACCGCTGTCGCAGAGCACCAAGCCCTCACGAGGTTTGAAAGGAAGAAACTGAGCTAGAACAGAATGAGCATCCCGCATTGCCTCATAATAAGGATCATACTGACAAACGAAGCTACAAATATCTTACAAGCCCCGCGGGGTACATTCTTGGCTCCTCGCAGGAACAAAAGACACGAATCCTAAGGAGTCCTATCTATAGGGACCACCGCGGCAGGCGCCATCATCAACAGTGGGCCACCAGGTCCGGAGCCGACCCCATCCAGATCAGGGGCGGCGACGACCTGACGAGCTCGCCCTGCTCCGGGAGCGGCGCGAGCTCGGGGCTCAGAGCTGTCGCCGCCGCCTCCGGCGCGCCAAGAGCTCGGCGGAGTCACTGGATCCTCCGCGCTTTCTGCCGCCTCGAGAAGCTGCCAAGGAGTGGTCGGTCGGCCTCCGCCTCACCATGCCAGGTTTCACCGCCCCTCCCGGCAGCACTCCAGCGACCCTCCGCGTCAAGAGCTTGAAGGATATCACCGAAGCACCGCTGCACTCTGTGTGGATCGTGAGGGCGCCTCGCCCCTGCAGACCCGGGCGACCTCGCCCCAGCCTCGAGTCATGAATACCTCGCCTGGGGCACCATCTGCGACCTCTGCCTTGTCCGCTGGGTGCCGCAGCCATGTGCTGCAGCCTGTGAGTCGGGGGCCTTCACGGGACGGCGGAGGTGAAGAAAGAAGGAAGGCGAACCCAAGACTTAGGAGGCGCGCGACGCTGGGCACGAATCTCCCGGCAGGAGCCTCGGCGTGGACCTGGGGGAAGACGACACCTTCGTGACTCCGGCGTTGCCGACGGCGCCATTCGTGGCGCCTGCGCATCACCTCCTTCAGGCCACCAATCATGCGCATAAGGGAAGAGGAAATGGTGGCGGCCGCACGCACTGCAGACGGGCGCCTCACAAGGCCCTACCCCGACACGGAGAGGAGGCCGCTTTGGGGGAGCGGGTCAGATCCTCTTGAGGAGCCTTTCCTTTCTTCCCTGGAGAACCGGCGGATCGGAGCCATGGCAGCGACGAGACGAGGAAGAGGAGAAGCGGAAGATGATAGTCCGGAAGGGCGACGCCATTCCGTGCTTATATAGCGGCGGAGGCCAACCGTCGCCTCCACTATCACCTACCATCATGCCCAACTCGCATGCAAGGACCCGTCGAATCCGGGGCGGTTACTGTGGCGTCGTGGGGGAGTAGGCTCCCACGCCCAATCAACCGCCACGCGGCGCCTAAGGTCAAGCTGTTAGGGCCCACGACGCTCGCACTTGCCCTTTCGCCTCGCCGGCCAAGTTCGGGCGCCATGGGCCCGGGGAGCTACTGCCGGCGTTTCCGGGAACGGGGTCCCAGGACTTGTTCGCCTCGGCTCAAGGCGTGGCTCAAAGGAGGCCTGTGACAGCCCATCTTCATCAACACAAACTCAAGACGCCATGAGGCCAAGCCTCATGGGCGGACGACCAGGAGCTTCCTCAGGGCACGGCCTCGTCAGGCAAACAGCTCACGAGGAGGCGGAGAGTTCAAGGCGGGTACCTCGCGAGGTGCCCATGACGCAAGCCATGATTTACCAAGGGCGCCCAAGAGGCGCCAGCCAGCCGCCCCTCCTTTCCTCTTTGGTGCAAAGGGAGCAAGCGCGGCGAGCATCAAGCAAAGGCATCTGCTTGGTGCAACAAGACCAAGACCAGCCCCAACGGCTGGAATGCAGTCATCATGGAGCCCAAGCAGGCGTCATCACCAGAGCCTTTGGCAGGCGAGGACCAACTTTAGTTAGGATAAGTGTACCCGTTGTTCCCCTTAGAAATGGCCAATTGTTGGCGCCCTTCCCACTCAATATTTGGGAAGAGGCCCAGGGCCTTCGTCTATATAAGTAGAGCTAGCCACCATAGTAGGGGGACGATCGGATAGAGGCGGATCCGGCACTTGGAATCCAGAGAGAGAGACCCGATCCTCAAGCTAGAGCGACGGGATACCACTTAGCAGTTCATCACACCCAACAAGAACAGACCCTCGCGAGGCTGTTCTTCCCTGTATTGTTCTTCATCAGCCCCAGAGGCACTCCACCACAACACAAACTAGAGTAGGGTATTAAACCACAACGGTGGCCCGAACTAGTATAAATCTCGTGTCTCTTGTGCTGTTCTTGCGAGTAGTTTAGGTTCCTGCGATTCGGGGAGGTACGAGACGGTGGAGGGTTGGATCTCCGCGCGCACCCCAGAGTTCGAACCTCAAGGGTCTGCCGGAACCCGAAATCCGACACTTCTCTCTACTGCTTGCATTAGAGTAGTGTAGCATGTTACTACTTTCGGTTAATCCTATTCTGCTGCATAGTCTGTCATTGTTGCTACAGTTGTTACACTTACCTGCAATCCTAAATGCTTAGTATAGGATGCTAGTATTCCATCAGTGGCCCTACATTCTTGTCCGTCTGCCATTCTATACTATCGGGCCGTGATCACTCGGGAGGTGATCACGGGTATATACTTACATACATACTATATATGATACATGGTGGTGACTAAAGTCGGGTCGGCTCATAGAGTACCCGCAAGTGATTCCGTTGTGGGGGCTGAAAGGACTGCTGGCTCCATCCAGGTAGTGGTGGGCCTGAGTTCCCGACGGCCCCCGACCGTTACTTTGTGGCGGAGCGACAGGGCAGGTTGAGACCACCTAGGAGAGAGGTGCGCCTGGCCCTAGTCGGCGTCCGCGGTTACTTAAAATAACACGCTTACACTACAATAAAATAAACTTCCATGATGATACTTGTTTGTCACAGTAGGTCGCGTTTTTTGTCATGCATGTACATCCATGACAAATTTATGACAGAATCAAGATAGTCATACCTGTGATGTCGTAGAAGTGTTCCATGACATTACCAAAATTATCATCACGGAAGTGTCCACTTCCATGACAACAAATCACGCGTCACAGAAGTGCTTTCGTCAAGGGTGACCGACACGTGGCATGCACCGTAATGTAATCGCCGTTAAGCTACGGGTCCGGGTTTTGGATCCGATAACCCGTTAACAGCCCCGACCAATGGGGATTTTCCACGTGTAAAATCATCATTGACTGGAGGAAACACGTGTCGGCTCACCGTTCGGATAGATGTCATCCACTCATTGGACCCAAAGTGCCTATGATACGTCGACACGTGGCACGACCCAACAGAGGCCCATTCCTGTGAAAAGGCTGGCCCGTTTGACTTGGTCAAAAAGGTGGCGGGTCGGCCCACGGCAAGCATGTTAACGGCTTGTTCACATATAGCCCATTTACAGCCCGCTAACCTAGGGCCCGTTTACGGCCTATCCGGATTAGGCCCAGTAGCGTCATCTGGGCCGTCCAATATAATTCCAGCCCGTTTTAACTTCCGGCCCATGTATGGCCCATGACGTCTTTTGGCCCATCTGAGGCCCTTAGTAACCCTCGGCCCGTTAACGGCCCGTGGTAAAACTGGCCCGTGATGAACAGTGTATCACTTTATACCCATTAACAACCCATTATACCGTTGGGCTGTTTCCAGCCCATGTTATCCTTCAGCCTTCTCAGGGCCAATTTATTCTTGGGCTCATTTCCAGCATTCGTTTACTTACGGCCCGTTACAGGCCTTTTCGCCAGGGCCAAATTCAGCCCGTGGATACAGTCGGCCCGTTTGTGGCCCGTTAATCTGTTGGGCCATTTTCATAGCATCATCAAATGCGACCGTTTAATGGCCCGTTATGGTCAGCCCATAAAACGTACGATTTCCACTCTAGCCCGTTTACGTCCCCTTATACGGCCCATACAAGGCCCAAAGATGAGACAACCCGTAGAAGGCCCATTGACCCGACGGCCCACAGGAGGCCCATTGACCCGACGGCCCATAGAAGGCCCATGGATTCGCTGGCCCATGGAAGGCCCATGGATCCGACACCCAATATAAGGCCCACGGATCCTGACGGATTTCGGGTTCCGGCAGACCCTTGAGGTTCGAACACTGGGGTGCGCGTGGAGATCTCTCCCCTACCAGCTCACGCGTGTATGGATTGCGAGGGATCTAAACTAGGAACGAAGAACAACGCAAGGGACACGGGGTTTATACTAGTTCGGGTCACCGTTGTGGTGTAATACCCTACTCTAGTTTGTGGTGTGGTGGATTGCCTCATGGGCTGATGATGAACAATACAAAGGAAGAACAGCCTCGCGAGGGGCTGTTCTTGAGCTGCTGCGATGAACTGCTTGTGTGAGTTTAGTCGCCTCTCTCTCTCTCTCTCTCTGCGTGATCTCCATCCCCCTACCTTTGTGGTGGCTAGTCCTATTTATAGAGGGAGGCCCTGGGCCTCTTCCCAAATAATGAGCGGGAAGGGCGCCAACAATTGGCCATTTTGATCGGGAACATCTAGTACACTGATCCTGACTAAAGTTGGTCTTGGCTGCCAAAGACTCGACGGTGATGCCGTCACAGGCTCCACGATGACCTCCATCCTGCTGTTTCGCTGGTCTTGGTCTTGTTGCACGAGCGGCAACCTTTGCCCGATGCCTTGGCCTATGCTTGCCTCCTTTGCACCAAAGGGAAACGAGGACATGCTTGAGTCGGCGCCCGCCTGGTCTCAATCGTCATGGCTTAAGTCACGGGCACCTCGTGAGGTACCCTGCCTTGATCTCTCTCGGGCCTCATGAAAGCCCCGCCTGGACGAAGATGCCCCTGAGGAAGGTCCCCGTCGCCCGCCCCGTGAGGCTTGGCCCCTCGCGAGGGTCTTGAGCTTGAGCTGATGAAGCTGGGCCACGCTGGGCCCCACTTGAGCCACGCCGCAGGTCGCAGGTAGGCAAGTCTGGGGACCCCCGTTCCCAGGACGCCGACAGTAGCCCCCGGGCCCAAGGCGCCCCCGGCCTTGGCTTAGCAGAGAAGCGAAGGGGCATGTGCGAAGCGCCGCGGGCCCCAACAGCCTGCGGCCTTGGGCGTCGCGTGGCGATTGGTTGGTCGTGGGCATCTCCGCTTCCCCATGATGCCTCGGCAACCGCATGACTTGACAAGTCCCTGCATGCAGAAATGGGTCATGATTACCTGCGATCGTGGAGGCCGACGGTTGGCCTCCTCCAGCTATAAGTACGGAACGGTGCGAGCCCTTCCAGTCCTTCTCCTCTTGGTGCTCTTTTCTCTCCATGGCTTCGTCGAAGAGGTTCTCGGCCGCGGAGAAGGGAAAGGCCCGCCAGGTAGGGCCTGACTCTCCCCCGGCCAAGCACGGTAGAGGCCGTCCTCGCAAGCATCCTGTGGCTCCCGCAGTGGCTTCCCGCGGCCGTGGAGGCGATCTCCTACGCGGCGACGGGCGCCAGGTTGTCGATGGGGGGCGCGCTGCAACCGCGCGGCCTCCAAGCCCCCTCGTCCTGATGACGGTCCTCATTTCTCCTTGGCTGCGGCGGCAGTGGAGGGAGGCCTGCGTTCCCCTGCGGGCGATCCTCGCGAGGCTGATCCCTCCAGCCTCCCTCTCGAGGCGGGTCTTGCCAACGGTCCTCGCGAGGTTGGTCGCACCACCTTGGCGCTGGCCGCGGTCTTCCCAGGCCCCTCGCATTCCTTCCTCCTCCTGGCCAGTAGCCCCGGCCGCCAAGGCCGGGCGCTCGCTAACCCTTCCTTCGCCATGCTCTGACACCGGAGCTCTTGGCGTTCATTGGTGTTGTGGGTGTGGAGGTCGTGGTACACGCAGCATCGACCGCCCTTGGAGGACTCGGGCTGATCTGCGCCTCGCTTGGTGTACCGGTTCGGCCAGCACGGCAGCCCCTTGCGCTTCACGCCCTTGGCATTGGACTTCTTTTCTTGGGATCCGCGGGCAGAAGCTCGAGGAGGGAGAGGCGCCTCCTCAGCCTGGCGCACTTGGTTGCCAAGTTGAACAACTCCAAGGAGGTGCACAGATCTTCATGCTTCACCAGCCTCCTCCTTCATCTTGGCGTCGCGCACAGACGCCGTCCGGAGAAGGCAGAGATGATGGCCTCCTCCGCTTACCACAGGGATCTTGAGGCGTGCGTTGTTGAAGGCTGGATGTACTTTTGCGGGGTTTCCCAGCCGCTTGATTCGGCGCATGTCGCTCATGGCGGTGGCCGGTCGCGAGTACCGGAAGTTGGCGATGAAGCGGTGCGCATCTCGCCCAGAAGAGATCGTGCACGGGCCAGATTCAGGAGCCAGGTGCAGGCTCCGTCCTTGAGCGCCATGGGAAACCAGTTCACCATGACATTTTCATCCCCGTTGGCAGCCTCGATGCCCAGCTCGTAGAGCTGGAGGGACTCCATAGGGTCAGTTGTGCCGTCGTTGCGAGGAGGCAGGTCTGGCTTGAACTTGGCGGGCCACGCGACGCTGCGCAGCTCGGAGGTGAAGGCACGGCAGCCTGCCGTGGCCGCGGGGGGCCTCGGACGACAGAGAGCTTGGTCTTGCGGGCCTCCTTGCGCCGCTGGCCGGGGGCAGCAGTAGGTCCCGACGCGGCCGGAAGCGGGAGCGCCGGGCAGCTTCTCGTGGGCGAGGAACTTCTTGACAGCTCTGCTCTTGCCGCGTCGGCGCCTGGCGGAGCGGTTTCCGCTCGGAGGTCGCGCGCCTTGGGGCCAGGGCGCCTTCTTGAGGAGGAGGCGGCTGAGGCGCCCCGGGAGCTTCATCGCCACTGGGGCGGTGCGGTGCGTGCAGGCCGAGACGGACGGTGCGGGGCGCCTCTGCAGCATGGACGAAGCTTCGGCGACTTCGGTCGAGCCATTCTTCGTGAGACATCGCCGACGGGTGGTAGCGCAGGAGCTCGGTTGCCGCGATGAGTGCAGCTTCGGGCCTCCATAGCGCGCGGCGCGCGTGGACGAAGAACCAGCGGGGTGAGCGGCGTGGCGGTGCGGCCGTCCCGCCTCATGGACGGGTCTTTGGGACGACAAGCTTGCTGCCGTTTCGCCGGGCCGGTGGCGGCGTTGACGGCAGGTGACGGGAACGACGAGGGCGCCCGCCGACGGAGCCGTCTGGGCGACATGGGAGGCGAGGGCGGCTTCGGCGGCCGGGCGCTGGGTTCGACGAAGGCCACACATGGTTGTGATGGTCGGGAAGAACGAGGCGATTTAAAGCAGAAATTCCGCGCACTTACCGGGCGCGCCAAATGTCGGATTTCGGGTTCTCGCAGACCCTTGAGGTTCAACACCGGGTGCGCGCGGAGATCCAACCCTCCACCGTCTCGCACCTCGCCAATCGCTGGGACCTAAACTACTAAACGGAGCAGCACAAGAGACACGAGATTTATATCGTTCGGGCCACCATTGTGGTGTAATACCCTACTCCAGTGTGGTATGGTGGATTGCCTCTTGGGCTGATGAGGAACAATACAAGGAAGAACAGCCTCGTGAGGGTCTGTTCTTGGCGGGTGCGATGAACTGCTAGGTGGTGTTCAGTCGCTCTAGCTACCGGTTTCTTGATGAGGATCCGGATCCCCTCGCCCTGGGGGTGGCTACTCCTATTTATAGCCGAAGGCCCTGGGCCTCTTCCCAAATATTGAGCGGGAAGGGCGCCAACAATTGGCCATTTTGAAGGGGAACAGCGGGTACTCTTATCCTGACTAAAGTTGGTCCTCGCCGCCAAAGGCTCGTGATGACGCTCGCTTGGGCTCCACGATGACTCTCTTCGGCCGTTGGGCTGGTCTTGGTCTTGTTGCACCGAAGCGGATGCCTTTGCTTGATGCTCGGCATGCGCTTGCTCCTTTGCACCAAAGAGGAAAGGAGGACAGCTGGCGGGTCGGGCGCCGATCGGGCGCCTTGGTCGTCATGGCTTTGCGAGGCCATGGGCACCTCGCGAGGTGCCCCGCTTGAACTCTCCGCCTCCTCATGAGCTGCCACTCGACGAGGCCGTGCTCGAGGAAGCTCCTTGTCGCCCGCCTCATGAGGCTTGGCCCCTCGCGAGGGTCTTGAGCTTGCGTTGATGAAGATGGGCCGTGCTGGGCCGCCTTCGAGCCACGTCGCAGGCTGCAGGCAGGCAAGTCTGGGGACCCCCGTTCCCAGAACGCCGACACACTTCATAGATGGTGGGGGTGCACAGCATTGGAAGCGCACCCGACCCGGCGGGGTTGGAGGGGTGATCATCCGAGTTGAAGAGCAGGTCGGCCTCGGGCGCCACCCAGCCCAGCGGGGCTCCCTGGTGCTTGGAGGTGGCGGCAATCTGGAGGGTGAACGGTTTGACGTGGCGGCTAGAAGGTGGCGCCAGTGAGCCTCCCAGGAGAGCTGCGACAACCGGGGGCGCCGGCCCGACGCGATTGGTGAGGTAGAGGTCGCGCAGCTCCCCCCAACAGGCATGCTTCTCGTTCCCCGCCGGTCCGGTGGCGGCGTTGGCGGCAGGCGACGGGAACGACGAAGGCGCCGCCCGGCGGTAGCCGTCTGGAAGCGACTCGAGCGGCGCGAAGCTTCGGCGAAAGGCCACCATGGACACGATGAAAGATCACACACGACCAGCGGAAGAAGAAGATTCCGGGCGCACCTTCTGGGCGCGCCAAATGTCGGATTTCGGGTTCCGGCAGACCCTTGAGGTTCGAACACTAGGGTGCGGGCGGAGATCTCTCCCCTACCAGCTCACGCGTGTATGGATTGCGAGGGATCTAAACTAGGAACGAAGAACAACGCAAGGGACACGGGGTTTATACTAGTTCGGTCCACCGCTAGGTGTAATACCCTACTCTAGTTTGTGGTGTGGTGGATTGCCTCGTGTCGATGATGAACAATACAAAGGAAGAACAGCCTCGCGAGGGGCTGTTCTTGAGCTGGTGCGATGAACTGCTTGGGTGAGTTCAATCGCCTCTCTCTCTCTCTCTCTCTCTCTCTCTGCATGATCTCCATCCCCCCTACCTTTATGGTGGCTAGTCCTATTTATAGAGGGAGGCCCTGGGCCTCTTCCCAAATAATGAGCGGGAAGGGCGCCAACAATTGGCCATTTTGATGGGGAACATCTAGTACACTTATCCTGACTAAAGTTGGTCTTCGGCTGCCAAAGACTCTGACGGTGACGCCGTCCTGGGCTCCACGATGGCCTCCATCCTGCTGTTCTGCTGGTCTTGGTCTTGTTGCACCAAAGCAGCAACCTTTTCCTGATGCCTTGGCCTATACTTGCCTCCTTTGCACCAAAGGGGAAACAAGGACATCAAGAGTCGGGCGCCTCACCGGGTCTCGATCGTCATGGCTTATGCCACGGGGCACCTCGTGAGGTACCCTGCCTTGATCTCTCGCCTCCTCGCGAGCCTGCCTCGACGAGGCTACCCCGAGGAAGGTCCTCGCCGCCTCACGAGGCTTGACCCCTCGCGAGGGTCTTGAGCTTGAGCTGATGAAGCTGGGCCGCGCTGGGCCCCCACTTGAGCCACGCCACAGGCCACAGGCAGGCAAGTCTGGGGACCCCCGTTCCCAGAACGCCGACAGATCCGACAGCCCATAAAAGGCCCATGAATCCGACGGCCACAGAAGGCCAGGGATCGTCCGTCCCGTAGATGGCCCATGGAACGTACGGCCTGTGGAGGGCCATGGTCACTACAATGTTTGGGCGAGTTGGCCCCCGTTTGAACGATATAACATATTCAAAGAATTATCCTACTCTATACTATCACCTCTAAAAACATACACTATACAATAAAGAGACTAAGGCATAGAAACGTAGAATAATCCTACACTATACAATAAAGAAATTACAGCCGATTATACCAACTGGGCATTATGGTTTGGCACCAGTGATAATAAAGCATACACAAACAAAAAATTACATACACTGGGCAAATACAGCTCATACATCATGGACGCGCATCAACATAACTTACCATTTGAACTATAATCTCTTCAGAAAATAGGATTGGCTGGATTTAGATAGCAGAAATTTCAGTCTGCAAAATCTCCAATTCCTTCGTTGTTACCTCAGTGTCTTGTTTCATTTTTTGACTCTCGTGATCTAATACCGCATGTCCAGTCTCAACTTGTTGATTGTAATGCTCGTAATCATGTACACGCTTGTCTTGCCACCTCTAGTTGATGCTCGAGAACATCAGCACATTCCAATTCCAATCCATAGTCATTCGGTAACGGCCATGCCGCATCGTCAGAGATCTTTGTGTTGATGTCACTTCATCCTGAAATGTTTCTGTAAGTACACATGACTAGGGCAAGAATATAGTTACAACAGTGAAGCGAGCAAGACAGACTATTTTGTACATGGCAAAACAGTACTAACAATAATGTTACATGTCATGAAGCATAAGCAGGTGATATTTTAAAAATTATAAAAAAGGTAGTTTGTGCAGCCTGCATACATAAATCTCTCTTAGCTCACCAGAGGAGCGTGATGTTGGGGCCCAATCCAAAACACAGACAAGTTGCAAATTTAGACAGCACGTTGCGTCGAAGTAAGCAAGCAGTTGGCCATTCTATAGCTCAATTAAAGTCTTAGGGAGCATAATGAACAGCAGAGGATTTCATACAAACATACTACAGCAAGCAAAATTATGCAATCATTAGCCTAGTATAAACTAGATTGTGAGCCTCATTCAATAATAGTTGGTTAATAGACTTCAAAGCTTCGTGCACACTTCAAGCAGAGTAATTAAATGGTAAGGCCTTTAATTATGTCAAATAATAGTTATACAAGTGCAACATCGTGCATCATTCTTTGGGCATCTCATTAACTCGAGGACAAATAAAGCAATTGAAAAGACCAAATTAACTATGCCTGAAACAAACAAGGAATTGAACTGCTGAGTTGATATTGACTTACCTTAACAAAGTTGAAGAGGCTCAACAGATCCTACTTCTCTTGCAAGGCTCCTTCCTAACATCTTGTACTTGGAAATCCTCAATCTTATCTTCATTGCACTTCTCCGCAAGGTGACACAAACTAGTTGCTCGTCTCCTTGAAGATAAATATGCATACTTTCGAAGTCTCAGGAACACAAAAGGATGAGATTATAACAAAACAACACCACATAATGAAACATGCCGCATCTCTTGCACTTGCACACAATGAAATGAGCATTTACTATGTGTGCACTATGTAAAAACTAGGCATACCTTCGAACTGGATCTCTAGGTACTCTTGGAGAGCCTACTTTAGTGTACAACCAAACCTTTATGTCACATATGAGTTAGAAAAGGCCCCACTACAGCAGCCCTTGGTGTTTAAATCATTGACAAGCTCTATTAGAGTTTTAGGTCAAGAACAGCAAGTCATCAAAGCAAACAGTCCTAGTATGGCTGGCTGATGCGAACAAGCAATTGAACAGATGTATGAGCAAATCTTACATATCAAGAAAAGAAGCAAAGAAGGAGGCTTAAAGACCATCACTTGACTGGCCAGATTTAAGGGGCATTTAAACATCATGTGCAACGTATGAACTAACATAAACATTGCATATTCCAGATTCTACAATGGAATGCACATGTATTAGGTTATGCCATGTATGATGATGCCTACATGTACACTATAGCAGTGTGGAGTGATTCATCATTGCACGCACAATTGAATTGCAGGTTAAGGGCCAGTTCTATTCCGCCTTTTCAGGGCTTATTGTCAAAATAAGCCATAAAAGATGTAAAGAAGTTATTTTTGAGTTATGGGGTTGGGCTTAACTAATTTCGCTTTGGAGGGGGGGTGTTTCGGATAGAACCTCACTAAAAATTGAAGGGAAGGGGAATAGTGAAATGACTCTATTGTGTGCCTATATTACACTCAAAATGCAACTGGTGACGCCCGCGTCACACCTCACCCTCAAGTAAAAACAAACACGCAAGCGTTCATTGCCCTGCCCGCTTGCATCTCCTCTCTCCTTTCCCTCTACCTCGATCCCCTACCTGCAACACTAGGGTTCCTCCAGCAAGCCGTCGCCACTAGTCCCATCTGGCCTGGTCCTCGACGATGCTATGTCCAACTAGGCTACATGGCCGGCAGGTAGGGGAAAATCTCCCTGGCTGCTCCTCCCTCTGGTGCCGCCCCTCATTCTCATGGTCCCCAAAGAATCGCTTCCACTGTGGTTCATCCAACGACTACTTCGGCAGCGCCGCACAACCACGGCCGATGCCACATCATGCGAAGGCACCTTTATTCACCCTCCCACCTCCTGTGGCATGGCCTTGAGGTGTCTGTTGAGGGATGAGCTCATCCAACAAGGTGAGGATCTCCTCTGATTTTTGCCAAATTTTCATTACGATCCACTATACGATGAATTGCTATGAGCTGCTTCTCGCCGCCGCTATATGATGCATTGCTATGAGCTGCTCCTACCGCTGCTATATGATGAATTGCTATGAGTCTGCCGCTATATGATGAATTGCTATGAGGCTGCTGCTGCTATATGATGAATTGCTATGAGTCGTTGTCGCCGCTATATGATGAGTTGCTATAAGTTGCTCCTCGCTGCCATCGTATGATGAATTGCTATGAGCTGCTCCTGCTGATGCTATATGATGAATTGCTATGAGCTGCTCCTGCTGCTGCTATATGATGAATTGCTATGAGATGCTCCTGTTGCTGCTATATGATGAATTGCTATGAGTTGCTCCTCCTGCTGCTATATGATGAATTGCTATGAGCTGCTGCTGGTATATGATGAATTGCAATAATCGTTGTCTGTTTGTATGATGAGTTGCTATGAGCTGCTGCTGCTATATGATGCTTTTAGGTGGTGCTGCTATATGATAATACCCAGCCACTTGGACCATCGAATTTTAATAAATAATTGTTCTTCATTTAAATGTGGGTCATGCGTTTTTCGTTTAAATTAGGCAATGGGATCTCTATGGAAAACATTGACCAAAGTAGATTGTGCCAAGTAGATGGTATCTTTGTATTTGCATTTTGAGCAAATAGTGATGGTCTGTTTTCCTATCATATTAATTACTGCACTGGGTTCAATTTGTGATGTTTGCAAGTCAAATTAATTTTCATATGGGCAGCAAAATGAAAAAAATAGAATGCAATCTAGACTTTTCACTTATCATTCCAAAGATAAGCTGAAAACGCAATGAAAAGAACTGGTTGGCTTATTACATGGAGCTTATATTCACACGTGCTTATTTTCTTAGGATAACTCGTAATAACTGTCCCTAAGAAACTTGGCCAATAGAACTGACATACAAATAACATGTCACGATGATTGCAATGGAGGAGTGACGTACCATAGCACACTGTATAGGCTCACCGCCGGCTCTCCTTTTTTTGTGATGTTCCATGAAATTGCCACATACATCTTGTACTTTTTCATTTAACCCAATCTGCAAGTTGGCACAGCTAATTTCAGACATCTCTACATGATAATACATTGCATATCCCTTGCACATATTTAAACCACCAATTAATGATTGTGTGCATAGCATAAACTAGCCATGACTCCGTGTCTTTGGACTAGCGTGCACTCTAAGGGAGCCTAATGTAGTGTACTGGAATTCCTACATGCCACCTATGATTTTGTGTAATGTACTGCCTCTGTTCCTAAATATATGTCTACTTAGAGATTCCAGTATGGACCACATACAGATGTATATAGATGCATTTTTTAGTGTAGATTCACTCATTTTGCTCCGTATGTAGCCTATATTGGAATCTCTAGAAAGACTTATATTTAGGAACGGAGGTACTAGGTAGTATCATGTATGACATTTACATATCTAATTTAGCAGCCAAGAGTAGAAATCATTGTTCGCACAAAGGGATTCTTGGTCGAAAATCCTAGCAAAGCATTTGGCAAAGGTACGTAACAATACAAGAGAGAGAGAGAGATACACTTACAAGATCATAGCAAAGCCTCGGTCCAGGATCTTGGTTGGCCAAGCTGTTAGATCCAGAAGAAACATCGTCCTTGTAGTTTTTGCCAGCTGCATAACAGGTAAAAGCGACCTGTTAGTATATTTTAAGTACATCGGGCAGGTGATGCTGGACGGGTTTAAAGGTGACAAGTACCTAGGCCGTGGCGGGTGCTTGGCATCTTGCTAGACGGTGGGAATCAGGTTAGAAATGTCAAGGGTGATGACGTTGCGCTGGCTGTCGGGGTCCGATAAGGAGATGTAGAACCGTCGAGTAGGGTGTTTGTCGAGCGGCTCCGGTAGGGTGGACTACGGTGTGGGTGAAGCGGATCTGTGGCCGTGGACGAGGGCGTAGGTGAAGCTGCTTCGATGGTTGGGGTAAGGATGGTGTCGACGATGCGGATCTGCGGCCTTGGACGGGGCGTCAGAAGCTGCTCCCGTAGGTTGGATGAGGGTGCGAGGAAGCGGATCTGAGGCCATGGACTAGTGAGTTGGCAAAGCGGCCCCGGTAGGGTTGAAAATGGTATAGGCGAAGCTACTCCGGTGCGGTTGACGATGTTGTTGGTGAAGCGGCTCCGGTAGGGTTGAGGAAGGTGTCGGCGAAGAGGATCAGAGGCCGTCGACGGTGTCGGTGCACAAAAATAGGGGCACGTTTTTGTACCCCTTTACCTGTGCACGGGCAGTCACAGCCGCGCCCACGGCCACACCAAGCAGAACAAGGGAGGTGAGCCAAGGTAAGACCGAAGCCCAAGACGATCAAAGCAACGCCAAGGCCAAGACCACGAAGAGCAGAGGGACGAAGCAGGTTCCCCCGGCAAGACCCTTGTCGGGCGGCCTCAGCGGCCTCGGCAAGACCCTTGCCGAAACAGCTCGCCCCACACCAACAGAGTGAGCCACCCTTGAGCCCAGGGCCCCCAGCGCCATCATCAGTGTGGGGCCAGGGCTCGGGAAGGCACCTCTGTGGTGGCATGCAGAACTTTGTGAAGACATATTCAAGATAAGATGAGGATTAGAAGACGACGATTCTCGGCAAGATCCTTGTCGACGAAGGCCACCAGACCCCCGGCAAGATCCTTGCCGGGGACGATAGCACGCCACGGAAAGACCCTTGTAGGGACACCCGGCAAGGCCCTCACCAAGGACGCCAGCGAGGCCACCGCCAAACCCGCGCCGATCAAGCTTCCACCACCGTTCACATGCAGCTGCCAGCTCAACCAGCTGGGCGGGCACCTGCGTGGCAACATGCAGCTCCCAGGCCAACTCATCGAGCGCCTGCGTGGCGAAATGCAGATCTTTGTAGAGGCTCCGCCACCATGCCACCTCAGCTGCCTGACTGCCTACATGGCGCCACGCACCTCACTGGCCAGGGTGCGTATGGAGACGAGGAGGAGCGGCGACGGACGGAACGGGCCTCACCCCCGTCCCCAATAAAGCAAGGGGACACCTAAGCTACTCATTAAATGCGTCTTGTCCTGTAATACGAGCGATAAGCTTAGGGCACTGTATGTTTTTCCACCTCCTGTGTGTCACTGTGGCAGCCCCTTTCAACTATAAAAGGAGGCCCATGGCATACTGGAGAGGGATTCGGCTCTTTGGAACCACGCGCTGTCCACTGCTAGTTCGAGAGCTCAAGAACTCTCAGAAATACACCCACCAAAGTAGGACTAGGGTTTTACACATCCTTGCGGCCCGAACCTGGGTAAACGATCCTTGTGCTGTATACTAGCCCTGCTGTCCTCGCAACCCTGCGCCCCGGCAACCGTAGTAGGGATTCTTGTGATCCCATAGGTGTCGTTCCACACCGACATCTTTGGCGCGCCAGGTAGGGGTGCAATTGTGAGAATCTGGTCTGGTAGTTAGCCTAGCAGTTCTTCGTCGCCATGGCCCCTAAGAAGAAGACGGCCACGGCAATCGGCTTGCTAGGAGCCGAATGGCCCGTGCCGGTGCGGACGAGCAGCGGACCGGTCGCACGAGACCCGTCATGCCCACGAGCACCAAAGACGCTTAGGCGCCGGAGCCTAGCGAGCGGCGTTGTTCGATGCACGCATTTACCGGCTACACGTCGCCGGATCCAAAGACGGAGTTGGGCCCCCCGCAGGCGGCGCGGGGCCCTCCGGGGTTTTCGTTGTGTCGACTCCGGGCGGCGCGGTGACCTCCAGGACGACTACACTGGCGGCCACCGCGCGTTCTTCCCATGGTGTGCGCGCCGAACAGCGTCACCACGTTGGTGACCCTGGGCACCGCCGTGGGAAGAGCCCTGTGCGCCGTCAGCAAGATGAAGGCGTTCACAATGCTCGCCGAAGCGCTGGCGAAAATGGCACGCAGCCGCTGGGTCGTGACGGAGCTCCTTCTAACATAGTTAGAAGTCGAAGCGTGCCGCAGTCCACGCAGCTGTCGCCGTCGCCCACACCAGCGGAAGCTTTGGCGCGCGCGCAGCTGCTCCTCGATTTCCCTCCTACCGCAGAGAAGCTCGACGAGTGGAGGGCCACCATCCGGAGCCTCTCGCCGTCGCCAACAAAGACGATCCGCGACCAGCGGGGCCCTCGGGTCGGCGCCCCACCGAGCCACCACATGCTGGTGCTGGGAGGACCGAGGGAGCTGCAGCCATGGTGCAATATCCCCCTCCTCGCCAGCCGCCGCGGGCGTCGGCCCGTCATGACGACGCTTGTGATAACATCTCCATAGCGTCGTCTGACCCGCGGAACCTCCGCGACCAGCGCTAGATCCTTCGGGAACGATCTCACGAAGACTCTCGGACCACTGTCGAGCGTCGGCGCGAAACGTGCCACCAGTCGGACAAGCGGGCAGGACCCGCTATGGACCACCCGGCATCGAGGGGTCCGGCGGCCTACCTTACGAGGTGGTCTGCCCGGCCTTGACCCGTGAGCTGCGGCAGTTCCAGTGGCCGTCCCACCGCACGTTCAAGCCCGACGTCGGTGAGAATTACACTGGCAAGACCCATCCATCCGAGTTCCTGAGCATCTACACCATCGCGATGCAGCTCTTTGGGGCTCATGACGACAAGCTGCTTCCCAACTATTTCACCGGGCGCTCAAGCCCAATGTGATGTCTTGGTTGATGCACTTGCCGATGGATTCCATTTCTTCTTGGTCGGATCATGCGCTATGAGTTTGTTGGCGCCTTTCACGAGGAGGCCACCAAGGTCATGGCTGTGCCAAAGTGATCTCGCATATCATTCCCGTAACGGCAGGGAGACCTCGCGCCAAGACATCCAGAGATTCAGCCGGGTGCAGTACAACATCCCCGACGTTCATCCCGCCGCTGTGATTAGCGCGTTCCACTAGAATGTGTGCAATCGCAAGATGCACGAAGAGCTGGCGATGACCAAAGTTAAGGACGTGGCCGAGCTCTGTGTTTTGGCCAATAGATGCGCCCGGGCTGAAGAGGGAAGGAAGTACCCCGGCAAAGACGTCGGCGCGGAAACCGACTCTACCGATAAAGACGCCACTACCCCGACGAGGAATGGCTAGCGTCGCAACAGGAAACATAAGGGCAAGACTGTGCTTGCCGTTGAGGGGTCTGACGACACCGGTGCCGCCAAAAAGGTCAAAGCATACGCCCCCGACAAAGAGATTGCCGGGTGCGCTGCCTGCCGAGCCTTGGCGGCTACCAACAAGCCAGGAAGCTCCGGCAAGCAATACTGCAAAATCCACCGCACCAAGGGCCACGACCTCCAGAACTGCCGGCAAGTCGAGCTGCTTGCTGAGAAGCAAAAGGCTGAATATGAGAGGCGGGACAAGGAGAAGGACCAGCACGGTGCGGAGGGGTCCGGCCAGAAGCGTGGCGGCCAAGGAGGCCGCCCCGGCAAGGACAACCAGCAAGAGAGGCCCGCCCGGGGCCGCGACAAGAAACAGGAAGACGACGATCACGACGAGGGTGATCAGTCTGGTGAGCAAGGGTTCCAGAAGGCTACGGAGGCCATGTGCGTCGATGGCGACCTTGCTGCATACCTATCACCGTCAGCTCAAGCAGTGGGCGCGTGAGATTACAGCAGCAGAGCCATCGTTCGACGCCGAAGTCAGC
Organism: Aegilops bicornis; assembly: GCA_021605145.1. Lineage (NCBI taxonomy): Eukaryota > Viridiplantae > Streptophyta > Magnoliopsida > Poales > Poaceae > Aegilops > Aegilops bicornis. The sequence continues at coordinate 570,113,182 of CM038671.1, read as the reverse complement.
TGAAGTGGTCCAAAGACGCCTCATATTTGACGCCGAGGACCACCCTGACCGCACTACCGCTGTCGGGTGTTTGCCATTATTGGTCTCACCAACGATATGCAACCTCAGAGTGAACAAGATGTTGGTTGACGGCGCGATCGGCATGAACCTGATCTTGCCTGTTGTGATCAAAAAGTTGCAAATCCCTGATGGAGACCTCGAGGAAACAGGCACGTTTCAAGGGGTCAATCCGGGGAGGAGCCAGCCAAAGGGAAAGGAGGAAACAGGCCTACAACGGAAAGGAGGACCACCCTAACCTCGAGGAAACAGGCACAGCGGGACCGGCATTTGGAGGAGAGTTGAACTACAGGACGGACAGGATCGTCTTCGACGTAGCCGAGATCCCCTTGCCCTACAACGGGATCCTCGGTCGTGTGGCACTAGTTGATACGTCTCCAACGTATCTATAATTTTTGATTGCTCCATGCTATATTATCTACTGTTTTAGGCAATATTGGGCTTTATTTTCCACTTTTATATTACTTTTGGGACTAACCTATTAACCGGAGGCCCAGACCAGATTTGTTGTTTTTTGCCTATTTCGGTATTTCGAGGAAAAGGAATATCAAACGGAGTCAAAACGGAAAGAAATCAACTGGAGAAGTTATTTTTGGAAGGAAAGCCACCTGATGGACTTGGAGTGCACGTCAGGAAAGAAGGGAGGTGCTCACGAGGGTGGGGGGCCCGCCCACCCCCCTGGGGCGCGCCCCCTGCCTCGTGGCCCCCCTTCGCTCCACCAACGTACCCCTTGCACCCATATATACCTACGTATCATAAAACTTCCAAAACGGAAGATAGATCGGGAGTTCCTCCGCCGCAAGCCTCTGTAGCCACCAAAAACCTCTGGAGCCTGTTCCGCACTCGCCGAGGGGGAACCCATCACCGGTGGCCATCTTCATCATCCCAACGCTCTCCATGACGAGGAGGGAGTAGTTCACCCTCGGGGCTGAGTGTATGTACCAGTAGCTATGTGTTTGATCTCTCTCTCGTGTTCTCGACTTCACCCGATCTTGATGTATCGCGAGCTTTGCTATTATAGTTGGATCTTATGTTTCTTCTCCCCCTCTACTCTCTTGTGATGAATTGAGTTTCCCCTTTGAAGTTATCTTATCGGATTGAGTCTTTTATAACACTTGATGTATGTTTTGGTGACCAACTTGCGGTTTCCGCCCATGAACCTATAAATAGGGGTTTGCCACACGTTCTTGACTCTCCGGTAGAAACTTTGGGGCACTCTTTGAAGTACTTTTATGTTGGTTGGATGAATCTGAGATTGTATGATGCATATCGTATAATCATGCCCACAGATACTTGAGGTGACAATGGAGTATCTAGGTGACATTAGGGTTTTGATTGATTTGTGTCTTAAGGTATTATTCTAGTACGAACTCTTTTATAGATCGATCCGAAAGAATAGCATTGAGGTGGTTTCGTACCCTACCATAATCTCTACGTTTTTTCTCCGCTATTAGTGGCTTCGGAGTGACTCTTTGTTGCATGTTGAGGGATTGTAATATGATCTATCTATGTTATTATTGTTGAGAGAACTTGCACTAGTAAAAGTATGAACCCTAGGCCTTGTTTCCTATCATTGCAATACCGTTTACGCTCACTTTTATCATTAGTTACCTTGCTGTTTTTATATTTCAGATTACAAATACCTTTATCTACCATCCATATTGTACTTGTATCACCATCTCTTTGCCGAACTAGTGCACCTATACAATTTACCATTGTATTGGGTGTGTTGGGGACACAAGAGACTCTTTGTTATTTGGTTGCAGGGTTGCTTGAGAGAGACCATCTTCATCCTACGCCTCCTACGGATTGATAAACCTTAGGTCATCCACTTGAGGGAAATTTGCTACTGTCCTACAAACATGTGCACTTGCAGGCCCAACAACGTCTACAAGAAGAAGGTTGTTTAGTAGACATCAAGCTCTTTTTCTCGCGCCGCTGTCGGGAGGCTAGGTAAAGGGCACTCACTCACACCCCGTCAACTAAGCTCTTTTCTCGGCGCCGCTGTTCGGAGGTTAGTGCTTGAAGGTATATCTTTAGATCTTGCAATCGAATCTTTTTGTTTCTTGTTTTAGCACTAGTTTAGTTTATAAAAGAAAACTACCAAAAAATGGAATTGAGTTTGTCTCATACGCTTCATCTTTTTAATATCTTTCGTGAGTATGATGGAAAGGAAAATTGTGCCAAAGTGTTAGAAGAAGAATGCATTAAATTGTTTGGCACTAGATCTTTGAATGATGAGCATGATTGCAATGTTGTTAGTATGAATTCCTTGAATATCCATGATGCTAATGATATGCAAAGCCACAGGCTTGGGGAAGCTATCTTTCATGAAGATGGTATTTTTTGTCCCCCAAGCTTTGATGAGCAAATTTACTATGATGAAAGCATGCCTCCTACCTATGATGAATATTGTGATGACACGTATGATATAAAGAATAATGATAACCATGAAACTTGTCATCTTGATCTTAATTTTCAATCATATGATAGTTATTTTGGTGAGTTTGCTCCCACTATTATTGATAAGAATAAATTTGCTTATGTGGAGAGTAATAAAAATTCTATGCTAGTAGATCATGAAAAGAATGCTTTAGGTGCTGGTTATGTTGTTGAATTCATTCATGATGCTACTGAAAACTATTATGAGGGAGGAGTGTATGCTTGTAGGAATTGCAATAATATCAAGTTTCCTCTCTATGTGCTTAAAATCTTGAAGTTATGCTTGTTTTGCCTTCCTATGCTAGTTGATTATTGTTCCCATAAATTGTTTGCTCACAAAATCCCTATGCATAGGAAGTGGGTTATACTTAAATGTGCTAGTCATATTCTTCATGATTCTCTCTTTATATTTCAATTCTTATCTTTTATGTGAGCATCATTGAAATCATCATGCCTAGCTAGGGGCGTTAAACGATAGCGCTTGTTGGGAGGCAACCCAATTTTATTTTAGTTTCTTATTTTTCTGGTTCTTTTTAGTAATAAATAATCCATCTAGCTTCCGTTTAGATGAGGTTTCGTGTTTTAATTAGTGTTTGTGCCAAGTAGAACCTTTGGGACGACTTGGGTGAAGTCTTTATGATCATGCTGTAAAAAACAGAAACTTTGGCGCTCACGATATTTGCTTCAACTTTTTACAGGCGAGAGCTATTTAGTTTATTCTTTTTGCAGATGATTACTAGTCAAATTCCTCAGGTCCACCAATTTATTTTAGAATTTTTTGAGTTCCAGAAGTTTGCGTTAGTTACAGATTACTACAGACTGTTCTGTTTTTGACAGATTCTGTTTTCATTGTGTTGTTTGCTTATTTTGATGACTCTATGGCTAGTAAAATAGTTTATAAATCATAGGGAAGTTGGAATACAGTAGGTTTAACACCAATATAAATAAATAATGAGTTCATTATAGTACCTTGAAGTGGCGTTTTGTTTTCTTTCGCTAACGGAGCTTACGAGTTTTCTGTTAAGTTTTGTGTTGTGAAGTTTTCAAGTTTTGGGTAAAGATTTGATGGACTATGGAATAAGGAGTGGCAAGATCCTAAGCTTGGGGATGCCCAAGGCACCCCAATGTAATATTCAAGGACAACCAAGAGCCTAAGCTTGGGGATGCCCCGGAAGGCATCCCCTCTTTCGTCTTCGGTCATCGGTAACTTTACTTGGAGCTATATTTTTATTCACCACATGATATGTGTTTTGCTTGGAGCATCATTTTATTTTGTTAGTATTTGCTTGCTGTTATTTAGAATAATGTTCTTCATCTTTAGTTTCAATAAAAATGTCAAGGATAGCCTTTACCATGCTTATTTTGCAAGTATACATGTTGCTGTTTGAAAACAGAAAGTTTACCGCTGTTGCAAAAATACCCTAGAAAAGTCAGAGAGTGGTATAATGTTTAATATTTTTGCATATTGAGCTCTGATAAATTTATTACAGTGGGAATTTTAGTTCGTAATTTTTGGAGTCAGGGAAGTATTCATACTCTTGCATTCTTTACAGACTGTACTGTTTTGGCATATTGCTGTTATGGTTGCATTGTTTGCATATGTTTGCTTGTTTAATGATTCTATTTGAGAATAGGAGTATTAAATATGCAGAGGAATTTAGTATGCAATGTTGAATAATAATTTTAGTGATTTGTTACAATAGAAAATGATAAGGTTTTGCATTGGTTTATACTAACCTATCTCACGAGTTCTTGTTGAGTTTGTTGTGAATGATGCTTTTGATAAAAAGAGAAACCATGATATGAAAGGAATTAAGGAGACACAAAAGTTCAAGCTTGGGAATTCCCAAGGCACCCAAAGATAATATTCCAAGAAGTCTCAAGCATCTAAGCTTGGGGATGCCCCAGTAGGCATCCCACCTTTCTTCTTCAACAACTATCGGTTAGTATCGGTTGAGCCTAAGTTTTTGCTTCTTCACATGAGTTGTGCTATCCTTGCAATGTAGTTTTATTTAGCTTTGCTTTCTGTTTGAATAAAATACCAACATCTGAAATTATTAAATGGGAGAGTCTTCACATAGTTGCATAATTATTCGACTACTCATTGATCTTCACTTATATCTTTCGGAGTAGTTTGTCATTTGCTCTAGTACTTCACTTATATCTTTTAGAGCACGGTGGTGGTTTTATTTTGTAGAAATTAATGAACTCTCATGCTTCACTTATATTATTTTGAGAGTCTTAAATATCATCGTAATTTGCTTAAATAAGCTTAATATGCTAGGTATTCAAAAATAGTAAAAACTTTCTTATGAGTGTGTTGAATACTAAGAAAAGATTGATGCTTGATAATTGTTTTGAGATATGAAGATGGTGATATTAGAGTCATGCTAGTTGAGTAGTTGTGAATTTGAGAAATACTTGTGTTAAAGTTTGTGATTCCCGTAGCATGCACGTATGGTGAACCGTTATGTGATGAAGTCGGAGCATGATTTATTTATTGATTGTCTTCCTTATGAGTGGCGGTCGGGGAATGACGATGGTCTTTTCCTACCAATCTATCCCCCTAGGAGCATGCGCGTAATACTTTGCTTTGATAACTTCTAGATTTTTGCAATAAGTATATGAGTTCTTTATGACTAATGTTGAGTCCCTGGATTATACGCACTCTCACCCTTCCACCATTGCTAGCCTCTCTAATACCGCGCACCTTTCGCCGGTATCATACACCCACCATATACCTTCCTCAAAATAGCCACCATACCTACCTATCATGGCATTTCCATAGCCATTCCGAGATATATTGCCATGCAACTTTCCACCATTCCGTTCTTATGACACGCTTCATCATTGTCATATTGCTTTGCATGATCATGTAGTTGACATCGTATTTGTGGCAAAGCCACCGTTCATAATTCTTTCATACATGTCGCTCATGAGTCATTGCACATCCCGGTACGCAGCCGGAGGCATTCATATAGAGTCATATTTTGTTCTAAGTATTGAGTTGTAATTATTGAGTTGTAAGAAAAATAAAAGTGTGATGATCATCATTATTAGAGCATTGTCCCAGTGAGGAAAGGATGATGGAGACTATGATTCCCCCATAAGTCGGGATGAGACTCCGGACGAAAATTGAAAAAAAGAGAGAGAAAAAGAGGCCATAAAAAAGGGAGAAAAGGCCCAAACAAAAAAATGAGAGAAAAGGAGAGAAGGGACAATGCTACTATCCTTTTACCACACTTGTGCTTCTAAGTAGCACCATGATCTTCATGATAGAGAGTCTCCTATGTTGTCACTTTCATATACTAGTGGGCATTTTTCATTATAGAACTTGTCTTGTATATTCCAATGATGGGCTTCCTCAAATGCCCTAGGTCTTCGTGAGCAAGCGAGTTGGATGCACACCCACTTAGTTTCTTTTGTTGAGCTTTCAAATGCTTATAGCTCTAGTGCATCCGTTGCATGGCAATCCCTACTCACTCACATTGATATCTATTGATGGGCATCTCCATAGCCCGTTGGTACGCCTAGTTAATGTGAGACTATCTTCTCCTTTTTGTCTTCTCCACAACCACCATTCTATTCCACCTATAGTGCTATGTCCATGGCTCACACTCATGTATTGCGTGAAGATTGAAAAAGTTTGAGAATGTCAACAGTATGAAACAGTTGCTTGGCTTGTCATCGGGGTTGTGCATGATTTAAATACTTTGTGTGGTGAAGATAGAGCATAGCCGGACTATATGATTTTGTAGGGATAACTTTCTTTGGCCATGTTATTTTGAGAAGACATGATTGCTTAGTTAGTATGCTTGAAGTATTATTATTTTTATGTCAATATGAACTTTTGCCTTGAATCTTTTGGATCTGAATATTCATACCACAATTAAGAAGAATTACATTGAAATTATGAAAACTAGCATTCCACATCAAAAATTATCTTTTTTATCATTTACCTACTCGAGGACGAGCATGAATTAAGCTTGGGGATGCTTGATACATCTCCAACGTATCTATAATTTTTGATTGCTCCATGTTGTATTATCTACTGTTTTAGGAAATGTTGGGCTTTATTTTCCACTTTTATATTACTTTTGGGACTAACCTATTAACTGGAGGCCCAGCCCAGATTTGCTATTTTTTTGCCTATTTCAGTATTTCGAGGAAAAGGAATATCAAACGGAGTCAAAATGGAAGAAAATCAACTGGAGAAGTTATTTTTGGAAGGAAAGCCACCCGATGGACTTGGAGTGCACGTCAGGAAAGAAGGGAGGTGCTCACGAGGGTGGAGGGCACGCCCACCCCCTGGGGCGCGCCCCCCTGCCTCGTGGCCCCCCCTTCGCTCCACCGACGTACCCCTTGCACCCATATATACATACGTATCGTAAAACTTCCAAAACAGAAGTTAGATCGGGAGTTCCGCCGCCGCAAGCCTCTGTAGCCACCAAAAACCTCTCGGGAGCCCGTTCCGGCACCCTGCCGGAGGGGGAACCCATCACCGGTGGCCATCTTCATCATCCCGGCGCTCTCCATGACGAGGAGAGAGTAGTTCACCCTCGGGGCTGAGGGTATGTACCAGTACCTATGTGTTTGATCTCTCTCTCGTGTTCTCGACTTCACACGATCTTGATGTATCGCGAGCTTTGCTATTATAGTTGGATCCTATGTTTCTTCTCCCCCTCTACTCTCTTGTGATGAATTGAGTTTCCCCTTTGAAGTTATCTTATCGGATTGAGTCTTTTATGAACACTTGATGTATGTTTTGGTGACCAACTTACGGGTTCCGCCCATGAACCTATGCATAGGGGTTGGCACACGTTCTTGACTCTCCGGTAGAAACTTTGGGGCACTCTTTGAAGTACTTTTATGTTGGTTGGATGAATCTGAGATTGTGTGATGCATACCGTATAATCATGCCCACGGATACTTGAGGTGACAATGGAGTATCTAGGTGACATTAGGGTTTTGATTGATTTGTGTCTTAAGGTGTTATTCTAGTACGAACTCTTTTATAGATCGATCCGAAAGAATAGCATTGAGGTGGTTTCGTACCCTACCATAATCTCTATGTTTGTTCTCCGCTATTAGTGGCTTTGGAGTGACTCTTTGTTGCATGTTGAGGGATTGTAATATGATCTATCTATGTTATTATTGTTGAGAGAACTTGCACTAGTAAAAGTATGAACCCTAGGCCTTGTTTCCTATCATTGCAATACCGTTTACGCTCACTTTTATCATTAGTTACCTTGCTGTTTTTATATTTCAGATTACAAATACCTTTATCTACCATCCATATTGTACTTGTATCACCATCTCTTCGCCGAACTAGTGCACCTATACAATTTACCATTGTATGTGTTGGGGACACAAGAGGCTCTTTGTTATTTGGTTGCAGGGTTGCTTGAGAGAGACCATCTTCATCCTACGACTCCTACGGATTGATAAACCTTAGGTCATCCACTTGAGGGAAATTTGCTACTGTCCTATAAACCTGTGCACTTTCAGGCCCAACAACGTCTACAAGAAGAAGGTTGTGTAGTAGACATCACTAGTCAAGTTCATGGCGGCGTCACACTACGCCTACAACATGCTGAAGATGCGCGGGCCGTTGACCATCATCTCCGTCCCCTCCGACAAGAAGGACACGCTGATCTGCGCCGATCAGCTCTACCAAGAAGCAGTTGCAGCGGCTGCCGCCAAGGCACACTCCTGCTTCTGAAGCCGGGAGGGAAGAAGAAGCCAGCAAGACCTCTCGCACCCACTCTGGCAAGCGCACCTCCTCGGAGTGTTGTGCTACCTTCGAGGACGTGCCAGAGAGCTCTACCGACAAGAGCAAGAGATCCAGGGCCGAGCCGCCGCAGACCAAGAAGGTGCCCGTCAGGTCGGATGGCACGGGAGGGGCCTTCACCATAGGCTCCACCCTCGACAGCAAATAGGAAGGCACGCTCGTCACCTTCCTACGGGCGAATGTCGACGTGTTTGCATGGCAAGCATCCGACATCCCCGGTGTTCCCAGGGAGGTGATTGAGCACCACCTAGCTGTCTGCCCCCATGCGCGGCCCATCAAGCAGAAGGTCAGAAAGTAGGCTCTGGAGAGGCAGGAGTTCATCAAAGAGGAGATCAGGAAGTTAGAAGCGGCAGGTTTGGTGAGAGGAGTGCTCCACCCGACGTGGTTGGCCAATCCGGTAGTGGTGCGCAAGGCGAATGGGAAGTGGAGACTGTGTATTGGTTACACAGATATCAACAAGGCTTGCCCTAAGGACCCCTTCCTGTTGCCACGCATCGACCATATTGTTGACTCCATGGCCGGGTGTGATCTGTTATCATTCCTCGACGCCTACTCAGGCTACCACTAGATCTTCATGACGAGAGAAGATGAAGAGAAGACAGCATTCATCACCCCATGTGGTACGTATTGCTTTTTACGGATGCCTTTTGGGTTGAAGAGTGTTGGGTCAATGTTCGCAAGAGCAGTCCAAATTGGTTTTGAACCTCAGCTCCATAGAAATATGGAGGCCTACATGGATGACATAGTGGTCAAAACCAAGGACGGGCCAACTCTTATGCAAGATCTAGAAGAGACATTTGCTAACCTGCGCAAGATCAACCTCAAACTGAACCCTGAGAATTGTGTCTTCGACGGTCCGTCCGGCAAGCTTCTCGGGTTCTTTGTATCACAGTGCGGGATCGAGGCAAACCCAGACAAGATCAAGGCTATTGAACAGATCGAGGCGCCCAAGCGGATCAAGGATGTGCGTCGGCTCACTGGCTGCGTTGCCGCCATGAGCCGATTCATCTCCAAGTCCGCCGAGCGCACCCTTCCCTTCTTCAAAATCTTGAAGAAGGCAGGCCCAATAGAGTGGACCCCAGAAGCCGAGGCAGCACTGCAGGATCTGAAGAAATACCTTTCTTCCACGCCAATACTGGTTGCGCCTAAACCACAAGAGCCGTTGCTGCTGTATCTGGCGACGAATCAAGTGGTCAACGCCGCACTGGTAGCACAGATGGAGGTCGGCGAGGAGGCAGCGACGACGGCAGAACCAGCGGATGGCAAGCCAAAGATTCCCCCGGCAGGGCCTGGCACCGACAAGGCGCGGCCCCCGGCAGAGTCTGATGCCACCATGGCAGTGCCCGCAGTCGAGTGAGGTGGTGCCAAAGAAGAAAATGATGCTGCACCCGGTTTACTTTGTGAGCTCCCTCTTGCAGGGGGCTAGATCGAGGTATTCCGGCGTGCAAAAATTGCTCTTCGGCCTCCTTATGGCCTCGAGGAAGCTGCGTCACTACTTCCAAGCCCACGAGATCACTGTTGTCACCCGCCTCCCGTTGCAACGGATACTTCATAACCTAGACGCAGCCGGAAGGATTGTGGAATGGCCCTTGGAGCAGTCAAGTTTTGGTATGAAGTTTGAAAGTACCTCGACAATTCAGAGCAGAGTCTTGGCGGAGTTCATCGCAGAATGGACCTCGACGCCTGACGAAAAAATCCAGGAGACCACTCTCCCCGGCAAGGAAGCAGACCACGACTGGATCATTTACTTTGATGGGGCTTTCTCGCTGCAAGGCGCCGGTGCCGGTGTGCTACTCGTCGCACCCACCGGAGAACACCTCAAGTACGTGATCCAGATGCACTTCCCCAGGGAGATGTCCACCAACAACACTGCCGAGTATGAGGGATTGCTTGCCAGTCTCGGGATCGCGGCAGACCTCGGGGTTAAGAAGCTCATCGTCAGGGGTGACTCGCAGCTCGTTGTCAGGCAGGTCAACAAGGATTATCAGAGCCCATTGATGGAAGCTACGTAGAGGAGGTGAGGAAGCTGGAGGAACGCTTTGATGGTATCCGGTGAGCACGTCCCCGAGCGGAGAACGATATCGCCGATTACTGTCAAAGCGTGCGCATTCAAGCTACAATGGAAACGGTACCTTTTTGCTCTGCCTAACTCAACCATCCGTTGAACCATCAGTGGGGCAGAACAAACGGAGGAAATCAGGTCCCGACAAGTACTTTCCTACCAAGCCCCCTGGGGCTGCCGGCAAGGGTGCTGCCGTGAACGCTGAGCCTCCCCAAGAGCAACTGGCTCCGACAGGGCGTCACGCCCTGGCCGTAGAGACAGCCGCTCCCATGGCGGAAGAAATGCCTTTGGTCTTTGCGGTCGAGCCCCAGGCTCCGACATGGGAATAGCATACCGTCCAATTCCTCCAAACAGGGGAGCTTCCTGAGGAGCAGGAAGAAGCAGAGAAAGTAGCCTGTCGGTCCGCCCTGTACCAGTTCGTCGATGGCGTCCTGTACCGGAGGAGGCCAAACGGTGTGAAACTCAAGTGCATCCCCCGGGAGGAAGGACTGGAGCTATTGGCGGAGATACATGGAGGCATATGTGGCTCCCACATAGGGTCAAGGGCCCTTGCTGGGAAGGCGTTCCGGCAAGGTTTCTTCTGGCCCACCGCCCTCCAGGATGTGACGGCACTAGTAACCAAGTGTGAAGCGTGCCAGTTCCATTCAAAGAAGCTTCATCAACCAGCTCAAGCCCTTCAAACAGTCCCTCTCTCCTGGCCATTCTTGGTGTGGGGGCTCGATATACTGGGCCCTTTCCCCCGCGCTATCGGGGGCTTTGAGTACTTGTACGTTGCAATTGACAAGTTCACAAAGTGGCCGGAAGTGGAAGCAGTGAGGAAGGTGACTGCTCAGTCAGTCGTCAAGTTCTTCAAAGGACTGGTCTGCCGTTTTGGTGTGCCAAACAGAGTCATCATCGACAACGGCACACAGTTCACAAGACACACCTTCATGCAATACATCCAAGACCTCAGCAGCAAGGTCTGTTTTGCTTCCGTGGCACATCCACGGAGCAACAGCCAAGCAAAGAGGGCAAATGCTCAAGTGTTGCGAGGCCTGAGAACGAATACCTTTGACAAGCTGCACAAGAGTGGAAGGCGCTGGATTGATGAGTTGCCGGAGGTTCTTTGGTCGATCAGGACGATGCCAAATCGAGCCACCGGCTAGACACCTTTGCCACAGTATACGGGCGAAGCGATTCTCCCCACGGAACTCATATACGGGTCACCTCGAGTGCTCGCTTATGATGAGCTTGAGTAAGAGCCGTTGCGCCAAGATGACGCGACGCTCCTTGAGGAAGATCGTCTTTGGGCGGCTGTGAGAGCGGCACACTAATAGCAAGCCTTGCGCCGCTACCATAGCCGCAAGGTTCATGCCCGAAGATTTGAGGAAGGCGACCTTGTTCTTCAGCGCTTTCAGTCGGCCAAGAATTCCAACAAGTTGACGCCAAAATGGGAAGGACCTTATCGGTTAATACGAGTCACCAGGCCTAGCGCAGTCCGCCTGGAGACCGAAAATGTCATCCCAGTGAGAAACTCCTGGAACATCGAGCATCATCGCAAGTTTTACCCATAAGGCGCGGCTTGTCGGGCCTCCCGGCAAGCCACCTTTTGTACAAGCATTGCCGGCAAGGCATGTGACCCTTTATGCAGAGCGGTATGAGACCACGAGCATAAATAAATGAAGCGCTAGCGCCCTAAGTCATAGCATGCATGCTAGGTCGAGTCTCTTCCTCGGTTAGGGTTGATAGTGCTCAAGAATGACTAACCCCTAGCTTAGAGGTCGAAGTGCGTCATCTGTTCCTCTTCTATCCTTTTTTGGTTAGCAGGGCACATGAGCACTTCTGCTGAGCTACTTGGAAGAAAGGAAATGGACCGGCGTCCCGACCCCAGCAAACCAAAGTTGCCGGGGGCTACAAATTCGAGGATCCAACCGCGGCAAGATAAGACTGCCGGGGGCTGCAGATCCAGATAAGTATTTTTATCACCTGTCATGCGTTTCGAAACAGGACTGGGGCATGTGAAGCCTCGTTTTTATCCCTAGACCGCCGTGCTCCCTTTTTTCCTATACCTAAGGATTATTTCCTGGGTCTGGATTTGGTTGTAGCCACGACAACAAGGAGGTAGAACGAGGAGCCTGAAGCCCACTTCATCCCTGCCTCCGCCAAGAGCGTGAGAACGGTCGAATGGAGTGGGGGAATGGCGAAAAATGTTTATGTTAAACAAATAACGAGGATTCGCTCCTTGTCGCGGGATTTACCCACGAACGAAAAGCCCGGCAAGCATCCCTTTTTCATTAAAAACATCCCGTACAGGTACAGTTCTTACAAAATGAAAAAAAACATGGACAAAGGGGATTACAAGATTTGAATTCAACAAGGCCCGCAGGCTTACAGATTAAAAAAGAGATAAGGTGCCCATAATCCCTTTCTTGTCCCTCTCCTCAGGAGGCAGGTCAAGGAGACGAGAGGGCAAAAGGGGCGCCTAGGCGAGCTATGAGCAGCAGAAAGCACCAAGGGAACACCTCGGTGGCCGCCCACGGGCGGGCCGGTGATGACGGTACCGGGAAAGGAGCTGGAAGACGAGGCGGAAGGACCGGCAGTACGCGATGAAGGCGTCGGTGCCCGCGTACTCCGAGTTGACGGCCTTGCCGCCCGTCCTCTTCCTCTTCCGTAACCTCCCGACGCCAGCTGCCCAAGGAGATGGACCCGAGAAGTTCAAGGAGCTTGCCCCGCCCCCGGCGAAACCCTACCGGAGGAGCGGCCAGGTGCAGATGCTACAGCTGCCGCACCCGCCTAGGCGCGGGGCGTCCGGCGCCTAGTCGGACTCGTCCCCGCTGTCCCCCTCATCGCTTTCGCTGGAGGAAGTGCTTCCATCGCCAGAATCTCCATCAGAGGAGCTCTCCACGCAGCATTTCAGACGAGTTCCAAACTCTCCGAAGACCTTGACGGAAAGCAGGCCGTCCTCCATCAATTTGAAGTAGAGGACGAACCCCGCTGTCAGGCTGTGGATGCGGGCGAACGTCTTCCATCCACGGCGGAGATACATAACTCGAGGAGCCGAGAAGTCGACGTTGACCCGCGTGCCCCTGTTCCCACAACCCCTCATGTGCAACGTGAGGGTATGGGGCGGGGCATGCTCCATCACCCGAGCGAACGGGGTAGGGAGACGAAGACGACGACGCAGGGGCGACGCAGCCTGATGAAGAACTCGCAAGGCTGGACTTCAACGTGGCCCTCCATCGGGAAGGGCATCACTGGCGGGGGCGAGGCCGGCGCGCCGCCCCGTCCTCCTCTTCCTCGAAGGCCACGGCCTCGCCTGCCTCACCCACGGCCTCGCCCCCTCCCCCTTCCCCTCGTGGTCGCTTCCACCACCGCGGGCTCAGGAGGAGGAGGGACGCGCTCGGCGACCCTCGCCACCACCGTCGAGGGACCAGGATTCCCACTCTCCATGACGGGTGAGAGGAAGAAGCAGAAGCAGGGGGAGATAGAAGAGGAAGAATGCGGGATGCCATCCCCCACCCCTTCCCCCTCTTTATAAAGGAACGGTGTTGAGGCTCGGCCGCCCCGCCCGGCCAATCCAAACACCGGAGGTGCAGGGAATCAGGACCGACCCGCTGCCCCTACCAGCGACGGCCCGGTTTCCCGACTCCACCGTTTGCCACCCCCAGCGCATGAAAGATGCGTGGCAGACGTGCAGAACTGAGGGGACGGGTGAGACGACCTCTCCCCACCCTGTAATCGTGGGGAATGGACGCCTTGAAGACCGCACCCCAGCCCAGCTCAGTAAATGAGCCGCGCCTCCCTCTTTTTATGGGGAGGGCGCGAGCCGCCTCTTTACTGCGATATGACGCATGCGTGTGGAAACCGCCCCACGCATGCCGCCCATGTCACGCACACCCCTCCATGCCGCGCCATGCGCGCGGGTCGTGGGAGGCGGAGCGCGTGAATAATCTTACCACGGTAAATACCGCCCCACCTGCCCGCGCACCGTTTTGGGCCTGGCCCAACAACGTGTCGCGCTTATGTGGCCCAGCCGGGGCTTACAGCCGGTGCACAAAAATAGGGGCACGTTTTTGTACCCCTTGACCTGTGCACGGGCAGTCAGAGCCGCGCCCACGGCCAAACCAAGCAGAACAAGGGATGTGAGCCAAGGTAAGACCGAATCCCAAGACGATCAAAGCAACGCCAAGGCCAAGACCACGAAGAGCAGAGGGACGAAGCAGGTTCCCCCGGCAAGACCCTTGCCGGGCGGCCTCAGCGGCCCCAGCAAGACCCTTTCCGGGATAGCTCGCCCCGCTCCAACAGAGCGAGCCACCCTTGAGCCCACGGCCCCCAGCGCCATCATCAGCGTGGGGCCAGGGCTCGGGAAGGCACCTCTGTGGTGGCATGTAGATCTTTGTGAAGACATATTCAAGATCAGATGAGGATTAGAAGACGACGATTCTCGGCAAGATCCTTGCCGACGAAGGCCACTAGACCCCCGGCAAGATCCTTGCCGGGGACGATAGCACGCCACGGCAAGACCCTTGCCGGGCCACCCGGCAAGGCCCTCGCCAAGGACGCCAGCGAGGCCACCACCAAACCCGCGCCGATCAAGCTTCCACCGCCGTTCACATGCAGCTCCCAGCCCAACCAGCTGGGCGGGCACCTGCGTGGCAACATGCAGCTCCTAGGCCAACTCATCGAGCGCCTGTGTGGCGTCATGCAGATCTTCGTAGAGGCTCCGCCACCACGCCACCTCAGCTGCCTGACTACCTACATGGCGCCACGCACCTCACTGGCTAGGGCGCGTGTCGAGACGAGGAGGAGCAGCGACGGACGGGATGGGCCTCACCCCCGTCCCCAATAAAGCAAGGGGACACCTAAGCTACGCATTAAATGCGTCTTGTCCTGTAATACGAGCGATAAGCTCAGGGCACTGTACGCCTTTCCACCTCATGTGTGTCACTGTGGCAGCCCCTTTCAACTATAAAAGGAGGCCCATGGCATACTGGAGAGGGATTCGGCTCGTTGGAACCACGCGCTGTCCACAACTAGTTCGAGAGCTCAAGAACTCTCAGAAATACACCCACCAAAGCAGGACTAGGGTTTTACGCATCCTTGTGGCCCGAACCTGGGTAGACGATCCTTGTGTTGTCTACTAGCCTTGCTCTCCTCGCAACCCTGTGCCCCGGCAACCGTAGTAGGGATTCTTGTGATCCCATAGGTGTTGTTCCACACTGACAGACGGGAACGTCGGTGGGGCGGCTCCGGGGGGGGCGGTGTGGACGAAGCATATCCGGTGGGGAGTACGAATGAGCCGCTGCAGATGCGCTGCGGTTGACGAGAGTGGGAGGGGTAGATGCGGCCGCAGAAGCAGATCCGGTGAGGTGGACGCCGCTGGCAGTGAATGGGCTCTGGTACGCCGGTGGATGAGCAATCTAGGGTTTCGAGAGGGGAGGGGATAAAGGCCGATGAAATGCAGACGGCGTGATGTGAGATGCTTTGGTGTTGTGGAGTTAGACGTTTTTGCGGGAGGGGTAGAGGAAATGGGGGTGCCGTGTAGTGGGGGAACTGGAAGTTAGCAAAGCAGACCCGGCCTATTATGTAGATGAGGGCAGTATTGTAACTGTTGGTCTCCGTGCACCAAGGACAAAAGGGGAATTTCGCATGCTAAATACTAAGGTGGCGGAAATTTTAGAAGGAGGCGGGAGATTTTGTCGCCCATGGGATCGTTCGTATCCAGTTTCAAATAATTTTGGACCGTGCTAGCGGGAAGGTCATCCAAGACTGTGTACATGGGGCACGCGTCAGCAGTTAATAACTGGTGTGTCCACCCCAGAAAAAAAGACAATAACGCGGGATGATGTGCCGATAACTTGGACGTTCACACGGGTGCGGCTAATCCTACGGGTGTAGTGGCGCGTTCATAAAAAAGGGATCAAACACTCAGCCTATGTATTTCTTGTGTAAATAGATAATTTAGTACAATTGGTTATTTACTTTAAACATAATGCATTGACGTGTTAGTGTAGAGGCGCACAAAAAGAAGTCTGCTACTTAAAAGTGTTACCTCACATGATTACATAGCCTCCATTTCATAAATTGCGTACCCGTTGAATTCATATATGAATATTACATATATTACTTCATAATAGAACCTTAAATCATCGAAGACTAATGATTTTGAATGCAAGAGTACCACTGGTGCATGTACATGATAGCAACATTGGTTGTTTGAAGAAACATCACTGTAACTTTGGCATGCACAACTGAAAAGGTTTATTTAAATAGAAAAAATGTGATATGTGAGTGTCCAATCTTTATAGCGTTGAATCGATATTGTACCTTTGGCCACGATACGAAGTAGATACTGACTTATGTTCAAGCGATGCACGTCCACGATCGCTAGATACTGATACATGAATGAATTGTGCAATCTCTCTCACACGCATACATATCTCATTTCCCTGTGGTCATCAGAATCACACACGCGCACTTCGTGTATTTCTCTCCCTCCGTCAAGGTTAGAATTCGTTTTTCTAACCCGTCCTACAAGTCTCTCACACAGAAACACACACTCTCTCTCTGTCGAACACGCCCACCCCTTTAATTCCGCCCACCCACAGCCACTAATGTCTCAAAGTATAATAATGTCTCTCACACATATGCCTAAGGTTAACTCGAGTTCTGGAACCATATGAATACATACAATGGGATTCCAATAGAGCACCTTTTGTTTTGAGATTTCGCGCTCTCTCTTTCTCTCCAACACATTGTTTCTCGCTTCATTTTTTCCGTCACTTGCATGCACACAATTTTGTTTATCTTCGTGATACTTTAAGTATGTCTCGCACACATGCTATCTACCTATCCCTTAATATAGCTAGATATGTGTCACACAAACTCCTTCTCCCTACTAGCAAGATGCCCATGCGTTGCACTGAACATCAAGATGCATTTGTATGAGTAGTTTATCTTGTGGGAGAAAAGGATGAACGAGGGAATGCCTTATTTGCAAATGCAGAGAGGGGTGTGGGTATCTTTTTGCAAAATTGCCACAGTTTCCTTCCTATCTGTCCGGTATAAATCGGATGGCCTATATTGCAGGATGGTAGGAACACCATCATCACCAACTCTGTTTTTTATAAGGGTAGGGATATGTAAGTTTCACTGCCCCCTCCCCCCCTCCCCCGACACACACACCCACACCCACACAACCACACACACAAACTTCCCAACACCAAAGGAGTAGGGTGACACCTCGATCTTGATACTAATCTATCGACTGGCTTCTCTCTCAAACACACACACACGCACACACACTACCCGACACCGAAGGAGTAGGGCGTCACCTCGATCTTGATAGTAATCTATCTACTCATCTTTCAAACACACACACACACACACATACACACACACTCGCTAGTTGTGCCTCTGTGCCTACCGCACACACTCTTGATACGTCTTTCTCTCCCTCCCCCCCCCCACCCCAACAATGACAGCAGAAGGATGACAACTCAGTCTGATCATACTCTGTCAACTGGTTTCTCTCTCGAACATTGTGTCTCTGTGCCTCGCTCAGTAGCCCCCTCGATATGTAGTCTTCTGGCACGTGCACAGTTGTAGTGACGATGACGCTGAACCCAGTGTGCCTTGTTTTTACGGCCTCATTTGATAGTTTTCACCCTGTTTTCTGTTAATTAACAAGGCAACCTTTTCTTTGTTAGTACTAGTGAATTCGAAATCATTCGGGGGAGACATAAAATATATCACTTCAACCCAATTATCGCAGTAACTATTTTAAAAGAAACTAGCTAGATGCCCGTGCGTTCCATGGAAAATCAAGATGCATTTGTATGATTAGTTTATCTTGTGAGAGAAAAGGATGAACGAGGGAAGGCCGTATTTGCGAACGTGGAGAGGGGTGTGGGTAAATATTTGCAAAATTGCCATAGTTTTAGTTTTCTTCCTATCCGTTAGATATAAATCCGACGGCCTATATTGCAGGATGGCACGCACACCATCATCACCAACTCTGTTTTCTACTCCCTCCGTGCCTAAATATTTGTCTTTTTAGAGATTTCAACAAGTGACTACATATGGAGCAAAATGAGTGAACTACACTCTAAAAT
Organism: Aegilops bicornis; assembly: GCA_021605145.1. NCBI lineage: Eukaryota > Viridiplantae > Streptophyta > Magnoliopsida > Poales > Poaceae > Aegilops > Aegilops bicornis. The sequence goes on along the minus strand of CM038671.1, from coordinate 570,094,737 downwards.
ATGTCTACATACACATCCGTATGTGGTAGTCCATTTGAAATCTGAAGAAGACAAATATTTAGGAACGGATGGAGTATAAGAGTAGACATGGAGATATATCAGCAGCATGGTCTACAACAAAAATGTGTTGGACTGGTTAGCGCCGGATGCTCGGAACACGATGACATGAGTTCGAATTCTTTCTTTAACTTTAGATTTTTATATTATATATTACTTATTTAATATATACTTCTTTTCGCCATTGTACTAACAAGTGGAACCCTGAGTACTTAGAATACAAGATTAAGGATGGACTTGTTTCTTTTTAACTTCCTCTCTGTTGTAGCCACCACACCCAAGTCACGTGTACCTTTGTACATGCAATTAACTTTTATAGAGGGACAATCATACACGCAATTAACTCAAATGGATTGGATGTCACTCTATTATTTCCAGCATAAGAGCATCTCCAATGGCAGCCGGCAAATTTCCTCCCGTTTCCTTCCGCGGAGGACGACATCAAACGCCAACGGCATACATTTTCACAACTCTAACCAACCAGATGAAATTCGTGCAAACACGGACTGATTTCATATAAGCATGAAGGATTTCGTATAAAAAAAGGCGGATCTTCATATAAACATGATGGATTTCATTACATTTACAAGAACTAAGCGGTGCCAATCCGGCTATCTTGGTATAATTAATACGCCCTCCATCCGGAAATACTTGTCCTAGAAATGGATGTATCTAGACTTATTTTAGTTATAGATACATACAATTTATCCATTCTTAGAACAAAAATTTCCGCCAGCTGGAGAGGGAGTACATAATCTAAATGGCCGCCCGTGGATCCCTTTGTCTTCCTCATGTCCCGTGAGACACTTTGCGGGGTCGTGAAGGTCCTCGGAAGAGACGAAGAAGCAAACAAACCACCTGAATGCGCAGTCGTCGCCTCGGCGGTGGCCTTCATGGGACCCAAGTGGCGGCGGCCTCCCGTGTTCTACTTCTCCTCAATGATGGCGGCGGACACGGAGAAGCTGGCCACCGACTCGTTGTTGTCCACGCACCCGGCTTCTGTCTCTTCATGCATGGCGCTGCCGCAGGCACGGGAGGTGTGCCCACAGACACGGGAGGCGCGATACGACGCGGCAGCGACGACGCCCGTACCGGTGTGCTCGCCGCCGTGCCGGCATGGAGCAACTCGCCACTCCTCATCGAGCTGAACTGGAGCCACGACTTGCTGAACCACGCACCTGCTTGGGGCGGCAACTGGCTCCGTCGGGCCAAGCAAGGTTGGTGAAGCACCGAGCGGCCTCGCTCATATCCGGAGGGCTCAGCGGGCCACCCAGCTGGGTAATATGCTGGAGAACGGCTCCTCAGAAGCCATCGGAAGAGTGGAGAAATTGGTGAAGGAGAAGATGGGGAGCGGCGGAGGGGTGCGATTCTTGCTCGTTGTCTGTCTGGCCTCGTGTAAATAGCGGGTGGACGGTAGGAGCTTGGCCGACGTCTGGCCTCGTTTAAACTGAGGGCGGACGGGAGGAGCTCGGCTGGTGTTGTGTTTAATTCCGGCCCGCTCATGAACGAACGTGTGGCCGGAGTAGGTTTCTCGGTTTGCATGCGGGTTTAACGGAGGGGTTTGATGGAGGCGAGGAGGCGTGTTCAGTCGGGCGTGCAGCGGGCGGTGCAGTACTACTATTTGATTTGATAGCGGGCGACGCAATTCCTGATACGGCTTTAATGCAGACGAGCGAGGGAGTAGCGGTTCCTGAAATGTTGAACGGCCAATGCATCCTCCTTCAATTAATGCATGAGGGAATTAATGGGAGGAGGACCGGGAAAAGAGGCTGCACGATGTGAAAGCAACGCAGTTTGCCCTCATATAAAGGCGCCCCTCCATTCCAATGCATCTCCACATCGTACGCACCTAAGCATTTGCCCAAGCACCTACACTAAGCGCAAAAGAGCTCACCTGCACCCATGGCGGCGAGCGCGCTGAAGCGCCAGCGGCTGTGCCAGATGGTCCACGGCGTCGGCCTGCGGCATGGCGCCGAGGATTGTCTCCAGACGGTGTTGGAGACCGGCTGGTGGATGGCCGCCGTCGACGCCAACTACGACTCTCAGTTGGACCAGATGATTATTGCCACCACCAACAAGTTCACCGTCCTCAAGAAGCTCGCGGACGACATCGCCGTACTCCTCCAGCCCGCGCGCCCGGGCTCCTCATTGCCGTCCACCCTAATCGGCCTCCATGGCAGGAACCTCCTTCAAGCACTGGTGGCCCTGCAACTGCCCGCCGACACCACGAAGAATGTCCACCTGGAGGTCGCGCTCGCCGCGAGGCGCCTCACCCTGCAAGAATTCGTCGACCTACACATCCACGTGTACGAGCAAATTGTGTACATAGGTATCTACAAGGCCAGTGAGGACGCTACGATGTTGGCCTTCCTCAACCGGCTGGAAGCCTTGGATGCCTTTGCTGAGAAGCACCTCGACCTCGCCACAAAAGTCGCCGCTCCTTAGCCGCCGGTCTGGCCCGGCGCACTAACTTGAGGAGGAGGAGGTTGTACGTTGATGGATGCATCTTTCTTCTTGCCTTTAGTAACCACCATTGCGGTCGCATCATCATCGTGGCCTTAATTCTTATTGTGGTGTTGCATTCTCGTTCCAGTCAATACCGACATGTGCGATCCCTTTGCTTAATTATATGCATCACTGTAACTCGTACTCCATCCGTCAATTTATAAGTTGTGCTTACCTTTTCCATCAACTTCGTGCAACGCGCAGGCATCTTGCTAGAACATGTCGGACCGCGTGTGACCAAACCGACGATGCGCCAACCTAGCTACTACGTGCCCTGATTATCTGGCGGAAATAGCCCCGCCCTAGCGTTTCCAATCGATATTTTTATATCTATCGATCGTGCCAAGGAGCAGAACCAAAATGTTACAATTTATACATGTTTCTCTACTCCTACTCCTATACAAGACTCAGTTGGTGATGGTGGTGTGTCTGCCATCCGTCGTTTCTGACCATTAGATCTGCATCTAACGGATGTGAGGTAAGTTGTGGCATTTTGCAACAATAGCCCACTTCTCTGCTCCAATTTGCAGAAAACCCCTTATTATCTTGAAAGCAACCACATCCCTTCCTCGCCTCATCAAAACAGCTTGAGAAATATATACTCCTATAAAAGACTCAGTTGGTGATGGTGGTGTGTCCGCCATACGTCGTTTCTGACCATTAGATCTGCATCTAACGGTTGTGAGGTAAGTTGTGGCATTTTCGCAACAATAGCCCACTTATCTGCTCCAATTTGCAGAAAACACCTTATTAACTTGAAAGCAACCACATCCCTCCCTCACCTCATCAAAACAGCCTGAGAAATATATTTTGAGTGAAAAGTACTCCCTCCATTCCTAAATATTTGTCTTTCTAGAGATTTTTCAATAAGTGACTACATACGGAGCAAAATGAGTGAATCTACACTTCAAAATATGTCTATATAATCCGTATGTGATAGTCCATTTGAAATCTCTAAAAAGTCAAATATTTAGGAACGGAGGGAGTAATATATTAGGAGTACATCAAAACAAGAGTGATTTCTTTCAAGTTTGTGAACAAGTACTAGTATTCTACTACTTTGGATCCGTCGCAACGCACGGGCACATTGCTAGTAAAAGGAAAAGGCCTGCCGCGTTCGCGTCGAACTCCCCCCACCCCCCACACACACATGCCCGGGAATCGGGAGTACTCCACGGCTCGTCCGGCACGACACATAGATTAGGGAAGGCGTGTTGCCTAGCATTTTCACTTTCATGTGGGACCGCCGTTGAGAAAACCGACTATTGGCAAACTGCACCCCGCCACTACCGGGTTGGAAAATGTAAACGAGGGAAGATCTAGTCAGAGTACGGAAGCCAAGAAATTTGGTGTCAGATGGGGCTCGTTTATAGAGTAGGAGCATTCCGTACTACTCTGCTCCTACTAGTACCAAGTCCGTACTATACAACTAGTACTACCACTATACAACTAGGAGGTACGTGCAGGGCACATCATCGTAGGAACAAAAAACGAGAAGATCTTGTTTTGGGTGATTTATCTTTTTTTTTCTCTGTCAACGTAGTATGAATAATATGATATGGGGGGCACTCATGAAGCTTATGTGGCTTGGTTGCATGGCTACGAAAGGTTAGAGAAAAATAAATAGATAATGTGTTTTGAGTGCACTCCACTAAACAGATATACTTTGGATCCATTGCAACGGGCCGACACATCTATAACTATACCCCCTATATAGTGTGTGAATAAATTTGAAAGTTGGTCGTTGGATGAAGCCAATCCGACAGTACAAAGATGGCAAATCCGAGCACTACTGGCCGTTGGATATCATCTGCATTCCACCAGATTCTGCCACATGTAGAATCTAGAAGACTCCATGGTTGAACTTCATTCATGACAAACTTTGCCACAAGTAAGCTTAGGCAAAGTGTGTCTGAAACAAAAAATGTGGCTAACAAAATGGCCACCACAAGTGTGGCAAGATTTGGCAAGAAGTTGATTCTATGACATGTGGACCATGTAGCTAGAAAAGTGTGGCAAGCCAAAGTGTAGCAATGAACCAAACACATGCCTGGTGTGTTTGGTAGCGTATATGAAGGGTGCATGATCCCAAGAGTTCCCTTCTCGACCCATTTTTGGGTGTTTGGTAGAGTGTATGGAGGGTGCATGAGTCCACACTAGATTAGCACAAATACACTAGAAGCATGCATGAAGAGAGCATACATGAAGAGGGGTGTTGAGTTGAGCATGCATGAAGAGGGAACAACTATGCTGAGACGAGAACGCAACCAAACACACTTGTGGCACGCCTAAGCTTATGCGTGGCAACCTTAGGCTGCAAACCAAACCATAACTTTGAAAGTTGGTCGTTGGATGAAGCCAATCTGACGGTACAAAGATGGCAAATCCGAGCACTACTGGCCATTGGATATCATCTACATTCCACAAGATTCCGCCACATGTAGAATCTATAAGACTCCATGGTTGAAATTCATTCATGACTAACTTTGCCACAACTAAGCTTAGGCAAAGTGTGTGTGCCACAAAAAATGTGGCTAACAAAATGGCCACCACAAGTGTGGCAAGATTTGGCAAGAAGTTGAGTCTATGACATGTGGACCATGTAGCTAGAAAAGGGTGGCAAGCCACAAGTGTAGCAATGAACCAAACACATGTGCACGCCTAAGCTTAGGCGTGGCAACCGACTGCAAACCAAACCATAACTTTGAAAGTTTGTCGTTGGATGAAGCCAATCCGACGGTACAAAGATGGCAAATCCGAGCACTACTGGTCGTTGGATATCATCTACATTCCACCAGATTTTGCCACATGTAGAATCTAGAAGACCCCACATGTAGAAGCATAATGCACAAACCACCAGAATATCATGCATGCAATGCACGTGTACCTTACTAGTACTAGTAGTTGGTAGTAGTAGTAAGAAACAAATTCCGGGTTTAGCACGAGCTCTTACTGCGGTAGCACCACAAGGCCTGCCGCAGGAGTTATATTTCCCTCTCGTGGCCCACGGGACCGAACTTCAGTGGCTTAGTCCCCGGCCTATGAGAGAAAGTACAATAAGGTGATGTAGGCGGGCTGTAAGACGTTAAATATTATATTTTTGCTTAGTTGGACGAGAGAGAAGATGAAAGAGAAGAGAAGCAGGCTACTAGTTAACAGCCGGCTGCAGCACGAGCTCCTAGGAATTTTATGAGAGAGCGAGGTGAGTCATGTAACAACAAAGTAGTACATATTAGTATTCAACTATTGTACTTGTTGGCTACAAGCCTGGCTATATGTGACGTCGCAACATCATATAGCCAGCAGCCGGCTATATTATTAACCATGCTCTGAGTCAATGACATGCGGACGTTAAATGCGGCTGGACCACATGTCATTCTCATGGTGGTGGTGTGGTTCGCGACTCACTCGTTCGAGATGAACCGGCCGGTGGTGGCGTGGTCGTGGCGAGGGTGCCACAGCTGGGCGTCGAGGCGTTACGAGGCATAGATGGCCACACCGGCGCGTACTACCTGTAGTACAGAAGTACTCCAGCTAAGGATTGATGCCCGGGACGAAATGTGTCACAGCCGCTGGATGAAAATTCGTTGGTGCAGGACGTGTGGTGTCATGGGTTCATGCGGCATCGTGGGAATCGCGTGTAGCTGTGGTAGAAACTTGATGCTCGCCGCATATAAGGTGGCCTACATGTCATGCACACAAAGGCAGAGGAGCGGTGCGGCCGAGAGGGGTGAGGCGCACGTCGGGGGACGTGGTGACGTGGGTTGGAGCAGCGTCGTGGGAATCGCGAGTGGCAGTGGATGAAACGCGATGGTCGCTGTTGGTGTCAAAACCGGTGGATCTCGGGTAGGGGGTCCCGAACTGTGCGTCTAGGATCAATGGTAACAGGAGACGGGATTTTACCCAGCTTCGGGATCTCTAAGAGATAATACCCTACTGTTGCTCTTGTTTATATTCATATGGGTGTAATACAGAGTTCATCTACCTCGAGATCATATGTTGTGGTCTAAACCCTAGAGGTATGATGAGTCATATCATAATCATCTATCGACTAGTCTGGCCTCGGCTTATATAACATACCAGAGGCCTAGGATAACAAGAGTCCTAGTCGAATACGCCGGTGGGGAGAAGTCCTTGTCTTGATCACCAAGTCTTGAGGAATCTTCCTTGTATATGTCATCGGCTGTCCGAACTGGCCCATGAGTAATCGGCCTTGGGGGTCCTCGGCCCAATCAAACTGATCAGGAGATGACGTGGTGAGTACCCCCTAGTCCAGGACACCGTCAGTAGCCCCCTGAACCGATCTTCAAGTTGGGGACGCTCCTCGATTCTTCCGAACTGTTCTTCATCTCCGGTCGTCGGTCTTGAAAACTGGTTCAACAAATCTTCTCATCTTCGATCTTGAGGATCGCTGAAGTAAATCCGAAAATTTTAAACGTCGGGTATCCGAGGAGCCCTTTTAAGTTTTCGGCCTTTATCAATGCCTTGTTATATTTTATGCCACACCTCGGGTTTGAAGTGTTTCCCGTGCGGTGGTGTCTTCTCACGTCCGAGCTCCAACACCGGACTGCATTCGAGGTATCTTTCGCAGCCGAGCACAAACGCCGGACCGCTTCCGAGCTCCAACGCCGGACTGTATCCGAGGTGTCATAGAACACCTCGGCTCAAAAAAGTTGAAGGAGTTTAGCCGAGCTTAATGCCGGAAATGCCCTCTATGGAGCTAGCCACTCAAATCCGAGCTTTATGCCTGATTGCCTCCGAGGTGACGCACCACCTCGGGCTTGGGCTGATTGTTTACGGATTTTATTTCCGATGCGTGTAAATTTGTTCGCTATCAATATGTATAACTAGTAGCCCTCAAGGTGTGTGTCGGTCTAAAACCCGAGATGGACCTGAAGGAAAACATGACACCGCTGATCCTAGTAGCCCCTGAGACTCAGGCCGATGCGCGAAATCGGCCTGAGGATCAACTCCTAGCTCGGTAGCACACGTAGCAATAGAAACGTAGTTTTATATATTAGAGATAATAGTGATCGGCGAACGGGCCCTTGAAAGAGGGTCTTGAGAAGTTGCCGCAATATATTAGCTTGATGCTAGATAGGTCTAGATGGTACCTATTGTTGTCCACAGACGCGTTTGCCCATAGTTCGGCCAAGCCGAACACTAAGCACTTTGAATTTTCTGCATTGAACAGGCAACGCAGTAGCCCCCGAGACACTGGTCGGGTGGCAACACCAAATCAGGGGATCGATGTGCCCCTTTAATATTTGTAAATAATAAGCCCGAAGCCCAGTAGCCCCCGAACCTTAATGCGGGCACGGGTGGCCGAATTAAGGATCGATATCCATTTGATAGAAAAAATTTGTTTTTGTTTGACACAAACTTCTTGGAAAGAGATTAAAGATCTCATAAAGGTGTTGGAGCTAACGAAAGTTGAGCTCGCCAAGGTAGGCCTCAAGGGGATCAATAGATAGGGAATTAATGCCAATAAGGAACTATGAGAGCGTTATGTCAGCTGCTCGGGAGTCTCGAAGAGACTGTGCCATTGACTCTTTAAAAGATTGGCTAAGAAAAAAATTGATTTTTGCTCACAATTTATGTGTAATGATTCTATGTACCCAAGTACTTTACATCATTAATGCTCGGATCTGCATTGCACAAAACTTTGTTGACCGACCATCGGCTTCAACCTCTTCGGCCAGTAGCCGAGGAGTGTTTTCCTACTTTATATAGCCGTGATGAGGGCAAATATTTATGGAAAATAAGGCAATTCGGTCATACGATTTTATAAACAAAGGTACGCAGAGAGATATGTTATATTATTTTTTAACATAAGAAACGTCTTCCAAAGAAAATAGTCCCACTACTGGTTCCTTTCTTTGTCATGCCGACCATGATCATGAAACCTCACCTCGGATCAATGCAGGAGAAAAATATTAAGGATTTAGTTCGGGGAAAGTTCCCGAACTCTATGGTATTAATAAACCAAAATGTTCACTTCCGTCGTTGCCGACCAATGTGATCCTTTCAGATTGCTAGATTTCGGCTTCACCCAGTCTGAGGTACTTACTCGGATGACCCGGTAGTAACAATCGCAGAGGTGCTCCCTTTACCACCTAGCTGAACAATCGGGAACGTAGGGGTAAGCACAGGAGCCAGGCAACCCAGCTTGGCTGAAATCTTAAGTCAAATTGATGCATAATTATGGCTTTATAACGATAATTACGGAAGGCAACGCTTGTATAATGAATACAAGTACTGGTGATACATGTTTATTTTATATATAATGATTGTACGTACCGAAGTACTTATATCATATCTGTGTTCGCCCGAACTTTAAACACGTCTTAACCGACCGTCGGCTTCTCCCTCTTCGGTCAAGGGCCGAAAAGTGTTATGTACTCCACCTGTTGAGAATATCGACGGTGTTTGCGATAACCAGGCAACGAGGCCATAAGGCTGTAACAGGCAAAGCGCGCTCAGTGAACTTATGCTATATTACTGACGAAGTGTAAGAAGCATCTTCGAAGAAAATAGTACCTCCACCGATACCTTTCTTCGGTGCTCATTATTACTATGAGATTTGTGCAATAGATTTTTTTACTCATGAGTTCCGTTGTGTGCAATAAGAGAGCTAGCTTTCGGCTTCACCCAGTCTAAGGTCAGAGCTCGGATGACCCGGTCGTGACAATCGCAGAGGTGCTCCCTTTACTCCCTAGCCGAACAATCGGGAACGTAGGGGTAAGCACAGGAGCCAGGCAACCCAGCTTGCAGAACACTTAGGTCAATATGGTGCATATTGTGGCGTAATACACGAACAAGGAACGAAGCCGTACAAGTATAATCATATGCAAAAGGAAAGGCTTCATAAAGGAAGCCCCCAGGTGAACGGGATATTCGAATTTGTATGTCACAAACAAAGTTTTGACAAGGAAGTATAATGCTTGGTCAAACCGAAGAAAAAATTAAAATCGAAAGCTTTTGAGCTTGAAAGCGACTTAGCTTGTTAATGTGTTCAGCATCGATGACGCGGTCCAATCTTGATGCGGGACAAAGTTCCATCCCACAAGCCGTCCCTAATAACCCACAAGTATAGGGGATCGCAACAGTTTTCGAGGGCAGAGTATTCAACCCAAATTTATTGATTCGACACAAGGGGAGCCAAAGAATATTCTCAAGTATTAGCAGCTGAGTTGTCAATTCAACCACACCTAGATAATTTAGTATCTGCAACAAAGTATTTAGTAGCAAAGTAATATGGAAGTAATGGTAACAGTAGCAAAAGTAATATTTTTGGGTTTTGTAGTAATTGTAACAGTAGCAACGGAAAAGTAAATAAGCGAAGAACAATATGTGAAAAGCTCGTAGGCATTGGATCAGTGATGGAGAATTATGCGGATCACGGTTCATCATGTAACAATCATAACATAGGGTGACACAAAACTAGCTCCAATTCATCAATGTAATGTAGGCATGTATTCCGAATATTGTCATACGTGCTTATGGAAAAGAACTTGCATGACATCTTTTGTCCTACCCTCACATGGCAGCTGGGTCCTAATGGAAACTAAGGGATATTAAGGCCTCATTTTAATAGAGTACCGGAACAAAGCATTAGCACATAGTGAATACATGAACTCCTCAAACTATGGTCATCACCGGGAGTGGTCCCGATTATTGTCACTTCGGGGTTGTCGGATCATAACACATAGTAGGTGACTATAGACTTGCAAGATAGGATCAAGAACTCGCATATATTTATGAAAACATAATAAGTTCATATCTGAAATCTGGCACTTGGGCCCTAGTGACAAGCATTAAGCATAGCAAAGTCATAGCAACATCAATCTCAGAACATAGTGGATACTAGGGACCAAACCCTAACAAAACTAACTCGATTACATGATAGATCTCATCCAACCCATCACCGTCCAGCAAGCCTACGATGGAATTACTCATGCACGGCGGTGAGCATCATGAAATTGGTGACGGAGGATGCTTGATGATGACGATGGCGACGGATTCCCCTCTCTGGAGCCCCGAACGGACTCCAGATCAGCCATCCCGAGAGGTTTTAGGGCTTGGCGGCGGCTCCATATCGTAAAACACGATGAAATCTTATCTCATATTTTTTTTCTCCCGAAAGCAAATATATAGAGTTGGAGTTGAGGTCGGAGGAGCTCCAGGGGGCCCACGAGGTAGGGGGCGCGCCCTAGGGAGGGCGCCCCACCCTCGTGGGTAGGTGTGGGCCCCGGTCTTCATATTTTGCAAGGATTTTTATTAATTCCAAATAGACGCGTTAGTGAAGTTTCAAGTCATTCCGAGAACTTACATTTACGCACATAAATAACACCATGGAAAGTCTCTGAAAACAGCGATCCGGGTTAGTTCCATTCAAATCATGCAAGTTAGAGTCCAAAACAAGGACAAAGTGTTTGGAAAAGTAGATCTGACGGACGTATCAACTCCCCCAAGCTTAAACCTTTGCTTGTCCTCAAGCAATTCAGTTGATAAACTGAAAGTGATAAAGAAAAACTTTTATAAACTCTGTTTGCTCTTGTTGTTGTAAATATGTAAAGCCAGCGTTCAAGTTTTCAGCAAAGATTATGACTAACCATATTTGCAATAACTCTCAGGTCTCATATTTACTCATATCAATAGCATAATCAACTAGCGAGCCATAATAATAAATCTTGGATGACAACACTTTCTCAAAACAATCATGATATGATATAACAAGATGGTATGTTGCTAGCCCTTTCTGAGACCGCAAAAAATAAATGCAGAGCACCTTTAAAGAACAAGGACTGACTAGACATTGTAATTCATGGTAAAAGAGATCCAATCATAGTCATACCCAATACAAATTAATAATAATGAATGCAAATGACAGCGGCGCTCTCGAGCTAGTGCTTTTTATAAGAGGGTGATGACTCAACATAAAAGTAAATAGATAGGCCATTCATTGAGGGAAGCAGGGATTTGTAGAGGTGCCAGAGCTCGGTTTTGAAATAGAGATAAATAATATTTTGAGCGGCATACTTTCATTGTCAACATAACAACTAAGAGATGGCGATATCTTCCATGCTACACACATTATAGGCGGTTCCCAAACAGAATGGTAAAGTTTATACTCCCCCTCAACCAACAAGAATCAATCCAAGACTTGCTCGGAACAACGAGTGTCTCCAACTAGCAACAGTCCCAGGGGGAGTTTTGTTTGCAATTAATTTGATTTAGTTTGCATAAAGCATGGGACTGGGCATCCCGGTGACCAGCCATTTTCTCGTGAGTGAGGAGCGGAGTCCACTCCTCTTGAGAATAACCCGCATAACATGGAAGATAAGGGCAACCCTAGTTGATACATGAGCTATTCGAGCATACAAAACAGAATGTTTATTTGAAAGTTTAGAGTTTGGCACATACAAATTTACTTGGAATGGCAGGTAAATACCGCATATAGGAAGGTACAGTAGACTCATGTGGAATAACTTTGGGGTTTAAGGGATTGGATGCACAATCAGTATTCCCGCTTAGTACAAGTGAAGGCTAGCAAAAGACTGGGAAGCGACCAACTAGAGAGCGACAACAGTCATGAACATGCATTAAAATTAATAAACATTGAGTGCAAGCATGAGTAGGATATAATCCACCATGAACATAAATATCATGAAGGCTATGTTGATTTTGTTTCAACTACATGTGTGAACATGTGCCAAGTCAAGTCACTTAAATCATTCAACGGAGGATACCACCCCACTATACCACATCACAACCATTTTAATAGCATGTTGGCACGCAAGGTAAACCATTATAACTCATAGCTAATCAAGCATGGCATAAGTAACTATGATCTCTAATTGTCATTTCAAACATGTTTATTCAAATAAGGTGAATCAGGAACGATGAACTAATCATATTTACAATAACAAGAGAGGTCGACTTCATACCAACTTTTCTCATCTCAGTCAGTCCATCATATATCATCATAATTGCCTTTCACTTGCACGACCGAACGATGTGAATAATATTAAGAGTGCACATGCATTGGACACTACTAGGAAAATGGCTATAGATGAAATGGACACTAATGGCGCACCAGACATGTGGTGCGCCACTACTATATACTAATGACGCACCATGTGTTGGTGCGCCATTAATCCAAATACTAATGGCGCACCACATCACAGTGCGCCATTAGTAACAATTTTTTTTATTTTTTTCAAAACTACTAATGCCGCACCAGGGGATAGTGCGCCATTACTACTTAACCTAGTAATGGCGCACCACATCCACGGTGCGCCATTAGTAAAAACAAATCAATTTTTTTATTTTTTTTTCAAAACTATTAATGGCGCACCAGGGGATAGTGCGCCATTACTAGTTTTAACTAGTAATGGCGCACCAAATCCACGGTGCGCCACTAGTAAAAATATTTTCAAATTTTTTTTCAATTTTTTTTATTTCTTTTCAATACTAGTAATTGCGCACCGTGGGAGGGGTGCGCCAGTTCTAGTTGGACTAGTAATGGCGCACCACTCCCACGGTGCGCCCTTACTAACAACCCAAAAATTCCTCAATGCACCCCAGTGGACCGCCTTTTCAGTTTAGAAAAAATAAAAGAAAATGATAAAAATGTCAAAAAAATAAAAGAAAATAAGTTTCCCATGTGATATGTGGTCTAGTTGTTGGGAAAATTTACAAATATGAATTTCGACTTTATTTGCAAAATCTCTCTGGAAATTTGTAAAATGAGCATAACTTTTGCATACGAACTCGGATTAAAAAGATTTTTATATGAAAAACCATCTACTCAAAAAGTTACATCCTAATTTAATGGGGGGAACCCCCTTAAACATTTTCAAAATCCCCAAAAACCTAACTGAAAAAAGTTATGGGGCTTTCAAGATCTAGAGGCAAAAAAATTCAAAAAAATTCAAACTTACTAGTGGCGCACCGTGGATGTGGTGCGCCACTAGTAACAGAAAAAAAATTGGTTTTGATGTTTTTTCAAAAAATGATACGTAATATGTCCGGGAAGTTTGAAATATTTTTCAAAATTTCATCATAGTCATGAACATGAACAAAGTCCTAGACATCAACAAGGTATAATAGGATTGATATGCTAGATATATCAACAAGTGCTCGTGAAGTGAGTCATTCTTTGGGGTTGGATAGAACTCGAAGTTAAGCGTGCTTGGGCTGGAGTAGTGTGAGGATGAGTGACCTTTCGAGAAGTTTGACCACAGAGTGCGATTTGACCTGAGATTAAGCATATTGACCCGAGATTAAGCCATAGTGACTTGAGATTAAGAAAAAAACAAAAAATTAAAAAAATATCTGAAATTTTTTAAAAAAAAACGGTTACTAATGGCGCACTTCTATGTGGTGCGCCATTAGTATACCAGATACTAATGGCGCACCGAGGGCTATACTAATGGCGCATCAGCGGTGCGCCATTAGTATACCAGATACTAATGGCGCACCACAGGTGCGCCATTAGAAAAAAAATCTAATGGCGTGGTGCTAGTGGCGCACCTGTAGTGCGCCATTAGTAGCGAAAATAGGTGCGCCACTAGCAGCCCTTTTTCTAGTAGTGGGACTAAGCTGGAATCTGCAAGCATTCAATAAATAGGAGAAGACAAGGCAATATGGGCTCTTGGTTAAATCAACAATAATGCATATAAGAGCCACTTCAACAATTTAATTATGGTCTTCTCCTATCGACCCCCAAAGAAAAGAAAAGAAATAAAACTATTTACACGGAAAAGCTCCCAACAAGCAAAGGAAGAACGGAAAAATATTTTTGGGTTTTCTTTTTAATTATTACTACTACAACAAGAAAGTAAACTAGCTAGAAGCTATTATTGATTTTTTGGTTTTTTCTTAAGGTTTATCAAACACACAAGAAGAAAGCAAGAAAAAGAAAATAAACTAGCATGGATATTACAGTGAAAGATTATGGGCACCGACATCTGGCAATGAGTGTGTGAACATAAATGTAATGTTGGTGGGAAATACGTACTCCCCCAAGCTTAGGCTTTTGGCCTAAGTTGGTTTATTGTCACGGATGGCCCGGCGGATATCCGTAGGTGTAGCTGGGGTCGTACTGAGATGAAGAGGACTCTGACTGCCACTGGCTGGCAGTCATTTACGGATCCCAAAAGTAATCAGACTGTCGTGGAGGCTCAAATTGTGGTTCCGGCTCCGGGGCTGGTGTAGGGTTCCGGTAGGCTTGAATGGCAGCCCACGGAATGAGATATGGACCTTCAGATAAATTAAACAAGGAAGGAGTAGGCAAGTTAATATTCTCAGGGTGATGTTTATCAAAGAACAATTTGTATTTGAGCTCCCCTTCCCTATTCTTAACAATAAAGTAATGCGCTAGCATACTCTTATAATCTAAATAAGCATTGGGCAGCATTTTTTCTTCTTTCTCATAGAGCCAAATAGGTATGTTAAAATGTGCAGCAAGGCGTGAAGCATAAATACCTCCAGAGATGGGGCCCTCTGTACGGCTCAAACTTAACCGTTTAGCAATAATTCCGCCCATACTAACAGTGTTATCGCATAATAAACCATGGAACAAGATGATAATATCAGGAACACTAAGGTTTCCCTAGTTTCCGCGACCAATCAAGCAACGACTAGCAAATATGGCAAAGTAGCGTAAAACAGGAAAATGTATGCTAGTGATTCTTGCATCGAAAACCTTCCTGGTTTCCCCCAAAGTAATGGTGTCAATAAACCCGTCCACATCTTTACGATGTGGTTCATCTAAAGTACCCTCGAAGGGTATTTTGCAAACCTTGCAAAATTCTTCTAGTGGCATCTTCTTAACAACATCATATAAATGAAACTCTACTGAAGGAGGTGATTCCTTAGGAAAATAGTAGAAGTTTTGCACAAAAGTATTAGTGAGTAAGAGATACTGATGACCTTGGTCGTGGAGAAACTCGGTAAGGCCAGCATTCTCAGCCAATGAATAGAAATCATCATAAATCCCGGCTTCTCTCGAGAAATCATCGGAAGGCCATTCATAAGGCCGGACCTCCGCAGTGCGAGGCAAATTATATTTGGGCCTCTGTGCTTCTTCATTTTTCTTTTCCTTCGAGCTTCGGCTCGATGAGCCCCTAAAAAATCTCTTCATTATTTTCTGAAATATTCCAAAAAATTTAGTAACTTCAAATAAAAGTGAATCAAGCTCAACTAAATTGATAGCAACTACTCCTACAAGTGCCTAGAGACTATATCATGCATTTGAACTACTTGGAACCATATAAATTTGACATGCAAGCTCAAGAACATGGTCACCTAGGCAGCACAAATTGGCAATGAATAGAGCATGATATGTCTCCAACGTATCTATAATTTTTGATTGCTCCATGCTATATTATCTACTGTTTTGGACTATATTGGGCTTTATTTTCCACTTTTATATTATTTTTGGGACTAACCTATTAACCGGAGGCCCAGCCCAGAATTGTTGTTTTTGCCTATTTTAGAGTTTCGGAGAAACAGAATATCAAACGGAGTCCAAACGGAATGAAACCTTCGGGAACGTGATTTTCTCATCAGATAAGACCCAGGAGACTTGGACCTTCCATCAAGAAAGCCACGAGGCCGTCACGAGGGTGGGGGGCGCGCCCACCCCCTAGGGCGCGCCCCTGCCTCGTGGGCCCCTTAGAGCTCCACTGACGTACTTCTTCCTCCTATATATACCTACGTACCCCCAAATGATCAGATACGGAGCCAAAAACCTAATTCCACCGCCGCAACCTTCTGTACCCACGAGATCCCATCTTGGGGCCTGTTAGGAGCTCCGCCGAGAGGGCCATCATCACGGAGGGCTTCTACATCATCCTAGCCCCTCCGATGAAGTGTGAGTAGTTCACCTCGGACCTCTGGGTCCATAGTTATTAGCTAGATGGCTTCTTCTCTCTTTTGGATCTCAATACAATGTTCTCCCCCTCTCTTGTGGAGATCTATTCGATGTAATCTTCTTTTTGCGGTGTGTTTGTTGAGACTGATGAATTGTGGGTTTATGATCATGTCTATCTATGAATAATATTTGAATCTTCTCTGTATTCTTTTATGTATGATTGGTTATCTTTGCAAGTCTCTTCGAATTATCAATTTGGTTTGGCCTACTAGATTGGTCTTTCTTGCAATGGGAGAAGTGCTTAGCTTTGGGTTCAATCTTGCGGTGTCCTTACCCAGTGACAGAAGGGGCAGCAAGGCACGTATTGTATTGTTGCCATCGAGGATAACAAGATGGGGTTTTTATCATATTGCATGAAACTATCGCTCTACATCATGTCATCTTGCTTAAGGCGTTACTCTGTTTTAACTTAATACTCTAGATTCATCTTTGGATAGCGGTCGATGAGTGGAGTAATAGTAGTAGATGCAGGAAGGAGTCGGTCTACTTGTCTCGGACGTGATGCCTATATACATGATCATACCTAGATATTCTCATAACTATGCTCAATTACATCAATTGCTCAATAGTAATTCGTTCACCCACCGTAAAATACTTATGCTCTTGAGAGAAGCCACTAGTGAAATCTATGGGCCCGGGTCTATCTTCATCATATTAATCTTCCATCACTTTATTATTGCTTTGCTTTTTTACTTTGCTTTTTATTTTACTTTGCATCTTTATCACAAAAATACCAAAAATATTATCTATCATCTCTATCAGATCTCACTCTCGTAAGTGACCGTGAAGGGATTGACAACCCCTACTCGCATTGGTTGCGAGGAGTTATTTGTTTTGTGTAGGTGTGAGGGACTCGCGCATAGCCTCCACCCTTGTGGGCCCCACCTTGCTCCACCGACGTACTTCTTCCTCCTATATATACCTACGTACCCCCAAACGATCAGATACGGAGCCAAAAACCTAATTCCACCGCCGCAACTTTCTGTATCCACGAGATCCCATCTTGGGGCCTGTTAGGAGCTCACGGAAGGGAATCCACCACGGAGGGCTTCTACATCATCACCATAGCCTCTCCCGATGAAGTGTGAGTTGTTTACTTCAGACCGTCGGGTTCATAGTTAGTAGCTAGATGGCTTCTTCTCTCTTTTTGGATCTCAATACAATGTTCTCCCCCTCTCTCATGGAGATCTATTAGATGTAATCTTATTTTTGCGGTGTGTTTGTTGAGACCGATGAATTGTGTGTTTATGATCAAGTCTATCTATGAACAATATTTGAATCTTCTCTGAATTCTTTTATGTATGATTGGTTATTTTTGCAAGTCTCTTCGAATTATCAGTTTGGTTTGGCCTACTATATTGGTTTTTCTTGCAATGGGAGACGTGCTTAGCTTTGGGTTCAATCTTGCGGTGTCCTTTCCCAGTGTGATGGGGGCAGCAAGGCACGTATTGTATTGTTGCCATCGAGGATAACAAGATGGGGTTTTATCATATTGCATGAATTTATCCCTCTACATCATGTCATCTTGCTTAAGGCGTTCATCTGTTTTCTTGAACTTAATACTCTAGATGCATCGGGATAGTGGTCGATGAGTGGAGTAATAGTAGTAGATGTAGGCAGGAGTCGGTCTACTTGTCTCGGACGTGATGCCTATATACATGATCATATCTAGATATTCTCATAACTATGCTCAATTCTGTCAATTGCTCAACAGTAATTTGTTCACCCACCGTAGAATACTTATGCTCTTGAGAGAATCCACTAGTGAAACCTATGGCCCCCGGGTCTATTTTCCTCATATTAATTTCCATCATTTTAATCCTGCTTGCTTTTTACTTTGCCTTTTTACTTTTCACGTTGCATCTCTATATCAAAAATACCAAAAATATTATCTATCATCTCTATCAGATCTCACCCCCGTAAGTGACCGTGAAGGGATTGACAACCCCTAATCGCGTTGGTTGCGTGGAGCTATTGTTTTTGTGTAGGTACGAGGGACTTGAGCGTAGCCTCCTACTAGATTGATACCTTGGTTCTCAAAAACAGAGGGAAATACTTACGCTACTTTGTTGCATCATCCTCTCCTCTACGAGGAATTCCAATGCAGTGCTCAAGAGGTAGCAGAGCACTAGAACAAAAACTAACTGGAACAATGGAGGAGTCACATACCAAGGAACAATCCCCCCCAAGCAGTTTTGTGAGAGGTGCTTTGAGCAAGGAGATCGAAAATCGCAACAAAATGAGCTAGAACTCGTGCTTGAGCTGGATATTGGTGTTTGTGGGAGGAAGAAGGAGTGTACGCATGCAGGAATAAGTGGAGGAGGGCCACCGTGGGCCCACGAGGCAGGGGGCACGCCCTAGGGGGTAGGGCTCGCCCTCCACCCTCGTGGCCAGGTGCTCGCCCCTCCTGCTGTGTTCTCAGTGCCAGAAATTCTCAAATATTCTAGCAAAAATCATATTCCATTTTCAGGGCATTTGGAGAACTTTTATTTTCGGGGTATTTTTATATTGCACCGATAAATCAGAAAACAGACAGAAAAATACTATTTTTACTTTATTTCAACTAAACAACAGAAAGTAGAGAGAGGGTACAGAAGGTTGTGCCTTATAGTTTCATCCATCTCATGCTCATAAAAAGGAACCCACTAACAAGGTTGATCAGGTCTTATTAACAAACTCATTCCGAATAACATGGAATCGGAGAAATTTCGAATAACACTATGTTACCTCAACGGGGATATGCACATCCCCTATAATAAGAATGTCATATTTCTTCTTGACAGCAGGTAGAGGAAATTCAAAACCTCCAAAAATAATCGATGGAATTTTTCCAATAGAGTTGATACTATGAACTTGAGGTTGTTTCCTCCAAAAGTGTACCGTATGCTCATTACCATTAACGTGAAAAGTGACATTGCCTTTGTTGCAATCAATAACAGCCCCTGCAGTGTTCAAAAAAGGTCTTCCAAGAATAATAGACATACTATCGTACTCGGGAATATCATGAATAACAAAGTCCGTTAAAATAGTAAAGTTTGCAACCACAACGGGCAGATCCTCACAAATACCGACAGGTATAGCAGTTGATTTATCAGCCATTTGCAAAGATATTTCAGTAGGTGTCAACTTATTCAATTCAAGTCTACGATATAAAGAGAGAGGCATAACACTAACACCAGCTCCAAGATCACATAAAGCAGTTTTAACATAATTTATTTTAATGGAGCATGGTATAGTAGGTACTCCAGGATCTCCTAGTTTCTTTGGTATTCCACCCTTAAAAGTATAATTAGCAAGCATGGTGGAAATTTCAGCTTCCGGTATCTTTCTTTTATTTGTAACAATATCTTTCATATACTTAGCATAAGGATTCATTTTGAGCATATCAGTTAATCACATACGCAAGAAAATAGGTCTAATCATTTCAGCAAAGCGCTCAAAATCCTCATCATCCTTTTTCTTGGATGGTTTGGGAGGAAAAGGCATGGGTTTCTTAACCCGTGGCTCCCTTTCTTTACCATGTTTCCTAGCAACAAAGTCTCTCTTATCATAACGTTGATTCTTTGATTGTGAGTTATCAAGCTCAACAGCAGGTTCAATTTCTACATCATTATCATTACTAGGTTGAGCATCATCATGAACATTATCATTAACATTTTCACTAGGTTCATGTTCATTACCAGATTGTGTTTCAAAGCATCGTAAATAGAGATATCATTTGGATTCTCAGGTGGTTCAGCAATAGGTTCACTAGAAGCATGCAAAGTCCTATCATTTTTCTTTTTCTTCTTCTTAGAAGGACTAGGTGCATCAATATTATTTCTCTAAGAATCTTGCTCGATTCTCTTAGGGTGGCCTTCCGGATACAAAGGTTCCTGAGTCATTCTACCAGTTCTAGTAGCCACTCTAACAGTATAATCATTTTTCTTACTATTCATTTCATTGAGCAAATCATTTTGAGCCTTAAGTACTTGTTCTACTTGAGTGGTAACCATAGAAGCATGTTTACTAATGAGTTTAAGTTCACCCTTAACATTATCCATGTAATTACCCAAGTGTTCAAGCATATTTGAATTGTATTTCAACTGTCTACCAAAATAAGCATTAAAATCTTCTTGCTTCACCATAAAATTATCAAACTCATCTAAGCATTGACTAGCAACCTTAGTAAGAGGGATTTCAGCTTTATCATATCTATAGAGAGAATTTACCTTTACTACCTGTGTCGGGTTATCAAGACCATGAGTTTCTTCAATAGGTGATGGATTAAGATCATATGTTTCTTCGACAAGCGATAAATTAAGACCATGTATTTCTTCAATAGGAGGTAAATTCTTAACATCTTCAGCTTTAATACCATTTTCTTTCATAGATTTCTTTGCCTCTTGCATATCTTCAGGACTGAGAAATAGAACACCTCTCTTCTTTGGAGTTGGTTTAGGAATAGGCTCAGGAATTGGCTCACGAGCTGGCTCAGGAAGTGTCCAATTACTTTCATTTGTCAACATATTGTTCAATAGAATTTCAGCTTCATCCGGTGTTCTTTCCCTGAAAACAGAACATGCACAACTATCCAGGTAATCTCTGGAAGCATTGGTAAGTCCATTATAAAAGATATCAAGTATTTCATTTTTCTTAAGAGGATGATCAGGCAAAGCATTAAGTAACTTGAGAAGCCTCCCCCAAGCTTGTGGGAGACTCTCTTCTTCAATTTGTACAAAATTATATATATCCCTCAAAGTAGCTTGTTTCTTATGAGCAGGGAAATATTTAGCAGAGAAGTAATAAATCATATCATGGGGACTACGCACACAACCAGGATCAAGAGAATTAAACCATATCTTAGCATCACCCTTTAATGAGAACGGAAATATTTTAAGGATATAGAAGTAGTGAGATCTCTCATCATTAGTGAACATGGTGGCTATATAATTTAATCTAGTAAGATGTGCCACAACAGTTTCAGATTCATATCCATGAAAAGGATCAGATTGAACCAAAGTAATTATATCAGGATCAACAGAGAATTCATAATCCTTATCGATAACACAGATAGGCAAAGTAGCAAAAGCAGGGTCAGGTTTCATTCTATCATTAAGAGATTGCTGGTTCCATTTAGCTAGTAACCCCTTGAGTTCATATCTATCTTTGCAAGCTAAAATAGCTAAAGAAGCTTCTTTATCAAAAACATAACCCTTAGGAATAACAGGCAAGTCTTCATCATCACTTTCATCAATATAATCAGTTTCAATAATTTCTTTCTCTCTAGCCCAAGCAATTTGTTCATCAAGAAATTCACCAAGTGGCACAGTAGAATCAAACATAGAAGTAGTTTCATCATAAGTATCATGCATAGCAGAAGTGGCATCATCAATAACATGCGACATATCGAGCGAATAGCGAAGCGAGGTTTAGGTGTCGCAAGCTTACTCAAAGCAGAAGGTGAATCAAGTGCGAGCTAGATGGCAGTTCCTTACCTCCCCTCGTAGTTGAGGGATAAATTGTTGTCTTAGCATCTTTCAAGTTCTTCATAGTGACCAGCAGATATAAATCCCAAGTGACTCAAAGAATAGAGCTATGCTCCCCGGCAACGGCTCCAGAAAATAGTCTTGACAACCCACAAGTATAGGGGATCGCAACAGTTTTCGAGGGTAGAGTATTCAACGCAAATTTATTGATTCGACACAAGAGGAGCCAAAGAATATTCTCAAGTATTAGCAGCTGAGTTATCAATTCAACCACACCTAGATAACTTAGTATCTGCAACAAAGTATTTAGTAGCAAAGTAATGTGGAAGTAACGGTAACAGTAGCAAAAGTAATATTTTTTGGTTTTGTAGTAATTGTAACAGTAGCAACGGAAAACTAAATAAGCGAAGAACAATATGTGAAAAGCTCGTAGGCATTGGATCGGTGATGGAGAATTATGCCGGATGCGGTTCATCATGTAACAATCATAACATAGGGTGACATAGAACTAGCTCCAATTCATCAATGTAATGTAGGCATGTATTCGAATATAGTCATACGTGCTTATGGAAAAGAACTTGCATGACATCTTTTGTCCTACCCTCCCGTGGCAGCGGGTCCTATTGGAAACTAAGGGATATTAACGCCTCCTTTTAATAGAGTAATCGAACAAAGCATTAGCACATAGTGAATAGATGAACTCCTCAAACTATGGTCATCACCGGAGTGGTCCCGATTATTGTCACTTCGGGTTGCCGGATCATAACACATAGTAGGTGACTATAGACTTGCAAGATAGGATCAAGAACTCACATATATTCATGAAAACATAATAGGTCCAGATCTGAAATCATGGCACTCGGGCCCTAGTTACAAGCATTAAGCATAGCAAAGTCATAGCAACATCAATCTTAGAACATAGTGGATACTAGGGATCAAACCCTAACAAAACTAACTCGATTACATGATAGATCTCATCCAACCCATCACCGTCCAGCAAGCCTCACGATGGAATTACTCACGCATACGGTGAGCATCATGAAATTGGTGATGGAGGATGGTTGATGATGACGATGGTGACAGATTCCCTCTCCGGAGCCCGAAGCGGACTCGGATCAGCCCTCCCGAGAGGTTTTAGGGCTTGGCGGCGGCTGATCGTAAAAACGACCGAACTCTTCTCTCTTTTTTTTCTCCCCTAAAGCAAATATATAGAGTTGGAGTTGAGGTCGGAGGAGCTCCAGGGGGGCCACAAGCTAGGGGGGGCGCCCTAGGGGGGGTGCGCCCCCCACCCTCGTGGCTAGGGTGTGGGCCCCCTGGTCTTCATCTTTTGCAAGGATTTTTTTATTAATTCCAAATAGACGTTCCGTGAAGTTTTAGGTCATTCGAGAACTTTTGTTTCTGCACATAAATAACACCATGGAAAGTCTGCTGAAAACAGCGTCAGTCCGGGTTAGTTCCATTCAAATCATGCAAGTTAGAGTGCAAAACAAGGGCAAAAGTGTTTGGAAAAGTAGATACGATGGAAACGTATCAGGCCCCAAGGTGGTGGAGCGAAGAGCTCGGCAATCCGAAGTAATGGCATAGCACGGCCAATGCAGGCTGGCAAAGTGACGCCGCAACCCCTGGTGTGGGTTAATGAAGTGTTGATGAAGCCTCCCGTCCAGCCGAGGACACAGCACCACCCTAATCATTTATCTGTGCACAAAAAATAGTGCAAACCGGAGATAATAATAATAATAATAATGATGAATAAAATTGTTGCATAATAAATAGTTTATGCAAAGTGAATAATAAAAGAGGTATGTCCTGTGCGTCGAACACTCCATGGGGTAGAGCTCTCTTGGCGATGCCGAAGTCCCCGAGGCAACCGAAGATGTCGGTATGACTACTCGACCAACAATGTGATCACACGAGCTGCTTTACGCCGATTGGGACGACGGCGTCGGCCTGCCGAAGAGACCCTGTAACGCAGTCGAAGTCCATTACATGCACATGTAAAATAGTGCAGGACAACAACAATAATATAAATATATAAAAATCCTCGCGTATAAAAATATGTGGCCTGGCGCCGAAGTCAGTGTCGATGCAGGGCATCGGTGTGATGCCGTAAAGGCGTGGTAAAGCCCGAATTCACAGGTCGGTCCGAGTTCCAGATGCGGCGTTCGCCGATCTATGTACGGGAACTGACCGAACCACCACGCGACCGTCATTAGTGCGGCCACCATTTGATAGACCTGTGAACAGATGATGCAACAAACCAGAGTAATAATTTCTTCGGAAAAATAGACCCAAACAAGCAAAAATTGCTAGGATTAATAGCACCTAGTTTATTTGTTGTAGCAGTACGAACAAAGGTTACTCCCAAAATTGGGACTCGATCTGCACACGCATTGCTTGATGGGTGGTGAAGCGACGACATGGTGATGCCGGCAAAGATTGTCTCGCCGAGGCAAAGCCCCCGGTCCAGCTAACGTAATGAAGCTGGTCGACTGGTGACGCCGAAGTCTCCGGAGTAGGTTGATGAAGAGGATGGCACGGGGTTGCCAACACAGGGCAGCACGCCAAGGCGACGACATAATTGTGTCGACGGACGTGGGACGGCAACGTTGGCACGCCGAGGTGACAGCGCGGCCCGGTCTGAACCAATCTCCTGCACACACAAGATAGTGCAAGCCAGAAATAATAACAATAATATGCTTAGAAAAAATTCTTCTACTTAATTAATTTAAGTGAAGGAGATAATTAAAGAAATATGGCGTGAATGCTGAGGTGACAGAGCAGGTCGGTAAGGTGACGTTGCAGCCATCGTGCCAGCCGATGTGTCGAAGCTGGTCGGCCGGTGACGTCGAAGTCACCAGAGCGTGTTGATGAAGAAATAGCGGAGCCCCCGGTCCAGCCGAGGTGTCGAAGTAGGTAGGCATGATGGACACCGGCTTGAAGAAGCAACGGTGTGTCCATGCCGATGCAGGTTGTAGCTCGTGACGTGGTCGATGCCGACTTGATGAAGTGACCGTGCGGTGGTGCCGGTGTGCCCGCTCCGTGTAATCCGTGGGGCGGCGATGTTGGTGATGAGTTGTCCTTCGCGATGTCGAACTCTTGTTCGGCTCGCAGAGATGATGATCGGAAGAAGTTGAGCGCAGCTCAACAGAGCGGCGACGTGTCTAGTGCAGGTCGGCAACCGCAAATCAATATTGCCGGACTGGTTTGACACCAGCTTGATGGTGAAGAGTACCTCAGAGAAGGCTTAAAATTTTATGGGCACATGTTTAAGAACAATGCGCAATACCCTAGAAGGAAATTCCTTTCAAAAGGTTGTCCAATACCCTGTTCATGAAGAAAGATGAATTCGGGTCGGATTCTTATTCGCGCAGAAAATAGATCTAAAAAGTGATGCACTAATCGGAAGGTTCCCGGAGTTTGGACGGTCGGATCAAGCTGAAATTTTAAGGGGTGGAAGATATGAGAATTCCGCAGCCGATCAACGGTTGGATCTTCCAGAGGATGTCCGAGCTAGTCTCTGGAGACCGCGTCCTAAACTCGTCCAGATTCCCGTCCTGACTCGACAGGCCTCCAGTATATCATAGATCGCCGAAGATTCCTCCATCGGAACGCGATGAAATTTTACAGAGTTCCTATATACCCAATTACGCACTATTCCACTGAAGCGATCGTCCAACCGACGCTCGAGGAGGCCGTGACAGTGAATACGAGTTCGCTTGTCCAGAAAAACAGCATGGTCGCACGAGGACAATGTTGACGTTGAGCCCCCGGGCTTGATGGATGATTCCTCCATGATCTTGATAGAGATCGGAGTTGATGACGATGAGGACATACTTCCGATCTTGACGATCCAAAGAAGAGCCTGGCCATCAGACCAGCCGAGGTGACCAGGCGAGCCGGTGACGAAGATGCCGGCGTCACAGTTAATCTGCAGATGAGCCATTGATCCTTTGCCGGTCACACAGCGGAACTCTCAATGAAAGCACCAATGTCGCTGTCAAAACCGGCGGATCTCGGGTAGGGGGTCCCGAACTGTGCGTCTAGGATCGATGGTAATAGGAGACGGGATTTTACCCAGCTTCGGGCTCTCTCGAAGATATAATACCCTACTGCTGCTCTTCTTTATATTCATATGGGTGTAATACAGAGTTGATCTACCTTGAGATCATATGTTGTGGTCTGAACCCTAGAGGTATGATGAGTCATATCATAATCATCTATCGACTAGCCTGGCCTCGGCTTATATAACATACCACAGGCCTAGGATAACAAGAGTCCTAGTCGAATACGCCGGTGGGGAGGAGTCCTTGTCTTGATCACCAAGTCTTGAGGAATCTTCCTTGTATATGTCATCGGCTGTCCGAACTGGCCCATGAGTATTCGGCCCTGGGGTCCTTGGCCCAATCCAACTGATCGGGAGACGACGTGGTGAGTACCCCCTAGTCCAGGACACCGTCAGTCGCCGTAGTTAAACTTCCATGGACAAGTTGTCATGTCTACGGACATATGCATTGCATATCGATCACTAGAAGGAGTAGTAGAGAAAGCTAGGCGGATAAATAGTTCCTTATAGTCAAGCGGACCCACGCTACTACTTGTTCCAAAGACATGCACACCATCGAAATAGTCCACCTATATCAATATACATAGAGAGGGAATATTTTTTACAAGAGAGGAAATAGTTCATCCATCCATAATGCCCTCGTCTTTGGTGCAACATCTTCTTCTTCTTCTTCTTCTTCTTCTTCTTCTTCTTCTTCTTCTTCTTCTTCTTCTTCTTCTTCTTCTTCTTCTTCTTCTTCTTCTTCTCATTTTCTGTGGGAGACGGCTTCGCAACAAGCTCTCTGGAGCTTGCAGCTATCTCGAAACTCACACGGGCATCGAGGGCAGCATATTTTATCCGCTCATACGTCAAGGGATAATTCTCCCATCCAGATGTAACATCCCAAATTTTCAATTTGGAATGTTATACATTAGATCATCATTGCATATCATATTCTATTGCATTTTGCTGGATCCTAGAAATTCTAGGCAAGTCAAGGACCTATGGAGAGAGTTGGGGGTTTCGTTATTTTCATATTTGAGTTTTCTCTAATTTTGAAAAGAGGATCGTTTGATTTTAATTAATTTTCTCTAAAATATTTCTTTTATTAAAAATAAAAGAGAGATGATAAAATGACTTCCTCAAAATAAAGAAATATCGAAGATTAAATATTAAAATCAAATAAGATTTTTATTCGGAGTTATCGCTATTTTATTTGAATTAGGAAAATATGTGTTTTCCAAAATTGCATTTTAGGCCCAAATAAATGTTCACCTGGTCCGACCTATTTTTAGAGGACGGGGAAATTTATTTCGGGATTTTTGCAGTCCGTTTAGTATTTCTTTTCTTTCTTTTTCTTCATGTCAGAATTATTTAAAAAAAAGTCAAACCGACTCCGGGCCATACCCGAGCGGGACTCCGTCCAGGGGGCCTTTATAAGCCAACCCGCCCGAGCCGCCGAAGCCCACCAGTGTCGCAGCCCGCCCCGAAACCCAAACCCTAACCCTTGCGCCTCGCGCCGCCCCGCCCCCGACCCGCCGCCCCGCGCCGCCTCATCGGAGCCGCCCGCCGCCGACGCCCTCGCCGGACTTGCCGGAGGTAGCCACGACGGTTTTTCTTGAAAACGGTTTCTTTTTTTAGACCCGCGGTTTATTTTTTCTAGATCGGCTTATTTTTTTCTGGTTTAGTTAATTAGCGAACGCCCGTTCGTTAATTCGTTTTAACGAATGGTTTTCACCATTTAGCCGCAGACAGCGAACGTTCGTTCGTTAGCCTGTTCGTCAGTTTTTCTTTTTCTCGGATTTTTCGCGATTATTTTCGATCGCGATTTCTGATCCGAATTTCGTTTTAGTATAACTTTTCGCTCGTTTATCGGAACCAGGCGATTCAAGCGCCTAGAGTTTTGTCTCGAAATCCTCTTTCTGTTTAACCAACTTAAACAAGTTTTTTCTACTGTAAAATTTGACTTTAGTCCAGATTAGTAAACGAAGCTTGTTTCTTTCGCCGTTTGAGTTTTGTTGCTTCGTTTGATTTGATTCTTTTTGCAAACCGAAGTTCTTAAGTTGAAATTTCTGGTTAGATCTCTTATTTGATTTTTACCCATGCCCTTGCTTGATTTCTTATTGTATGCTTGTTTGTTTGCGATAGAGTACCCGGAGTGTTAAGCGTGCTACTACGAGTCTCTAGGTTTCGCGGATCATCAGCAAGGCAAGTAACACTTTGATCATACCCCTTTGCTATGCAGTTTTATTGCATTAGATCAATCCTCAAACAATTGCATGGTTAGGATTTGATTAAATTGTGGGATGGGAAGTAGTTGAGGTAGTACCTAATCACCTGTTTATTATCAAACCTATGGGAGTTACTTCTACGTTGCTTATACTGCTATGCTATGCTCGTAGACGTGGATTGGGTTTGAGAGTATCCATGACAGATGTGAGTTTTGCTAATTAATGGTTAACTTAAGGGGGCAACTTTAATATACATCTGGGTGGATTGAGGCACCTGGGGAACCCAGTGTTGTCTGTATTTTTCTAGAAATCCCGGGGTACCGTGTGATTATCCTATGGTTTGCCACCCAGGCACAAAGGGATCATGAGATTATTCATACTAGAAACTTCCGTGTGCAGCCACAAGCTATTATGGGCTCTAGCATAGTTGATTAATTCGTGCGAACTCTTACAGTGGTAGACTAGCAGATGTAGGGGATGTAGGTGGTACTGTCTACCCATCGTAAGGTGCTAACGCTTCTGAAAGACTATGTCTTGGTCATCCGTTTCTCAAACATCATGTAGTGCGAGAACTCGAACAGAGGAGATCGATTCTTGTGGGGAAAAGTGCGCAAACATCTGCAGAGTGTGCAAACTAATCATGGTTAGCCGTGTCCCCTGTTATGGACATCTTGAGTATCTAGTTCTTGGGTTATGATGTGAATCTCATTACTCTTAATATTAATATTTGTTTGGGTTATTATGTACCTTTTAATTGGGATTGAGTTGGGTGAACCTTCTCAATGTTTAACAACCACCATGATAGTTAAATAAAATTTATTCCTTTGCAGTAGGGAAAAATTGGCATTTCGCAAAACATATTAACCATACAGCCTCCACCAGCCTTATATGCATGTAGTGATAGTATCTGTCGGTGTACTAGAGTAGGGGTACCCTAGTATCCCGTACTTGTGCACGGACAGTTGTAGCACCCCGCGGCAGGGTTTGCCTCGTCACCGCCAAGATCCTCCGTGGTTCCTTTGGAGCCATTCAAGAACAAAGTATTTGATTAAGAAGACAAGGCCCGGCAAGAGGAGCTTGTCGGGAAGGCCACTCAAGGCATGCAGAAGACAAGGCCCGGCAAGAGGAGCTTGTCGGGAAGGCTCAGGCGCGACAAGCCTCCGGAAGCGACAAGGATTCGGCATGGCAAAGGCGCTTGCCGCGGCAAGCAAACTCTCCATCTCCGCTCCAGCTCATCCAGCGACGTGTCGCCATGGGACCGTTCCATGCGGCGGCGTGTCGAGAGCTGTGCAGCCAGCGGAGAGCGATGATAAGCGGCGACAAGCTTGCCGTCGTGGCGAAGCGGAGGCGCACTGACGGTCTCTGTAATTGTTTGGGCGACAATCGACGGGCATTTATTGCTTTTGTCCCTTGCCGTCGAGTTAGGTATTTTGCAATCGCATAATCGCTCGGTAGGTGTACCAACTCCTGTTTTTACATTTGTACCCCCGCCTATGTTGCCACCTGTCGGAGACCCCTTGAGCATATAAAAGGAGGCCCATGTGCAACGTAGAAAGGGTTCGAACTTCGGTTCATTCGACTCACCAGAGACCAGATACACTCACGCTAGGTTTTGTAGCTCGCATCGCTCCCTAGCAAGAACACAATACATCTAACAAGCAGCAGTAGGAGTTTTATCTCTCCGGAGAGCTCCGAAGCTGGATAAACTGCTCGTGTGCCACTCCTCGATCCGCTCTTCGCGCGATCTCCGCCCCCCCTCCGAACCACAAAGGGGCCTGGTCCGCCGGCCCCATAGGTGTCCGTGGGTACGATCAGCCTCCCCGACATCTTTGGCGCGCCAGGTAGGGGGCGTCGAGGCCGTGTGAATCTGATCCGGCGTTCACACGAGCAGCGTCATCAACATCTTCCTCAACATGCCACCGAAGAAGAAGGCTTGGCGGCAGCGAAACCGTCCGTCGTACCCACCCTCACCGCAGCAAGCGGGTGGTGGGGCGACGCTGGCGGAGGAACGGGCGCCGACGAAGGTGTTCGCGACGTTGCCAAGTCCAAGGACAAGTCCCCGCAAACCTCGGCGTCCGCGCATCCCCCGCGCCCATCTCAGGAGACGCGGGACCAACAACGTCATGGCGTTCACAATGCCATACGTTCGTTGGATCGAGACCCTCAAGACTAGCATGCGCGTCAACATGCTGGCACGAGTGAAATACGGTCGCCCGGACAGGGTGCTGCTCCTTCTAACATAGTTAGAAGTCCGAGCATATCCCACTCCTCGCACCGTTCGCCAAAGCCACCCACTACTCCAGCAGAAGCTCTGGCGAGAGCTCAGCTGCTCCTCGACTACCCTCCAACGGCCGACAAGGTCGACGAGTGGAGGGCCACTATCCAGAGCCTCATCGGCTTTGCCAACGGCGACGCTCCGCGGCAACTAACGCCATCATTGCCGCGCGGCAAGACGACAAGGCACGAGCCGGTGGCGACGAGACTGTCGGAGGTGCAACCACCGTGCACTCTCCGCCACGAAGGCCAAGATCGCCGACTCACCGGATCCACCTTGACAGCGACTCCACCGCGTCATCGGATCCGCGAGCTCGCCGCGATCAGCGCCAAGTTCTTCACGAGCGACAACAAGAGGACGCTCGAACTCGCATCGAGCGCCGGAGAGAAGCGCGACGTCAGTCCGACAAGCGCGTTGGGCCTTCTGTTGACATGCGCGCGCCGGAGGAGCCAGGCGACTTGTCAGACGCGGTAGGTTGCCCTGCGTTCACTCGTGAGCTGCGGCAAGTCCAAGGCTCACCAGAAAAAACTTCAAACCAGACGCGTCGGAGAAGTATGATGGCGGGACGCATCCGTCGGAGTTCCTCGGCATCTACACCATCGCGGTGCAGGCTGCGGGGACGGACGACAAGATCCTCGCCAACTACTTCCCGCCGTGCTCAAGCCCAACGTCAGATCTTGGCTCATGCACTTGCCGACAGTTCCATATCCTCTTGGGCAGATCTGTGCCATCAGTTTATTGGCGCCTTCACAGGCGGCCACAAGCCTCATGGCCAAGAGAGTGACCTTCATCTGCTCTCCCAGGAAGGAAGGAGAGTCCCTGCGCAAGTTCATTCAGAGATTCAGCCGTGTGCACTACAACATCCCGTGACGTCCACCCCGCGGTGATCAGCGCATTTCATCAAAATGTGCGGAACCGCAGGATGAGGGAGGAGATGGCGATGTGCAAAGTCAAGGACGTCAGTGAGCTGTACGCCTTGGCCGACAAGTGTGCACGCTACCGAGGAAGGAGGAGACTCGGGAGAGAATGCGGAAGCGAGATCTCGACAAGGAGGACACCGCCCCAAGAAAGAAAGGCCGGGCGAGGCAACAGGAAGAAGAAAGGCAGAGAAGTGCTAGCGGTTGAGCAGTCCGCAGAACGGAGGTGGCGACAAGAACGCCAAGGCTGGTGGCTCCGGCAAGGAGGTTGTCACGACGCCAACCACCGGTCGGTGGCGGCCGCCGACAAGCGGTGACAGCTCCGCAAGCGATCGCAAGATCCACCGCACCAAGGGCCACGACCTCCAGAGCTGCAAGAAGGTCGAGCAGCTTATCGAACAACAGAGAGCTGAGTACGAGCGGCGCGACAAGGAGAAGGCCCAGGAAGGTGCTGGGGGAGCAAGCAAGAAACGTCCCGGCCGGGGGGGACGCCGCGGCAAGGCCAAGCAGCGGCAAGGAGACAGACCTCCCCGCGGCCGCGACAAGGATGAAGATGATGACGACGCCAAATCGAGCCACCGGCCAGACACCTTTTGCTCTAGTCTATGGAGCAGAGGCAATTCTCCCACGGAACTCGTATACGGATCGCCTCGAGTGCTCGCTTATGATGAGCTTGAGCAAGAGCAGCTGCGACAAGATGACGCGCTGCTCCTTGAGGAGGATCGCCTTCCGGGCAGGCGAAGCTGCTCGCTACCGACAAGCTTTGCATCGCTACCATAGCCGCAGAGTTAGTGCCGAAGTCTCGAGGAAGGCGACCTTGTTCTTCGCCGCTCAGTCCGCCAAGAATTCAAACAAGTTGACGCCGAAGTGGGAAGGCCCTTATCGGGTGAAACGAGTCACTAGGCCTGGCGATGTCCGCCTTGAGACCGAAGATGGCATTCCGTGAGCAACTCCTGGAACATTGAGCATCTTCGTAAGTTTTACCCATAGGGCGCGGTTGCCGGAACCCGTTCCGGCAACCACCTTTTGTACAAGTCTTGCCGCTGTTGCATGTAATCCTTTGTACAAAGCCGGGCGCAGACCCCGTGCATCAGTAAAGCTCATGTGTTGCGTGCAACTTGTCAAATTCATGCTTTCATTATTTTATTGCATGATTTGACTAACACTTTTTGCAGAACCACACCGGTAAGCAGAATCGAGTCATTGGGCTCCATAACGTTATTTCCTCTTCTTTCTCTTTTCTCAAAGAAAGGAAGGCTCCCTCGCGCACAAGTTAACCAGGGGGGAGGAGGAGATAATACTATGGACCAGGCACCGCTCGAGAAAGTTTCACCTCATCGGAAAGCAAGAGACAGAAAAGCTAAGTTGCCAAAGTTTGAGCAATCAACTTTTAAAATTTTTTAAGTTATCTTCCTCGAACGATAGTACTTTGTATGGAAAACCTGTGCGCAGGGGAACCAACTCGCCGGCTAGTCGCGCCCTTACTTTGTTTCGAGTCCGCTCAACAACTTAAGTGAGCTGCAACTAGTCGCGACAAGGTTGCTTGTCGGAAGCGGCATCCGCCAAAGAAGGCCGACGTTCCGCAAGACTCGGCCAAGGGCAAAAAGGTGCCCGCACCGACAAGTCCCCCAAATGCGTAAGGCGGAAACGTACAAAGGAAGGAATCAAGTAGAGGAAATAACATTGCATTAATCGCCTAAGATAGAGTATATTACAAAATAACCTGTCGTTGATCTAACAAAGTGTTCTAAACATGATCAACAGCGACAAGGGGAAGATAAAATTGGCGGCCTAGTCTACACGGTCGCCATCGATCCGCTTGATCTTGTTCACCTTGTCCACAATGGGTGCGACAAGGGCTTTGAGCTCCTCCACGTTGGCGTCTGGCGGCAAGGATCTGAGGACGCCGTTAAGGTTGAGGCCCGGATTGAGGAAGGCCACCTTTATCAACACCTTCTCGAGGGCTCCTGCCGCAGATCTGGCGTGATTCCTCGGCCAGCTGCTTTGGGACCTCTTCCCGGAGTCGCTGGAGGCCCATCACCACGCCTTTGAAGAATAAGCTGAGTTTGGCGCTGGGTTGGAGATGCTCGTCGGAGGAGTATGCAAGGTCCGCCATCCCCAGCTCCATCAGCTCGTTGTGGATGTCGGCGGCGGTGTCCACAAGACCTTCAGTCCAGTGCTCCATGCTCTCCCTCAAGGTGCTCGGATGGAGGCAGCATTCGCTAGCAGCTCCTCCTTGGCCTTGATCGCCTCCAACAAGCCCACCTCCCGCTCTCGCACCGGCCCAACGTCTGCGTCGAGTGGTCGGCTTCAGCTCAAGATCCGCCTTGGAATCCTTGGCGGCGTCGAGCTCCTTGCCTCTATCAGCGAGACGACTCTGCAGCTCGCCCAGTGTAGGCGTCCTTCTCGGCCACGCTTGAGCACGGCAAGCTCTTCGCCGCTCTTCTTGAGGCTGGCCTCGGTGCCACCCTTGCCTTCAGCTCTTCCTTGGCGGCCTCGGCTGCGGCGGCAAAGATCCTTCGCTTCTGCGGCGCCGCTTAATCGACTCTCGCGGCAAGGTCTTCTTCGTGGCTGTCCAGGTTGACCTTCCGCTGCGCCAGCTCACTTTCCTGCGCGGAGAGCTTCTCGGCAGCCAGCCGCTGCTCCTCCTCAGCCGCGGCCTTCTCGAGAATGAAGGCCGTGCGCTCTTCTGCAAGATATCCCCGCGCTTCTGCTATGTCGCGGAGGGCTTCTTGGTTGGCGCTCCGGAGCTCTTTCAAGACGCTTTCTCCATGTCCGCTCCTGCCCTCGCGACAAGTGCTTCCGGGTCTCCAACTTGGCTCGCGGGCGCGGTAGAGCGACAACAGCTTTCTTCAGCTTGCTCCTCCTCGACTCACCGATGTTGCTGCTTGGCGCATCCACCAGCGTCAGCCATGGAGGCGCAGTAGCTCGCCATCGAAGGTCTCTCCCCGGACCGGTGCCCTGGAGCTCGGTTCCCAGGGGAGCTTGATGAAGACGCCTTCACCGGCCTTCAGGTAGGCGCCGGGCTGGGGCTCCTCGGAGCCTGACGCCACACCAGCGGCGGGGGAGTCGGCTGTCGGTGTAGCGCTTGGCGCTCCTGCTGCCTCGGGGCCGTCGGCGATCGCCCGACCCTCGCCCGGCCTCTGCGTCGGCGGCCTCGGTGGCCTCCTCGCCAACAGGCTCGTCGGCCACGGCCTCTTCTTCCACAACCACGACCTCTTCTTCCTCGACGGCGGCCTCGTCGGTGTTGCCGCGCGCTTCCTCCTCGCCGGCGGCCTCGACCTCCATCGGCTCTGCATCAGACGAAGAGAGAGATGTCAAGCAAATGTTCAAAAAGAGAAACAAAGGAAAGCAAGCCCAAGGGAGATTTTCGTGTAAGGCAGTTACCTGCAACGGGATCCGCAGCCATGGCCTCGACCACTGGAGGGTCGCCGGCGCTGTCCCTTGCCGGGGTAGCCTCCCTTGCCGGGGTAGCCTCCCTTGCCGGAGTGGCCTCCCTTGTCGGAGGGCGCTCCCTTGCCGAAGGTTCCTCCCTTGGCGGCGTAGTGTCAGCGGACAGGATCTCGGGGGCGGCTTCCGAGCCCTCCTGATGAGGCTGCTCTGCTCCTACACAAGCAAACGGTCAGGTATCAACGAAGAAGGAGCACCCCTGCACACCGAATAGTAAGGAGAAAACTGCACACTTACTCTGGGGTCAGTGTCTGGGGCTGCTCTGAGGAAGGGTTGCCGGTCCGGCAAGGGAGTCTTGACGCGTCCCTGTTGCCACGGAGAATCGTCCTCAACGACGACCGTCGCGATCTTGGCCCTCTTCGACGCTCTCTGGGCCAGCGTCCTGAAAAGGAAAGAGTCCAGAATGAAGCAAATCAGATTCAAGATGAAGCAATAAAATTGAAGAAATACAAGCACAAATCTCAAGAGCTTACTCTTCGCCTTCCTCCTCGGAGCTGAGCGCGGAGAAGTCAAACTCTGGCTCGCCTCCGGTGCGACGAGGCGGGGAGTGGGCTCTCTTGGCCGCTGGCGAGGCGTCGGCGGTGGCCTAAGAAGATCCCGCACCAGCTTGTCGCAGCAATGTGGGCGCTCCTGCAACCTCGCTTGGAGCGGTGGAAGCGCGTGCGCGCTGCTGTGGGCGATCTGCCGCCCGACTCGTCTCCACCTTGCGGAGACGCCTCTTCGGCGGGCCGGGCTCACGGCGGCAAGTCGCTGGGTGGTGGAGAAGAAGTGCCCTCGGCGGGTCCACTCGACCCAGCCTCGGGCTCGACAAGCTCGTCCTCGCCGACGACCTCCCCTCGCTCGGCAAGGCTTGCCGCCTTCGCAGCGTCCGCCTCCTCCACAGTGAACCCGAAGGCTCCAGCGGCAGCGGCTGCTGCCGCCTCCTCCACCCTGGTGGCTATGCGCGCCATCTCCTCGTCGGTGGTGTCGCGGGTGAGCCTTTTCTGCTCGTCGGAGCGGATCCGCACTTCTTCCAAATCGTCGAAGAACTGCTGCATGACCTCGTCGGGGGGCTCCTGCCAGGTTGGAACGATCCCATGGGAATCTCACAATGGCATCATGGCGCGGATGCGGTCGAGCGCCGAGTTGTTGCACAATGGGACGACCCCCCGCGGAAACCTAAACCACTCTGGGTGGTCGGGGTCGTTCTTGAACAGCTCGAGCAGCATCGCGTCCAGCTCCAAGACAGTGAAGTTCCAGTTCAGACCCGAGCGCAACCTCATGATGTCTGCCGCA
Source organism: Aegilops bicornis (assembly GCA_021605145.1). NCBI lineage: Eukaryota > Viridiplantae > Streptophyta > Magnoliopsida > Poales > Poaceae > Aegilops > Aegilops bicornis. The sequence continues at coordinate 570,058,575 of CM038671.1, read as the reverse complement.
TTCTGGAACTCCCAAGTAGGCCACCTCCTTTCCTGCAAGGGAGCAATGCGGCGGCGAAGGAAATCTGCGCCAACTGCGCCTACGGTCAACCCGGCAAGCCTGAGGCGCAAAATTCGGGTCACAGCTATCTTTAGCTTCGCATCCTCCGGCGCCAAGTTGCTCCAATCTCTGCCGCGCACTATTGGAGTTTGGCGCACAGCGGTGAAGGGCTGTGGGTTCTCCTCTACGACCCAACACCAGTTGGCTCTCCACTCCTCCCACTTGTTGCGGAACTCTCCTTCCAGGTAGGCCTCTTTCTTGCCGATCCTAGAGACCTGTGCTATCCCTCCCAAGCAAGTGGCTCTCCTCTCTCGACGCGGGGCACAAAGAAGTGGCGGAAGAGTGCCACATTTGGGTGGACTCCGACAAAGTTTTCGCACAAATGCGCAAAAACTGCCATGGTCAAGACGGCGTTGGGGGTGAAATCAAGGAGGCGGAGGCCAAACGTGTTCATGATGTCGCAGAAAAACTCAGAAAAGGGCGGGCAAAGCCCGCAATAGAAGAAAAGGGCGAAAAAGGGGTACCCTGTCGGGGCCAAATCGGAGGCGGAGGCGGGAAGTACCCTCGTGCGCGGGTGCGCACGCGTCTCTGTCGACCAGAAGAGGTAGAAGACGTCTCGCAGCTCCCTTGCGCCGAGCTGCGGGGGGAAGATGGCCCGCTCCTTGCGCAACGCCGCGAGCCGCTGCGCCTCGGCCGACTTGACGCCCTTCTCCTTGTCGGCTTTCGGAGCCATGGCGAGGGCGGCGGAGGAGGCCGATGGCGGCGAGCGTGCTTGTGGCGAAAGGGGGCGGGGCGCTGCTCACCTCACACCGGAGAAGAAGGGGGGAGCGGCGGTGGTTTTCTTGACAAGACAGCGCGATGGCAGAGTGGACGGCCTGCCCTGTTTTCTCCGCTTATAAAGAGGGAGAGGGGCGGACGTTCGCTTTTCCTAATAAAGAAACCCCCACGACCGCGCCCACGATCTTCGCGACGACGCCACGTCCGGCGTGCGTGTTAGTGGGGATCGTGGTGGGTCCGAGGCGATTTGGCGACGTGGTCGGCCGCGTGTGACCGCAGATCGCTTTTGGGCCTGGCCCGACAAGCGCTTCGGCACCGCAATGCCCAGCCCGGGGCTCTGCCGGTTGTACTAGAGTAGGGGTACCCTAGTATCCCGTGACTTGTGCACGGACGATTGTAGCACCTCGGCGTGGTTTGCCTCGTCACCGCCAAGATCCTCCGTGGTTCCTTTGGAGCCATTCAAGAACAAAGTATTTGACTAAGAAGACAAGGCCCCGGCAAGAGGAGCTTGTCGGGAAGGCCACTCAAGGCATGCAGAAGACAAGGCCCCGGCAAGAGGAGCTTGTCGGGAAGGCTCGGAGCGCGACAAGCCTCCGGACGCGACAAGGATTCGGCCACGGCAAGGCGCTTTCCGCGGCAAGCAAACTCTCTCCATCTCCGCTCCAGCTCATCCAGCGACGTGTCGCCATGGGACCATTCCATGCGTGCGTGTCGAGAGGCTGTGCAGCCAGCGGAGAGCAGCGATAAGCGGCGCTGACAAGCTTGCCATCGTGGAGAACGGAGGCGCACCTGACGGTCTCTGTAATCGTTTTGGGCGATAATCGACGGGCATTTATTGCTTTTGTCCCTTGCCGTCGAGTTAGGTATTTTGCACTGTACACTTTTCGAGTAGGTGTACCAACTCCTGTTTTTACATTTGTACCCCCGCCTATGTTGCCACCTGTCGGAGACCCCTTGAGCATATAAAAGGAGGCCCATGTGCAACGTAGAAAGGGTTCGAACTTCGGTTCATTCGACTCACCAGAGACCAGATACACTCACGCTAGGTTTTGTAGCTCGGACGCTCCCTAGCAAGAACACAATACATCTAACAAGCAGCAGTAGGAGTTTTATCTCTCCAGAGAGCTCCGAAGCTGGATAAACTGCTCGTGTGCCACGCCTCGATCCGCTCTTCGCGCGATCTCCGCCCCCCCTCCGAACCACAAAGGGGCCTGGTCCGCCGGCCCCATAGGTGTCCGTGGGTACGATCAGCCTCCCCGACAGTATCTTTCTGTTCATTACTCTTTTGTGTTATATTGCCAGCATATTCCATGTGCTGACCCGTTTTCGGGCTGCAACGTATCATGTTGCAGACTTTTCAGACGACGAGTAAGGAGCCTTAGGTCATGGTCTTTCACTCAGTGATGTCGTTGGAGTTGATGGACTCACTTTATCTTCCAAGCCTTCCGCTATTATCGTATTAGATGGCCTTAAGCCATATTTATTGCAATAAGTTCTCTTTTGAGACATTCGATGTAATAAGTGTGTGATTGCTACTCTGTTATAAATCCTTCAAGTATTGTGTGTCAGCGTTACTGATCCAGGGATGACACTTATGCACAGAGATCAGACCGTCTGAGGTCGGGTCGCCACAAAGATGGTATCAGAGCACACGCTGACTGTAGGACACGACCACTAAGCTAAAGCCCTAGATCACTACTCGCTTCTCATTTCTGACTCCTCTCCATTTTCTACTCTTTAGGATGGCGGATGCAAAGATCAAGTTCATGCAACCGGATGAAGACACCCCCTTTGGACGACACCTGAAAGAAGTTACTAGGTACCTGAATATCGGAATACCAAGCTTCACCGGGACCTACAACGCCACTTTACCAGAAGAGGAGCGTTCGACGATTCAAGTTCAAGTTCCAGGAAGGACGTTCACGCCAGTCACTGAGTCCATCGAGTTTTCCTTCGATGCACCAACCTAGAGTCTAGGAAAGAGTATGGCAGCTCACATTACCATGGGACACATTGGTGAAGTTTACCACAATGATCTCAAGGACACTATCTACCAGATTTGTGGGCACCGAGATGATCAATGGGAGATGATCAGCACCAGGAAGGATAGATCAATTGCCTCTTTCATCCAGGAGTTGAACCAGCACATTCATCGCTAGGAGAACCAGATGTGCGCAGACATGATGGATTTGAAGAAAGCAATGACAAGAATCACATAACTGGGGGAAGAACTCTAGGCTACACGCGAAGATTATGAGGAGGAAATAGTCGTACTAGTGGAGAAGAACGATGACCTGACAAGGAAGATAGGAGTTTTCATGGGAGATTCCGCGCCAGGAGGAGAGGACGACGATTCCACTTGCCCGGAGAACTACATCATCATCGACAACACCGACTCTGACCCCAGTGAAGATGACTATGTTGATGAAGCTGGAGCAGATATCATGGAGTCTTCGACCGAGCAATTTTTCTAGTATACCACCATATCAGTAGTAGTATTTCCCCATGTATATAGTATAGTCCAAGCACTTTTGTAACGATAGTTCTAGACCGTTTGTATGCCCTTGTTTGATTGATTGAGTGATATGTTTGTGTTTTACCTCATGTGCATATGGGTAGTGTTTTCCCCCTAGACCTCATTCTATTCTGTTTTCTCATCTCTTCTAAAACCCAGCAGATGCCTCCGAGACGCGACAATAGATTTGCTTTCCCACCGGAGCTCACCCAGTTGATCCAGCAGCAGAATGCTTTGATGCAGATACTAGTCCAGAATTAGAATCAGGGGAACAACAACAAAAACAACAACAACCCACCACCACCACCACCAGTTGATCACTTAGCCCGTTTTCTTAGGCTGAATCCGCCGGTGTTCTCTAGTAGCACTGAGCCGATTGTTGCAGATGATTGGCTCCGCAAGATTGAGAGGGAGTTGACTACTGTAGGATGCACAGATGCGGAGAGAGTGTGTTTCGCCGCACATCAACTTGATGGACCCGCAGCATCATGGTGGGAGAATTTCATAGTCACTTACCCTATTGACACTGTGACATGGGACCAGTTCCAGTAGGCTTTTCGCACTGCCCATGTATCAACAGGAGCTATGGCCATGAAGAAGCGTGGGTTTCGCAACTTAGGCCAAGGAGGCCGCACTGTTGGCCAATATGTGGATGAGTTTAGCAAATTAGCTTGTTATGCCCCAGATGACGTCGCTACATATGCAGCTAAGAAGGAGAAGTTTCTGGAAGGACTGAATGATGAGCTGAGCATGCAGTTGATGGTGGAAAATTTCAATAACTACCAGGAGTTGGTAGATAGAGCTCTCATGCTTGAAGGGAAGCAGCAGCAGATTGACAGCCGCAAGAGGAAATATGGACAAGGGAAGTATAATTCTGGAGCTAATCAAAGACCCCGTTTCACCCCGAACTCGTGAGGACTTGTTCATAACCATGGAGGCCACACTCATAATGGAGGAAGTTCGCACAACCATAGTGGCCCCAAGAATGGGAATGGTAATGGAGGAAGCAGCGGACATAACCGTTCCAACCCGGCAACACCCGCCAAGAAGGATCTAAGCCACGTTACTTGCTACAAGTGCCAGAAGACCGGACATTACGCCAATTAATGTCCCGAAGCTAAGAATGGAAATGGCAATGGAAGCTCTGGAAAGAAGCCCAACCCTTTCAACAGGGGACAAGTGAACCACGTTAACGTGGAGGAGGTTGAAGCCCAGCCCGATGCAGTAATAGGTAAGTTTTTGGTTAAGTCATTTACTGCAATCGTTCTTTTTGATACTGGTGCATCGCATTCATACATATCAAGGGGATTCGTGGATAAGTTTAAACTCCCAGCCCAAGCCCTTAGGTCACCCATGTTAGTAACCTCGCCAGGAGCAGAGTATATGGCTAGCCTATGGTGTGATCGGTTACCATTAAGGATTGGTAACTACTTGTTCCCCTCTGACCTAATAGTATTGGAGTCACAAAGATTGAATGTGATATTAGGCATGGATTGGCTATCAAAGTACGGAGGGAACATTGATTGCGCTAGTAAGTCGATTTTGCTCACCACCCCTGTAGGAAGAAGGATCAAGTATGTATCCCGGCATGTGCCAAATAGTACTCAAGTAAATTCCTTATCAGGAGTTGTACAGGAGGAAGTACCGGTGGTAAAGGATTTCCCAGATGAATTTCCAGAAGAATTGCCAGGCATGCCACCGGATAGAGACATTGAGTTTTTGATTGAGCTTTTGCCAGGCACAGGGCCAATATCTAAGAGACCGTACAGAATGCCCGCAAAGGATTTGGAAGAAATTAAGAAGCAGATTAAGGAGTTGTTGGATAAAGGTTATATTCGCCCAAGTTCGTCACCTTGGTGATCACCAGTACTTCTAGTGGGGAAGAAGGATGGATCGTTAAGGATGGTTGTTGCTTATCGAGGACTGAATGAGGTGACGATCAAGAATAAGTACCCACTGCCGATGATCAATGATTGGTTTGACCAGCTGCAAGGAGCTAAAGTGTTTTCCAAGATCGATCTACGATCAGGGTACCACCAGCTGAAGATTCGAGAGCAAGACATACCTAAGACAACCTTTACAACGAGGTACGGGTTGTATGAGTATACCGTTATGTCATTTGGTGTGACTAACGCACCTGCCTATTTTATTAACATGATGAACAAGGTGTTTATGGAGTTTTTGGATAAATTCGTCGTGGTGTTCATTGATGATATTTTGGTATACTCGAAGAACAAAGAAGAACATAAGGAGCATTTGCGTTTGTACTTGAGAAGCTCAGAAGACGGACAAGGAGATTGCCGAGACAAAGGAAAGGATGGGTAAAGGAAAAGCCAAGGGATTTCGTGAGGATGAGCACGATACTTTATGGTTTGAGGACCGCATATATGTGCCCAATGATCAGGAGATCAGGAAGTTGATTCTGCAAGAGGCCCATGATTCACCATATTCGATTCACCCAGGAAATACCAAGATGTATCTGGATTTGAAGGACAGTTTCTGGTGGACCGGAATGAAGAAGGATATTGCGGAGTATGTAGCAGTCTGTGATGCATGTCAGAGAGTGAAAGCCGAGCATCAGAAGCCAGCAGGATTGCTACAACCATTGCCGATACCCGAATGGAAGTGGGATAATTTAGGCATGGATTTTATCACGGGATTACCTAGGACTCGTTCAGGCTATGACTTGATATGGGTTGTAGTCGATCGTTTGACGAAGGTAGCTCATTTTATCCCAGTAAAGACCACTTACACCAGTGATAAGTTGGCAAAGATATACATGACCAGGATCGTATGTCTTCATGGAGTTCCGAGGACCATAGTATCATATAGAGGAAACCAGTTTACCTCAAAGTTTTGGAATCAATTGCATGAAACTTTGGGAACCAGGCTAGAGTTTAGTACAGCCTTTCACCCGCAGATAGATGGACAGACTGAGAGAGTCAATCAGATTCTGGAGGACATGCTGACAGCTTGTGCGCTAGATTATGGATCTAGTTGGGACGACAATTTGCCATATGCAGAGTTCTCTTATAACAACAGTTATCAAGCCAGTTTGAAGATGGCCCCTTTCGAAGCATTATACGAAAGGAGGTGCAGAACACCGTTATTGTGGGATGAAGTTGGAGACCGTCAGTTGTTTGGACCAGATTTTATTAAGGAGTCTGAAGAGAAGGTTAAGCTGATTAGCGATAGACTCAAGATAGCCCAGTCTAGGCAGAAGAGTTATGCGGTTTCTAAACGCAAGGAGACAGTTTACGAAGTTGGAGGTAGAGTGTATCTTCGGGTATCGCCACTTCGGGGAGTGAAGCGTTTTGGAGTTAAGGGAAAGCTAGCGCCACGATTTGTGGGACCATACAGAGTTTTGGAACGTATGGGAGAAGTTGCTTACAAATTGGAATTGCCCGAAGGATTGTCCCGAGTTCACGATGTGTTCCATGTTTCTCATTTGAAGAAGTGCCACGCGGAGATGGCAGATATTCCTCTAAGAGATACAGTACCGCTGGAAGCGATACAATTGGATAGCGATTTGATATACGAGGAGAAGCCAGTCAAGATACTCGAGTTTGCCAGCCGAGTTATGCGCAACAAGGTTATCAAGTTTTGCAAGGTTCAGTGGAGTCACCATACCGAAGATAAAGCCACCTGGGAGCAAGAAGAAGACCTACGGAAGGGTCACTCTCACCTATTTTCTAGCCAACCCGAATCTCGAGGGCGAGATTCATCTTAAGGGGGTACGTTTGTAACATCCCAAATTTTCAATTTGGAATGTTATACATTAGATCATCATTGCATATCATATTTTATTGCATTTTGCTGGATCCTAGAAATTCTACGCAACTCAAGGACCTACGGAGAGAGTTGGGGGTTTCGTTATTTTCATATTTGAGTTTTCTCAAATTTTGAAAAGAGGATCGTTTGATTTTAATTATTTTTCTCTAAAATGTTTTTTTATTAAAAATAAAGAGAGAGGATAAAATGACTTCCTCAAAATAAAGAAATATCAGAGATTTAATATTAAAATCAAATAAGATTTTTATTCGGAGTTTTATCGCTATTTTATTTGAATTACGAAAATATGCGTTTTCCAAAATATCATTTTAGGCCCAAATAAATGTTCACCTTGTCCGGCCTATTTTTAGAGGACGGGGAAAATTTATTTCGGGATTTTTCGACTCTGTTTAGTATTCCTTTTCTTTCTTGTTCTACACGTCGGAATTATTTTATAAAAAAGTCAAACCGACTCCGGGCCGTACCCGAGCGGGACTCCGCCCGGGGGCCTTTATAAGCCGACCCGCCCGAGCCGCCGAAGCCCACCAGCGCCGCAGCCCGCCCCGTAACCCAAACCCTAACCCTAGCGCCTCGCCAATTATCGCCCGCGCCCGCCTCGCCGCCGTCACGCCGACGCTCGCGGACTTGGAGGTAGTTGCCGCCGCCGCCGGTTTTCTTCGGAAAACCGTACGGTTATTCTTTTTTTAGAACGCGGTTTATTTTTTTCTAGATCGGTTTATTTTTTCCCCTGTTTAGTTAATTAGCGAACGCACGTTCGTTAGTTCTTTTTAAAGAACGGTTTTCACCGTTTAGCGCATGAAATAACGCTCGCTCGTTAGCACATTCGTCAGTTTTTCTTTTTCTCGGATTTTCCGCGATTATTTTTGATCGCGATTTTTTATCCGAATTTCGTTTAAGTATAACTTTTCGCTCGTTTATCGGAATCAGGCGATTCAAGCGCCTAGAGTTTCGTCTCGAAACCCTATTTCGGTTTAACCAACTTAAACAAGTTTTTACTGCTGTAAATTTGAATTTAGTCCAGATTATTAAACGAAGCTTGTTTCTTTCGCCATTTGAGTTTTGTTGCTTCGTTTGATTTGATTCTTTTTGCAAACCGAAGTTCTTAAGTTGAACTTTCTGGTTAGATCTCTTATTGAGTTTTACCCGTGCCCTTGCTTGATTGCTTATTGTATGCTTGTTTGTTTGCGATAGAGTACCCGGAGTGTGAAGCGTGCTACTACGAGTCTCTAGGTTTCGCGGATCATCAGCAAGGCAAGTAACACTTTGATCATACCCCTTTGCTACCCAGTTTTATTGCATTAGGTCAATCCTCAAACAGTTGCATGGTTAGGATTTGATTAAACTGTGGGATGGGAAGTAGTTGAGGTAGTACCTAATCACCTGTTTATTATCAAACATATGGGAGTTACTTCTACATTGCTTAAACTGCTATGTTATGCTCGTAGACGTGGATAGGGTTTGAGAGTATCCATGACAAATGTGAGTTTTGCTAATTAATGATTAACTTAAGGTGGCAACTTTAATATACATCTGGGTGGATTGAGGCACCTGGGGAACCCAGTGTTGTCTGTATTTTTCTGGAAATCTCGGGGTACCGTGTGATTCTCCTATGGTTTGCCACCCAGGCACAAAGGGACCATGAGATTATTCATACTAGAAACTTCCGTGTGCAGCCACAAGCTATTATGGGCTCCAGCATAGTTGATTAAGTCGTGTGAACTCTTACAGTGGTAGACTAGCAGATGTAGGGGATGTAGGTGGTACTGTCTACCCATCGTAAGGTGCTAACGCTTCTGAAAGACTATGTCTTGGTCATCCGTTTCTCAAACATCATGTAGTGCGAGAATTCCAACGGAGGAGATCGAGTCTTGTGGGGAAAAGTGTGCAAACCTATGTAGAGTGTACAAACTAATCATGGTTAGCCGTGTCCCCTGTTATGGACATCTTGAGTATCTAGTTCTTGGGTTATCATGTGAATCTCATCACTCTTAATATTAAAAAATTTTGGGGTTATTATGTACCTTTTAATTGGGATTGAGTTGGGTGAACCTTCTCAATGTTTAACAACCACCATGATAGTTAAATAAAATTTATTCCTTTGCAGTAGGGAAAAATTGGCTTTTCGCAAAACATATTAACCATACAGTCTCCACCAGCCTTATATGCATGTAGTGATAGTATCATTTTGTTCATTACTCTTTTGTGTTATATTGCCAGCATATTCCATGTGTTGACCCATTTTCGGGCTGCAACGTATCATGTTGCAGACTTTTCAGACGACGAGTAAGGAGCCTTAGGTCGTGGTCTTTCACTCAGTGATGCCGTTGGAGTTGATGGACTCACTTTATCTTCCAAGCCTTCCGTTGTTATCGTATTAGATGGCCTTAAGCCATATTTATTGCAATAAGTTCTCTTTTGAGACATTCGATGTAATAAGTGTGTGATTGCTACTCTGTTATAAATCCTTCAAGTACTGTGTGTGTCAGCATTACCGATCCAGGGATGACACTTATGCACAGAGATCAGACCGTCTGAGGTCGGGTCGCCACACCAGATGACCTTAATGCCAGCGTCTCGTCACCCTTCTGAAGATTTGTTCCTAGCACAAAATTTGCTACGTCGAATAGGGATGGTGTCGGTTTATCACAATCTTCTACATGAATTTTTATTCTGGTTTGTAGGTCAGCGATGCTTTTCAAATCAAGGTTGTAATGCGGCTCCAACTCGTTTGTCCCTCGCGATGGCTGCCCCACGTAAGTATATGTCCTCCGAGACAAGAAATCATGAAGCTCACCTGGTATGGAGGGCGTGTATGATGTGGTACACCAAAACATCATCTTCGAGGCGCAGTTGAAGGACGGTAGCGTTGGATCTTCCAGGGCACGCCTCGTACTCTGCATCGAGACCGATGACATTCATCTCCACCTTTTGGAGGGAGTTGGATACATTGTTGATCCACTTTCGAACAACCCTTGGGTGGTCGGTGACTGTGGAAACTATGCTCAACGAGCCTTTGGCGAGGACATGTTGGACGCTAAAAACCTGCATCTCGATCTCTTTCGCCATTTGGAACCGCTGGACCGGAGGGCTATGGTTTGGAGAATTAGGATTAGATGGCTAATCTAACTGAAGAAGATGATTATTTATAGGGGCTTCAGAATTACTCCAGGAGGATGTGAAGAGGTTAAAACAATGTGAATGCGGTGTGGTTTGGATGCAAATGAAGATCAAGGAGTAGTGAAAAAGCCGTGGAAAATCGGTTCCCGATGGAGAAGTAAATGGGAGAAGTTATGCGCATGCATGAGGAGAGGTGCGGTGGTTTGACTGCTGCATGCAATGGATTGGACGGGCTCTTCGGATGCCTTTTCTCTCTCCCACACACACAGAGTGGCCCACTTGCATGCTGCAGTTTATTCATTGGAGTCGGGTCTGCAGCTGCTCATCGTGACGCTAATTAATGCTGTGAATGCGGGGCATGGAGGGAAATGGGCGCATGCAAAAGGGCATATACACAGACTAATTAGAGAAATACTGAAAAATGTTATGCGCAGACAAAAGAGGACCGGAGGGAGTACTACTCATGTTCCTACTACGGTTAAGGAATATGCGGTTATCCTCAAAAAAAGAAAAGTCCTTTGTGCTTCCGCATGCATGAGAATTTGGTTCTGCTTGCAATATGGATGATAGCTGGAGGATGAAGTGAACACAGAGGCATGCTAGCACGGGAGTGTACTCATGTTACTACTACTCATACTACTAGTAGTAGTACAACTGTGGTACACTTGATGGTCAAAATACTATTATTCATCCGTTCCTCACAGTGAAGTGACAAGACCCTGCGCCCGAGGTGACACCAGTCCAGGTGGTGTGTCCGGGTTACCAAAGTCAGCCTCACCTTGTACACTGTGCAGTCACTGTCACCGCCGATGTATAGCATGCCTCGCCTCGTCTCCCTCTCCCCTAGCACCACTCCATCTCCATCTCCGTCTCATGGGAGATCCCGAGGTCACTCTTCATTATCTCACTGTGCCCCCACATACCCTCGCCGCTCGCCTCCCCTGTACCACTATTCCTCGCTAGCCGCTCCAAAGACCGGCAGCCTTCTCCCCCATAAATCAAGCCCCCCAAAACCCCACCTTCCAAAGTCCACCATGGCCAAACGCAAACTGCGCAGGATCCATATGAGCCGCGATTGGAGCTATCTCCCCAGTGACGTCCTCGACCTCTATTGTTCGTGTATGGATATGTTGAGCGCCCTGCGGCTGGCTGCATGCTGGAGGGGCAAGCACACCGCCGTCGTTGAAGCGAGGCCTAAGCTTTTCAAGACACCCTTCTTGCAGCTATATGGTCTTGCCAGATTGGCTCACCATGATACGGAGGCGTACATGATGCCCCCCGATTTCAATCCTATCTCCATTAGCCGAAACGTCTTTGAAGGTATGTAGTGGGTCGCCGTACATCATTTCCCTCGACTTCGATCCGATCACCGTCGCCCGAAACTTCTTGGCAGGTATGTACTGGGTCGGCATGAACTCCCACGGGATGGCTGCCATCAGAGAAGACGGGAAAAAGTTGGTGCTCATGAACTTCCAGACCTCCCATGAGATTATCCTTCCTCCGTTGGATTATATAGAGTATTACCATTGCGGTCCTAGTCATCTAGATTACCGCGTCAGTTGGACGGACCTTATTTTGCAGAAGTTTGTAATCTGCGAAGTGCCCACACGACATGCGGATTACGCAGACTTCAAGCTAATTGCCTTGTTCGACAAGGGACTCGCCTATCTTTACGTCGGTGCCTTCTTTAGATGGAGACAACTTAGCTCGCAGTGGATTGTCGTCAAAGCTGATACACACTTCTGTGATGCTATTGAACACAATGGCATCATCTACACGATCGACAAAGCAGATGGCACCACGTATTGCTGGGAAGGCGTGTGTAAGTTGTTTCCATCTCATGTTAATGATGACGCCATGACACTGTTTGAACTTTTTGTGATGATTGGCATATCCCTATTTGAGCAGAATTTGAGTAGAACTATGGAAATGTATTAGAGATGTCGTAAATTAGCTATATTTGGAATGAGTTAATTCATGCGATTGTGATCATGTCATTACAGCCAATTTGTACCCCTGAATAATGAAACGGTTAGGAATATATGGATATTCTCCTTATTTTCTGATAATCTATATACTACTACTAAATATGAGTGTGTATCAATGGCCATGTTAGTTTCCTCATTTTCATAATGTAGAAACATGCACCACACTGTTGGTTTCATCTAACCATACATTAGGGAAGTAAATGTGCATATGGAGAACTCTATATTTGGAAGTAGTGAAATCCTGTAATGCTTATCATGTGTACATACCTATATTCGCCCTTCAGCAATCAATGGCTAGAATAATATCCTCACAAATATTTTTCTCACGGAACACGAGTATATAACAATGCATGGTCTATTAGTTCCCTTGAAGAATTTGTTTGTGAGGATAGAACATGATTCCATAACATGCATGACATGGTAGTTTCCTGTGAAGAATCGATTGCGAGATAACATGAGTATAACCATGCATGGAACTTCTATATTTTCGAACCCAGTATACATTTCCCTGTATTTTGCTCCCAGTTCCAACAGGGACATATCAATGTTGTTTCATGCATTATCCTACTCATACTCTGAACAATGCTGATCTTACATTAACAATGCATGTCCTTTTTGATATGATGCAGTGTCCCTACAGTTACTGCCCTTTGTAATCACACCACCTTTGCCAAAAACAGGGAAGCACAATTGGTTCCTCGCTCAATCAGACGACATCAAAAGACTGATGATCATTCGGACACATGAGCCGAAAAAGTTATATTGCAAAAACCCCACTGTATACAAGCACCATGAAATACGTGAGTATCTGGACAGTGGCTGTTACGTCTATGAGCAGGATACCAGCTTGTTGGAGCCTTCAGGATTTTTTAGTTGGAGGCGGGTAAACAGCCTTGGTTCACACTCTCTGTTTCTCGGACTCAATTATCCGATTAACCAGGAGATCACCATTGGCAAGGACCTTGATGGCAGAGAGGCCTCATTTGCTATGGAAAACTGTGTCTACACGGCGAGCCCTAGGAGTTCGGGAGCAAACTCCCCTGATTGTCAATGATACAGCCTGCAGCCTAAAGAAGGTGAGAATGACAAAGGCATCCAGATTAACTTTGATCCTTGGATGTCTCAATTATGATAGGCAGTGATGTGGTTCAAGCCTTCAGGTTGATAGCTAATTGGGCTATTGCATCAAAAGGGTGGAGTACTGGTGTCTCCGGATCATTGGTCATTGAAGCGGGGCTGCAAATTATGATGGCGTTGGATCATATCTTCGAATGACTTTGTTGTCTTTGCTGCTTGTTCTGGATGGGTGGTTCTTTCTTTTGTTATGCATATTCCTTGTCATTTGGTCATCTATGTCACTCTTACTATGTAATAGTTGGTGTCGGTGTCAAAACCGGCGGATCTCGGGTAGGGGGTCCCGAACTGTGTGTCTAGGCGGATGGTAACAGGAGACAAGGGACACGATGTTTTTACCCAGGTTCGGGTCCTCTCGATGGAGGTAAAACCCTACTCCTGCTTGATTGATATTGATGATATGGGTATTACAAGAGTTGATCTACCACGAGATCGAGGAGGCTAAACCCTAGAAGCTAGCCTATGGTATGATTGTTGTATATTGTCCTACGGACTAAACCCTCTGGTTTATATAGACACTGGAGGGGGCTAGGGTTACACAGAGTCGGTTACAAAGAAGGAGATCTACATATCTGTATTGCCAAGCTTGCCTTCCACGCCAAGGTGAGTCCCATCCGGACACGGGACAAAGTCTTCAATCTTATATCTTCATAGTCCAACAGTCCGGCCAAAGGATATAGTCCGGCTGTCCGGATACCCCCTAATCCAGGACTCCCTCAGTAGCCCCTGAACTAGGCTTCAATGACGATGAGTCCGGCGCGCAGATTTGTCTTCGACATTGCAAGGTGGGTTCCTCCTCCGAATACTTCATAAAATTTTGAACACGATGATCGTGTCCGGCTCTGCAAAACAAGTTCCACATACAACTGTGGAGAGAATAATATTTCCATAAATCTAATCTGCTGACGTACCCCGTAGTGTGATAGCACACCATAACCGGGCCTTAATTCGAACCGTTTTTATAACCAATCTCAGCGTGTTTCGCGAGGCGGTTTCCTTGGCACGTCTTGTCGAAGCAGAGATCGTGTCCCCTTTGTCACGGGATTCTCATCAACACGGTCGTGGGTAACCCAATCGTGCCTGTTGGTATGACCCCTCGATTGAAGGTAAGTCCCAAACGGCCACGAGGAGGGCTCTTGGTATTCAACCTCTTTATAAAGAGACCAAGCCCTATTCTTTTTCCTCTCGGTCTTAATCGAATTTGCCTCCCGCCTCGAGTTCCAACACCCAAAGCTTAGGTTCAGGCGAGTCGGACCTACGATTGTGTCCGGATCCAACCTTCAAGGTCGGTGGATGCCTTCCTCCATCACGGAGGAAGACGTAATAAAGCTACGGCAGGCCAGGTACTTGACCGGCGAAATCCCGCATAGGCTGCTTGCTCAAGGGAAGGTTATTCCACTCCCAAGCCTGGTGAGAGCATCGTGTTCGTATCTCACTTCCTCTGAGGGCTAGGCTTCGCGCCAGATCCCTTCTTGAGGGGGCTCATGTTCTATTACGGGCATGACTTTCATGATCTAGCTCCGGAGTCCATCCTCCACATCTCATCATTCATCGTTCTATGCGAAGCTTTCCTCCGTATTACCCCTCACTTCGGATTGTGGCTCAAGACCTTCAAAGTGGAGCCGAAGATGATCGAGGGGCGACACGCAGAGTGCGGAGGCGCCGTAATAAGAAAAAATGCCGATGCTCCATGGCCCGAGGGCTCTTTCCAGGAGGTGTCCAATTTGTGGCAACAAGAGTGGTTTTATATCACAGCTCCCAGGGGCACCAAGTGGGTGGCCCCTCCCTGGTTTTTCGCTCGGGTCCCCCGCCACGACTAACGTCGTGGGTCAACAAGGGGTTGGACTGGGGGCCAGTAAAGGATGTGCCCATATTGCGGAGCCGCATCCGAGATCTCCTTGAGAGATATGTTAGCCTGGTCACGGGGACGCTGGTCATGCTAATTCACCGGGTCCTACCCTGCAAACATCGTCCCCTCCGCCTATGGGAGTTCGAACCGGAGGGACCGCGAGCTCTTCAACACTTCCTCAGCATGACGCCTAAGGATATGTACAGATTGTTCTTTGGACCACAAATAATGTTTCCGGACATCACTGAGGATGCGGGTCTGAGCAGCAATCACCCGGATACCAAAGTAAGTAGCCCCGCATTTGAATATGTTGTTTGTTTATTTGTAGTAATGTTGCCCTAAAAAAGCCGCTCTTTGACCAGGATTGGATAGCGAAGGCAAAGTTGATCAGGTGTCCGGCCCCCCTCCGTGAGACCTCACCGGATCCTGTATTAACCAGGATGCTGGAGATCGCGCCTTACCAGGCGCCTTCAGGAGAAGGTAAAGGGGGGAACAAAGAGGCCAGCGCCTCCGCGAAGGAGGTTAGCTGGGAAGGAGGAACTAAATCTTCCCCTCCCCATGGAAGAAAGAGGACCGTCTCCGAAGACCCGGAGACAATGGTCTCTAAACGGGGGAAGAAATCTTCGCCGGAGGGTCCCGCCCCGGGGGATACCCCGGCCACACTATACCCTCAAGGGGATCAGCCCTCCACCGAGCTGTAAGTAAAGGGATACTTAATAATGAAAAAACCTTGCTTCACTCCTGAGGAAAGTAACCGAAGCATTTATCTTGCAGTTCGGATCTTAGCCCTTCTCAGCAGAGCTCGTCTTCGGGGGATCTTCTTCCAGAGATGATGGAGAGCGGAACGCCTCCCCCTGCCATACCGCCTCATGAGGCGGGCGACCCCGAGGTGTCGTCGCGGAGGGTTTCTCTTGATCCGGCAAGGCTAGAAGGTAGTCATATGGCCACCCTAAGTCCTCAGTATCCGGCTCTTGAAGAGAGCAACCGAAAGAGTCCGGCTCCGTCTGGTGTGCGGTCGGACGTACTGAGGTATCTGCTAGAGAGATCGGCTATCTCAGAAGAGCACCACGCGTTGATGGGTGCGGTGATTGACAAAATTTCGTCCGCCGAAAGCGGGTTGCATGAAGTTGTCATGAGTCTACTGACGGGTTTTGAGGTACGTGAAATGATGTACATTTTTTACAGTACCGCACATTTTAGATGTGCCCTGTGTAGAAAGTAGCCCCTGAGACTCTGGGAGCCGTCGAAGACAACGGCAGATAGAGGATCCTATTCCCAGGAATAATCTTACTGCCTTAATGTGCAAGTGACGAAGTGTCCGGTGGCCCGCCGGACTAAAGAGTTTGCCGAGTTAAAGCGGCAACTTGACGTGGCAGATGCCGGCATCGTACTTGTCAACAAGCGGCTTGACGAGGCGCAAGGTATGTAATTTCTCCAGTGACACATGATAAGAGGAGCATGATGCCAGTATCTATAACATGTTTTTGGATGCAGATGGAGCTGCGGCCGTGGAGGACCTTCGGGCGGACCTTTCCTGAGCCAAAGAACAAGCCAGGAAAAGCGATGCGGCTGCCCTAGAGGCAATCGAGGAGCTGAAAGCCAAACAGGCTGCTCACTGCCAAAGCAAGGAGGAAATAGCCAGGATGGCTGTGGAATTGAAGAATGCCGCTGACCATTGCAAGCTTCTTGAAAAGGAAGATCAAGCAAAGAGGACAGACCTGGAAAAGGCCACGATGGCGGTCAAAGATACCCGCTCTGCAATGAGAGCGATGAAGGAGGAGCTGCGTCAAGCCGGTGATATCGTGGCTGGGAAGCCCTTTATGCTGCGGATGAAGTTCGGAGATCCCAAGTACGCCCCGTTGGACCGGCTGTGGAGTTCTGTGGATGCATATCTGGATCTAGCGGCGAGTGCTGCCGATGCCGCCAAATACTTCAGAGATCAAAAAGATCACAAAGTAGAAAAGCTGTTCTGGTCATAGTTTCACGTTCCAGAGCGTACGCTTCCATTGCCTGATCGGTTGGCCAAATGGGCCGAGCTGACTAGATTGTC
Organism: Aegilops bicornis; assembly: GCA_021605145.1. Classification (NCBI taxonomy): domain Eukaryota; kingdom Viridiplantae; phylum Streptophyta; class Magnoliopsida; order Poales; family Poaceae; genus Aegilops; species Aegilops bicornis. Next base: position 570,041,314 of record CM038671.1, on the reverse strand, counting down.
TGGACTCGCCACGAGGTCTGTTGTGGATCATTTGTGGCCGGAAAGGCCAAAACCGAATAGTTACTTTAGTTTGGTGCAGCAGTTCCTTGGTGCAGTGCCGCATATCAACGTGATGAGGAGGTCGACGTGCGTAGAGGGTGCGCGGATGGCCCTCGCCCATGTGAAGACATACTGGGCGGAGATGGAGGCCACTACCATTGCAGCCCAAGATTCGGACGGGAGCCGAGTACCTGCCGAGCACTACTTTCAAGAAGTTCTTGAGGGCGCTCGCTCCATAGAGGCGCATTGCTCGAAGAATATTATGTTCTAATGACATGTATTCCCATTGAAAACAATGTTTTTACTGAATTATAAAGGCTATTTTATACTTATGCCTACAAGAATTATAATACCTCATGTGCGGCCGTTTATGTAAATACGTATATAACCTGAAAGATGGCAGTCGTCGGCTTCAGCCCCCACGCATATAATGCGGGGGTGTTCGCAGAAAATGCATGTCCACACTTGATCCAACGTCTTGGTCCATTAAGGAGGTGATAGCACAGCGAACTAGGCAATCGGACTATAATGCTTTAACACTTTCACTTAGCCATAGGAGTTTGACAGTGGGGCTACTATATAGCCCCTGGTGGCTCCATGCTCATCCGTATTCGGGCGCGTACATGCCTGGCCGGGAAACGGAAATTCGTTAAGGCGGAGGAATCCCTAAGATTCCGCTAGGTCATCGAGTGGTTGACCAGTCTCACGCTATATCATGACAGTCAGTTTTCGGCTTTCTCTACTGAGGTGCTCGTCCGGGTGACCCAGGCTGTCGCATTAGTTCTCTGGTGCCGCCTTAGCCGATAGAGCGGAACATAAGGCAGCAAAACACAGGAGCCGGGCAAACCCAACATTTGACCAAAGACATGATTCGGAGCTGATGCATATAAGGCCAAACTCGCGACGCCGAACACTCCCTAAGGTATTCGGTCTTTATTATGTAATCCGGGCTAAGCAGTGCCCTTTGTTGTAAGCCCCTGGTGTCCAGGTACGTGCAGTAATCTGACGTGGCCACATGCCAATACGTTAGCATCCATCTCAGTTGTACTGAGAATCCGGGGGATGTGTATCAACAAGAGACAGTAAAAAAGGTTTATGCAGGGTCTTAATCTAAAGAGAATCCATGGAACGGGTCCCTACTGCACGTCTGCGCCTGTGTCTCTGTTGTGCCGTATCCTGGATGGGTGTAGCACGATGGTCATCTGTAAAAGAGAGAAACTTACCTGAAAAAGTTGTCGTGCAAAAGGTAGGTTATACTAAGTAAACCAAGTACGGTTCAAGATGAGTAAAATTGAGCCTAGTTGTCACTTGTTTACACGCGTTGAGCCCCTTGTATTGTTATGGGGGTTTAGCCATCAAACCTGTGTCATTCATGTATAGCTACACCGGACTCGTCTAACCGTATCCGGGGTCTTAACGACCTGACAGATGCTCTAGCTGGTGAGGCCGTTTAGTGTGCGACTGCCAAGGCAGCCGCACGGTCTTCCGCGCGCAAGGAGCGCTTAATATTTCCATTACCGTTATGATGCCACGTGGACCGGGCATCTTAAGCATGAGAGAAGCGTAATGCGGTATTGCGTTAAAGCGGGCAAAAGCTTCGCGTCCGAGTAATGCTTGATAGCCACTTTGGAACGGAGTGATGTGAAAGGTTAATTTTTCGCTGCGGAAGTTATTGGGAAAGCCGAATGTAACTTCTAGTAGCATGGAGCCCGTGCAATGGGCCTCTGGGCCTGGCATTACTCCTTTAAAGGCAGTATTGTTGTGGCTGACTTTTGTTGGGTCTATCCCCATTTTGCAGACTGTATCCTGATATATCAAGTTTAAACTACTGCCGCCGTCCATCAGGACTCGTGTGAAGTGGTATCCGTTGATTATCGGGTCTAACACCAAGGCAGCCCATCCTGCATGCCGGATACTTGCTGAGTAATCCCGATGGTCGAAGGTGATCGGTTGGGACGACCAGTAGCGGGACACCGCGGTGATAGGACCTGGGGCACGTGTCTCTATGAGTGCCACATTGTTTTTCTTTATCACGTGTAACACATTTACTGTTTTGACTTCTGGTGGGAATTTCTTCTGTTCCCCGGTGCTTTGTTTGCGAGGCTCGTCCTCATCTTCACTTGGTGTATCCAGCCCCTTGTGTTCGGCGTTGAGTTTGCCGGACTGCTTGAAGACCCAACATTCTCTATGGGTATGATTGGCAGGTTTATCAGGGGTGCTGTTGATCTGACATAGTTTTTCCAGAATCTTGTTTAGGCTGGACAGTTCGTCTCTGTTGCCTTTGAGGGGCAGCTTTTGCTGACCCGGCTGATAGCTTTTGAATCCGGCGTTTACCGCCGTGACCTTCGGGCTGTCTTCTTTATTTCGGCGCTTGTTTTTGCTGCGTCGTGGCTTCCCGTTTCCGTCCCTGACTTCGGATGTACTTGGGTCGCTGGTGCTGCATTGGGCTAACCAGCTGTCCTCGCCTGCGCAAAAGCGGGTCATGAGGCTTGTTAATGCAGCCATTGTTCTTAGCTTTTCTTGGCCGAGATGTGTGGCAAGCCATTCGTCTCGAACGCTGTGTTTGAAAGCTACTAAGGCTTCGGCGTCCGGACAGTCGACTATTTGGTTCTTTTTAGTGAGAAACCTGTTCCAAAGCTTTCGGGCTGACTCTCCGGGCTGTTGGGTTATATGACTTAGATCGTCTGCATCCGGTGGTCGGACGTAGGTCCCTTGAAAATTTGACCAAAAAGCGTCCTCGAGCTCTTCCCAACTACCAATGGTGTTTTCGGGGAGGCTTTTAAGCCCGATCTTGGGCTGGCCCTTTGAGCTTGAGGGGTAAGTACTTGATGGCATGGAGATCGTCTCCTCGAGCCATGTGGATATGGAGGATGTAGTCCTCAATCCAGACCCCAGGGTCTGTCATTCCGTCGTATGCCACAATGTTTACGGGTTTGAATCCCTCTGGAAATTCATGGTCCAGCACCTCATCGGTGAAACATAGGGGGTGTGCCGCGCCCCTTTATTTGGGTGTACCGTGGTGTTCGGATTTTTGTTGTGTTGTATTGCGTGCTGGAGCGCGCTTTCTTGGCCCGTAGATGAATCGGGTTGGGCCATCCTTGTGATGCGAGTCCTTACGCGGATCGCGTGCTGGCTTGTCTGCGGCGTCATTCGCCATTCTTTGTTGGCCCCGAGATTGTCTATCCGACCGAATGGCTATTTTTTTTAATTGCGGGGGCTCTAAGGCCTCATCATCGAATTCAGGTAGTAGCTTTCGCTTCGGGTAGCTCTTTGTGTGGCGACTGCCGCCATACTTTTCTCCGGTGTTGAGTACTTCACTCCATCTAATTCTGTGTGTATCTTCCGCAGCTTTGAGCTTTCGCTTCTGCTTTTTCAGGCTCCAGGCAGTGGTGACAAGCCATTGATGGGGATTCTTCTGCTCCAGGAGCTTGTCCGGTGTGATGTCATCCGGACTGTTGTCCTTGCTGGAGACGGGTTGTTTGGTTTGATTCTCCGTGTTGCCCTTGTCGGACGGTTGTTCGTCGTCCCCTGGCTCACCCTGCTCTATCGCTGGGCCTATGTGATCGTTGTTTCTGCCGAGGCGGTATTTGGAGCAGCATTTATGCCGCCGCCTTGACTGCTTCTCGAGGGAATGATCCTTCGCTGCGTCCTTCCGTTCCTCGTCGTCGTTTTCTTTGGGTGTGTCCACCATGTATACATCATGGGATGAGGTGGCTATCCGATTGCCACGTGGCGATGGTTCCTGTTCGTCTCCTGCATCGTCGTCCATACCATCGATGTATTCGGAGTCGAAGTCGAGCATGTCGGTCAAATCATCAACAGTGGCTACTAAGTGGGTGGTGGGTGGGCGGCGAATTTCTTCGTCACCCGCATCCCAATCCTGCCGGACATAGTTCGACCAGGTTTCTCCTGACAGGGAGAGGGACTTTAGCGAGTTCAGTATGTCGCCGAAGGGAGCGTGCTGAAAGATATCCGCGGAGGTGAACTCCATGATTGGCGACCAATCGGATTCGATAGGCACGGGCGCAGGCGGTTCGGAGTCCGTGGCCGGAGAAGAATCCGGCAATTTGGCGTCACGGCTCTCGTGAAGGGTAAGGTTGGTATTCGGCTCGATCGCCGCTGAGACTGCGGCCTCCGTGGCGGCGTCTAACCACCCGTCCATGGATGGCGCAATTGGCTCCGAATTGAGGGTCGGAGCGGTTCCAGGTGCGATCTCTTGAACACTATTCGACGGCAGAGCTAAATCATGCTCGTCGTGACCATGCGGCGCACTTGGCAGGGGCTCAAATCCTTCGAAGATCAAGTCTCCGCGGATGTCAGCCCTGTAGTTTAAGTTTCCAAATCTGACCTGGTGGCCTGGGGCGTAACCCTCGATCTGCTCCAGATGGCCAAGCGAATTGGCCCGCAGTGCGAAGCCGCCGAATACAAAGATCTGTCCGAGGAGAAAGGTCTCACTTTGGACTGCATCGCTATCGATGATCGAAGGAGCCATCAAGCCTGATGATGACGACACAGAGGAACTCTCAATGAAAGCACCAATGTCGGTGTCAAAACCAGAGGATCTCGGGTAGGGGGTCCCAAACTGTGCGTCTAGGCGGATGGTAACAGGAGACAAGGGACACGATGTTTTTACCTGTGTTCGGGCCCTCTCGATGGAGGAAATACCATACTCCTTCTAGATTGATATTGATGATATGGGTATTACAAGAGTTGATCTACCACGAGATCGATGAGGCTAAACCCTAGAAGCTAGCCTATGGTATGATTGTTGTATATTGTCCTACGGACTAAACCCTCTGATTTATATAGACATCGGAGGGGGCTAGGGTTACACAGAGTCGGTTACAAAGAAGGAGATCTACATATCCGTATTGCCAAGCTTGCCTTCCACGCCAAGGTGAGTCCCATCCGGACACGGGACGAAGTCTTCAATCTTATATATTCATAGTCCAACAGTCCGGCCAAAGGATATAGTTCGGTTGTCCGGATACCCCCTAATCCACGAGTCCCTCAGTTGGCTCTGTTTAAAATGTTATTCTCGTCTGGATCACGAGAGTCTGAGCGGTGCAGATGGGTGCATTTTGGTGGTGTAGCAAGACTTCTTATGAACTATCATGTCTTGTTGTTTATGTCAGTAGTAGTCACTAGTCAGTGTTTGAATGTTGTATATATCGTTGTTTCGAACTGTTTATTGTCTCGAACTCTTTGGTGGGCTAAATGAGGGCATCACCATTCTCAAGTGTTCAGAGTGTATCTCCTTTTTTCAAGTTATATAATTTGAGCTCAGTGTCTTTTCGATGATGTACACTTGTTTGGTCCAGTGAGGTGTCGTTGAATATGGGTCGAGTAGTAACACAAGCCAAACAGGTCAATTATGATTCTCAGGCCGGGCTCTCAAAAGATCCTAAAAAAGGCCGGGCTCTCCAAAAAAGAAAGAATAAGGACTCTTAGGCCGACATGTAGGCGCCACCGGTGTTTTAGATGCGCTTACGACGAGAGCATATTAGCGCGTGTTCGAAATTCAAGCTACCTTTTCATCCCCAATTCATCGCCCTCCCCACCTCTGGAATCTCGATTCCTACTCAGTTCCCCAAATCCCCTCCTATACTCCACGTACTCAAGATCACTATCATGTCATCGGTCAACGCGGATCTCCGAGCGGAGATCACGAGGTCCGATCCTGCCTTGATCGTTGTGTCTTTGTCGCTCAAGCGGTGGCATGGCGGCGCTTGACGACCGGTTTGTTGCAAAGTCTTGATGGTAACCATCAACAGCGACTGGCCTCCCGTCTCGCTGGACGACCTTGTCAAAGCTCTTGGCATTGCACACGGCATCCAAATAAGTGACTTTCTCGTCGAAGTCTGTCCGCCACCGGCTGATTTCTTCGTCAGGTTCCGGACAACTTTCGACTGCAATCGTGTATTTGAATCTTCCCAGCGTTTGTTCTGGGATGGCGCGTTGGTAAGCTTTGATCGGTGGCACCCAGGATGGGGCTCGGTGCCCTCTGAGCTTGAGTTTTTAACAAATCTTACCTTCCACGGCATGCCTCGACGTGCTTGGAAAAGCGAGTCCATGAATGAGCTTATCAACGACCTTGGAGGTGAGCTTGTAAGTATGTTTGTTCCTCCAAACAGCTGGGCTCTGATGGTTATGGCATGGATGAAGAAGCCGTCCACCATACCGAAGGTGATTGGTGTTAAGATACCGGTGCAGGAACCGGGGTTGTACTATTCGTCGCCACCAAGGCCGCCTCGGACCACGTTATGGATGTACCTGTATCAAGTGTTCGTGCATGTCGAAGAAGTGGTCAATCCATCAATTGAAGTCCTGCCGCCGCCCTTTGGTGCGTGGTCCGTCGATGACGTCCATTACAGGAGTCAACGTCAGACTTTCCTCGTGTTGCTCGGAACAATGGATGGCACAGGGCCTACTCCATCGCGCGGCGGAGGCCACTGCTTTTTCGGGAGAAGAGGCAGGGTTTGCTGCCTGGATGTGCTCTAATTTGATGTAACAACTGAATCTTGTCAGATACTAGTTAAATCCGAGCTATGGGTGTGAAGAACTGATGTGCCAGTACATTTGATTGTGACCTGTTCTAATTTTGTACCTGAACTTTTTTTAGAAAGGGTTGTACGTCAACTTAATGTGCTAGCAGAACTTATTGTGTTGTGCATGCATTTTCTTTGCACAACATTCAAGATATTTCCCTGTCATTGATAAAGAATATGAACCGTTACGTACGAGTTCGTTGGTTTCAACTTAGCCCTACCCGTAGCGATCCACTGCTTCCATCCTGATTGTGCCGCTTGCGTGAAATTTTTGTATGCAAGTTAAGTGTGCTATGATGTTCTATATGATTGTGTCAACTATATAAGTTTTTACTGAGCATCAGCAATGCATATGGCTGAAAGATGTATTTACGAGCATCGACCGATGGGTCTCTCTCTCTTTCTCTCTCTCTCACACACACACACATAAGTGGGACCCGTTGAATTATTTCTTTGCTCGTGACAGCTTTTAATTAGGTTCCACTGTAATCTAACTTTTTTCTTAAGTTATTAATTGAGCTCAGTGACTTCAAAAGTTGTCTGAAGCCTTGTTTGGGCCTTTTCTCAAGGCGTCGCTGAATATGGGATGAGTAGCCATGTTAGGTTGTCTTGTACTACACAGGCCTTTTTTAACATCGACAATGCAAGCTGGGCGACAGGTTGTACACAATATCCGGGTCAACTTGTTTATTCTCCGCCCATTGGCTGCAAACTTTCCTAGGAGGTATGCATTAGGCTTAACAAGAAAATGGACTTTAAGAAATAATAAATGGGATGTAATTATAATAACTGGGAAGTAACTATAAAGAGATGCACCAAACGCGTAATTAGTTTAAAAAATATATTATTTTTGGAATTTGAAAATTTTAATTTCATTACTTGTTGCGCGCGCAATATTTCGTTGGATTTTAATGTAATACAACTTTATTTTGAAATTATATTTAATCTGACTAGAAATTTCGCCCATAAAAATATGGGATTTTTTTTTAATTCTGTTTTGAGAGGTTGGTTGAAATTATTAATCGTTGTCCTAGCTAGAAAATGGGTTGTACTTTTAAAAAACTGTAAATGGGTTGTAGTAAATTCCATTAGAGTTAAAAAATAGGCTGTACATTCTTACAAATCGCAAATGGGCTATATGTTCTCTGCCACACACTTGTGGGCCTTCTAAGTTGACGTGTCCCCTAAAAAAACTAAGTTGACGCGTATGCAAGGCTTTGTCAACAACACACGCAGTTCGGCATTTGTGGCCGTTGGATGTCCATCCAACGGATGCCGTGCTTCTTCTTCAATCTCGGATATTCTTGCTTCAGCCGCCCAAAAGATGATTCCTCCCGCTGACATCTGGGGCGCACTGTTTCGAAGGCTGACCTGTGGGCCTACTAAGTTGACGCGTACCAAGGGCTTTGTCAACCTAGTCAATATAAACGATTCTAGCTACAGTGACCGTACGATGTCCATCCAACGGCCATAGTGCTTCTTCAACCTTTGGTCTTCTTGCTCCAGCCGCCCAAAGCATCGCCGGTCGTGCCGCATGCTCCTGCCTCCCGTGGCCGGCTGTGATGCCGCGGAGGCCTCACCGCACCCTACTACTCCCACCGCTCGCCAGGCCATCCCTCTACTCACCCACACCCCTGTTATTCCGTGGCAACGGCAGCCTCACACCGCAGCCGGACCAGTGAACCCTCGTACTCCTCTTCACGCGGGCTTCCACTACCGCGTCTTCCCCGGCTCCGCGTCGTCCCCTTCCTAGGCCTCACCGCCGTCCACCGCACGGGTGCTCTCGGCACGGCGTGGTCAACGTGGTCAAGGAACGGCTTCCATCGGACGTGGACTGTACGTGGAGAGGCTGACAGCTGGGTCCACGACGGCAGCAGGGAATTGCCTCCTTATTATGCGGAAAATAATGATTCCTCCACTGACAATGAGGACCCACGGTAGCCACCATATTTCGTGAAAAACGTTTCCCGATCATTGCTGGGACCCACCGGACGGGCCACCGTATTGTCAGCGAAAAAATGTTCCCCATTTGTCGGCTCGGACCCACCGGAAGTGCCTCCTTATTACGCACAAAAAAATGAATACTCCCCCTGCTGGTTGGGACCCACCTTGGTGGGAGGCTGACTTGTGGGCCTACTAAGTGACGGGGACGGAGTGCTTTGTCAACTTAGTCAATATGCACGATTCTAGCTACAGTGACCGTACGATGTCCATCGAACGGCTGTAGTGCTTCTTCAACTTCTGGTCTTCTTGCTCCGGCCGCCCAAACCAGCGTCGGTCGTGCCTCATGCTCCTGCCTCCCGTGGCCGGCTGCAATGCGATGGAGGCCTCACCGCCCCCTACTACTCCCATCACTGGCCAGGCCATCCCTCTATTCATCCACAGCCCATGTTATTCTGCAGCGACGGCAGCCTCACACCGCAGCGAACCAGTGAACCCTCATACTCCTCTCCGAGTGGGCATCCACTGCCGCGTCTTCCCCGGCTCCGCGTCGTCCCCTTCCTAGGCCTCGCCGTCGTCCACCGCCCTGGTGCTCTCGGCGCGGCATGGTCAACGTGGTCAAGGAACGGCTTCCATCGGACGTGGACTGTACATGGAGAGGCTGACAGCTGGGTCCACGGCCGCAGCAAGGAAGTGCCTCCTTATTACGCGCAAAATAATTATTCCTCCACCTGACAGCAGGGACCCATCAGACGGGCCACCGTATTTCGCAAAAAAAAAGTTTCCCCCTGACTGCTGGGACCCACCAGCTACATCTTCGCAGGAAAGGAAGTGCGTCCGGGCAAAAAAATGATTCGCCCCCCTGACTGTTGGGACCCACCAGCTACATCTTCACAGGCAAGGAAGTGCATGACAGTCGGGACCCACCTGGTCGAAGCGTACATAGCGTTGTCATTCTGGTCGCGAACGTGTACGTACATATCAGTCGATGTATAGGCGCGCACGTAGCATGTACACGTACGTAAAGCGGCCAGTGTGCAACAGAGAAAATACGGCCACGTACGTACATACGGGCAGGGTCTCGAACGCCTACTCGCGCATACGTACGGCCAGGGCTCGTGTACATGGATGGGTCGGAACAGAGAAACAACGTCGTCATCGTGTTCATGGGGAGCCAACCGGCTGGGTCGGAACGGAATGCGTCGTCGTGTTCATCGGTAGGGCTTGGACGGAACAGCCGATGGAAACGAAGCCTGGCGTACCGCAGAACGGAGGAAACGGCCTTGTGTTCGACCGCCCATGTTCGAAACAGGATCCTGTTCACCGGGAGGGGTCTAGCATACCGCAAAACGGAGGAAACGGACCTCCTACGGTCAAAATGGGGGTCCTGTTGATCGGGAGGGGTGTGGCGTACCGCAAAACGGAGGAAACAGACTTGTGTTGGAGCGCTACGGTCGAAATGGGGGTCCTGTTCATCGGGAGGGGTGTGGCGTACCGCAAAAAAGGACTCCACGGGATACTGTTCATCTCCACCGTTGACCCCCTCCAGCCTCCACGGACTCTTGTTCATCCACCGTCGACCTCCTCTAGCCTCCACTGCATTTGTTCATCCACGGGCTCCTGTTCATCCAGCCTCCACCGCGCGCTACTCCACCGGCTACTGTTCAACCAGCCCTCTCCACGGGCTCCTGTTCAACCACCCCTCCACGGGCTATTGTTCATCCTTCCCTCCACCATCTACTGTTCATCCTGCCCTCCACGGGGTGGTCCTGTTCATCTTGCCCTCCACGGGGTCCTGTTCCTCCAGCCCCAATCGGCTCGAACGATCGGGGTACTGTTCATCCAAAAGCAACGCCACGGGGTCCTGTTCATCCACCCCCACCGGGAACTGTTCATCCAACCCCCCCCCCCCTAGCAATGTTCACTGTTCATCCAGAGGCAGCATCGATCGGCTTTAGTTAGCAGCAGTAGCGAAGGAATTGCTCGATCGGGTTCAGTTATCAGCCATCGATCGATCGCTCGGGTTCAGTAACGCGTAGTGAGGGAATCCTGGATTAGAGGGTGTCCGGATGGCCGGACTATATCCTTTGACCGGACTCCTGGACTATGAAGATACAAGATTGAAGACTTCGTCCCGTGTCCGTATAGGACTTTCCTTGGCGTGGAAGGCAAGCTTGGCGATACAGATATGTAGATCTCCTCCCATTTGTAACCGACTCTGTGTAACCCTAATCCCCTCCGGTGTCTATATAAACCGGAGGGTTTTAGTCCGTAGGACGAAGAACAATCATACCATAGGCTAGCCTCTAGGGTTTAGCCTATCTGATCTCGTGGTAGATCTACTCTTGTACTACCTATATCATCAATATTAATCAAGCAGGAGTAGGGTTTTACCTCCATCGAGAGGGCCCGAACACAGGTAAAAACATCGTGTCCCTTGTCTCATGTTACCATCCGCCTAAACGCGCGATTCGGGACCCCCTACCCGAGATCCGCCGGTTTTGACACCGACATTGGTGCTTTCATTGAGAGTTCCTCTATGTCGTCACCTTTAGGCCCGATGGCTCCTCCGATCATCAACAACAATGCGGTCCAGGGTAAGACTTTTCTCCCCGGACATATCTTCGTATTCGGCGGCTTTGCACTGCGGGCCAATTCGCTTGGACATCTGGAGCAGATCGAAAGCTACGCCCCTGGCCATCAGGTCAGATTTGGAAGTTTGAACTACACGGTTGACATCCGCGGAGACTTGATCTTCGACGGGTTCGAGCCTGACCAAAGCGCCCGCCTTTATTACGATGGGCATGATCTAGCTCTGTCGTTGAACAGTGCCCTAGAGGCCGCACCCGTGTCTGCTCCGACCCTCAGCTCGGAGCCGACTGCGCCAATCGAGGATGGGTGGTAGGACACCGCCTCGGGGGCTACAATCTCTACGGCGATCGAGCCAAATACCAGCCTTGTCCTTTGCGAAGCTTATGACTCCAAGGTGCCGGACTCCCCTCCGAACTCCGAACCTTCCGCGCCCCTGCCAATCGAATCTGATTGGGCGCCGATCATGGAGTTCACCGCCGCGGACATCTTTCAGCACTCGCCCTTCAGCGACATTCTGAATTCATTAAAGTCTCTCTCTTTATCAGGAGAGCCCTGGCCGGACTATGGTCAACAAGGTTGGGATGCGGATGACGAAGAAATTCAAAGCCCGCCCACCACCCACTTCGTAGCCACTTTTGATGATTTAACCGACATGCTTGACTTCGACTCCGATGACATCGACGGTATGGATGCCGATGCAGGAGACGACCAAGAACCAGCGCCTACAGGGCACTGGAAGGCCACCTCGTCGTATGACATATACATGGTGGACACCCCAAAAGAAGGGAACGGCGATGGAACAACGGAGGATGACCCCTCTAAGAAGCAGCCTAAGCGCCGGCGTCAGCGGCGCCGCTCTAAATCCTGCCAAAGCAAAAACGGTGATTCCAACACGGGAAACAATAACACCCCGGACAGTGCCTAAGACAACCCCCTCCAGCAGGATTTAGCGCAGGAGGATGGAGAAACCAGCCCTCATGAGAGAGCGGCAGACAGAGAGGTAGAGGATGATAATTACATGCCTCCCTCCCAAGACGAGGCAAGCCTTGACGACGGCAATTTAATTTGTCGTGCACGAGGATCCCGTCGAACAAGAGCGTTTCAAGCAGCGGGCTTATAGCCACGGCGAGCAGCCTCAAGAAAAAACAACAACGACTTAGAGCTGACCAAGACTTGCTAGCCGACAGATGGACTGAAGTCCTTGCGGCTGAAGAGTACGAACTCGAACGCCCCTCCAAGAGCTAACCAAAACGCAGGCTGCTACCCCGATTAGAGGAGGAAGCACCTAGACCTACATCACCAGCGCATGATGTAGCCGAACGGCCACCTCGTGGCCGCGATAGAGAGGCCTCTCGGCCCTCCACTCAAGCCACACCCCGGTGTCGCTCAAAGAATACCAAGGCACGGGGAAATGCGCCAGACCTGCGAGATATATTGGAGGACAAGGCAAGGCAAACAAGATCGATCTATGGATCGGCGTGGCGCCCGACCGCGTGGCGATAACCGTCATGCGGATATGGTAAATCCGGTCGAAATTTGAACACAGTAGACAAAGCTCATTTGAGCTACGTCGCGATATAGCCCAGTACAGAGGCGCCGCACACCCACTATGCTTCACAGATGAAGTAATGCATCATCAAATCCCAGAGGGTTTCAAACCCGTAAACATCGAATCATACGATGGTACAACAGATCCTGCGGTATGGGTCGAGGATTACCTCCTTCATATCCACATGCCCCGGTGATGATCTACACGCCATCAAATACCTCCCACTCAAGCTTAAAGGACCAGCTCGGCATTGGCTTAACAGCCTTGCCGCCAGAATCAATTGGTTGTTGGGAGGACACGGAAGCCACATTCCTCGACACTTTCCGGGGCACCTATGTGCGACCACCGCCGATGACCTAAGCCACATAATTCAGCAGCCAGAGGAATCGGCCAGACAATTCTGGACACGGTTCCTAACCAAGAAAAATCAAATAGTCGATTGTCCGGACGCAGAGGCCCTTGTAGCCTTCAAACATAGCATCCGTGACGAGTGGCTTGCCCGGCACCTAGGATAGGAAACGCCGAAATCCATGGCAGCCCTCACAACACTCATGACCCGCTTTTGCACGGAGAAGACAATTTGGCTAGCTCGTAGTAATAACATGACCAAGAACCCTGGTAATTTGGATACCAAGGACAGCAATGGCAGGTCGCATCGCAACAAGCACAAGCGCCGCATTAACGGTGACAATGCTGAGGATACGGCAGTTATTGTCGGATTCAGAGGCTCTAAACCCGGTCAGCGGAAAAAGCCATTTAAAAGAAATACTCCGGGCCCGTCCAGTTTGGACTGAATACTCGATCGCTCGTGCCAGATACACGGCACCCCCAAAAAACCGGCCATCACACCAACAGGGATTGTTGGGTGTTCAAGCAGGCAGACAAGTTAAGTGCCGAAAACAGAGACAAGGGGCTGCATAGCGATGACGAGGAGGAGCCCCGGCCATCGAACAATAGGGGACAGAAGGGCTTCCCCCCACAAGTGCGGACGGTGAACATGATATACGCAACCCACATCCCCAAAAGGGAGCGGAAGTGTGCACTCAGGGACGTATATGCGTTGGAGCCAGTCGCCCCAAAGTTCAACCCATGGTCCTCCTGCCCGATCACTTTTGATCGAAGGGGCCACCCCACTAGCATCCGCCATGGCGGATTCGCGACATTGGTTCTAGACTCAGTAATTGATGGATTTCACCTCACTAGAGTCCTTATGGACGGCGGCAGCAGCCTAAACCTGCTTTATCAGGATACAGTGCGAAAAATGGGTATAGATCCCTCAAGGATTAAACCCATAAAGACGACCTTTAAAGGCGTCATACCAGGTGTAGAGGCCAACAGCACAGGCTCAATTACAATTGAGGTGGTCTTCGGATCCCCGGATAATTTCCGAAGCGAGGAGTTAATCTTCGACATAGTCCCGTTCGCGATGGCTATCACGCCTTTGCTTTCAGACGAACCGCATTTGCAAAGTTCAATGCGGTGTCGCACTATGCATACCTCAAGCTCAAGATGCCAGGCCCTCGAGGAGTCATTACGGTCAATGTAAACACCGAATGCTCTCTCCGAACGGAGGAGCATACGGCGGCCCTCGCGGCGGAAGTACAAAGTAGCCTCTCAAGGAAATTCTCCAGTCCGATTATTAAACATCCGGACACCGTCAAGCGCGCCCGGAGTAACCTACAACAAGACCGCTTGGCACGTCCCGAGCACGCCAGAGTAATGCGGCTAACCCCAGCCCTCGCGAAATTGCGAAACCAGTACTACGCGTACATAATTACGCTCTGGAAATACCATGGGCATAGGCGGAGGGGCACGACCACGGCATGCCCAAAATGCGGCTCAACCGCACCAGGGGCTCCCGATCTTGTCATTCTTTTTTTTCTTACTTTCAGGACTCCACTCTCCGGAAGGCCTGTCCGGCAGTACAATCACCGAACACACGATGCAACAGCCAGGGAAGCAGCAAACTACGTCGAGTGTCCAGGTGGTCTCTATAATGAGCAGTATACTTGTTTCACATATCATCCCTTGGCTCATACGGAGGGGACATGTCAAATAGTCCCATCTCTTGCTTATCGCACTATTTGTATCGCTCGCTTTTTACCGCAGCCTTTTCTAATAAACAATACATAACTTTTGTCTATTATTGCATTCCTTTTTTATCTATATATGTTCATTAATGACATGTTGCACCCGTACACTTTGGTACGGCCAAATACACCAGGGGCTTAAGTACCCCAAAATACGGTGTGATAAGTCCGAACACTTTCACAAGTGCGGCACCCCGAACTTATAGCATTATATGCATCGGCTCGAATCATGTCTTGGGTCAATAGTTGGGTTTGCCCGGCTCCCATGTTTTGGTACCTTACGTTCCGTTATATCGGCTAAGGTAGGCTTTGGGAGAACCAACTGCGATTGTGCCCTCGTTGAGCTGGGCTAAGCACCTCGGTGGAAAGCTAAAACTGACCGTCATGATAGGGCGAGAGCTGGTCGCTGTTCGAGAGGTTTTTGATTCCTTAAAGACTTATGCCGCTTAGAGCGAGGAGTCGGCTTTGTCCGGCCTAGGCGTGGATAGCGCCCCGAACTCGGTCTTCCAAATACTAGGGGCTTCACTCTATGGCTAAGTGAGAGTGTTCAAGCATTATAGTCCGATTGCCTTGTTAGTTGTGTTGAGCGCCTCCCTCGAAGGACCCAAGAATGGGAAAAGGAGCGCTCAAGTTTTGTCGGCGTTCTGGGAATGGGGGTCCCCGGACTTGCCTGCCTGCGGCCTGCGGCGTGTCTCAAAGGAGGCCCAGGACAGCCCATCTTCATCAACACAAGCTCAAGACCCTCGCGAGGGGCCAAGCCTCATGAGGCGGGCGACCAGGAGCTTCCTCGGCCGCAGCCTCGCCAGGCTGGCTCACGAGGAGGCGGAGAGTTCAAGGCGGGGTACCTCGCGAGGTGCCCATGACGCAAGCCATGACGACCAAAGGCGCCCGATCGGGCACCAGCCAGCGCGGCTCCTCCTTTCCTCTTTGGTGCAAAGGGAGCAAGTGCAGGCGAGAGCATCAAGCAAAGGCACCCGTTTCGGTGCAACAAGACCAAGACCAGCCCCAATGGCTGGAATGCAGTCATCGTGGAGCCCAAGAAGGCGTCATCACGAGCCTTTGGCAGACGAGGACCAACTTTAGCCAGGATAAGTGTACCCGCTGTTCCCCTTCGAAATGGCCAATTGTTGGCGCCCTTCCCGCTCAATATTTGGGAAGAGGCCCAGGGCCTTCGTCTATATAAGTAGAGCTAGCCACCATCGAGAAAAGGAGAGAGGAGGAGGGACGATCAGATAGAGGCGAATCCGGCACTTGGAATGCAGAGAGAGAGAGAGACCCGATCCTCAAGCTAGAGCGACGGGATACCACTTAGCAGTTCATCACACCCACCAAGAACAGACCCTCGCGAGGCTCTTCTTCCCTGTAATGTTCTTCATCAGCCCCAGAGGCAATCCACCACACCACAAACTAGAGTAGGGTATTACACCACAACATTGGCCCGAACTAGTATAAATCTTGCGTCTCTTGTGTTGTTCTTGCTAGTAGTTTAGGTCCCTGCGATTCGGCGAGGTACGAGACGGTGGAGGGTTGGATCTCCGCGCACCCGAGTTCGAACCTTAAGGGTCCGGCCGGAACCCGAAATCCGACATTTGGCGCGCCCGGTAAAGTGCGCGGAATCTCGCTTCGTCGCCTCGTTCTTCCCCGACTACCGCAACCATGTCCGACGCTCGTCGGGCCTGCGCCGAAGCGCCGAGCTTCGCCTCCCATGTCGCCCAGAGCGGCTCCGTCGGCGAAGCGTCCTTGTCGTTCCCCGTCACCTGCTGTCAACGCCGCCATCGGCCCGGCGGGGAACGAGCAGCAAGCGTCGTCCCAGCACTCGTCCATGAGGCGGGACGGCCGCACCGCCACGCCTTCGCTCACCCCCACTGGTTCTTCATCGCGCGCGCCCCGCGCGGCCATGGAGGCCCGAGCTGCACTCATCGCGCCAACGAACTCCTGTGCTACCGCCCCGTCGACGACGTCTACGAAGAATGGCTCGACAGCGTCGCCGAAGCTCGTCCACGCTGCAGAGGCGACCCCGCGCCGTCCGTCGCTGCCGCACCGCAGCGCCTTAGCGATAAAGCTCCCGGGGCACCTCGGCCGCCTTCTCCTCAAGACGGCGCCCACAGCTAAGCGCGCGGCCTGGCGGAACCCGTTCCGCCAGCGCCGGCGGCAAGAGCAGAGCTGCCAAGAAGTTCCTCGCCGCAGAAGAAGCTGCCCGGCGCTCCCGCTCTAGCACGTCAAGACCTGCGCTGCCCCGATCGCTGTGCGAGGAGGCACAAGACCAAGCTCTACGCCATCCGAGGCCCCAGCGGCCACGGCGGGCTGCAGCGCCTTCACCACCGAGCTGCCTGGCGTCGCGTAGCCCGCCAAGTTCAAGCCGGACCTGCCTCCACACTCTGACGGCACGGCTGACCCCACGGAGTTCCTCCGGCTCTGAGCTGGGCATCGAGGCTGCCAACGGGGATGAAAAGGTCATGGCGAACTAGTTTCCCATGGCGCTCAAGGGCCAGACCCTTTTGGCTCTGAATCTAGCCCGAGCACGATCTCTTCACAGGGACGAGATGCGCACCCGCTTCATCGCCAACTTCCAAGGTACTCGTGACGGCCACCCGCCGTGAGCGACATGCGTCGAATCAAGCGGCAGCGAAACCCCGCAAAAGTACATCCAGCGCTTCAACAACGCACGCGTCAAGATCCCCAGGGTAACGGAGGAGGCCATCATCTCTGCCTTCTCCGACGGCGTGCGCGACGTCAAGATGAAGGAGGAGCTGGCGATGCATCAAGATCTATGCACCTCCCTGGAGCTGTTCAACTTGGCCACCAAGTGCGCCAGGGCTGGAGGGGCGCCTCTCCCTTCTCGAGCTGCCTGCCGCGGATCCCGAAGAGAAGAAGTCCAAGGCCAAGGACGTGAAGCGCGAGGGAGCTGCCGTGCTCGCGGCCGAACCAGACACCAAGCGAGGCAGAGATCAACCCGAGTCATCTCAGGGCAGCCGGTACTGCGTGTACCACGACCTCCACACCCACAACACCAACGAATGTCAAGAGCTCCGGCCAGGCGCTGAAGGAAGGGTCGGCAGACGCCCGAAGGCCAGGGCTACGGCCGAGGAGGAGGAAGGAATGCAGACGCTGGGAAGACCGCGGCCAGCGCCAAGGGTGGCGCGACCAACCTCGCGAGGACCGTGGCAAGACCCACCTCGCGAGGGGGTGGAGGGATCACCTCGTGAGGATCGTCTGCAAGGAACGCAGGCCTCCCTCATTGCCGCCGCCACCAAGGAGAGTCGAAGACCGTCATCGGAGACGAGGGGCTGGGGGCTTCCGAGGAAGCGCGTCGCGATCGCTTTGGATCTGGGCGGAGCTCAAGCCCGACCTCTCACCGCATCTTCAAGCGATTCGCTGAGAAGTGAATGCAGTCCTCCCCAAGCTCGAGTCCACCGCGCCCGTCTCGGGTGGTCGGCGTGCGCCATCACATTCATTTCGGCGGATCATCTCAAGTGCGCAGCCACGGCCGGAGTTCTTCGATGCTTTGCTCCCCAATCATCGGCAATGTGCTAGTCACCAAGACCCTCATCGACGGCGGAGCGGGGCTCAACGTCTGTCCGTGGAGACATTCAACAATCTCCAAGTGCCTTACGATCGGCTCCAGCCAACCAAGCCTTTCTCCGGAGTCACCAAGGCTCCACGGTCCCGATCGGGCAGGTCCGCCTTCCTGTCACCTTGGGGCCTGCGACAACTACCACACCGAGCTCGCCGACTTCGACGTCGCCCACATTCGCCTACCGTACAACGCCATCCTCGGGTACCCAGCGTTGGCCAAATTCATGGCCGTAACCCACCATGGCTACAACATCCTCAAGATGCCAGGAAGCGGCGGGGTCATCACGGTGCCCTGTGAAGAGAGAGATCTGATGTGTGCTCCTGGGCGAGCTTTTGAACCGCATCATTTGGAAGACCCAGACCACGGCAGCGGGATGCCTCCCGAGGCAGCACCCAAGAAGAAGAAGACATCGACCGGCCCGGCTCTTCAAGAGGCAGGCCCCTCAGAACCCGCACGGGCCAGGGGAGCCTCCTTCCATCGCATAGGAAGCGCGCCCGGCGCCCTCCTCGAGGCGGGGCTCGGGGCTCTCCCCGGAGGGCCGCCGACCTCGCCAAGGTCTCGAGGGAGGCACTTGGGCACCACGATGGAGGCGTGTTTGAAGCACGTTTCCATAGCGAGGAGCAAGACCGGGAGGGCCAGAACCCTCAAGAGTTCATCAACAAAGCCATTCAGAGCTACAGGAGTCAAGGGTCATGAGGGCAGCCGCCGCCTACCAGCTGTGGCCCCCATCCAGGCGAGGATGGTGGGCTGCGCGTCTGCATCGACATACGGGGCTCAACCGAGCCGCATCTCAAGAGCACCTCTCGGCCCTCGCGAGTGGGGCGTTGCGAGTCCGCCCCCCTACGTCGCATGCCGTATGGCCTGCCAAGCAGCTGCTGCGTACCAGCGTCTCATGAGGACCATCACGGAGGCTCAAGAGGTCAGCACGCCCGCAGCCTGGCGGAGATGGAGATGGCCCATGAGGAGCCGCCCGGCGCCTCCGGAGCCTCCCGAGGCCCACGGGCACAGGGGCTCGTGAGGATCGGCTCCCGCAGCCCACCGAGTCTGCTACATCAACAACCCTTCATCCCCAACATCACGGTGACATCTTTAAGTTTTATTTCGGTGGGGCGCCTTGAGGGCGCATTATTCCCGGGCAGCGTGGGTCCGACCTGCGGCATGTATCCCTTTTATTTCATGTCTTTAGCTTATCTGTTGGGGCGCCTCGGGCTGCATCATCCCCAAGCCGCTCGGGCGATCCGGTGACATGTATCCTTCATGCGTTTTCCTTAGGATTATGCTCTCGTTCCACCATGCTTGTTATTTGGTGCCTTCTCACAGGTGGAGAAATCTTGCACGTTAAAGGGGGGGTGCCTGAGCATCACGACTCAGGGCTCCCACCGGCTCTCCGGCCCTCACCCTCTGGTCTTGTCCATGGCATCGCGACATGGCTTGCCAGTGACAGTAGTGACTAGCCCGAGAGCCGGGACGCGAGGTCGTAGAGTTTCGCCATCCTAGCCAGCTTGCTCGTTAAAGGGGGGGTGCCTGAGCATCGCGACTCAGGGCTCCTACCGGCTCTCCGGCCCTCACCCTCTGGTCTTGTCCATGGCATCACGACACGGCTTGCCCGGCTGAGACCAGCCCGAGAGCCGGGACCCGAGGGGCGAGAGTTGTTGCGTCGACCCGGCTTGCACGTTAAAGGGGGTGCACGAGCATCGCGACTCGGGGCTCCTACCGGCTCTCCGGCCCTCACCCTCTGGTCTTGTCCATGGCATCGCGACTGGCTTGCCGGTGACGGCCGAGACCAGCCCGAGAGCCGGGACCGAGGGCGTAGAGTTGCGTCATCTAACCCGGCTTAGCGGCGTTAAAGGGGGTGCACGAGCATCGCGACTCAGGGCTCCGACCAGCTCTCCGGCCCTCACCCTCTGGTCTTGTCCATGGCATCGCGACACGGCTTGCCCGGCGATGGTTGAGACCAACCGAGCCGGGACCGAAGACGACAAAGACAGCATCTGGCCAAATTTGCGAGAACACACTCGAAGATAAGGCCCGAGCCAGCGCAACCCCTTGAGGTAGGGCCTCGTGAGTCCTGCGGCTCACGGGTGCCCAGATACACCTCGTCCCAGCCCTACCGTGCCAGCCACGTGTCGGGGTGTGGGTCAGATATCGCCAGGGCTCCTCCCGGGGGAGCCCTCCCACGTTCGATGGAAACACCATGCCATGTTGGTGGCGACCTTGCCGAGGCGGCTATGCCCATACGCATGCTTGAGCGCTTATGCTCGCTGGTGATAAACAAGCGAGGGTGGCCTCGCGTCGCATCAACCTCGGGGAGCCCAGGCTCGATGTCCGGCCTCGTTACAGCGCCTCTCCTCGGGGCGCCCTTGAGGCTGGGCACGGGGGTTGCGCCTGGGTCACGCCCAGACGCACGCCACCCAGCCATGTCCTTCGGGCCTGGTTCGTCGCACGTCACTCCCCGAGCGGAGCCAAGGTACGCATGCCGTTTGAGCGTCAAGGGGGACTCCTGAGCATCGCGACTCAGGAGCCTAACTGGTCACGTAGCCCCTCACCCCTTAGTTCCGAAAGGCTAACGGCGGTTGAGGTATCGCGGGGCAGGCTCTGCAGAGCGTAGAACGGTGGACCGCCCGCGCCTCACCTCCCTACTTGTTGTTCGTGCGCCAAGGGGACTCCTGAGCATCGCGACTCAGAGCCTAACTTGTCACGTAGCCCCTCACTCCTTGGTCCCGTCCTGGTTTCGGTCGGGGCTAGCAGCGGCCGAGGTATCTGTGGGGCCGGCTCTGCCGGCGTAGAACACTAGCAAGTAGGAAGCACAAATTTCAAGGAATTCAAAAGCAAATATTACAATCCACACTGTTATCGCAATACCAAACGCAAGTTTAAACACCTCCCCGAGGCATAATACGCGTGCAGGAATTAAAAGCAAGACAGGAGCCACAACGGAGTCACTTGTCGGCGGTGGAGCAGCGCGGAGTGGGCTCGCCTCGTGAAGCAGCAGGGCCGGCAGCGCTTCGGCTTGGTGTCAAGGCCGGAACTTCCCCAACAGAGCCTCCACATGGCGACCCTTCACTGACCTCGGCGTGGCAAATGCATGCTTCGCCGCTGTCGGCTCCAACAAAGCTGTCCATGTCGACGCTGGGATCGGGAAGATAGATGTGGGTGAGGATCCGCGTCAGTGCCGCAGAAGACAAGACACGCGCCTCGGCCTCAGCCGTGGGGCCAAGACCAAGGGAGACATCTTGAAGAGCACGAATCAGGAAGGGAAGCAGCTTGGCGGGGCCGTCCTCTGCGCCGGCCAGTGGGCTCTCCAGGCCGCTATCATAGAGCTCCCTCAGCAAGGCGCGAGCCTTCACCTCCATATCCATGAAGGCCAAGCGATCTTCGGCAAGAACCCGCGCCTTGACGTCCAGCTCGACCTTCATCGCCTCCAGTTCCTGCTCCAGCGCGTCCAGGCGGTCACGACGCTTCTTCAGCTTGGCCTCCTGGTCCTTGGCGGCCGCCTTGCAAGCCTTCATGCTTTCCTCCTGCTCCTGGCGAAGGCGGGCCTCCTCGGCGAGCTGGTCCTGCAGGCCCTTCAGCTCGCCCTCCAGCGTTTCACAGCGACCCTGGATGCTGGCTGCCTCCCCCAGGGCAGCATCGCGGGCTACCTTTGCCTCACGAACAGCCTGCTTCTCCTCATCACAAGCCGTCGAGGCCTGGACAAGCGCCGCCCGAATCAAAGCGTCGGCGCGAATCCAGCCAGAGGCCAGCTCCAAGTGCCCGGCCACCAAGCGAGGGTCGGCGCCCAGAAGATCCTGCCGCAGCCGGTCCAATTCAGCGGCAGCGCGATCCAGGACAGCGGGAGGAGTCGGAGAGACAACAGTAGGCGGACTAGGAGGAGATGGCGGCGGTGCAGCCACTGCGCCTTGAGGCGGAACCAGCGGCGCCACTTCAACGGTGGAGGCAGCGCCCAGCATGGCCACCTCGGGGGTCGCCTGGGCCAAGGGGGCTGAGCTCACCCAGCCAGCTCGGCCGAGCCTCATGGCGCCCGGGCAGGAGAGGCCTGGGCGTCAGGATCATCTTCCTTTTCGGGCAGCCGCACCGTCACAGATGGGGCCTCAGGAGCCCCCTTTAGCTTCTTCGCCGCGGGCGCTGGCCTGGCCGAAGAACATGGACATCAGATCTCGTTGACAGAGCAATAATCAAGACAGGAAGCAGGCACTTACAGATCGTCGCTGGTGGACTTGAGCAGCCTCCGGCCATACTTGAAGCACGAGAGCCGGCTGCAGGGATCAGCCTCGAGGGGACCAAGAGCAGGAGGCGCGTCAGCGGATCGCCCGGGGCAGGCGGACCAGCGAGGACCAGCCCGATCCGGTCCTTCTTGGGATCGAGGCGGGCTTACGCCTCCCGCTCATCCTCATCCTCGTCGTCGTCACTCTCGGGAGGCGGAGAACGGGGCTTGCGCCCGAGGGGAGCCCTTGACTCGCCCGAATCAACCCCCTCTCCTGGCTCCCTTTCCTCCACCTCTTCGCCGGAGTCGGAAGAGGACACGTCCACCAGGTCCTCCGGAGCCTCCACCGGCACGAGCCCGTCCCCATTGAAGGCGGGCATGGACCCCACAACCTGCTCCCAATCCTCGCGAAGAAACAGGGGCGCGCAGGCGCCCTCCGGTCTCGCCACATCGCCCCCAACCAAGGACTGGAGGATCGTCGCCAGATCCTCGCCGGCGAGCCCGCAGGGGCTCGGGTGAGGCCTCCACATCGGAAGCGAGTACTAGCGAAGCGGAGCAGTTGGTGCTCGGGAACTCCCTCACTGGGCCGACGCACAGTCAGGCCCTACTTGTTGTCGCGTCGTCCCGGCTTCAGATCTGCATCCATCTTCTCCGGCACCGGCTTGGCGAGGATCCCAAGCTTCGCTCGGGACCCGATCATCGGAGCTCTCGGCGGGCTCCGTGGGCGAGATGAGCCGAGGTGGATTCGCCCGGCATCCATCAAGACCCACTTGCTCGAAGCCCTCAATCCGCTTCCCAAAGGTTTGAAATGGCAATGGCTCCGCCATATGCGACGAAGCTCGCGCACACGGAGACGGAACCACGGGAGAGTCGGAGGAAGAAGTAGTGGCGCAACAAGGCCACCGAGGGCTTCACCCCAACATGGGCCTCATAATAGTAGGCGAAGATTGCCAGAAGAAGGACGGAGTTGGGATGAAGGTGCAGAGCGTGAATGTTGTAGTGACGGAGGACGGAGAAGAAGAACTTCGAGAGAAGGGAGGCGCCAGACCGGCAATGATGGTGCTCGCGAAGAACGGGTAGAAGGTACTCCCCGACCCTCGGGGCGGAGCCAACCTTGAACACCGCCCGTTCCATTGGCGCCCTGCGCCTCCGCCAACCGGCGCTTGTCGAGGCAAGGCTCGCCCGGCTGACACATTGGCGAGTCAAAGGCGAGGAGAGTACCGAGCTCCGGCCGGGGTTTGACGAGGAGCCATGACTGGCTAGGGCACGAAGGCGGAGTGGATCTGAAGGTCTTGGGAGCAGGGAGGAGAGACGCAAGAAAGGGGATCTGAGCAGCAACTGGAGAAAGCAAAGGAGGCAGGGAAGATGCCGCTCTATTATCAACCCGCGTGGTTGCAGAGGCGCCCACGTCCAATCAACCGCCACGCGGCGCCCAAAACCGCAATGTTAGGGCCCACGATGCTTCGCACTTGCCCTTCGCCTCTCTGCTCGGCCAAGTTCGGGCGCGCCGTGGGCCGGGCTCTTGTCGGCGTTCAGGAGCAGGGGTCCCCAGACCTGCACGCCACGGCCTGCTGGCGTGGCTCAAAGGAGGCCAGGACAGCCCATCTTCATCAACACAAGCTCAAGACCCTCGCGAGGGGCCAAGCCTCATGAGGCGGACGACCAGGAGCTTCCTCGGCCTGACCTCGTCGGTGGCTCATGAGGAGGCGGAGAGTTCAAGCGAGGGTACCTCGCGAGGTGCCCATGACGCATAAGCCATGGCGACCAAGGGCGCCCGGTCGAGCGCCCGGCCAGCCAGCGATCCTCCTTTCCTCTTTGGTGCAAAGGAGCAAGCGCGGCGAGAGCATCAAGCAAAGGCATCCGTTTGGTGCAACAAGACCAAGACCAGCCCCAACGGCTGGAATGCGATCATCGTGGAGCCCAAGCGGCGTCATCACCAGAGCCTTTGGCGGCGAGGACCAACTTTAGTCAGGATAAGTGTACCCGCTGTTCCCCTTCGAAATGGCCAATTGTTGGCGCCCTTCCCGCTCAATATTTGGGAAGAGGCCCAGGGCCTTCGTCTATATAAGTAGAGCTAGCCACCATCGAGAAAAGGAGAGAGGAGGAGGGACGATCAGATAGAGGCGAATCCGGCACTTGGAATCTAGAGAGAGAGAGACCCGATCCTCAAGCTAGAGCGACGGGATACCACTTAGAAGTTCATCACACCCACCAAGAACAGACCCTCGCGAGGCTCTTCTTCCCTGTACTGTTCTTCATCAGCCCCAGAGGCAATCCACCAAACCACAAACTAGAGTAGGGTATTACACCACAACGGTGGCCCGAACTAGTATAAATCTTGCGTCTCTTGTGTTGTTCTTGCTAGTAGTTTAGGTCCCTGCGATTCGGCGAGGTACGAGACGGTGGAGGGTTGGATCTCCGCGCGCACCCCAGAGTTCGAACCTTAAGGGTCTGCCGGAACCCGAAATCCGACAAGTTTGTCCCGAACACCCCAGCACTCGTGGCATGGGGGCAGAAGCCGACGACTCGCCATCTCTCAAATTTAATAAACGGCCGCACAGAAGGGAATATTTTAAATTCAAAAGCGTTGCTTAGCGCATATGAACAACTTTTCAGCATACAGGATCACAAATGCGAGTTTACTCAAAAATTACATCTTTAGAGCATTCATCTGCTATAAGGCGGGCACCCTTCAGGACGCCCTCATAATACATCTCGGGCTTGCGATGCTCCTTGCCCGGCGGTGGTCCGTCCGTCACAAGCTTCTCGGCGTCCATCTTGCCCAGTGCACTTTAGCACGGGCAAGGGACCTCTGAGCACCTTCGATGCATATGGGCGCTTCATGACTTCCGGCCATGGGCGGGCATCCACCGGCCGCCTCACCAGCCCGAAGTAGCTCCGGGCATGGCTTCCCGAGCCACGCGGCCGGACTATGAGACCCTTCATGGCCTGTTCGGCCACCTTATGGAGCTCGACCAGCTGCTTCAATTTGGTCGCTCAAAACATCGGGTGTCCGGCCTCGATATCGAGACGAGAACACCTTCTCCGTCGAGCTCCCCTCTTGGCTCGGTAGAATCTGGCAGCGTCGGACACACTCGGGAAGATCTGCGAATGCTCTGGAGAGCTTCGGACTCGGGTAAGTAACAAGTAATTCACTTTCACGTGCTTGCTTTGCATAAAGAATGCCTTACCCGCCGCTATCTTCTTCATCGCCTCAATTTCCTGGAGGGCTTTTTGGGCTTCGGCCTTAGCAGATTTGGCGCTCTCAAGGGCCGAGGAAAGCTCGGACTCTCGAGTCTTTGAGTCAAGCTCCAAACTCTCGTGTTTTTTCACGAGAGCCTGGAGCTCTTGCTGCACCTCCGCCACCCGTGCCTCCTGCTTCTCTCGCTCGGTGCGCTCCACGGCCGCCTTGTCTTTGGCCTTGGACAACGCTTCCTTCAGGGTCGCCACCTCGGTTGTGGCCCCTGTAATACTCACGTTGATCCTGTCATTTTTTGCAACCACATCTTTTTATATTCTTACATAAGGTATTACTTACCTTCCTTGTCTTCGAGCTACTTCTTGGCAAGGCCGAGCTCCTTCTCGGACCGCTCGAGGCTCTGCTTCAATGCATCGACCTCCACAGATCGGTGCTGGCGGAGGTCGGCAGCCTACATTCCCATATTGACATACTTATGTTAGACTCCTGCGTATATCTTTTAGATCCTCAGTTCGATTTTTCTTTCCGAACACCAAACTGAGCATCATGGGCTACTGTCTATGCGGTAATATTTTTACATATCTTAAATACATACCTCAAAGCCTGTTGGAAGGATGGCACGAGCTTGTCGACCCGCTCTTGGCGGATCGAACCTTCGGATCACCGCACTCATAATAGTGCGGTGTTCCTCGTTGATGGAGGCGCCGTTAAGCACCTCCGGCAAATTATCCAGTGCCTCGGTTGGGCCGGAGGTCACGGCGTTGTAAACTTGCCCTTCTTACTAGGGGCCGCTGCGGATTCGGAACCGTTGAAGGTTCGGTCACGGTGTCTGACCCGGGGCGGACTTAGAGCCCTTGGGGTTTTATCCCCTTTGCGCTGGAGTCGGGAGGTCGCCTTCTTGGCGACTCGAGACCACCTCTTCTGGCTTGGACCCTTTTGGGGCGCCACCTCGGCATCATCCATTTGGGCGAGGGAGGAGGCTGGAAGTGAAGTGCTATTCACATCCGATGAACCTAGGAGCCGCTCGTGAAGCGTCGAAGCCCGGCCTTGGGCGGACTGCATGATTATATTCGGCGTCGAGAAGATCTTGTGCAATAAAGGAACGCCATGAGTCATTACGGTATCTGGATACTTACGATTTTGCGGGGCTTGGCCTGGATGGCCACTCCTCTTCGCCCGTCGTCGGCGTTGGTGGAAATGGTCCGGAGGAAGGGTCCTTCCTTCTTGGACCCTCCCCAGTTGGGGCGGCCTTCCTTTTCTCCTCCCATTTGGAGGGAGAGGCCTCTTCTTCCTCCTCCTTGTCTTCGTGGGAGGAGTGCGCCTTGGAGTCATCGGACGATGAATCCGACACCGCCGAGCACCGGGAACTCTTTCGAGTTCCCGTGGCCTTTTTCTTGGCCTTCTTCTTCGGCACCACGTAAGGTGCCGGAACCAGCAGCCCCGTCAAGTGGGCGTCCGCTGGGTCTTCGGGAAAAGGAGCCGGACAGTCGATCTGTCCGGTCTTCTTCTGCCATTCCTGTCAAAGGCAGGAGCTTAGATCCGCATAGAGTCAAACTATGAAAAACAAGTATCCCATAAAGGGTAAAATAAGCTTACTACGGCGGCTTGGCGCTTGGCGCTGAATCCGTGATCCTCGGTGATGGGAGGGAACCTCGGCGCCTTGAATAGCACCTTCGAGGCATCCTCGTGCGTTGTGTCAAAGAGCCTGAGTCGAGTTTGGTCTGGGCCAGGTTGAACTCCCACAAGTTAAAAGCACATCGTTGACACGGGAGGATCCGGCGGATGAGCATGACTGGACTACGTTGTGAGTTTAACCTTTTTGTCCACCAGGTTTTGGGCCTTGAGTTTGGAGTCCGGTCTGCTCTTCCGAATTACCCCACGACAGGCCCTTCTCTTTCCAGGAGGTGAGCCGTGTGGGGATGCCAGATCGGAATTCGGGGGCCGCTGCCCATTCAGGGTCACGCGGCTCGGTGACATAGAACCACCCCGATTGCCACCCCTTTATGATCTCCACGAAGGAGCCCTCAAGCCATGTAATGTTGGGCATCTTGCCCACCATGGCGCCTCCACACTCCGCTTGCTGGCCGCCCACTACCTTTGGCTTGACATTGAAGGTCTTCAGCCATAAGCCGAAGTGGGGCTTGTTGCGGAGGAAGGCCTCGCACACGACGATAAATGCCGAGATGTTGAGGACGAAGTTCGGGGCCAGATCATGGAAATCCAGGCCGTATTAGAACATGAGCCCCCGGACAAATGAGTGAAGTGGGAAACCTAGTCCGCGGAGGAAATGGGTGAGGAACACCACCCTCTCATGGGTCTGGGGGTGGGGATGAGCTGCCCCTTATGCAGGAGCGGTGCGTGATGTCGTTAGACAAGTATCCGGCCTCCCTCGGCTTCTTGATGTGTCCCTCCGTGTGGAGGAGACCATCCACTTGCCTCCCGCTCCGGACATGGCTAGAGAAGGTTGAGGTGGGATGTGCGGACTTGGGCGCTGGAGCTCGAGTGTGCGAAAATGGATAAGCAAAGGAGGAAGAAAGCGTAGATGAGAAAGGTGGATCCTTATCCACTTATATGGGCGGACGAAACTATGTGCCCCCTACCAGCCTGGTAAAACTCGCTTATCTCCCAAGCGTCGTAATTAATGGCACGGTTGGGTTACCAACGCCCGTATTGATGAGAATCCTGGAATAAGGGGACACAATCTGCCCGACAAGGCGTGCCAAGGAAACCGCCTCGCTAAGTGCGCCGAGGTGGGACGGTAAAACGATTCGAATAAGGGCTTGGCCGTGGTGTGATGTCACGCTGCGGAATACGTCGTGGATTGGATTTGTGTAAATATTATTCTCTCTCACGGTGGTATGTGGAACTTATTTTGCGAGCGGACACTATCCTTGTGTTCAAAATCTTCTATGAAGTATTCGGAGGAGGAACCCGCCTTGCAATGCCGAAGACAATCTGCGCGCGGACTCGTCGTCATTGAAGCTGGTTCAGGGGCTCTTGAGGGAGTCTGGATTAGGGGTGTCAGGATGGCGGACTATATCCTTTGACCGGACTCTGGACTATGAAGATACAAGATTGAAGACTTCGTCCGTGTCCGGATAGGACTTTCCTTGGCGTGGAAGGCAAGCTTGGCGATACGGATATGTAGATCTCCTCCCATTTGTAACCGACTACTGTAACCCTAACCCTCCGGTGTCTATATAAACCGGAGGGTTTTAGTCCGTGGGGCGAAGAACAATCATACCATAGGCTAGCTTCTAGGGTTTAGCCTCTCGATCTCGTGGTAGATCTACTCTTGTACTACCCATATCATCAATATTAATCAAGCGGAGTAGGGTTTTACCTCCATCGAGAGGGCCCGAACCTGGGTAAAAACATCGTGTCCCTTGTGTCCTGTTACCATCCGCCTAGACGCACAGTTCGGGACCCCCTACCCGAGATCCGCCGGTTTTGACACCGACACGTAGCCTGCAGTGCAATCACCCGGGTTCAGTTAGAGCCCAACGCCTCGCTCGGGTTTAGTTATAGCCCAACGCCTTGCACCCGATATTTTCCTCACACCCGCTTCTACCACAGTTTTTTCCATCATGGACGGCACAAAGAATGTCATGCAGCTGCGTCTCCGGCCCGCCCAGGACGAAAAGCCCATTTTCTGTCATGATTTTTTGTCATAGAAGTAGGACCCCACCACATCTATGATGATACCGTGTTTTGTCACAATTATTGTCATAGAAGTGTCATAAGTATGACAGAAAAGATTTTCGTTCGGCCCAAAATGTCATGGATGTGTCTTTTTTTTGTAGTGTTAGCGAGATCTTGGTATTTGATCTTAGTCTGGCCACTGGCCTATACGTACTAACCAACTACGCAGGAACAGTTATGGGCACTCGACTTCGTGGTATCAGCCGAAGCCTTCGTGACGTTAGCGGTTGGCGGTACGGGTTGGACCGTGTAACGCAACTTCCTTTGTAATGGAGGTTGCTAGGTCGCTTTCGCCCGGCAGCGTTTAGCGATGTAGGTGTGCAATGGGCGATGGGCCTAGACCCTTGCGCGCATAGGATTTAGACCGGCGTGCTGACATCTCTGTTGTGCCTAGGTGGGGCTACGACGTGTTGATCTTCCAAGGCCGGGCATGACCCAGGGAAGTGTGTCCGGCCAAAGGGGATCGAGCGTGTTGGGTAATGTGGTGCACCCCTGCAAGGAAGTTTATCTATTCGAATAGCCGTGATCCTCGGTAACATGACGACCCGGAGTTGTACCTTGACCTTATGACAACTAGAACTGGATACTTAATAAAACACACCCTTCCAAGTGCCAGATATAACCCGGTGATCGCTCTGACACAGGGCGACTAGGGGAGGATCGTCGGATAGGATTATGATATGCGATGATACTTGGTGAACTTACCATGTACTCTCTTCTACATGCTGCAAGATGGAGGCTGCCAGAAGCGTAGTCTTCAACAGGACTAGCTATCCCCCTCTTATTCTGGCATTCTGCAGTTCAGTCCACCGATATTGCCCCTTTACACAGATACCCATGCATATGTAGTGTAGAACCTTGCTTGCGAGTACTTTGGATGAGTACTCATGGTTGCTTTTCTCCTTCCTTTTCCCCTTTCCATTCTACCTGGTTGTCGCAACCAGGATCTCGGAGCCCGTGAGCGACGCCACCGTCCGACGACGACTCCTACTACCGGAGGTGCCTACTACTACGCAAGTGTGGCGACGACGAAGTAGTTCAGAGGATCGAGTGCGGGAGGCCTGCGCCTCTTTCGATCGGTATCCCAGTTTTTGCTAGCCTTCTTAAAGCAACCTTGTTTAACTTATGTTTGTACTCAGATATTATTGCTTTCACTGACTCGTCTATGATCGAGCACTTGTATTCGAGCCCTCGAGGCCCCTGGCTTGTATTATGATGCTTGTATGACTTATTTTATTTTTAGAGTTGTGTTGTGATATCTTCCCGTGAGTCCCTGATCTTGATCGTACATGTTTTCCTGTATGATTAGTGTATGACTGAATCGGGGGCGTCACAAGGTTGATGAGAACGATTTTGATAAGCTCTTGAGTAAGCTCAAAGGTGGGACCAAGAAGCACTTTTTTGCTCTCTTGGAACAACTTGGTGAGGCCAATGATATCATTGAGTCTCATGAGGATATGATCTCCAAGTTGGAGGGGCATAGTCGAGATTATGCCGATGAGATTGCGGATCTTTCCATTGCTATTGAGAAAGAGCGAGGTCTTCGTTTGATTCTTGAGGAGTCACACAATGTTGTTCTTGCTAAATTGCAAAAAGATCTTGATCATGCTAATGTTCTTGCTTGTGTGCTCAAATCTGAAAAGGTTGCACTTGGGATTGGCATGATAGACTCAAAGAGGAGTTTGACATACTCGACAAGGCTCACAAGGTCTTGAAGGGTATTCATACTTCCCTCAAGGAGTCTCATGATCAACTCCAAGTGAAGCTAATCAAGGAGATAACGACTTGTCCTCCTTTTGTTTTAATTGATAATGCCAATGCTGCTAACCCTTGTTGTGAGAATGGGAATCTTGTGGAGGAGAATGCCAAGTTGAAAGAGCAACTTGAGAAAGGCCTTGTGATGTGCATACAAGGTGAGAAGAACCCCAATGACCTTTTGAGCAATCAAAATAAAATTGATTCCACTCTTTTCATGAAGAGGGTCAAAGGGGACTTGTTCATATGCTAACTATATGTTGATGATCTTATTTTTGGTTCTCCTAACAAAGCTTTCCATGATGAGTTTTCCGCACTCATGACTAAGAAGTTTGAGATGTCTATTATGGGAGAGTTGAAGTTCTTTCTCGGGTTCGAAGTCAAGCAAAGAAGATAAGTAACTTTCATCAACCAATCCAAATATACCCAACACATGCTCAAGATATTCAAGCTTGATGATGTCAAGCCGGCTAAGACTCCAATGCCAACCAAATGCAAGCTCGACATTGATCCCAAAGGTAAAGCAGTGGATCAAAAGGTATATCGCTCCATGATTGGATCCTTGCTTTACCTTTGTGCATCTGGACAGAATGTTACGTTGATTGTGGGAATGTGTGCAAGGTTCCAAGCCGCACCTAAGGAAAGTCACTATGTGGCGGTCAAGCGAACACATAATCTATCACATTGGACTTGTTTAGTGGTCTTTACCCTGGCTGAGCATACCCCAATTCACAAATGGAATAAGAAAATGCGTGCATTACGCAAATTCCTTGGTGGTTGGGCTAGGCACACGGTGGGTATCCTCAAAAAGGAGAAGCTTCGTCTTTCATCTATCATTGATGAATGATAAGCTTTGGCAGAGGTTAGGCCTCTATCTGAGCATGAAATCGAGATCGAGAGTAATTCGAATGCACAGATAGCTAGCATGCTGCATGAAGAGGAACTCAAATGGTACCAACATTCTAACTCTCAGTTTATCCTGAAAGGTGATTTGAATACTAGATATTTCCATGGAGTCGCCAATGGTAGACACCAGAAGAAAATTATTCATTCCATACAACAGGATGAGGGCATGATTGAGGGGCATGAGCAACTTAAATCTTATATCACTAATTATTATAAAAATATGTTCGAAGCCCTAGGAAGGAAACTTCTCAATGGATGAGTCCCGAACAGATGACACCCCCAAGTCTTTGATGAGGAAAACGGCCTTCTAACAACCCTATACTCCGAGGAGGAAGTTAGAAAGGCAGTTTTCCTAATGGAGCACAGCAAAGCCCCGGGCCCAGGTGTTTTTCTCGTTGAGTTCTATCAGAACTTCTGGTAAATCATCAAGCCAGATCTCCTACTTTTGTTGATCTACCATAAGATCGTATGTGTTTGAATCTATCTGCCTCTACGCACTACACCCCTCGACTTATATGGATGCCCGGGGTACCTACGGTTAGGCATGGGTTTGTTAGATCTGGAGATAAACATGACGACGATCGCATTCGTTTCTTGGAGTGTGTGCCAAGTCTTTAGAAGATTCCATCTTTATTACTCCATGAAGCCTAATAGATATGGTCCATTGGTTGGTCGTTTGGGGGTCCTCGGCCCAACCCATGTCTCGGAGCCGACGTGGTTAGAACACCCCTATCCAGGACACCATCACCAGAGTATGAGCCCATCATTCACGCTCTTTACAAGGAGAGGAACAAGAGACATGAGAGCAAAACCTTTTGTCCGCATCATTACTAAAAAGAGCTTGGTGGACATGAGAAGTAGACAAGAAGGAACTATGAGACAACATCGAAGATGCAAAGGCTCTACACCAATAGTTTTGGTGATGATGGCTTGGTAGAGAACCCATCCACTATTTATGTCCAACTGGATGGATAAAAAATTGCAAAGGAAACCATGAAGAATGGTGGCGTTGGAGCATACAAAGAATAGTTAATTCCATAGTGGGGGTGAGAGGGCATTAGCGACCGAACAGAAGGAGGAGGACATGCCTTTTTTCTTTGAGATGAAGATGATGGAGGAGAAGAAGTGAAAGGCAAAGGCAGTGGCCCAAGATAGGAAGGTGCTACTGGAATAAAGAATATTTGAACTTGAGATAAAAATGCTTGCATGGAAGACCGAGGAAAAATAATGGAAAAAATTGAGTCTAATGAGCCAAAGCTTTGCATTGGCGGTCGAGGAGCAAAAAAGTCAAAAGGTGGCCAATGGGTGTGTTGTCATGTCCATGGATCCTAGCAGCATGGATGAGAAGGCAAGACAACACCGAGAGTTCACTCGTGGAGATATCTTAGCTAAGATCCGTGATGGGGCAGCAATGGTGGCAGCGGCGATGGTGGTGGCGGTAATAGAGGCGGTGACAATGGTGGTGCTGATGCGCAAGTGAATGAGGCCCAGGCTATGATAGCTTTTGGTCACAATGTGTTGGTGCTTTTTTTTTAATAACCTTGTTCATTCGGTGACTTTTGACACAGAATATAGTTATGTTTGATGGATTGGTGAACTTTATTTATGGCGTAGTTCAATTACGATATGGTGCATTTGAATTGTTTATGTTTGCTTGTACATGTGATGATTTTGTTTGAACTGTTTGACCAGAGGTTTGGAATAATGGGCAAACCAGCTTTTTTAGGGATTAAACTATAGAGAATCAGCTACTAGTTTAGAAAAAGTTCATCTTCTTAAAACATTTAACCTTTTTTGAAACATATACAAAGGTCTGAGGGATTAAGTTCACAGATCTTAGGCCAACTCCACCACGCGACCCCATCTTGTCCGAGTGCATCCGTTTGGGGTAAAACGGACGAATTGCGCGGCCCAACGCGCGGCCTCAAACGGACAAATGTCCGGATTCCGTCCGTTTTCGACCATCCCTGGCCCAAACTTGCGCTCGGTTTGGGGTGAAAGGGACGTCTTGTGGATGGCCTCGGCGACGCCCTTGTCCCCTGCGGGCCGCTTTGTCGGGACACTAGCAGTCCCTCCGCTCCCAATGCTTCCACCCTCTCTCTCCCGCCCCGCCCCGCCGCCGGCGCCGCCGCTATTCTCCGGCCGCCTCCTCACCGCGTAGCCCCCAGCCGTCCATACCAAACCATTTCTTGACATGGCCACCACCACGCCCGCACTTTTGTCGTAGTTTGGGCCATCGATCGGAGGAGGTTCAGCCGTCGTCGTCTTTGCTGGTGGCAGAGGGGACACGCCCGCCGGCGACGTACCACAACGGTCGCGGCAGCTTCCGACGAGAGCTCCAGAGTGGCTAGTAGCCGGCCGGCAACCACCCCTGTTGCGTCGAGGTATCATCGCGGCCTCTTCGCCACCACGACCGCAAGGTGTTCGACATTTTGCCCACAAAGGTATGGACAATGGAGACTAGTTTTTCTTCCATCACTTCCTTTGTTCATCAGACGATTCATCGTCGGATGATGAAGATCTTGTGGTGGCTGCACTGGTCGTTCACGACCACATTCAACGACAGCTTCCTCGGTACAGGGGGTCAGTCCTTGGCCGTGCTCCTAACCTGAACCGCAATAGGGAGAGAGGACACTCCCTGCTCTATGTCGATTACTTTGCGAACACCCCTCTTTTCAAGCCGGATAAATTTCGTCACCGTTTTCGTATGGCAAGGCATGTGTTCAATCGTATCCGAGAGGGAGTGGTTGCTCATGACCCATACTTCGAGTGCAAGACGGATGCCCTTGGCAAGCTTGGATTCTCCTCTTACCAGAAATGCACCGCGGCCATCCGCATGCTTGCATATGGAATTCCAGGCGATCTGGTGGATGAGTATGTGCGTATGAGTGAGACAACATGTATGATGTCAATGTACAAGTTTTGCCATGTTATGATCGAGGTGTTTGACCCGGAGTACTTGAGGCAGCCAACTGTCGCTGACACAGAGAGATTGTTGGCGACCAACGCAGCTAGAGGCTTTCCAGGCATGCTTGGCAGCATAGATTGTATGCACTTGGAGTGGAAGAACTGTCCATTTGCTTGGCAGGGGCGATTACAAGGGCATGTCAACGGGTGCATTTGTCATACTAGAAGTGGTGGCATCGCAGGATCTTTGGATATGCCATTCTTTCTTGGCATGGCAGGTTCTCACAATGATATCAATGTCTTTGCGGCGTTCTCCGGTCTTAGCGAGGCTTGCGAAGGCCACTCCCCACTGTCAACTTTGAGATCAACGGCCACCACTACAACAAGGGATACTATCTAGGCGATGGTATATATCCTCGATGGTCAACTTTTGTGAAGACAATCTCAAAACCCCAAGGTGAGAAGAGAAAGAGATTTGCCCAAATGCAAGAGAGTGCTAGAAAGGATGTGGAACGTGCTTTTGGTGTGCTTCAATCCGGTGGGGTATCGTTCGAAACCACTGACCTTGTCATGAGATGAAAGGAAGCTTTGGGAGGTGATGACTGCTTGTGTGATCATGCACAACATGATCGTCGAGGACGAGCGTGATGAGAGTATCTTCGACCAAGGGTTTGATTATCAAGGTGAAAATATTGAGCCCCTGCACCAAGATCCGGCCACATTTGAACAGTTTGTCCAATTCCACCGTGAGATGCGCGATTGGCACACTCATTTGAATCTTCAAAATGACTCGGTTGAGCACGTGTGGGATCACATTGGCAACCAATAGATGTATTGATTCATTTTATGTTCGGTCAAGACAATTTTGATTTGTAAAACTATTTTATTAAAGACCATTTCAATTGGGTTGTAAAACTATTTTAATTTCCAGACAAATATTTGGGTTGTAAAACTAGTTTTGATGAAAATATGGGCATTTTTTGCCACAGCCAGACGAGATGGGGCAAACGGATGCGTGGCCAGCGCCTGACGCCACCGCATCTCAGACACCCAGCTTGACCACCGCATCTCGGGACACCCAGACCACGACCCCATTGCCCTACCCAAGCGGACATAATCCGGACAAAGCAGACGTCTGTTTAGGGTCACAGCGGTGGAGTTGGCCCGAGGCCAACTCGAGCCAACTCCGCGCGACCCCAAACGGACGTCTGTTTGTCCGGATTACATCCGCTTGGGTAGGGATTTAGGTCGTGTCCAAGCCTGTCACAGGATGCGGTGGCCGTGCCAGCCTGTGATCGCATCCATTTGCCCCATCCTGTCCGCGTATATTTCTTTGCAAGTCCTTGACTTTTATTTCATCATTCATTTTTGGTACATGAAAAATACATCATCATATTTTGACTAGTAAAGCAAGACCAAAGAAAACAAGAACCACAAGAATACATTTGAGAAGATACCCAACTTCCATAACTGCTCCCTTGAGTTGGGTTAGGGCCTTCTCGATGCACTCATTGTTGATACGTGGAGGAGGCACGACGTTGCACCCTCCTTTCTTCTTCAAGCCGTAAGTCGACGTTGCTTCCTCACACGTAGTATCGTGCCTTGTTGCTTCTTCGCACGTAGTATCGTGCCTAGCATCTAATCTAGCAACAAGTGCACTTGTCTCATCTAAAGCCTCTAGGCTAGCTAAAAGTGCACGAACATGCACTACATTTCGTTCTATCAACATATCGATGTACTCTTCTTCCCAATACCAAAACTTGCATCCGTTCTACACAATAGAACTTAAAGTTAGCACCACTAGTCTAATCCAAGAGCACAAACCGAAGCTAAAAAGAGCACATACCCCATCGTTTAAGCACTTGATGAACACCCATCCGGGATGCTCCGGCGTTGTAGGCACACGGCGCACGACCACCTTTGGGCAGTGGTCGCACTTGATGAGGGGCAACGGTGCGCCGACGAGCTTTTGGGCAAGCACCGAGCCCGGCCGGCCGCCATTCGCGTATCTGTCGGCGGACCACCGACGGTGCAGATCCGAGCGGCTAGAGGACAAGCCATCGCATGTGGCCTTGCGTTCGCCAAGGCCTTCCCAAGAAGGTGCCCGGCCCATGATGGCGGCCCGGCCTCCCACAAATGGGGCGAGCTCAAGACCGACCGGATCCGACCCAAATCCGCCGACGGTGCGCAAACAAGGTGGTCGTGCTTGGGTAGGTCGGCGACGAGAAGGAAGAAATTTGAACAGCGTCTGAGTTACTGCAATGCAATGGCGTGGCGGGTGGCGGCGGCGGCGAGGAAGAGTGGGGAAGAGTGGAGTGGATGCGGCGGAGGAGGAGGCGGATAGAAAAAGGCCCGTCTGTGCCACGACAGGCGGGCGAAGGGAGGACAGACGACCCACACGTCCGTGGGGTGTCCGTTTCACGGCACAAACTTGGGCGCGGATGAAATCAGCAGACACAAAAGCGTCTGAAAATGCATTTCTTGGCCGCGCGTTGGCCGTCTCGTTTATTCCTTTTAAACCGGCAAGCGGGGCCAGACGGCGTAGGGTGCAGCGGTGAAGTTTGCCTGATAGAAGCTGTACGCGTGTCCAGTATTCGCTACTGCCTGTCCTAAGATTCTGATTTTATTTCTGCACCGCGATCCCGGTACCTCAGTACAGTATAGTATTATTTCTTGGTCCACTCTGCTGATGCACGCTCGTACTAGTAGTACGAAAAAAACAAGAAAACGACATGATTGCAGGAATCTGACTCACGGGTATGTGCATTCAAGCATGGCTGACTTGCGAGTGAACGCGCATTCATCATGGCTATGGCCTGGATAGAAACAAAAATACGTCACGGGAGCACAGTCAAAACCCTCTTCACACCAGCCAGCGGCCAGTGCGGTGTGCGTGAAGAATCGCCGGATGGCGCTACCTCCGTGCGCACCGGCCAAGCTGTTTCCCCTCCTTCCCTTCCTTGTGAGTTGTGAACGACAAGAAAATGTGTCGGCGTGCACAGCTCCGCCCGTTTTCTCCTCATATTCCCATCTTCGGTATCCGAGCTTCGGCCTGTTATCAGCTGACACCGTGCCGTCCTCCCGACAATGGCGCCCGGGAGTTGAAAATAAGAGAGAATGGGTAAAACCCCTCATTTAACTTGCCAAGAGTACTCCAGCATTTTTCGTGTGCTTGATTAAGAAGCGCCACTAGTGTTTCAGAAGTGGCCAGCATGGTGTGACTTAACAATGAGTTATATTATAGAAGGCCGTCCGTCTCTCCCGGTATTCTTGCCCTGGCACTCAAACATGTCTCACTTTCGGAGATGCTGATGGTTTTCGGCTGCTTTGTCTGCAACCACCTACCTAAAGCGAAAGCGCTTATCTATTCTACTACTGCATTATCGACGTGTCACTGAATTTCCTTTTGCCCGTTTATTAGTTACGCAACCACAATCATCCAGTAGTTGTACTACTACTAGAGGTAAAAGCAAAGAAACTGAAGACAGACTCTAAGGCCAACTCCACCGCGTGACCCTGTTCTATCCGCGCGCGTCCGTTTAGGATAAAACAGACGAACCAGACGGCCCAGCGCGCGGGCGCAAATAGACTTTGTTTGTTTTCTGTCCGCTTTCGACCCATCCCAGCCCAAGTTTGCGTCACTTTTGGAGTGAAACGAACAGCACGCGGACGCACGGGCCGTCTGCGCGTGTCCTCCCCTGACCCGCCCGTCGGTGGTACATGGACGCCTTTTTCTATCTGCCTCTCCCTTCCTCCGGCCGCACGTACTCCATTCTTCTCCACTCTTCCCTTGCCGCCGCCGTCGTCGCTGCTTCCATTGTAGCCGTGCGGCTTCGGACGCCTTCGCTAACCCCTTCCTCGGTGCTCGAGATACCCAACCACGCCACTGTTTTTGCTGACCCGGCCGGATTTGGGGCGGATTCGGTCGGTCTTGAGCTCGTCCATTTGTGGGAGGTCAGCATACGCCATGGATGGCGGGCACCGGCGGAAGGCCATAGCGAGCCGCAAGGCCACATCTGACGATGGCTCCTCCTCTAGCCGCTCGGATCTTCACCGTTGGTGGTCCGCCGGCAGATACACGAATGTCGGTCGGCCGGGCTCGGTGCTAGCCCAAAAGCTCGTCGGCGCACCGTTGCCGTTCATTAAGTGTGACCACTGCCTAAAGAAGGTCATATGCGCCGCGTGTCTACAACGCCGGAACATCCCGGATGGGTGTTCATCAAGTGCTTAAACGATGGGGTATGTGCTTTTTTTAAGCTTCAATTTGTGCTCTAGATTTGACTAGTTGTGCTAACTTCAAATTTTATTGTGTAAAATGGATGTAAGTTTTGATATTGGGAAGAAGAGTACATCAACATATTGATAGAGCGCAATTTAGTAGATGTCCGTGTACTTTTGGCTAGTATAGAGGCTGTAGATGGGACGCGGAGGAATTGATCCCGGGCACCAGTGATCCCGGATGAACAGTAAAATCCAAAAAAAAAGTAAAAAAAATCAAGAAAATCTGAACTTTTTTGTCAAGAAACTTTGATGTTTTTTCTACATGCGTGCCAATTTTCGTGATAAAATGACATTTGTGGAGGTGTCAGCAAAAAAAACAAAATCATGCTCCAAAAAAACTGTCTTTGGAAGCATTTTAGAGCATCGATTTTGTTTTTTTTTCTGAGACCTGCTTGAATGTCATTTTGTCATGAAAATTTGTACGCATGTGAAAAATATATCAATGTTTGTTACAAACAAATTCAGATTTTTTTAAACTTTTTAAATATTTTTTTCGTTTGTACTGTAGCAAAGGGTGTCTGTGAGCTCGAGCTCACAATAGCACTTTCGCTGTAGATGAGACAAGTGCACTTGTTGCTAGATTAGAGGCTAGACACGAGACTAGTTGCGAGGAAGCAACCTCTATTTCTTTAGACTCGAAGGAAAAAGAAACACGCAAGATGGAGGCGGCTCCTCCGCAGATCAACAATAAATGCATCAAGAAGGCACTAGTCCAACTTACAGGAGCAGTTATGAAAGTTGGATATCTTCTAAAATGTATTCTTG
The DNA here is from genome assembly GCA_021605145.1 of Aegilops bicornis. Taxonomy (NCBI): domain Eukaryota; kingdom Viridiplantae; phylum Streptophyta; class Magnoliopsida; order Poales; family Poaceae; genus Aegilops; species Aegilops bicornis. The sequence goes on along the minus strand of CM038671.1, from coordinate 570,001,259 downwards.
TGATTCTTGTTTTCTTTGGTTTTATTTTTTTAGTCAAAATTTGGTGATGTATTCCATGTACCAAAAATGAGTGACGGAAAAAAGTTTAAGGGCTTGCAAAGAAAAAAGTATGCGGATAAGATGCGGCCGGGATGCGTCCGCGCGTTGGGCGCACGACCACTGCATTTCGGAAATGGCCCGGACGCGACCCATTGTCCTACCCAAACGGATAGAATCCAGCCAAAATGGACGTCCGATTTGAGACCGCGCGGTGGAGTTGGCGTAAGCTCATTGTTCGACTGCAGAGTGTACACCACCGCATGTTGTTTATCGTGTGACTGCGCATGCAGTGATGAGCAGATTAGACTTCCATCTACTCTCGCTAATGATAGTACTCGAACATGACCTCACCTCACACCTACTCGTGCGACCGGGGTTTGGGGATCGAGCCGACCATTGGTGGACTCATTTTATTTTTACCACAAGAAAAGAGTACGAGCAGAGCAGCACTGTAGCGGTGGTGCAGTGCAGTCGTTTTGGGTGCTCGATCGACAAAGTGGCACCAAAACGCTGCAAAAAACTAAAGGCAGGTAGCCTCTAGAGCCCCGATTGACTATTGCCACATTTCTCACCCAGTGCCCCACTGTCCGTCCCCACCACCACCACCAGACCCCATCCCTGTGAATGAAAATGTTGTAAAAATTTAGAATAACCGGGGTGGCGAGCCAAGCGCCAAAGGAAAGGGAATCCGGGTACCATAAAAAGCAGGGCGTGGGCGGGCGAGCAGGGCAGAAGCAGAGTCTCTTGGCTGCACCCGTCACCGGTGTCCCCTTCTTCGTCAGCTTGCAATCTCCACCCACCTCACTCCCACTCCCACCTCCAGCCCGGCCGCCCCCCACTCTTCTCCATATCGAGGACGAAAGGGTGGTGAGGGAGCTGGGGGACTGAGGGCACTAGCTGCTAGGCGGAGGAGGAGATGGAGCGAGGGCTCGCATTGCTGGGTCTGGGGCTGGCGCTTCTTCTGCTGTCGCCCTCCCGTCGTCTCGCCTCGGCCGCTCCGGTGGAGGACGGTATGCTCGCTCTTCCGCCCCTTTCTGCTCTCCCCCTTTCTCCACCCATAGATAGCTTTGCTCTCCTTTGTCGTCTGCAACTGCTCATTTCAAGCGATTTCGGCCGTTTTTAGTGCGGTATTTAGCTGGCGAAATCAGATCTCATCAGTAGTAGTAGTAGTAGTAGTAGAGAAAATCATGGTCCTTGGAGCATTGTGTGCATTAGGAATCACTGTTTTTTGTTTTCTTTTGCGCTGCTGAGGAACGAGTGGGTGAACACTAAGTTAAGTGAATCAGTTCCTACTGCTTTTTAGAGCATCGTTCAGTATATACTCTCCATTGTTGCAAATTAAAGGGGCCTGAAAGGCGAGCAGAGCGGGGCCAACAAGATAGTTTCAAATGCAGTGCGTGCGCGTGCTCTCATACTCCATCATTGCAAACCATTCACAACTCAGAGAAGAAAACGCGAAACGCTAGCTGCAGTTTCTTTTTGGCCGTGCCCTGTTGCTTGGGTATCACCTCTCAACAGCCAAGCACTGAACTGTCACTGTCTTGTGGCAAAACTTTTCATCTGCTGTCGTTGCGTTTCTTTGCCTTCGCTTCTCATTGCATATACTACGAGTTTTCAACTATGCGTAATAACACCTCCTGCTTCAGTTGAGTTTGCCTCTTGTTTAGTTTACTGCACCTCGGCATGTGCCTTCTCTGAAGAAACATGGGACTAAATAGCATACCATATGTTTATGTATTATTAGGCAAGTTTTTGTTCTTTTGAAAATGACCGATAACCCCCAGCCCCAGGTGAGTCTCATATCTTTGTCACAACCATGTTCTGTGCAAGTGTTTGCTGAAACTGAAACCACCATGAAGATTCATAAAATTTACAGACTTATCCATGAAAAGATACACGATTCTTCCATAAAGGACTCATTTCCCTGCATTGTCTTGAGGAGTTCCGTCGACCTTTATCACTGTGCCGGATGCGTCACAGCAAGTCAAACATACATCACGCGCTGCAATAAGAAACTGGGATCCAGACGGAGCAGCAGAGCCCCCGCCCAGCGTCCTGCGAAATGTGTAATGACTGGTCTCGTAGGGTCAAATGGTGGCCGTGGCCGCGAGGGACCGTCCCATCTTTTTTATTGCCTCCGTAGTACCTTCACCTCCCCAAATTTACGCGTCTTGGTCTGCATTGCGCTGCCCTAGGTCGCAACGTGCATGGGGCTCCATGTCCATGGTACTACCACGATATTGCTACGGTCGATAGGCCGGGTTTGGTGGATGTCTCCCTCGCCCTCACCGCATAAAGATGGCTGGGCGTGGTCACTCACATGGCTCATGGCTGGCCGTCCTTGTGAGAACAGTGACGCGTAATCAAGTGGCCTTAGTACTAGTACTGCCTCTCCCATGAATTCCCTCGAGTGTACAGTGGAAAAAATTAGGATGTGCTTCTGTTTTTAGCACTGTTATTAACTCTTGGCGTAAAACTGGACTATCTTATTTTTTTCCTTTAAAGGGTAAAATATTCAGGCAAGAGGTCCCGAGTATCAACTGTTGGAGGTACAGATTAAAGGAAGGCTCAATTCTCCTGAAGCACAGGGTGAAGACCGAGCATTTGAACAGCTTCAGTGATTGGATTTCTGCACATCTGTGATGTTGGCAGCTACTAGCTTCTTTCTGACCACATAATGAGCAGGTTCCCAAAAACTGGAGTAGGTTGATGTCCTGCTCATCAGTAATTTTTGCTTAGCTTTCTCTCTTTTTTCTCCTTCCCCTTTGTAACGTACTATATTTCTATACGAAAATCTTACCTTAGAACAATTGTTCTACCGTGTGCGCTTAAAAAAAACTATCTTTACTCTAGTGTGACTGCTCTGCTCATTTCACTGCACATGAGTATAGATTAGGTTTTTACTTATCAGATCTGTCCAATTTATTAGTAGGACTGTGCATTCTTTTAGTACCTATGTACTACTATATATATGGGCCAGTGATCGAATTTACTATGGTCCATCCTATACAGCCTCGTACAGCTACATATTGTACATTCTTTTAGCATCTATGTGATAAAATACGAGTACTATGGTTTTGATTGCATAGCAGTTGGCGTATATCATTTACAGTTGTCACGCGGAGTACATATTCAGTAGAGGTTCCTTAGCATTTGCTGTCTAACGTACTACTCCCTCCGTATCAAAATATAAGACACTAGGGGAGTACTAGTTACTATGATTTGGTATTGTTCTGGCCATGACACTTACATGAGCATATGATCCTTGCAAAACAGGCCTCCTCATGAATGGTGATTTCGAGACAGCACCTCCTGGCGGTTTCGTCAAATCTGCTTCAGTTTCAGAGGGCGCAGCGATCCCAAGCTGGACGATCAATGGAACAGTTGAGCTCATTTCCGCAGGCCAGCACCAGGGTGGCATGATCCTTATTGTCCCACAAGGTACGTATCCTCTTCAGCTCTAGTCTCTGAACGATGATCAGTTAACACCCGAGTTCATCTGGTATGTGGTGCATGTGTTTAAACATTTGGGTTTGATTGGATGGCAGGGGATCATGCTGTACGGCTAGGGAATGATGCAGGCATTGGGCAGGTGGTGCAGGTTGAGAAGGGCTCAGGGTACGCGATCACATTCAGCGCTGCCCGGACCTGCGCGCAGCTGGAGTCACTGAACATCTCCGCTGGGAGCATATCGCAGACCGTCGACTTGCAGACACTGTACAGCATAGAAGGCTGGGATGCATATGCACTGGCTTTCCAAGCAGTGGATGAGCAGGCCAACATTGAGTTTAGGAACCCTGGCATGGAGGACGACCCGACCTGCGGGCCTATCCTCGACAACGTGGCCATCAAGAAGCTCTTCTCCCCCGACAAAGCAAAGGGTATACAATGAAGTTTCTGTAGCGCTCTCCATGTTTTTGGTAACTTTACACTGGTTAGAAGTACTCTAGCTCATTGTCCCTGCTTGCATTCTGTGGTGTCTTTGTTTTGAGCAGAGAACATGGTGATCAATGGGGACTTTGAGGAGGGACCATGGATGTTCCCAAACACAAGCTTCGGCGTCCTGCTCCCGACGAACCTCGACGAGCAGACATCGGCCTTGCCGGGTGGATGATCGAGTCGAACCGCGCCGTCCGCTTCGTCGACTCCGACCAGTACACCGTTCCCCAGGGGAAGCGCGCCATCGAGCTTCTCTCCGGCAAGGAGGGCATCATCTCGCAGATGGTGGAGACTACCCCTCAGAAGGCGTACACCCTGACGTTCACGCTCGGCTCGGCCGGCGACTCGTGCCAGCCGCCGATGGCCGTCATGGCGTTCGCCGGCGACCAGGCCCAGAACTTCCACTACGCCCCCATGGGCAACGCCACGAGCCAGGCCGTGAACGTGAACTTCACGGCGCGCGCCGAGAGGACGCGCGTTGCGCTCTACAGCGTCTACTACAACACGAGAAGCGACGACCACAGCTCGCTCTGCGGGCCGGTGATCGACGACGTCCGCGTCTGGGGCTTGAATGGCGCTGCTGGGCTGAAGGCGAGCATCGGGATGCTTATTGCCATGGCTAGTGCCATCGTTCTCGTGCTGTTCTGATCTTCTGAATATACTACATATGTAACCTCCCCTGCAAGGACGAGGAGGCCACTAGTTTTGTTAGCAGTAAGCCTGAGGTTTCTATGGGATTAATGAGTAATGTGATCTTAGGCTAAAGCTACCAGTAGCTATAAGTGGTTGTTTTGTTGCTTTCTTGTGTGATTCAGAAAGTAGCAAGCTATGATGGGATTGCGTGGTCAGTGAGCCAAGGGCTTGTAATGTGAGATGTAAGAATTGTTCCAAGTTCATCTCTTCAATGCATTAGAAAGTTCAGAAATCTTGTCTCTGCTTCTCTTTTGGCTTCTTGTCTGAATCTTATCTGTGGCAGTGACGATTTTGCAGTGACCAGACAATTTCACTACATTACGTTATGCACGGTTGTGCCATGCATATATTTCCAGTCGATATGCACCTGCAGCCAGTCACTGATGCACGGCTAACAATCATACTTGAATAGTTATGCATGGCATCTATACGACCAGGACAACTTACAAACTTCAGCTTGACATTTCCAGTGGCACCAGCCACAGATAAGATTTTGTGGTGACCAGCCAAGTTTATATTTCTCTATGGAAGGTTTTGTTTGCCATGTTGAAAATGTGTCGAATATACGCTTGGTTAGGTTGCAATTGGTGTTTATAACTGAAATTGGTGTTATAGTTACGAAATGAATTATACCCAGGGTACATGTAAAATACAACAAGCAGATAAAGGTAATTTGTGTCAATCGGCACGGTAACTACATAAATAAAACAACACGCATTGACTGACGAAATGATAATGCAACATTTAAATTTCAGAATAACATGTTCAAAGAGATGGGGATTGCATCCGACTGTTTGATATGTATTAGAAGGTCGAGATTAGAAGATGCCCACTTCGGGCTTTGTATGAGAATGCCTATTTCTAATTAGTTTAGGCAATTCATTTTATCTTCTATATCTAAATATTTAGCCCTCACTAGGGACGGAACTTGGTGCAAACCAGCACCCGATATGCAAAAATAACTTAGTAATTTGAAAAAAAGTCAAAAAATTCCTGAAAAATTGTGGAAGCATACATGACCAAAAGTTGTACTCGCATAAAAAGTTTCTCTAAGGAGTACTTTCCAGCATATTGTGAGCGTCGAAAAATAGAATCAAGACTGTAACTTCACATGGTCCCTCGTCGCCGTGTATGGGGCAGCCCAGGATGAGTTCAAGGCTGCCTTTCTCCATGAATTGGTTAATCTGGCGAAAGATAATTGTAACATCCCAAATTCTAAATTTTGGAATGTTATAATAAATGGATAGATTTGATTGATTGTTTGTTTGATTGTGTGAAATTGAGTGAAATTCAAAACTTTTTGAAAGTTAAATGAGAGGGAATAAAAGGACTTTCCCAAACTTTCATTTTCCATTTGTAATCTCCGTGAATTCAAATTCATTTCATCATAAAACCCTAGAGAGAATATGACATGACTTCTTCCATTTAATTAAATGAAAAAGGGTTTTGAAAAGATTTGAATTTCATTCAGAAATATTTCCAATTCATAAACTTCATGCAACTCAATGATTTTCAAGAGAGAAGATAAAACGAATTCTTCAAAACATATGAAATATGAGTTGGGAGTTTAAAAGGATCAAATTTAAAGTCCTTTTGGAAATTATTTTCAGTTTGGAGTTATTTGGATTTTATTCAAATAATTTTTCTCCAAAAATACAATATATGGAAAATAGGGTAACATGATTCCCTACATCAGAGAATTGGAGAGAAATTAATTTGAAATCATTTTGGTATTTTTAAAATGATTTTCAGTGGATTTTATTAGAGCAGTAGCACTGTTTGAATTATTTGAAGCTAGAAAAATGTTCATCTTGTAGGGAATCTTTTTCTGAAAATTTTGATATTATATGCCTATATATTATTTTACTTCTCTTGTTTTTTTATTGTGTTTGTATGTCTTTAAAAAAAACTTTCTCTCCACCCTCTTTGGCCCTAGCTTGAAAGCTGTGCCAAGGCCCAGCGCGCCACCGCCTTCGTCCCCGACTCCCGAGCGCGCACTCATCGCCGCCGTCGTGCTCCGCCCGGCATCCCACAGCCGCCTCCCTTTCCCCTCCTCCAAGCCCGACCCGGCCCCTCCTTTAAATACCCGAGGTCCCGGGCCCCGTTCCTCTCCATCCCGAGCTATCGCCGCCGCCCGCGCAAGACCTCGCCGGAGTTGCGAGTCCAACGAGATCTGCCGCCGCCGCCGCACGCCGTTCCGGCTCCGCAGCCGAGCGCCGACACTGCCACCATCTTCCCCTCGTCATGCCGCACCTCCCCAACTACTCTGTCGTCGCCGCCGACGCCCGGAGCCGTCGCCCCGTTCATCGCCGAGCCACCGCCGTCGTCTTCTCCGGTGACGTCGACACCCACCACCGCGGTAAGCCGTCGCTCCGCCCCGTCCGTCTGATCCTAGATCTAGGGCTGGGATTAGGTTTATTTTTTTCTTTTTCTTTTGAACCGGTATGTGCTATTTAGCGGGCGTTCATTGTTTAGTTTCCGCAGCGGATGGTCCTCAGCTAATAGAATACTGCCACGTGTCCAGGGACCCAGTTGCAGATATAAGTTTCATAGATTAGTCCCAGGATTTTTCAGAACAACCCCTGAACTTCAAAACCCTCTAACTCTTTATCCGTAACTCCGATTTAAGCGATTCTGTTTGCAAAATACTCCATGTGACATATACTTTCCATAAAAAGTGGATTTTGTAGATTGAGCAAATCAAATTTATTCAACTTCAAATCTAGTTCAAACCTTCGTTCGATCGTAACTTTTGAACCGGAGCTCCGTTTTCGATGAAACCAACGCCCACTTCTTCGATACGATCTCCTCTATCCAGTAATCCAACTCAAACATGTTTTTGAAGGTTTAAAATTTGAATTAGAACAGATTTGAATTTGAACTTCGTTTGATCATAACTTGAGTTTCGTAACTCCGATTTAGTTGATTTTTTTTGCAAATCAAAGCTCTTGACCTAAACTTTCTGATAAGGCCAAATTCACATAATTTTGGTACTGTTAGAAATTGTTTTATGTTGCAAGAGTTATTTGCTTGGTTTTGATGTTTTCCGAATTGTTTTCTTCGTTCTTCCCGATCTTTTGAGTGATTGCTTATGTGTGGTTACTATTGCTTGCCTACGATAGATTGACCGGAGTGTGACGAGTAGAACTATCAAGAGTTATGAGTGCGAATCATCTTCATCAACATTGCAGGCAAGTTCACACTTTGATCATATCCCTTTTCATACCCAGTTTTTATGCATTAGATCAATCCTCAAACATTGCATGATTAGGATCTAATTAACTTGTGGGTTTTGGGAAGTAGATGAGGTAGTACCTATTACCTGTTTTATTATCAAACCCTTGGGAGTTAATTCTACGTTTTCTTATTATGCCATGCTATGCTAGTAGACGTGGATGGGGTGAGTGTATCCATGACAGATGTGAGATTGTTATTTAATGGTTTATTTAAGGTGGCAACTTTAATACACATCCGGGTGAATTGAGGCACCTGCGTATTCCAGCGATTGCCTGTTTTTTTATGAACCGCCACCCAGGCTCAAAGGGATCATGAGATTATTCATGCTAGAAACTTCCGTGTGCAGCCACAAGCTACTATGGGCTCTAGCATAGTTGACTAAGTCGTGCGAACTCTTATAGTGGTAGACTAGCAGATGTAGGGGATGTAGGTTGGTACTGTCTACCCGATCGTAAGGTGCTAGTGCTTCTGAAAGACTATGTCTCGGTCATCCGTTTCTCAAACACCATGTAGTGCGAGAAATCCAACGGAGGAGATCGAGTCTTGTGGGGAAAAGTGCGCAAACCTCTGCAGAGTGTACAAACTAATCATGATTAGTTGTGTCCCCGGTTATGGACATCTTGAGTATCTAGTACTTGGATTTTCCTGTGAATCTCATCATTTTACTTTAATTAATCTTGTTGGGTTTTAATGATGATGCTTCTTAATTGGGATTGAGAATGCTCTCAACCATTCTCAATGTTTAACAACCACCTTGATAGTTAAATAAAAAATTTATTCCTTTGCAGTAGGAAAAAATTGGCTTTTCGCAAAAACTATAACCATAGAGCTTTTTCCACCAGCCAAATATGCATGTAGTGATAGCCTTTATTCATCATTATCCTATGGTGTGAATTTGCCAGTACATTCAATGTACTGACCCTTTGTGGCTACGCGTCTCATGTTGCAGGATATCTTATGACGAGTAAGTGATACGTTAGGGTTACGATTTCTACACTCAACTTTGTCGTTGGTGTTGATGGGAATCCACAACCTTGTTACTTCCTCTATTTGGATTGAGGTAATAGTATTTTACGTTATTTTATACATATGATTTACCTCTGTTATAAATCCTCGAGTACTGTGTGTGTCAGCATACCGATCCAGGGATGGCACTTAAGCACAGAGACTTGATCCATTCGGGTCGGGTCGCTACAATAATCCCTACCCCATTCTTATTGGTGGGGATTTTAATTTGCTACGATTTCCAAATGAGAAAAGTCATGGTGGGTTTGATAATCATTGGCCTTTCCTTTTCAACACTATGACACTCTAGATTTGCGAGAGGTTTCCATGACTAGAAGACAGTTCACTTGGGCGAACAGTCTCTCGGAGCTGACATATGAGAAACTAGATCGCGTATTAATGGATACTAACTGGAAATCCAAATTCCCTATGGTCTCTGTTCGCGCTCTACCGCGTATAGAGGCTATCTTAGACCATGCACCCATCCTTTTATCTACTGGATTGCCACGACCGCAGCACAGACGCAAGTTCAAGTTCGAACTGGGTTGGTTGCATCGGGAGGGATTCTATGACATGGTCAAGGAGGTGTGGGAGAGACCGGTTGCCGGACTTAATTACCCCAATTCACAAATGGAACAACAAAATGCGTGCTCTACGTAAGTTCCTTGGTGGTTGGGCTAGGCACACTGCGGGTGAGGGAGTCCTGAATTAAGGGGTCCTCGGACGTCCGGGCTATGTAACGTAGGCCGGACTAATGGGCCATAAAGATACAAGACAGAAGACTTCCTCCCGTGTCCGGATGGCACTCTCCTTTGCGTGGAAGGCAAGCTTAGCGTTCGGATATGAAGATTCCTTCCTCTGTAAACCGACTTTGTATAACCCTAGGTCCCTCCAGTGTCTATATAAACCGGAGGGTTTAGTCCGTAGAGACAAGGAGAATCATAATCATACAGGCTAGATTTCTAGGGTTTAACCATTACGATCTCGAGGTAGATCAACTCTTGTAACCCCATATTCATCCAAGATAATCAAGCAGGAAGTAGGGTATTACCTCCATCGAGAGGGCTCGAACCTGGGTAAACATTGTGTCTCTGTCTCCTGTTACCATCGATCCTAAGACGCACAGTTCGGGACCCCCTACCCGAGATCCGCCGGTTTTGACACCGACATTGGTGCTTTCATTGAGAGTTCCACTGTGTCGTCGTCAAAAGGCTCGATGGCTCCATCTGTCATCTACAACAATGCTGCCCTGAGGGAGGTCTTCCTCCCCGGTCAGATCTTTGTGTTCGGCGGCTTTGCATCAAGGGCCAAGTCGCAGCCATCTAGAGCGGATCGGCAGCTCGCCCAGGTCACCAGATTAGCTTCGGAAATCTGGATTATGTCGCTGATATCCGAGGAGACTTGGTTCTCCAAGGGTTCGCGACCCCGACTTTTGCTCTGGCCTTAGATCCGGAGCGCATCACCAGGTCAGAAGACGGGATTCCCGATCCCGCCGGACTCTCTGCGGCTGTTGAGCCGGGAGAATCTGAGGAAGTAGCATCACCGGCAATCATCTTGAAACCGGACTCGTCTCCGAACACTGGCTCCGAATCCTTGGAGTCGGTACCACCTGAGCTCGGCCAAGGGGCCTCCTTCCCGCCGTACTCCATGGACTCTCTTCTCCCTGGCCAAACCTCGCCTTTAAGCGAGGCCCTAGACTTAATGCGATCCCTCATCATTGCAGAGGGGCGACGTACGAACTACGCCCATCCCGGACTAGGGGCTGAGAGCGGGGAATTTTACGTCCCGCCCACCACCCTCTTCATAGCCACTATCGAGGACTTAACCGACATGCTCGATTACGGCTCCGAAGACATCGACGGTTGATACGTCTCCATCGTATCTACTTTTCCAAACACTTTTGCCCTTGTTTTGGACTCTAACTTACATGATTTTAATGGAACTAACCCGGACTGACGCTGTTTTCAGCAGAATTGCCATGGTGTTATTTTTGTGCATAAATAAAAGTTCTCGGAATGACCTGAAACTTCACGGAGAATATTTTTGGAATTAATAAAAAATACTGGCGAAAGAATCAAGACCAGGGGGCCCACACCCTGTCCACCCTCCTGGGCGCGCCCCCTCTCTCGTGGGTCCCCTGGTGCTCCACCGACCTCAACTCCAACTCTATACATTCACGTTCGGGGAGAAAAAAATCAGGCAGAAGGATTCATCACGTTTTACGATACAAAGCCGCCGCCAAGCCCTAATCTCTCTCGGGAGGGCTCTGGAGTCCGTTTGGGGCTCCGGAGAGGGTAAGGCTCCGGAGAGGGTAATCCGTCGCCGTCGTCATCATCAACCTTCCTCCATCACCAATTTCATGATGCTCACCGCCGTGCGTGAGTAATTCCATCGTAGGCTTGATGGACGGTGATGGGTTAGATGAGATTTACCATGTAATCGAGTTAGTTTTGTTAGGGTTTGATCCCTAGTATCCACTATGTTCTGAGATTGATGTTGCTATGACTTTGCTATGCTTAATGCTTGTCACTAGGGCCCGAGTGCCATGATTTAGATATCTGAACCTATTATGTTTTCATGAATATTTGTGAGTTCTTGATCCTGTCTTGCAAGTCAATAGTCACCTACTATGTGTTATGATCCGGTAACCCCGAAGTGACAATAATTGGGACCACTCCCGGTGATGACCGTAGTTTGAGGAGTTCGTGTATGCACTAAGTGTTAATGCTTTGGTTCGGTACTCTATTAAAAGGAGGCCTTAATATCCCTTAGTTTCCAATAGGACCCGCTGCCACGGAGGGTAGGACAAAAGATGTCATGCAAGTTCTTTTCCATAAGCACGTATGACTATATTGAGAATACATGCCTACATTACATTAATGAGCTGGAGCTAGTTACGTGTCACCCTATGTTATAATCATTGCATGATGAATCGCATCCGACATAATTATCCATCACTGATCCAATGCCTACGAGCTTTTCACATATTGATCTTTGCTTAGTTACTTTTCCGTTGCCACTGTTACAATTACTACAAAACTACTACTGTTACTTTTGCCACCGTTACCGTTACTTCCATACTACTTTGCTACTAAATACTTTCCTGCAGATATTAAGTTATCCAGGTGTGGTTGAATTGACAACTCAACTGCTAATACTTGAGAATATTCTTTGGCTCCCCTTGTGTCGAATCAATAAATTTGGGTTGAATACTCTACCCTCGAAAACTGTTGCGATCCCCTATACTTGTGGGTTATCAAGACTATTTTTCCTGGGCGCCGCTAGATTGCGCATAGCTCTATTCTTTGTTTCACTTGGGATTTATATCTGCTGATCACTATGAGGAACTTGAAAGGCGAGAAAACCAAAATTTATCCCTCAACTACGAGGGGAGGTAAGGAAGCGCCATCTAGCTCTGCACTTGATTCTCCTACATTTTGAGTAAACTTGCGACACCTAAACCTGCTTCCATACGCCATTAATTACGATATGTCGCATGTTATTGATGATGCCACTTCTACTATGCATGATACTTATGATGAAACTACTTCTATGCTTGATACTCTTGTGTCACTAGGTGAATTTCTTGATGAACAACTTGCTAGGGCTAGAGAGAATGAAATTATTGAGCTGATAATATTGATGAAAGTGATGATGAAGATTCTCCCCCTAGATATGAATTTCCTGTTGTGCCTGAGGGTTATGTTATGGATGAAGAAACTGCTAGAGACTTTCTTGCTTGCAATGATAGATATGATCTTAAGAAATTATTAGCTAAGTCGAAAGAAAAATCTTTGAATGCTAGAATGAAATATGACCCTGCTTTTGCCACTTCACCTATCTGTATTTCCGATAAGGATTATGATTTCTCTGTAGATCCTAAGATAATTACTTTGGTTGAATCTGATCCTTTTCATGGTTATGTATCTGAAACTGTTGTGGCACATCTTACTAAATTAAATTATATAGCCACCCTATTCACTCATGAGGAAAAAATGCGTACTATTATATCCTTAAATTATTTCCGTTCTCATTAAAGGGTGACGCTAAAACATGATTTAATTCTCTTGATCCTAGTTGTGTGCGTAGCCCCCAGGATATGATTTACTACTTCTCTGCTAAATATTTTCCCGCTCATAACAAACAAGCTGCCTTAAGGGTAATATATAATTTTGTGCAAATTGAAGAAGAGAGTCCCCCACAAGCTTGGGGGAGGCTTCTCCGATTACTCAACGCTTTGCGTGATCATCCACTCAAGAAAAATGAAATACTTGATATCTTTTATAATGGACTAACCGATGCTTCTAGAGACCACATGGATAGTTGTGCTGGTTGTGTTTTTAGGGAAAGAACTGTTGATCAAGCTGAATTGCTATTGAATAATATGTTGACTAATGAAAATAATTGGACACTTCCTGAACCAACTCCTAAGCCAACTCCGAAGAAAAGGGGTATTTTATTTCTCAGTCCCGAAGATATGCAAGAGGCAAAGAAATCTATGAAAGAAAAGGGTATTAAAGCTGAAGATGTTAAGAATTACCACCTATTGAAGAAATACATGGTATTGATAACCCGACACAGGTAGTAAAGGTAATTTCTCTCTATAGATTTGATGAATGTGATATTCCTTGTTATAAGTCTGCTAGCCAATGCTTAGATGAGTTTGATAATTTTATTGTTAAACAAGAAAACTTCAATGCTTATGTTGGTAGACAATTGAAACGTAATGCTTATATGATGGAACACTTGAGTGATTATATGTCTAGAGTTAAAGGTGAACTTAAACTCATTAGTAAACATGCTTCTATGGTTACCACTCAAGTAGAACAAGTGCTTAAAGCTCAGAATGATTTGCTCAATGAATTAGATAATAAGAAAAATGATAATGTTGTTAGAGTTATGACTAGATGGGGTAAAATGACTCAGGAACCTTTGTATCCTGAAGGCCACCCTAAGAGAATTGAGCAATATTCTCAGAGAACTAATGTTGATACACCTAGTCCTTCTAAAAGGAAGAAAAAGAAAAATGATAGGACTTGGCATGCTTCTAGTGAACCTGTTGTTGACACACCTGAGAATCCCAATGATATTTTTATTTCTGATGCTGAAACACAATCTGGTGATGAACATGAACCTAGTGATAATGTTAATGACGATGTCCGTGTTGATGCTCAACCTAGCAATGACAATGATGTAGAGATTGAATCTGCTGTTGATCTTGATAACCCACAATCAAAGAATCAACATTATGATAAAAGAGACTTCGTTGCTAGGAAGCACGGTAAAGAAGAGAACCATGGGTTCAGAAACCCATGCCTTTTCCTCCTAAACCATCCAAGAAAAAGGATGATGAGGATTTTGGGCGCTTTGCTGAAATGATTAGACCTATCTTTTTGCGTATGTGTTTGACTGATATGCTTAAAATGAATCCTTATGCTAAGTATATGAAGGATATTGTTACAAATAAAAGAAAGATACCGGAAGCTGAAATTTCCTCCATGCTTGCTAATTATACTTTTAAAGTGGAATACCAAAGAAACTAGGAGATCCAGGAGTACCAACTATACCATGCTCCATTAAAATAAACTATGTTAAAACTGCTTTATGTGATCATGGAGCCGGTGTTAGTGTTATGCCTCTCTCCTTATATCGTAGACTTGATTTGAATAAGTTGACACCTACTAAAATATCTTTGCAAATGGCCGATAAGTCAACTGTTATACCTGTCGGTATTTGTGAGGATGTGCCTGGTGTGGTTGCAAATGTTACTATTTTAACGGACTTTGTTATTCTTGATATTCTCGAGGACGATAGTATGTCGATTATCCTTGGTAGACCCTTCTTGAATACTGCAGGGGCTGTTATTGATTGCAACAAAGGCAATGTCACTTTTCATGTTAATGGTAATGAGCATACGGTACACTTTCCGAGGAAACAACCTCAAGTCCACAGTATCAATTCTATTGGAAAAATTCCAACAATTATTATTGGAGGTTTTGAATTTCCTCTTCCTACTATCAAGAAGAAATATGATATTCTTATTATTGGGGACGTGCATATCCCCGTTGAGGTAACCTAGTGCTATTCGAAAATTCTCCGGTTTCATGCGATTCGGAATGAGTTTGTTAACAAGACTTGATCAACCTTGTTAGTGGATTCCTTTTGATGGGCATGATATGGATGAAGTTAGAAAGCACAACCTTCTATACCCTCCATTTACTTTCTGTTATTTAGATTAAATAAAGAAAAAGTAATATCTTCTATCTGTTTTCTGAATTATCCTTGCAATAAAAAATACCCCGAAAATAAAAGTTCTCCAAATGCCCTGAAATTGAAATATGAGTTTTTGTAGAATATTTAAGAATATCCGCTTGAGAACACACGAGGGAGCCACCACACAGCCCACGAGGGTCTAGGGCGCGCCCACCCCCTGGGCATGCCCCCTGCCTCGTGGGCCCCACGTGGCCCCTCTCGACTTATTCCAGCACCCACACACTCCTTCTTCCAAAAAAAATCACCAACCAGCTCAAGCACGAGTTCTAGCTCATCTTGCTGCCATTTTTGATCTCCTTGCTCAAAGCTCCTTTCACAAAACTGCTTTGGGGGATTGTTCTTCGGTATGTGACTCCTCCAATGGTCCAATTTGTTTTTGTTCTAGTGCTTTATTCATTGCAAAATTTTGCTGCTTAGGTGACCCTGTTCTTGGACTAGCATGTCAAATTTATCTGGTCCCAAGTAGTTCTAATGCATGATATAGTCTCTAGGCACTTGTGGGAGTAGTTTCTATCAATATTGTTGAGTCTGGTTCACTTCTATTTTGAGTTTCTAAAAATTTCAGAAATTTACAGAAAATGGTGAAGAGATTATTGAGGGGCTCTTCGAGCCGAAGCTCGAAGGATAAGCAAAGTGAAGAGGATAAGAAGCCCAAATATAATCTTGCTCGCACCGCGGAAGTTTGTCCGTGTGAATGGCCTTGTGATGATTTCTTGAGAGCAGCCGGGATTCATGATGATTTTTATTACTTGGTTGAGAATGCGGGACTCACCGACTTCCTCCACGACTAGCTCAAACAGTATCTCCTACTCACTAATATTTTTGTGCAAAATTTTCATTTCCATGCTAGGAGGTCACCACCTTCGCTGGATTTTTATTTATATAATGAGTATAGGGAGATGTCACTTTATGATTTTTGTGCGGTTTGCAAGTTGCCTTTTGAGGGCAGTGTCGAGGAACCACATCCTAGGGATGTGGCAGGATTTATTGATATGATTGCTGTAGGGGAAACGAGAAAAGTGTCAGAAGCAAGAACTACTAGCATATATTTCCCTGTTTTACGTTATTATGCAATATTTGCTAGTAGATGTTTAATTGGCCGCGGGAACAGTGGGGGCCTCAGTGCTCCTGACCTCGCCATTTTGCGCCATGCTTTATTTCATGACAGAACTTTCAGTTTAGGTGCTATGGTTGCTAAACAGTTGAGTCTAAACCGTACAAAGGGCCCCATTTTTGGAGGTATCTTTGCTTCGTGTCTTGCTAAATATTTTGAGATACCTATTAGACACTATGATAAAGAAGAAAAGTTGCTTCCCCCTATTTTCTTAGACTATAAAAGTATGGTAGCACATGATTTTTTTTGTGATGACAAGGAGAAGAGACTCATTTATAACCTGGTATTCAGTGAAAAGACTTGTCAGATTATTACCCTGCCTGCACCTTCTTTGTTTAACATTTATTCAGGCACATACATCATCCTGCCCGATGACATTTATGCATATTGGGAGCGAACACGATCCCCAGAGCCAGAGCCAGAGCCATCTCCTAACCCATATCAGGATTCTAATTATCAGTGGGATCCGCAGGAGCTCACTAAATAGTGGCACCCCGAGGATCCTCCTCAGTACACTGGAGAGGACCACTTTGATCCATGGGCATAGACCAACTTAGGCCAAAAGCCTAAGCTTGGGGGAGCACGTATTTCTCACCGACATTACATTCATGTTCACACACTTATTCTAGTTGTCGGTGCTCATACTTTTTCATTGTACTATCCATGCGAGTTTATTTTCCTTTTCTCGCTTTCATCTTGTGTGTTTGAAAAACCTTAAGGAAAACAAAAAAAATCAGCTGTAACTTTTAGTTAGTTTACTTTCCATGCCTGTATTAGTAATAATTAAAAGAAACCCAAAAAGATTTCTTGTTCTTCTTTTGCTTGTTGGGAGCTTTCCCATGTAAATAGTTTTATTTCTTTTCTTTTCTTTGGGGGTCGAGAGGAGAAGACCATAATGAAAATGTTGAAGTGGCTCTTATATGCATTATTGTTGATTTAACCAAGAGCCCATATTACCTTGTCTTCTCCCTTGTATTGAATGCTTGCAGATTCCAGCTTAGTCCAATGCACGTGCACTATTATTATTATTATCCACACCGTTCGGTCGTGCAAGTGAAAGGCAGTAATGATGATATATGATGGACTGATTGAGATGAGAGAAGCTAGTATGAACTCGACCTATCTTGTTTTTGTAAATATGATTAGTTCATCGTTCCTGATTCAGCCTATTATGAATGAAACATGTTTGCAATGACAATTATAGATTATAGTTGCTTATGCCATGCTTAATTAGCTAGGAGTTTATAATGGTTTACCTTGCGTGCCGACATGCTATTAAAATGGTTGTGATGTGGTATGATAGGGTGGTATACTCCTTTGAATGATTCAAGTGGCTTGACTTGGCACATGTTCACACATGTAGTTGAAACAAAATCAACATAGCCTCCACGATATTTATGTTCATGGTGGATTATATCCTACTCATGCTTGCACTAAATGTTGATTAATTTTAATGCATGTTCATGACTGTTGTCGCTCTCTAGCTGGTCGCTTCCCAGTCTTTTTCTAGCCTTCACTTGTACTAAGCGGGAATACTGCTTGTGGATCCACTTCCATAAACCCCAAAGTTATTCCATATGAGTCCACCATACCTTCCTATATGCGGTATCTACCTGCCGTTCCAAGTAAATTTTTATGTGCCAAACTCTAAACCTTCAAATGAAATTCTGTTTTGTATGCTCGAATAGCTCATGTATCAACTAGGGTTATGCATATCTTCCATGCTAGGCGGGTTATTCTCAAGAGGAGTGGACTCCGCTCCTCACTCACGAGAAAATGGCTGGTCACCGGGATGCCCAGTCCCATGCTCAAACTAAATCAAAATAATTGAAAACAAAACTCCCCCAGGATTGTTGTTAGTTGGGGGCACCCGTTGTTTCGGGCAAGCCATGGATTGATGCTTGTTGGTGGTGGGGGAGTATAAGCTTTACCATTCTGCTTGGGAACCGCCTATAATGTGTGTAGCATGGAAGATATCGAGATCTCTTGGTTGTTATGTTGACAATGAAAGTATGGCGCTCAAAATATTATTTATCTCTATTTCAAAATCGAGCTCTGCCCCCTCTACAAATCCCTGCTTCCCTCTGCGAAGGGCCTATCTATTTACTTTTATGTTGAGTCATCATCCTCTTATTAAAAAACACCAGTTGGAGAGCACCGCTATCATTTGCATCCATTACTATTAATTTACATCGAATATGACTATGACTGGATCTCTTTTACCATGAATTACAATGTTTAGTCAGTGCTTGATCTTCAGAGGTGCTCTACATTTATGTTTTGCGGTCTCAGAAAGGGCTAGTGAGATACCATCTTGTTATATCATATTATGATTGTTTTGAGAAAGTGTTGTCATCGGAGATTTATTATTATTGCTCACTAGTTGATTATGCCATTGATATGAGTAAATATGAGACCTAAATGTTATTGTGAATATGGTTAGTTCATAATCTTTGCTGAAAACTTGAACGCTGGCTTTACATATTTACAACAACAAGAGCAAGCAGAGTTTGTAAAAGTTTTTCTTTATCACTTTCAGTTTTTAACTGAATTTCTTGAGGACAAGCAAAGGTTTAAGCCATGGGGAGTTGATGCGTCTCCATCGTATCTACTTTTCCAAACACTTTTGCCCTTGTTTTGGACTCTAAATTGCATGATTTGAATGGAACTAACCCGGACTGACGCTATTTTTAGTAGAATTTCCATGGTGTTATTTTGGTGCAGAAATAAAAGTTCTTGGAATGACCTGAAACTTCACGGAGAATATTTTTGGAATTAAGAAAAAGTACTGGTGAAAGAATCAAGACCAGGGGGCCCACACCCTGTCCACGAGGGCGGGGGGCGCGCCCCCTGCCTCGTGGGTCCCCTGGTGCTCCACCGACCTCAACTCCAACTCTATATTCACGTTCGGGGAGAAAAAAATCAGAGAGAAGGATTCATCACGTTTTACGATATGGAGCCGCCGCCAAGCCCTAATCTCTCTCGGAAGAGCTGATCTGGAGTCCGTTCGGGGCTCTGGAGAGGGTAATCTGTCGCCGTCGTCGTCATCAACCTTCCTCCATCACCAATTTCATGATGCTCACCGCCGTGCGTGAGTAATTCCATCGTAGGCTTGATGGACGGTGATGGGTTAGATGAGATTTACCATGTAATCGAGTTAGTTTTGTTAGGGTTTGATCCCTAGTATCCACTATGTTCTGAGATTGATGTTGCTATGACTTTGCTATGCTTAATGCTTGTCACTAGGGCCCGAGTGCCATGATTTCGTATCTGAACCTATTATGTTTTCATGAATATTTGTGAGTTCTTGATCCTGTCTTGCAAGTCAATAGTCACCTACTATGTGTTATGATCCGGTAACCCCGAAGTGACAATAATTGGGACCACTCCCGGTGATGACCGTAGTTTGAGGAGTTCGTGTATGCACTAAGTGTTAATGCTTTGGTTCGGTACTCTATTAAAAGGAGGCCTTAATATCCCTTAGTTTCCAATAGGACCCCGCTGCCACAGGAGGGTAGGACAAAAGATGTCATGCAAGTTCTTTTCCATAAGCACGTATGACTATATTCAGAATACATGCCTACATTACATTAATGAACTGGAGCTAGTTCTGTGTCACCCTATGTTATAACTGTTGCATGATGAATCGCATCCGACATAATTATCCATCACTGATCCAATGCCTACGAGCTTTTCACATATTGATCTTTGCTTAGTTACTTTTCCGTTGCCCTTTGTTACAATTACTACAAAACTACTATCATTACTTTTGCCACCGTTACCGTTACTTCCATACTACTTTGCTACTAAATACTTTGCTGCAGATATTAAGTTATCCGGTGTGGTTGAATTGACAACTCAACTGCTAATACTTGAGAATATTATTTGGCTCCCCTTGTGTCGAATCAATAAATTTGGGTTGAATACTCTACCCTCGAAAACTGTTGCGATCCCCAATACTTGTGGGTTATCAACGGTATGGACGACGATGCTGGAGAAGAGTAGGCCCAAAACCCGCCGTTTATCGGACGTTGGACGACCACGACTTCGTATGACGTGTACATGGTGGATACACCCAAAGAAGGTAACTGCGATAACGAGAAAAATCCAGTTGAGGATACACCTCCCGAGATACAACCAAAGCGCCAACGTCAGCGGCGCCGCTCTAAATCACGCTGTGGAAAGACAGCAATACCGGCACCGGAGACAATAATACTCTGTACGATGCCGAAGACCAAGAAAACCCCATCGAGCCAACCTCCGAACAGGACGACGGGGAAGATGGGCAAATTAGCCCTGACGAACAGGCTGCAAACAAAGACTCGGAGGACAGTGATTACCTTCCTCTCTCCGAGGGTGAGGTGAGCCTCGACGATGAAGACTTTATCGTGCCTGAGGAACCTCTTGAGCAGGAGCGCTTTAAGCGCCGGCTGATAGCCACTGCAAGGAGCCTGAAAAAGAAACAACATCAGCTTCAAGCTGACCAAGATCTGCTCAACGACAGGTGGACTAATGTCGTGGCACCCGAAGAATACAGCCTCGAGCGCCCAACCAAGAGTTACCCAAACGTAAGCTGCTACCTCAATTCAACAACGAGGCGCTGGAGCCCATACCATCAGCGCGTAAACGCGGCGGACCGACCACCACGTGGCCGTGACAAGACGGCAGCTCAAGCCGAACACCAGCCTGCACTACCTTGCCGTAAAGGTAGAGACACAACAGCTCGGGGATATACGTACGACTTACGGCAGGACCTGGAAAATAGAGCAAGTCAGACCAGATCGATCTACAGATCATGGGGGCATGCCTCGACGTGCGAGGACGGCTATCTAGCCGGGCACGACAAGCATAACCACATCCAGGCCGAAAACCACAGACGGGCTCCATCCAAACTGCATCGTGACTTGTCCCGATATAGAGGTGCCGCACACCCCCTCTGCTTCACTGACGAAGTAATGGAGCACGAATTCCCAGAAGGGTTTAAACCCGTGAGTATCGAATCATATGATGGAACAACAGATCCCGCAGTACGGATTGAGGATTTTCTTCTCCATATTCATATGGCTTGCGGCGATGATCTTCATGCCATCAAATACCTCCCGCTAAAACTCAAAGGACCAGCTCGGCACTGGTTAAACAACCTGCCGGAGAACTCCATTGGCAGCTGGGAGGACCTGGAAGACGCCTTCCGCGACAACTTCCAGGGTACATACGTCCGACCTCCGGACGTCGATCAGCCCGGAGAGTCAGCCACGAAATTCTGGACTAGGTTCCTAACTAAGAAGAACCAGATCGTCGACTGTCCAGATGACAAAGCCCTAGCGGACTTTAAGCATAGCATCCATGGTGAATGGCTCGCCCAACACCTCAGCCAAGAGAAGTCGGAGTCTATGGCAGCCCTCACGGCACTTATGACTCGCTTTTGCGCGGGCGAAGATAGTTGGCTAGCCCACAACAATAATAATGCAAGCGAACCTGGCACCTCTAAAGCCAGAAATAGCAACGGCAAGCCCCGACGCAAGAGGCACAAGCTTCGAAGCAACAGTGACAATATCGATGACACGACGGTCAACGCCAGATTCAGCGCTTCAAGTCCGGCCAGCGGAAGCCATACAAAAGAAACAATCCGGGCTCATCCAGCTTGGACCGAATCCTCGATCGACCATGTCAGATCCACGACACCCCCGATAAACCCGCCAATCATACCAACAGAAGCTGTTGGGTCTTTAAACAGGCCGGTAAGTTAAATAACAAGAATAAGGAAAAGGGGTCACCAAGTGAGGAGGACGACGAGGAGCCCCGTCCACAGAACACAGGGGACAGAAGAAATCCCCCCCCCCCCAAGTCAAAATGGTGAACATGATATACGTTACTCATATCCCCAAGAAGGAGTGCAAACGCGCGCTCAGGGACGTCTATGCGATAGAGCCAGTCGCCCCAAAATTCAACCCATGGTCATCCTGCCCGATCACCTTCGATCACAGGTACCATCCGACCAGTATCCATCATGGCGGTTCAGCCGCACTGGTCCTCGACCCAATCATTGATGGATTCCACCTCACGCGAGTCGTCATGGACGGTGGCAGGAGCCTTAACCGGCTCTATCAGGACACAGTCCGCAAGATCGGCATCGATCCGTCAAGGATCAAGCCCACAAAAACTACCTTTAAAGGAGTAATACCAGGTGTAGAGGCCCGCTGCACGGGCTCAATCACATTGGAAGTCGTCTTCGGATCGCCGGACAACTTCCAAAGCGAAGACCTAATCTTCGACATTGTCCCCTTCCGCAGTGGCTATCACGCACTGCTCGGATGAACCGCATTTGCTCGCTTCAATGCGGTGCCACACTATGCCTATCTCAAACTCAAGATGCGGGACCACGTGGTGTCATAACGATCAATGGAAACATGGGCGCTCCCCTCGTGCGAGGAGCACACTGCTGACCTGGCAGCGGCGGAAATGCAGCGGCGATCAAGCAGAACATCAATTCAGTGGCCAAGCCCCAGTTACTATTAGGCGAGTCTGGACTACTCCGCAGCATGACAGTCCAGCTCGTCATGAGTAGCAATTCGGCCTCCGTCTCAGTCTTGACCGAATGGCGGCATACGTACCGCGCCTACATAACCATGCACTCAAAATACCATGGGCAAAGACGGAGGCATAACTCGATCGTGGTCCACAATGCGGCTCGACCTTACCTGGGCACGCATACTTTCCCTTTTTCTTTTCATCCTTTTCAGGTTTCCTTTCCACATGCCCCTCAAGATGGCCTGATCATCGATCCTTTCGAAGGATGGACGTACCAAGGTGGCAAGCTGCATAGACGTGCGGTAGAATATTTAGATGGTCTTCTTGATGATCACTTTACCTATCTTCAGGACCCGCACGCAGTTCCCCCTGGTCTCGGTGATACGTCTCCAATGTATCTATAATTTTTGATTGTTCCATGCTATTATATTATCTGTTTTGGATTTTTAATGGGCTTTATGAAGCACTTTTATATTATTTTTGGGACTAACCTACTAACCCAAGGCCCAGTGCAAACTGCAGTTTTTTTTTTGCCTATTTCAGTGTTTTCATAGAAAAGGAATATCAAACGGAGTCCAAACGGAATGAAATCTTCGGGAGAGTTATTTTTGGAACAAACGTGATCCAGGAGACTTGGAGTGGACGTCAAGAAAGAAGCGAGGAGGCCACAAGGCAGGGAGGCGCGCCCCCACCCTCGTGGGCCCCCCGCAGCTCCACCGACCTACTTCTTCCTCCTATATATACCCATATACCCCGAAACCAACCAGGAGCACCACGAAACCCTATTTCCACCGTCGCAACCCTCTACCCATCTTGGGGCCTTTTCTGGCGCTCCGTCGGAGGGGGGAATCGATCACGGAGGGCTTCTACATCAACACCATAGCCTCTCTGGTGATGTGTGAGTAGTTTACCACAGACCTTCGGGTCCATAGTTATTAGCTAGATGGCTTCTTCTCTCTCTTTGGATATCAATACAAAGTTCTCCTCGATCTTCTTGGAGATCTATTCGATGTAACTCTTTTTTGCGGTGTGTTTGTCGAGATCCGATGAATTGTGGGTTTATGATCAAGATTATCTATGAACAATATTTGAATCTCCTCTGAATTCTTTTATGTATGATTGGTTATCTTTGCAAGTCTCTTCGAATTATCAGTTTGGTTTGGCCTACTAGATTGATCTTTCTTGCAATGGGAGAAGTGCTTAGATTTGGGTTCAATCTTGCGTCGCTCGATCCGAGTGACAGTAGGGGAAACGACACGTATTCTATTGTTGCCATCAAGGATAAGATGGGGTTTATATCATATTGCGTGAGTTTATCCCTCTACATCATGTCATCTTGCCTAATGTGTTACTCTGTTCTTATGAACTTAATACTCTAGATGCATGCTGGATAGCGGTCGATGTGTGGAGTAATAGTAGTAGATGCAGAATCATTTCGGTCTACTTGTCGCAGACGTGATGCCTATATACATGATCATGCCTAGATATTCTCATAATTATGCACTTTTCTATCAATTGCTCAACAGTAATTTTTTCACCCACCGTAATACTTATGCTATATTGGGAGAAGACACTATGGAAACCTATGGCCCCCGGGTCTATTTTCCATCATATAAGTTTCCAATCTATTTTATTTTGCAATCTTTACTTTTAATCTTTATCATAAAAATACCAAAAATATTATCTTATCATCTCTATCAGATCTCACTTTTGCAAGTGGCTGTGAAGGGATTGACAACCCCTTTATCGCGCTGGTTGCAAGGTTCTTATTTGTTTGTGTAGGTACGAGGGACTTGCGTGTGGCCTCCTACTGGATTGATACCTTGGTTCTCAAAACTGAGGGAAATACTTATGCTGCTTTGCTGCATCACCCTTTCCTCTTCAAGGGAAAACCAACGCATGCTCAAGAGGTAGCACTCGGCATGTTAAATAGCCCTGTTGCTTATCGCACTATTTGTAGAAATACGCTTTGACGTATCAATCAAATTATAATGGAAACAAGTGCGGCCCAACTTATGTGGCACTGGCTTACTCCTTCATTATATTTCACTATTTTTATTGATTGCACCCGTACACTTTGGTAAGACTTAACTCGCCAGGGGCTCCATCGCGCTCCATACGTTGGCAACAAGTCTGAACACTTTTTACAGTATAGTTCGGCACCCCGAATATAGCATTATATGCATGGCTCCGAATCATGTCTTTGGTCAATAGTTGGGTTGCCCGGCTCCTGTGCTTGCTACCTTACGTTCCGTCTTATCGGCTAGGGTAGTAAAGGGAGAACTACTGCGATTGTGTTCCTGGTTTATCCGGATAATCACCTCAGTAGAGAAAGCCGAAAACTGATTGTCATGATGTGGCGAGAGCTGGTTAGCTTTTCGGAGGCTAAACTTAAATCTCTTGCAATTTTTTCCGCATTATGCAACGGATCGGTCTTCACCCAACCAGGTGTCTACAACACCCTAGTTCGGATAAGCAAATACTAACTAGCGGCTGTGCCTACACTCCTATTATAAAACTCCTATGGCTAAGTGAGGGTAATAAAGCCACATAGTCTGATTGCCTGGTTCGCTGCGCTAAACACCTCCTTCAAGGACCAAACTTTTGGGTCAAGTGTGTTTAGAACACCCCCGTACTACCTACGTGGGGGCTGAAGCCGACGACTGGCCAACTCTCAGATTTAATAAAACGGCCGCACAGGAGGAAATTTTTTCAAAATAATAATAATAATAACAAGCAATATATTACATATAGGCTTTGTTCCATGATACATGACTGGATAACATGAATGTATTCATTCAAAGATAATGTCCTTCGCGCACTGGCCCTCCACAATGCGGGATCCCTCTAGGACATCATCAAAATACCGCTCGGGCGTGTGATGCTCCTTGACCGCGGGCGGTCCCTCGCTCGCAAGCTTGACGGCGTTCATCTTTTCCCACTGTACCTTGACATGGGTGAAGGCCATCCGCGCACCTTCGATGCAGACCGACCGCTTTATGGCATCAAGCCGAGGGCAGGCATCGACCAGCCGCTTCACGAGCCCGAAGTAGCTGCTGGGTATGGCTTCGGCAGGCCATAGACGGATTGTCAAATCCTTCATGGCCAATTCGGCCACCCTATGCTATTCGGTCAGCTGTTTCAGCTGATCGCTAAAGGGCATCAGATGCTCTGGCGCAAGGTATTGTGACCAGAACAGCTTCTCCATTGAGCTCCCCTCTTCGGCTTGGAAGAACTCCGTGGCATCAGCAACACTACGAGGCAGATCCGCAAACGCCCCTGGAGAACTCCAAATCCGGGTCAGTAAGAGGTACCTTTCCTTCACATATTTGCTCTGCATAATAAAGGCCTTACCCGCCGCAATCTGCCTGGCCTCCTGGATTTCACGGAGGGCGCCCTGGGCTTCAACCCGGGCCTCTTGTGCGCTTTGGCGGGCCTTAGCAAGCTCGGACTCTTGGTCCGCAATCTTGCGCTCCAAGGACTCACATTTCTTTACGGCATCCTGGAGCTCCTCCTGCACCTCCCCGACCCTTGCCTCGTGTTTTCGTGGGCGGCTTGTTCCATCACCACTTTCTTCTGGGCCTCGGTCAGCGTGTTCTTGAGGGACTCCACCTCGGCCGCAGCTCCTGTGAAACACCATAATAACATGATCAACACAAACAGTTCATATCATTTTAGATCTGCATAGGCCATTGCATACCTTGCTTGCCCCCTAGTTGTTTCTTGACACGGCTGAGCTCTTCATCGGCCTGCTCCAGACTCTGCTTCAGTTTGGAGACTTCGGCAGCATGGGAGGTCGCAGCCAGCATCGACGCCTGCTTATTCACATAGACACATATGATAAGTCTCCTGCGAAAATTATTCGATCCTCTGTCCGGCCTTTCTTTTCGAACACCGGACAGAGTCTCAGGGGCTACTGTCTATACTACGGCATTCTTTTTGCGTAATTGCTTTACATACCTCAAAGCCTATTAGAAGGCTGGTGCAGGCTTCGGTCAGTCCGCTCTTAGCGGACTGAACCCTCCCAACCACCATACCCATAAGGATACGGTGTTCCTCAACAATGGAAGCACTTTGCAGCGCTTCCAGTAGAGTATCCGGTGCCTCTGGATGGACAGAGGTCACCGGCGGAATAGGTCCACCTCCTTGTTTCAAAGGAGGTTGCTTACCTGATTCCGGAGCCGTATGGGCCTCCGGAATAGTATTCGGCTGGGGGTTGAATTGGATATGGCCCCCATCGCCAGTCTCCAGGGGGGTCTGCTCCCCCATGTGTCCGGCGGCCGAGGTATCACCCTCTGGCGCCACCCTGACGGCCTCCTGTACCTCTCCCTGCCCTGGGAAGGTCCATCGTGACAACACCTCGGCGTTGTCCGTGGCCTTGGGAGAGGAGGCCGCCTGAAGTGACCTGATGTTCATCACATTTGGATCCAGCGAATTCCCCGAGGATGAGGATCGCTGGAGGCGGGCGTGAGCCGGACTGCAGCACATGATTTAACATATTAAAACCACAAAGTAAAGAAGCTGGATATATATGTTTATAAGTGCCCTTGAGTACTTACGATTCGGCCAGGGGCTTCTCCCTGGGACACCACTCGGATCTGCTATCGGTGTCCTACGTGGAGTCATCCGCAAGGGAGACCCTTCCCTTCTTGGACGCCTCTGCCTCTAGATTCGTGGAGCCCGCCCTTTTCTCCCTTCCCCCCTCGGGGGGAGAGTTGCTTTCCTCCTCCTCCTCGTCGTCCTCGGCGGCGGGGGAGGAGTGGGTTTCGGGGTCTTCGGACGTCACATCCGAAGTGCCTTTACGGCGAAGGCCGCCTCTTCCCGCCTGGCCCTTCTTCTTGGCCTTCTTCTCCGGCGCCTGGTAGGGCGCCGAAACCAGCATCTTCCTCAGAAGTGGGATAGCTGGGTTTTCGGGCAGCGGAGACGGACACTGGATCCACTCCGTCTTCTTTGTCCAGCCCTGAAAAGAGAAATGGGGAGCTTAGACATCTTCCTTGAATGTACAAGTGAAGGATACACCTTGAAATACGAAAAACTTACCGGACTGGCTGGATGAGTCAGGTTGTACCCACGGTCCTCGCTCGTCTTCGGCCATGTCTCATTGGCCTTAAAAAGCACCTTCCAGATGCCTTCGTGTGTAGCGCCAAAGAACTGTTGCAAGGTCTGGTGCTTGGCCGGATCGAACTCCCACAAATGGCAAGTCCGGCTTTGGCAAGGAAGGATCCGGCGAAAAAGCATCACTTGGATCACGTTGACGAGCTTAATGCTCCTGTCCACCATGCTCTTGATGCGCTTCTGCATCGTTGTCACCTCGTCCGACAAAACCCAGTCCGGGCCCTTCTCTAGCCAGGAGGTGAGCCACATCGGGGGCCCGGACTTGAATTCGGGAGCCGCGGCCTAGGTGGTGTCACGGGGCTCTGTGACATAGAACCACTGTTGTTGCCACCCTTTGACGGTCTCCACGAAGGTGCCTTTGGGCCATGTGACATTGGACAACTTGATCACCATAGCACCTCCGCACTCTGCGTGTTGACCACCCACCACCTTCGGCTTCACATTGAAGATCTTTAGCCACAATCCGAAGTGGGGTGGGATGCGGAGGAAGGCCTCGCACACGACAATGAATGCCGAAATGTTGATGAAAGAATTTGGAGCTAGATCGTGGAAGTCTAAACCATAGTAAAACATGAGTCCGCAGACAAAGGGGTGGAGAGGAAACCCTAACCCGCAGACGAAGTGGGGAATGAATACCACCCTCTCATGGGGCTCCGGGGTGGGAACGATCTGCCCCTTGACCAGAAGCCGGTGGGCGATTTCCTGGGCCAAGTACCCCGCCTCCCAGAGCTTCGAGATGTCCTTCTCCGTGACGGAGGAGGCCATCCACTTGCCCTGCGCTCCAGACCCGGACATGGTTGGAGTGCTTTTTGAGGCGGAAAGGATGGAAGCTTGGACGCTGGGGTTCGAGAGCAGATGGGTAGAGGGGAAGAAGGCATGGGTGAAAGAGTGGATCCTTACCCTCTTATAAAGGCGGCGAATATCAAGCGGCCCCCCACTCGCCTTAAAACTCGCCTATTCCCCAAGGGTTGTGCGGATGGCACAGTTGGATTACCCACGCCCGTATTAATGAGAACCCCGCGATAAGGGGACACAATCTCTGCTTCGACAAGACGTGCCAATGAAAACTGCATCTTGAAATATGGAGCGGGAGGCTGAAAAAGGGTTCGAAATGATGACCGGGCAGGGATAAAACGTCTCGCTACAAAAGTTGTCAGTAGATGGGACTTGTTAAATATTATATTCTTCGCGGCTGTGTGTGGAGCTTGTTTTGCAGATTCGGACACATTTTCTGTGTTCGAGGACTACTTTAAAGTATTCGGAGGAGGAACCCGCCTTGGAATGTCGAAGACAATCTGCGCGCCGGACCCATCGTCATTGAAGCCTGGTTCAGGGGCTACTGAGGGAGTCCTGGATTAAGGGGTCCTCGGGCGTCCGGGCTATGTAACGTAGGCCGAACTAATGGTCCATGAAGATACAAGACAGAAGACTTCCTTCCGTGTCCGGATGGGACTCTCCTTTGCGTGGAAGGCAAGCTTAGCGTTTGGATATGAAGATTCCTTCCTCTGTAAACCGACTCTGTATAACCCTAGGTCCCTCCGGTGTCTATATAAACCAGAGGGTTTAGTCCGTAGAGACAAGGAGAATCATAATCATACAGGCTAGAGTTCTAGGGTTTAGCCATTACGATCTCGAGGTAGATCAACTCTTGTAACCCCATATTCATCCAAGATAATCAAGCAGGAAGTAGGGTATTACCTCCATCAAGAGGGACCGAACCTGGGTAAACATTGTGTCCCGGTCTCCTGTTACCATCGATCCTAAGACGCACAATTTACGACCCCCTGCCCAAGATCCGTCGGTTTTGACACCGACAGCGGGTATCCTAAAAAAAGAAAAGCCACGTCTTTCATCTATTATTGATGATTTAGAAGCTTTGGCAGAGACTAGACCTCTCTCTTAACATGAAATAGAGATCAAGAATCAATCGAATGCCCAGTTAGCTCGCATGCTACGTGAGGAGGAACTTAAGTGGTACCAACATTCAAACTCCCAGTTTATCCTGAAAGGTGATTCGAATACGAGATATTTCCATGGTGTCGCCAATGGTGGACACCGGAAGAAACTTATTCATTCCCTACATCAGGAGGAGGGCATGATTGAAGGCCATGAGCAACTTAAGTCTTATATAACTAATAATTACAAAAATCTGTTCGGAACCCTTGAGGAAGGAAACTTCTTGATGGATGAGTCTCGAATAGATGACATCCCACAAGTTTCTGATGCGGAAAATAGCCTTCTAACAGCTCCATTTTCTCAGGAGGAAGTTAGAAAGGCGGTTTTCCTAATGGATCACAACAAAGCACCGGGTCCAGATGGCTTTCCCGCTGAGTTCTACCAGAAGTTTTGGGATGTCATCAAACTTGATCTCCTACTCTTGTCTGGCTGCCTTCACGTTGTCCAACCACTACAAAAAAATAAACTTCCGTGATGATACATGTTTGTCACAGTAGGTCGCATTTTTTGTCATGCATGTACATCCATGACAAATTTATGACAGAATCAAGATAGTCATACCTGCGCTGTCATAGAAGTGTTCCATGACATTACCAAAATTATCATCACAGAAGTGTCCACTTCCATGACGATAAATCACGCGTCACAGAAGTGCTTTCGTCAAGGGTGACCGACACGTGGCATCCACCGTAACGGAACGCCGTTAAGCTATCGGGTCGGGTTTTGGATCCGATAACCCGTTAACAACCCCGACCAATGGGGATTTTCCACGTGTAAAATCATCATTGGTCGGAGGAAACACGATGTCGGCTCATCATTGGGACAGATGTCATCCACTCATCGGACGAAGGCGCCTATGATACGTCGACACGTCGCACGCACCCAACAAAGGGCCCATTCCTATGAAAAGGCCGGCCGTTTGACTTGGTCAAAAGCTGGCGGGTCGGCCCATGGAAAGCCTGTTAACGGCATGTTAGCATATAGCCCATTTACAGCCCGCTAACCCAAGGCCCGTTACGACCTATGCGAATTAGGCCCAGTAGCGTCATCTGGGCCATCCAATATGATTCCAGCCCATTTTCACTTCTGGCCCATGTATGGCCCATGACGTATTTCGGCCCATATGATGCCCTTTGTAACTCTTGGCCCATTAGCGGCCCGTGCTGAAACTGGCCCGTAATGAACAGTGTATTACTTTAGACCCATTAATGGCCCGCGGTGAAACTGGCCTGTAATGAACAGTGTAACACTTTATACCCATTAACGGGCCGTTATTCCGTTGGGCCGTTTCCAGCCCAAGTTAACTTTCGGCCTTCTGAGGGCCCATTTATTCTTGGGCTCATTTGCAGCATTCGGTTACTTACGGCCCGTTACTGTCATTTTCTGCTTGTGGCCAAATTCAGCCCGTCGTTCTGATCGGCCCATTTGTGGTCCGTTAGTCTGTTGGGCCATTTTCATAGCATCACCAACACGGCCTATTAACGGCTGTTATGGTCAGCCCATAAAACGTACGATTTCCATTATAGGCCCGTCTACAGCCCATTAAAGGCCAGTACAAGACCCATAAATGAGTCGGCGGCCCATGGATCCTACGTGATGTAGAAGGCCCATGGATCCTGCAATACGTAGAAGGCCCATGGACATTGCGAGACGTAGAAGGCCCATGGATCCTGCTAGACGTAGAAGGCCCATGGATCCTGCGAGACGTAGAAGGCCCATGGATCCTACGAGACGTAGAAGGCCATGGATCCTACGAGACGTAGAAGGCCCATGGTCGGGTGAGTTGGCCCCCGTTTGAACAATATAGCATATTCAAAGAATTATCCTAGTAAAAAGCATACACTATACAACAAAGAGATCAAGGCATAGAAAAGTAGAATAATCCTACACTATACAATAAAGAAATTACAGCCAATTATACCCACTGGGCATTATGGTACGGCACAGGTGATAATAAAGCATACACAAACAACAAATTACATACACTGGGCAAATACGGCTCATACATCATGGACGCGCATCAACTTAACTCCATTTGAACTATAATCTCTTAAGAAAATAGGATTGGACGGATTCGAGATAGCACAAATTTCAGTCGCAAAATCACCAATTCCTTCATGGTTACCTCGATTATCTTGTTTCATTTTTTACTCCTGCATCTAATACATGCATGTCCAGTCTCAACTTGTTGATTATACGTTGACAATCATGTACACGTTGTCTTGCCACCTCAAGTTGATGCTCGAGAACATCAACACATTCCAATTCCAATCCATAATCATTCGGTAACGGCCATACCACCTTTGCCGCAGATTTTTGTGTTGATGTCACTTCATCCCGAAATGTTTACGTAAGTACACATGACTAGGGCAAAATATAGTTACAACGATGAAGCGAACAAGACACTATTTTGTACTACATGGCAAAACAGGACTAACAATAATGTTACACGTCACTTTCACAAAAAATGTTACACGTCATGAAGCATAAGCAGGTGATATTTTAAAATTATAAAAAGATAGTGTATGTAGCCTGCATACAGAAATCCCTCTTAGCTCACCAGAGGAGCATGATGTTGGGGCCCAATCGAAAACACAGACAAGTTACAAATTTAGACAACACGTTGCGTATAAGTAAGCAAGCAGTTGGCCATTTTGTACCTCAATTAAAGTCTTAGGGAGCATAATGAACAGCAGAGGGTTTCATACAAACATAACTACAGCAGGCAAAACTATGCAATCATTAGCGTAGTATAAACTAGATTGTGAGCCTCATGCAATAATAGTTGGTTAATAGACTTCAAAGGTTCAGGCACACTTCGGCAGAGTAATTAAATGGTAAGGCCTTTAATTATGTCAACTAATAGTGATACAAGTACCGAACATCAGGCATAATTATTTGGGCATCTCATTAAGTGAGGACAAATAAAGCAATTGAAAAGAGAAAATTAACTATGCCTGAAACAAACAAGGAATTGAACTGTTGAGTTGCATACGGTGACTTACCTTAGCAGGTTGAAGAGGCTCAGCAGCTCCTACTTCTCTTGCAAGGCTCCTTCCTAACATCTTGTACTTGGAAATCCTCAATCTTATCTTCATTGCACCCCCTCGCAAGGTGACACAAACTAGTTACTCGTCTCCTTGGAAGATAAATATGCATACTTTCCAGTCTGTGAACACAAAAGGATGAGATTATATCAAAACAACACCACATAATGAAACATGCCGCATCTCTTGCACTTGCACACAATGAAATGAGCATTTACTATATACGCACTATGTAAAAACTAGGCATACCTTCGAACTGGATCTCCGTGTACTCTTGGAGAGCCCTCTTGTAGTGTACAACCAAACCTTTATGTCACCTATGAGTTAGACAAGGCCCCACTACAGCAGCCCTTAGTGTTTAAATCATTGACAAGCTCATTAGAGTGTTAGGTCAACAACAACAAGTAATCAAAGCAAACAGTCCTAGTATGGCTGGCTGATGCAAACAAGCAATTGAGCAGATGTGTGAGCAAATCTTACATATCAAGAAAAGAAGCAAAGAAGGAGGCTTAAAGACCATCACTTGGTGACCAGATTTAAGGGCATTTAAACATCATGTGCAATGTATAAACTAACATAAACATTGCATATTCCAGATTCTACAATGGAATGCACATGTATTAGGTTATGCCATGTATGATGATGCCTAAATGTACGAGATAGCGAGGCAGGAGTGATTCATCATTGCACGCACAATTGAATTGCAGGTTAAGGGCAGTTCGATTCCGCCTTTTTAGGGCATATTGTCAAAATAAGCCATAAAAGATGTAAAGAAGTCATTTTTGAGTTATGGGCTTGGGCTTAACTAATTTCGCTTTGGAGGGTGTTTGGGTAGAACCTCACTAAAAATTGAAGGAAGGGGAATAGTGAAATGACTACATTTATGCGCCTATATTACACTCAAAATGCATCTACGGCCTTGCGTGTCACACCTGACCCTCAAGTAAAAACAAACACGCAAGCATTCATTGCCCTGCCCGCTTGCATCTCCTCTCCGCTTTCTCTCTACCTCGATCCCCTGCGTGCAGCACTAGGGTTCCTCCAGCGAGCCGTCGCCACTGGTCCCATCTGGCCTGGTCCTCGATGATGCTATGTCTAGCTAGGCTACATGTCCGACGGGTAGGGGCAAATCTCCCTGGTTGCTCCTCCCTCTGGCGTCGCCCCTCATTCTCATGGTCTCCAGCAGCTGCTCCACTGTGGTTCGTCCAACGCACTACTCAAAGTGGTCTCGCACAACCACGGATGATGCCACACTACGGCAGAAGGCACCTTGTTCCCTCCCTCCTCCTGTGCCATGGCCTTGAGGTGCTTTGTTGAAGGATGCTCATCCAACAAGGTGAGGATCTCCTCGATTTTTTGCCAAATTTTCATTACGATCCACTATACGATGAATTGCTATGAGCTGCTTCGCTGCCGCTATATGATGCATTGCTATGAGCTGCTCCTGCTTTGCTATATGATGAATTGCTATGAGCTGCTGCTTTCTTTGTATGATGAGTTGCTATGAGCTGCTGCTTTGCTATATGATGAATTGCTATGAGCTGCTGCTGCTATATGATGAGTTGCTACAAGCTGCTCCTCGCTGCTGCTACATGATGAATTGCTATGAGCTGCTCCTGCCGCTATATGATGAATTGCTATGAGCTGCTCCTGCTGCTACTATATGATGAATTGCTATGAGCTGCTGCTGGTATATGATGAATTGCAGACTACTGCTGCTGTATGATGAGTTGCTATGAGCTCCTGCTGCTGTTATATGATGCTTTCAGGTGGTGCTGCTATATGATAATAACCAGCCACTTGGACCATTGAATTTCAATAAATAATTGTTCTTCATTTAAATGTGGGTCATGCGTTCTTCGTTTAAATTAGGCAATGGGATCTCTATGGAAAACATTGACCAAAGTAGATTGTGCCAAGTAGATGGTATCTTTGTATTTGCATTTTGAGCAAATAGTGATGGTCTGCTTTTCCTATCATATTAATTCTTGCCTTTGGGTTCAATTTGTGATGTTTGCAAGTCAAATTAATTTCCATATGGGCAGCAAAATAAAAAATATATATAATGCAATCTAGACTTTCCACTGATCATAAGCTGAAAACGCAATGAAAAGAACTGGTTGGCGTATTACATGGAGCTTATATTCACAGGTGCTTATTTTCATAGGATAATTCGTAATAACTGACCCTAAGAAACTTGGCTAATAGAACTGGCATACAAATAACATGTCACGATGATTGCAATGGAGGAGTGACGTACCATAGCATACTGTATAGGCTCACCGCTGCCTCTCCTTTTTTTTGCGATGTTCCATGAAATTGCCACATACATCTTGTACTTTTTCATTGTGTAACCCTATATGCAAGTTGACACGGCTAATTTTAGACATCTCTACATGATACTACATTGCATATCCCTTGCGCATATTTAAACCACCAATTAACGATTGTGTGCGTACCATAAACTAGCCATGACTTTGTATCTTTGGTGGCAGGCACTCTAAGGGAGCCTAATGTAGTGCCTTTGGAATTCCTACATGCCACCTGTGATTTTGTGTAGTGTAACGCCCTGTTCCTAAATATATATCTTTGTAGAGATTCCAGTATGGACCACATACAGATGTATATAGATGCATTTTCGAGTATAGATTCACTCATTTTGCTCCGTATGTAGCCTATAGTGGAATCTCTAGAAAGACTTATATTTAGGAAAGGAGGTACGAGGTAGTATCATGTATGACATCTACATATCTAATTTAGCAGCCAGTAGTAGAAATCATTGTCTGCACAAAGGGATTACTGGTCGAAAATCCTAGCAAAGCACACTGGCAGGCACAGAACAATACAAGAGAGAGAGAGAGAGACGCGCTTACAAGATCATAGCAATGCCTCAGTCCAGGATCTTGGTTGGCCAAGCTTTTAGATCCAGAAGAAACATCGTCCTTGTAGTTTTTGCCAGCTGCATAATAGGTAACAGCGACCGGTTAGTATATTTGAAGTACATCGGGCAGGTGATGCTGGACGGGTTTAAAGGTGACAAGTACCTAGGCCATGGCGGGTGCTTGGCATCTCTCCAGACGGTGGGAATCAGGTTAGAAACGTCGAGGGTGATGATGATGCACTGGCTGTCGGGGTCCGTTAAGGAGATCTAGAACCGTCGAGTAGGGTGTTTATGGAGCGGCTCCGGTAGGGTGGACTACAGTGTGGGCGAAGCGGATCTGTGGCCGTGGACGAGGGCGTAGGTGAAGTTGCTCCGGTGGTTGGGTTAAGGATGGTGTCGACGACGCGGATCTGCGGCCGTGGACGGGCGTCGGTTGCTCCGGTGGTTGGGTTAAGAATGGTGTCGACGATGCGGATCTGTGGCCGTGGACGGGGCGTCAGAAGCTGCTCCGGTGGTTGGATTAAGGGTGGTGTCGACGATGCGGATCTGCGGCCGTGGATGGGGCGTCAGAAGATGCTCTGGTAGGTTGGATGAGGGTGCGAGGAAGCGGACCCGAGGCCGTGGACTTGTGAGCTGGCAAAGCGGCCCCGGTAGGGTTGAGAATGGTATATGCGAAGCTACTCCGGTAGGGTTGACGCTGGTGTCGGCGAAGCGGCTCCGGTAGGGTTGAGGAAGGTGTCGGAGAAGCGGCTCCGGTAGGGTTGAGGAAGGTGTCGGCGAAGAGGATCAGAGGTCGTCGACGAGGGCGTCGATGGGGCGGCTCCGGGGGGTGTGGACGAAGCGTCTCCGGTGGGGAGTACGAATGAGCCGCGGCAGATGCGCGGCGATTGACGAGAGTACCGGGGAAGCAGATCCGGCGTCGTGGACAAGGCCGGCACTGAATGGGCTGTGGTACAGTGGTCGATGAGCAGTCTACTTGTTTCTAGGGGAGGTGGGAGGGGTAGATGCGGCCGCAGAAGCAGATCCGGCGAGGTGGACGCCACTGGCGATGAATGGGCTATAATGCGCGGTGGATGAGCAGTCTAGGGTTTCGAGAGGGAGGGAGAAAGGGCGATGGAGTACGGACGGCGTGATGTAAGATGCTGCCGGTGATGTGGAGTTAGTCGTTTTCTTTGGAGGAGAGGAAATGGGGGTGCCGTGTAGTGGGGGAACGGAAGTTACCAAAGCAGCCCCGACCTATCATGTAGATGAGGGCGGTATTGTAACTGTTGGTCTTCGTGCACCAAGGACAAAAGGGGGATGTTGCATGCTAAAGACTAAGGTGGCGGAAATTTTAGAAGGAGGCGGGAGATTTTGCTGCCCGCGGGATCGTTCGTATCCAGTTTCAACTAATTTTGGACTGTGCCAGCGGGAAGGTCATGCTAGACTGTGTGCACGGGGCACGCGTCAACAGTTAATAACTGGTGTGAAGTCCACCCAAGAAAATAAGACAATAACTCGGGATGATGTGCCGATAACTTGGCCGTTCACACGGGCGCAGCCAATCGTACGGGTGTAGTGGTGCGTTCACAAAAAAGGGATCAAACGCTCAGCCTATGTATTTCTCGTGTAAATAGATAATTTAGTGCCATTGGTTATTTACTTTAAACATAATGCATTGACGTGTTAGTGTAGAGGCGCAAAAAAAAAGAAATGGATATTGTAGTCAGTTACTTAAAAGTGTTACCTCATATGATTACATAGCCTCCATTTCGTAAATTATGCACCGTTGAATTCATATATGAATATTACATATATTACTTCAAAGTAGAAACTTAAATCATCCAAGACTAATAATTTGAATGCAAGAGTAACAATGGTGCATGTGCATGATAGCTACATTGGTTGTTTGAAGAAACATCACTGTAACTTTGGCATGCACAATCGAAAAGGTTTATTTAAATAGAAAAAATGTGATATGTGAGTGTCCAATCTTTATAGCGTTGAATCGATATTGTACCTTTGGCCCACGATACGAAGTAGATATTGACTTATGTTCAAGCGATGCACGTCCACGATCGCTAGATAGTGATACGTGAATGAATTGTGCAATCTCTCTCACAGGCATACATATCTCATTTCCCTGTGGGCATCGAATCACACACGCGCACTTCGTTTATTTGTCTCCCTCCGTCAGGGTTAAATTCGTCTTTCTACCCCGTCCTACAAGTCTCTCACACAGAAACACACACGCTCTCTATGTCTAACACGCCCACCCCTTTAATTCCGCCCACCCACAGCCACTAATGTCTCAAAGTATAATAATGTCTCTCACACATATGCTATCTACCTATCCCTTAATATAGCTAGATATGTGTCACACAAACTCCTTCTCCCTACTAGCAAGATGCCCATGTGCATTGCACGGAACATCAAGATGCATTTGTATGAGAAGTTTATCTTGTGGGAGAAAAGGATGAACAAGGGAATGCCTTATTTGCAAATGTGGAGAGGGGTGTGGGTATCTTTTTGCAAAATTGTCATATTTTCCTTCCTGTCCATCGGATATAAATCGGATGGCCTATATTGCAGGATGGTAGGAACACCATCATCACCAACTCTATTTTTTATAAGAGTAGAGATATGTGAGTGTCACTGCCCCCCCCCACACACCCACACTTCCCAACACCGAAGGAGTAGGGTGACACCTCGATCTTGATACTAATCTATCGACTGGCTTCTGTGTGAAACATACACACACGCACACTACCCGGCACCGAAGGAGTAGGGTGACACCTCGATCTTGATACTAATCTATCGACTGGATTCTCTCAAACATACACACACACACACACTACCCGGCACCGAAGGAGTAGGATGGCACATCGATCTTCATAATAATCTATCGACTCCTCTTTGAAACACACACACACACACACACTCGCTAGTTGTGCCTCTATGCCTACCGCGCACACTCTCGATACATCTTTCTCTCCCCCCAACAATGACACCAGAAGGATGACAACTCGATCTGATCATAATCTGTCAATTGGTTTCTCTCTCAAACATTGTGTCTCGGTGCCTCGCTCGGTAGCCCCCTCGATATGTAGACTTCTCGTGCGCGCACAGCTGTAGTGACGATGACGCTGAACCCAGTGTGCCTTGTTTTTACCGGCCTCATGTGATAGTTTTCACCCTGTTTTCTAATAATTAACAAGGCAACCTTTTCTTTGTTATTACTAGTGAATCTAAAATCATTCAGGGCAGACATAAAATATATCACTTCAACCCAATTATCGCAGCAACTATTTTAAAAGAAATTAGCTAGCTGCAAATGCGTTACTGCGGAACATCAAGATGCATTTGTATGAGTAGTTTATCTTGTGAGAGAAAAGGTTGAACAAGGGAAGGCCTTATTTGCGAACATGGAGAGACGTGTGGGTTATTTTTGCAAAATTGCCAGATTTTCTTTCCTATCCGTTAGATATAAATCCGACGGCCTATATTTTAGGATGGCACGCACACCATCATCACCAACTCTATTTTCTACTCCCTCCGTCCGAAAATACTTGTCATCAAAATGGATAAAAATAGATGTATCTAAAACTAAAATACGTCTAGATACATTTCCTTTTATCCCTTTTGATGACAAGTATTTCCGGACGGAGGGAGTATTTGTCTTTTTAGAGATTTCAACAAGTGACTATGACCGGACCTTACCAACATACTCAAAAAAGTAGTCCATAATTTTGATGTTACCCTCTTTTCTTGGCGGTGCGGTGCCATCTGGATACCTCATAAATAAATCAAGGACAAATCGGCCCCTTCACGAAAAGACATACGTAACAAAATGAGTGAATCAACACTCTAAAATATGTATACATACACATCCGTATGTGGTAGTCCATTTGAAATCT
Organism: Aegilops bicornis; assembly: GCA_021605145.1. NCBI lineage: Eukaryota > Viridiplantae > Streptophyta > Magnoliopsida > Poales > Poaceae > Aegilops > Aegilops bicornis. The sequence goes on along the minus strand of CM038671.1, from coordinate 569,961,536 downwards.
GAAAAAGACAAATATTTAGGAACGAATGGAGTATATATAAGAGTAGACATGGAGATATATCTCTAGCATGGTCTACAACAAAAATGTCTTTGGGCTGGTTAGCGCGGATGCTACTTAGCAGCGATGACATGAGTTCAATTCTGTCTTTTAACTTTAGATTTGTATATTATATATTACTCTAGTTATTTAATATATACTTCTTTAAACTCTTTGTCTTGTGATTGGAACCCACAGAGTACTTAGAATATTAAGGATGGACTTGTTTCTTTTTAACTTTCAGACGAAGGTTGTAGCCACCCTGCAAGTCACGTGTACATTGTACATGCAATTAACTTTTTATAGGGGGACAATCATACAGGCAATTAACTCAAATGGATTGGATGTCACTCTATTATTTCCAGCATAAAGAGCATCTCCAACGGCAACCAGCAAATTTCCTCCCGCTTCCTTCCGCGGAGGACGACATCAAACGCCCGGTAATGAGACATTTTAGAACTCTAACCAACCAGATGAAATTCGTGCAAACACGTCTTGATTTCATATAAGCATGAAGGATTTCGTATAAAAAGCCGGATCTTCATATAAACATGATGGATTTCATTACATTTACATGAACTAAGAGGTGCCAATCTGGCTCTCTTGTATAATTAATACTCCCTCCGTCCGGAAATACTTGTCCTAGAAATGGATATATCTAGACTTATTTTAGTTCTAAAAGGCAGCCATCGGATCACTTTGTCTTCATCATGACCGTCAGACACTTGCGGGGTCGACGAAGGTCCTCGGAAGAGACGAAGCAGCAAAGAAACCACCTGAATCCGCGGTCTTCGCCTCGGCGGTGGCCTTCATGGGTCCCAAGTGGCGGCGGCCTCCTGTGCTCTACTTCTCCTCGATGATGGCGGCGGACACGGAGAAGCTGGCCACCGACTCGTCGCTCTCCATGCACCCGGCTTCGCTCGCCGCATGGCGCTACGGAGGCACGGGAGGCGCTCCCACAGAACACGGAGGCGCGGCCACCGGTGACACAGTGGCGCTTGATGCAAGCGGCAGCGGCGGTGCCCGTGCCGGCGTGCTTTCGCCGCCCGTGCGGCGTGGAGCAACTTCGCCACTCCTCATCGATCTGAACTGGAGCGGCGAGTTGCTGAACCACGCACCGCTTAGCGGCAATCGCTCCGTCGGGCCAAGCGAGGTTGGTGAAGCACCGAGCGGCCTTGCCCGTATCCGGAGGGATCGGCGGGCCACCCAGCCGGGTAATATGCCGGAGAACGACTCACCGGAAGCCATCAGAAGGGTGGAGAAAATGGTGAAGAAGGAGATGGGGGAGCGGCAGAGGGGTGCGATTCTTGCCCACTGTTTGTCTGGCCTCGTGTAAATAGAGGGCGGACGGTAGGAGCTTGGCCGGCGTCTGGCCTCGTTTAAACTTAGGCGAACGGGAGGAGCTCGGCGGTGTTGCGTTTAATTCTGGCCCGCTCATGAATGGACGTGTGGCGGAGTAGGATTCTCGGTTTGCATGCGGGTTTAACGGAGGGTTTAATGGAGGTGTCGAGGCGTGCGTGGCGGCGAAGATTATTCAATTTGACAGCATTAATGAGCCGTCAAATCATAAAGGCCCTCGCCTCTCGTGAAACAACCGAGCTAGACTGCCCCGCCCTCTAGCCTTTAAAAAAATGTATATACTCCACTTTTGTACAGTAGTAGTATCGATGGATTGCGCCATGGAGCAAAACTTGAAATTAAAAAAAAAGGAGGTACATATAGAGAGCGCTCGTGAACTATGTGTCATGCATGGCAATAAATAAAGTACTACATAATACTTATATGATACATGACGCAGGAGTACTAAGTATTATTAATACAGTTTTGCTAGAACTCATCTAGATGAGATATAATTTGGTCTCATTCATCTTTTATAGCCATTGGATGTGATGCTATAAGATGCGTGTGTCTTGGCGTGGGTTGTATTTGTTCTTGTGCAACGAATCGACCACTTGCATGTCATGTTTGATAGTCTCAAGTCATTAAAAGCATACAAGCCCGCATCTCTTCTTGGTTGATTCCTCTATTTATGTCAAAAAAATAAGAAACAACGTGAGAGTTAATGCACCATGCCTATGTGTTTACTAGTATTTGGTTTTCGTAAGATGACTTAATACTCACCTAGACGGAGGGAGTATTCGATTTGTGTTGGGCGGTGCAGTTCCCGATCGCCTTTAATGCAGCACGAGGGAGGAGTAGCGGTTCCTGATATGTTGAACGGCCAATGCATCCTCCTTCAATTAATGCATGAGGGAAGTAATGGGAGGAGGTCCGGGAAAAGAGGCTGCACGATGTGAATGCAACACAGTTTGCCCTCATTGCCCTCATATAAAGGCTCCCCTCCTCCATTCCAATGCATCTACCACATCGTACGCACCTAAGCACTTGCCTAAGCACCTACACTAATCGCAAAAGAGCTCGCTCCAGACCCATGGCGGCGATGCGCGTGGCGGCCAGCAGCTGCGCCAGATGGTCCACGACGCCGGCACTGCGGCATGGCGCCGAGGATCGTCTCGACGGTGTTGGAGACCGGCTGGTGGATGGCGCCGTCGATGCCAACTCGACTCTCGGTTGGACGGATGATCGTTGCCACCAGCAACAAGTTCACCGTCCTCAAGAAGCTCGCGGACGACATCGCCGTACTCCTCTAGCCCGCACGCTCGGGCTCCTCACTGCCTGCCACCCTAATCGGCCTCCATGGCCGGAACCTCTTTCAAGCATTGGTGGCCCTGCGACTGCCCGCCGACGCCACGAAGAATGTCCACCTCTTTCAAGGTCGCGCTCGCCGTGAGGCGCCTCGCCCTGCAAGAATTCGTCGACCTACACATCCACGCGTACGAGAAATCGTGTACATAGGTATCTACAAGGCCAGTGGGGATGCTACGACGTTGGCCTTCCTCAACCGGCTGGAAGCCTTGGATGCCTTTGTTGAGAAGCACCTTGACCTCGCCACAAAAGCCGCCGCTCCTTAGCCGCCGGTCGTGGCCCGACGCACAAAGTTGAGGAGGAGGAGGTCATACGTTCGTTGATCCATCTTTCTTCTTGCCTTCTGTAACCACCACTACGATCGCATCATCGTGGCCTTAATTCTTATTGTGCTGTTGCATTCTCGTTCCAGTCAATACCGACATGTGCGATCCTTTGATTAATTATATGCATCACTGTAACTAGTACTCCATCCGTCAATTTATAAGTTGTGCTTACCTTTTCCATCAACTTCGTGCAACAGCGGGCATCTTACTAGAAACACTAGAATATGTCTATATAATCCATATGTGATAGTCCATTTGAAATCTCAAAAAGACAAATATTTAGGTACAGAGGGAGTAATATATTAGGAGTATATCAAAACAATAGTGATTTCTTTCAAGTTTGTGAACAAATACTACTATTCTACTACTTTGGATCCGTCGCAACGCACAGGCACATTGTTAGTAAAAGGAAAAGGCCTACCACGTTCGCGTCGCACCCCCACACGCCCGGGAATTGGGAGTACAACACGGCCCGTCCGGCACGACACATAGCTTAGGGAAGGCGTGTTGCCTAGCAGTGGCGGAGCTTGAAGCAAAACGTTGGGCGTGCCAGTCTAGGCAGGCTATAGAAATTACCCTTGCGTTGACGTTCCATGCCTCAAAACAGGATGTACAACTACAAAAATCCTGCTAGGTTGGGCGGGCCAGGGCACGTGTTGGCCCTCACGTACCTCCGCCCCTGTGCCTAGCATTTTCACTTTCATTTCGGACCGCCCGTTGAGCAAGCCGACACCCCGCTTGGCCGGGTTGGAAAAGCGAAACAAGGGGAAGATCTAGCTGTAGCACGGGGCTCGTTGATAGAGTAGGAGCATTCCGTACTAGTACTACTCCTACTAGTACTTACCAAGTTTGTACTCCTAATACCATATTACTAGTACTACCACTATACAACTAGGTAGATATGTGCACGGCACAACATCGTAGGAACAAAAAACGGGAAGATCTTGTTTTGGGTGATTTATCTTTTTTTCAATCAACGTAGTATGAATAATATGATGTGGGGGCACCCATGAAGCTTATGTGGCTTGGTTGCATGGCTACGGAAGGTTAGAGAAAAATAAATAGATAATGTGTTTAGAGTGCACTCCACTAAATAGATATACTTTGGATCCATTGCACCGGACCGGCACATCTATATCTATACCCCCTATATAGTGTGTGAAAAACTTTGAAAGTTGGTCGTTGGATGAAGCCAATCCGACGGTACAAGGATGGCAAATCCGAGCACCATCTTGGCCATTGGATATCATCCACCAGATTACGCCACATGTATAATCTAGAAGACTCCATGGTTGAACTTAATTCATGACTAACTTTGCCACAACTAAGCTCAAGCAAAGTTATTAATAAGTTCTTCAAAATGAGAGCCACAAGTTGGCAAGCCTAAGGGAATCTTGCCACATTTCGTGTGTGTATGTCATGTGGGGCCAGTGTAGCTTGCCTAAGGTGTGGCTTGAACCAAACACTCACCTGAGTTAATCAAACTTTCCTAAGCTTACATTCCACCAGATTTTGCCACATGTTAGAATCCAGAAAACTCCACATGTAGGAGCATAATGCACAAACCACCAGAATCTCATGCGTGCAATGCACGTGTACCTTACTAGTACTAGTTGGTAGTAGTAAGAAACAAATTCCAGGTTTGGCACGAGCTCGTACTGCGGGAGCACCACAAGGCCTGCCGCAGGAGTTACATTTCCCTCTCGGGGCCCATTGGACCGAACTTGATGGCTTAGTGCCCGGCCTATGAGTCAATGACATGCGGGCCTTAAATGCGGCTGGCCCACATGTCATTCTCATGGTGGTGGCGTGGTTCGTGACTCACTTTCGTTCGAGATGAACCGCCGGTGGTGGCGTGGCCGTGGCGAGGGTACCACAGCCGAGGCGTCGGCGTTCTGAGGCGTAGATGGCCACACGGCGGGTACTACTGTAGTACATAAGTACTCGGTGAGGATTGATGCGGGACGAAATGTGTCACAACCATTGGATGAAAATTCGATGGTGCGGGAGTACAGATCGAACCTGGCGGAATGAGCGAGCAAACCGCGTCCAATCGGGTGTGTTTGTGGTAGAAAGTTGATGGTCGCCGCAGATTCGGTGGCCCACATGTCATGCACACAAAGGCGGAGGAGCGGTGGGGCCGAGAGGGATGAGGGCACGAACAATCCTACCATTACATCAGCGACATGTGGGACCCATAAGCGTGGGTCCCACCTGTCGGCGAAGGAAAAGCGCAGGGCAAGATGTGATAGCCACGTCGGAGGATCCATGTCCACGTCGGGGACGTCGTGCCGTGGGTTGGAGGCGGCGTCGTGGGAATCGGCGTGTGGGTGTGGCGGTGGTAGAAACAAGAAACATGATGGTCGCCGTGGTTCAACTTCCATGGACAAGTCGTGTCTGGCGACACATGTATATCAAAACTAGAGTGTTTATATTTCAAGCACGTGAACAAGTATTATTCTAGTACTAGTTTGGATCCATTGCAACACACGGGCCACACATTGGTAGTAGTAGTGTCCATCTCTATCTCTAGAGGCCTTCCCTCATTCATCCTTTTCTCTCACAAGATAAACTACTCATACAAATGCATCTTGATGTTACGTGGAACGACGAGGATGTTTCCTTGGTGGTCTCTCCGGTAGCGACGTAGCCGTGAAGTTGCAAGTTGGCGCCCTTGAGATGCCGACGTTGAGGGGCACTCGGATTTCCTCCGATGAGCGGTGTAAGATGAGTTTGATCACGTAGTAAATGCATTCTAAATACTACTTCCGTGCCCATTTTCTAATTCTCCCCCTGCCTTTGTTTCACGTGCTAGGCTCGGTGCAGTGGAGATTGGCTTGCATATGTAATGGGAGGGTACCAACATCAATTTGCACAACATTTACAATGGTGACACCGTTCCCGTAGAACCTTTGTCCAACATTGGGATCAGCCATGCAACGGGCCACCGCACGAATTGGTACGATGGAACCACGGTGAGATTGAATAAAAGATAGCACGAACCTTGCACATGACGGTCAAAGGCGGATCATGCTGTCTGCGGCAGATTTGTTGCCGTACGAGTAGGAAGTCGTTGTGCTCCTTTCTAACCGCATCTTCGCGGTGACAAACCAGGGGACTTATTTTGTATGGGACACATCCTACGATATACTCCCTCTCTCCCAGTTTATTTGTTTTGAATCTTTTTGTTTTATAAGTTTCAAATTCAAATTTAGAGCTCCCCATCACATGTTGAGATTACAATGTCCATTAAGTCGTTGCGTGCATGTATAGTAAAGAAACAAATCTCGTGTTCGTGCTGCGGGAGCACCACAAGCCCTGGCGCAGGAGTTACATTTCCCTCGCAGGGCCGTCGGGACTGAGCTTCAGCGCCTTACTACACCTACCTTTGAGTCAATAACATGTGGACCGGATAGGTGACTGGTCCACATGTAATGCTCCAAAAGGCAGAGGGGCAGTGGGGCCAAGAGGGGTGAGCCGCAGGTCGGGGACGTGTGGTTTCATGGAGTTCGTCTTGGCGTCATGGGAATCGTGGGTGGCTGTGGTAGAAACTTGATGCTCATGGCATTTTAGGTGGCCCACATGTCATGCACACAAAGGCGGAGGGCGGTGCGGCCAAGAGGGGTGAGGCGCACGCGTCGAGGCGTGGTGCCGTGGGTTGGAGAGGCGTCGTGGGAATCGCGAGATGAAGCGTGATGGTCGCCGTAGTTGAACTTCCATGGACAAGCTGTCATGTCTACGGACACATGCACTGCATACCGATCACTGGAAGGAGTAGCAGAGAAAGCTATATATGCGAATAAATAGTTCCTTATAGTCAAGCGGACCCACGCTACTACTCTGTTCCAAAGACATGCACACCATCGAAATAGTCCATCTATATCAATATACACCGAGAGGGAATAATTTTTTTTACAAGAGAGGAAATAGTTCATGCATCCATAATGCCCTCCTGCTGGTGCAGCGTTTTCTTCTTCTTCTTCTTCTTCTTCTTCTTGTTCTCATTCTCTGTGGGAGACGGCTTCACAACAAGTTCTTTGGACCATGCAACTATCTCGAAACTCACACGGGCGTCGAGGGCAGCATATTTTATCCGCTCGTACGTCAAGGGATAATTCTCCCATCCAGACGACCTTAATGCCACCGTCTCGTCACCCTTCTGAAGATTTGTACCGAGCACAAAATTTGCTACGTCGAATAGGGATGGTGTCTGCATTAGCACAATCTTCTACAGGAATTTTGATTACGGTTTGTAGGTCAGTGATGCTTTTCAAATCAAGGTTATGCGGCTCCAGCTTCTGTTTGTCCCCTTCGATGGCTGCCCCACGTAAGTATCGTCCTCCCGAGACAAGAAATCGTGAAGCTCACGGTATGGAGGGCGAGTGTATGATGTGGTACACCAAAACATCATCTTCGAGGCATAGCTGAAGGACGGCGCTACCGGATCTTCGAGGGCACGCCTCCGTGTACTCAAGGCCGAGACCGATGACCCTCATCTCTACCTTTTGAGGGAGTTGGATACATTGTTGATCCACCGCCGAACAACCCTTGGGTGGACGGTGACAAGTGGCAACTATGCGCATCGAGCCTTCGACGAGGACATGTTGGACGCTAAAAACCTGCATCTCGATCTCTTTTCGCCATTTGGAACCGCTGCAACGGAGGTCTATGGTTTGGAGAATTAGGATTATCTGGCTAGTCGAACTGAAGTAGTAGATGATTATTTAAAGAGGTTAAAACAAATTGAACGCAGTGGGGTTTGGATGCAAATGAGGATGAAGGGGAGGTGAAGAAGCCGAGGTGTATCGGTTCCCGATGGAGAAGTAAATGGGAGAAGTGGCGTGCAGGCAGTTGATTAGACGGCTAGGTAGACTAAACGAAAAGGCTATGCGGGTAGGCGAGGAGTCGTACTGTTCATGCGTGCCCATCCTTCTTGATAGGTGGGACCTATGCAAGCAGATAAAAAATGTGTCATAGCTTTTTTTTGCGCGTGAGTGGGAGACACAACATTCTATGGTTAAGGAATACTCCCTCCGTTTAGGTGAGTATAAGTCACCTTATGAAAATCAGGTTTTCCCAAAACCTTTAGGCGTGGAGCATTAACTTCCTGCTCGATCCCTCCCGGCCTCGTTAGCCAGCGTTCTCTTCCTCTGCTGCGCGTTCTACCTTTCCATTTTTCCTCTTCTCAAGTGTGGAACGATGCATGCCGTCCTTGATGCACCGAGCGACCACTTTGCATGCATCATGGCGGGCGTTGATTGGGCATGCACGAGAATTTGGTTCTGCTCGCAATATGGATGATACCTGAACAATGAAGTGAACATGCATGCTAGCACGGGAGACCTATTTCCACTATACAATACTGGAGTACTCATGTTCCTACTAGCAGTAGTAGTAGTAGTACAACTGTGGTACACTTGATGGTCAAAATACTATTCATCCGGTCCTCACAGTGAAGTGACAACACCGCACACGACACTAGTCCAGCGAGGCGGGCGTGTTCGGGTTACCAAAGTCAGCCTCACCACATGCCTTTATGCGATCATCACCGCCACAGACAAAGACATTGGCGCCTCGCCTCGTCTCCCTCTCCGCTCCCATAGCACCACTCCATCTCCATCTCCTTCTCCGTCTCCGTCTCCTCTCCATCTCACTGTGCCCCCGTGTACCGTTGCCTCACTCGCCTCCCCCAGTACCACTTTTCCCTCGCTAGCCGCTCCAGCACCGACATCCTTCTCCCTCGTAAATCAAGCCCCCTTCCAAACTCCACCATGGCCGAACGCGAACCGCGCAGCATCCATATGAGCCGCGATTGGAGCAATCTCCCCAGTGACATCCTCGACCTCTGTTGTTCGTGTATGGATATGTTGACCGCCCTGCGGCTGGCTGCATGCTCGAGGGACATGCACACGGCCATCGTCAAAGCGAGGCCTAAGCTTTCAAGACGCCTTGCTTGTCGCTATCCGGTCTTGCGAAATTGGCTCACCATGATACGGAGGCGTGCACGATGCCCCTCGACTTCAATCCGATCTCCATTAGCGAAACTTCTTTGCGGGTATGTAGTGTGTCGCCGTACATCATTTCCCTCGACATCGATCCGATCACCATCGCCCGAAACTTCTTGGCAGGTATGTACTGGGTCGGCATGAACTCCCACTGGATGGATGCCTTCAGAGAACACGGTAAAAAGTTGGTGCTCGTGAACTTCCAGACCTCCCATGAGATTATCCTTCCTCCGTTGGATTATATAGAGTATTACCATCGCGGTCCAAGTCATCTAGATTACTACGTCAGTTGGACGGACCTTGTTTTGCAGAAGATTGTAATCTGCCAAGTACCCACACGACATGCGAATTACACAGACTTTAAGCTAATTGCCTTGTTCGACCGCGAACTCGCTTATCTTTACGTCGGTGCCTTTTTTAGCTGGAGACAACTCGGCTCGCAGTGGATCATCGTCAAAGCTGATACAATGCTATTGAACACAATGGCATCATCTACGCGATCGACAAAGCAGATGGCACCACGTATTGCTGGGACGGCGCGTGTAAGTTGTTTCCGTCTCATGTTAATGATGACGCCATGAGACTGTTTGAACTTTTTGTGATGATTGGCATATCCCTGTTTGAGCAGAATTTGAGTTGTTTTAAGCACATTTTTATTCTTTTCACAAAAGGAAGACATTATTATGCATTTCTTTGAACATGATTCATGCGACAACACTCAGAGCATCATATATTATACCTAAATAGTTTATCCCACTACATCTAAGTCTCTCAACGTGCAACTATGCCAACTAGTCGTGCTACCATGCGTGCGAAAATACCTACAGTAACATGCACCATGCATGCTACTCATATTCAGTAATATTTCACAACTACGTATTTTAGTTTCAATTCTCATATTATTAATCCAAATACTAATGTTGTATTTCACCAAATCTCACTAGAATATTGTAACCAACTCCCCCAGCAACGCTTGGGGTATCATCTATAGAATAATACACTTCCATTGCACGGAAGAAGCGAGGTGATACCTGATGGGCCAATGCCATAGTCCGCCAGAAATAAGTTGGGCCGAAGGCTAGTTCTCTCTCCTATGAGGGGTTTTGGGTTTTGAAGTATTTCATAATATTGTATAATTAGAGGAAATGGATACGATGTTTATAGAAGAATTAAGTTAAAAAATCTTAAAGATAATTAAAAAATTAAAAAATAATTATATCGAGGTTATAACAAAAATGAAGTTTTTTTTGAGGAACAAAAAAAAATGAAGTTTACCTCAAATAATTTGTATAAATATACTTTATGAAAATCTATAGAAAGCAACTAAGTCTAGAATTTTTTTTTGACGTCAATAAAAATGTCCCTAACCAACCTAAATGTCGGGCAGACATGTTAATCGACTAAGAGATTGCTCATGCTATAAAAAGGTTAATTAAGATAAAAGGGGTCCAAATAAAACCCAAAATATCCACAAAATGACTTAATATAATTGCTGACATTAAAATAAAATAAAATAAAATATTGGGATGTTACAACAAAGAGGTATCCGAGTCTATTTTTCTTGTTCCTAGGATGATGGTGGTCTACGTCATTCTTCTCCAGCGGCTTCTTCAACAACAATTGACATGACGATAGTCAGTGACCTGGCAAGCACAACGGTCACCATGGATATATGTTTATGTTCTAATTTGTCCTTGGTGTATGTTGGTGGAGGCAGCTGTATTCTCTCTGTATATGTCCATGTTTGTACTCGTATGTGCACGTTGTTCTTACTCCCTTCGTCCAAAAAAACTTGTATCAAAATGGACAAAAAGGGGTGTATCTAGAACTAAAATACATCTAGATACATCCCCTTTTATTCATTTTAATGACAAGTATTTCCGGACGGAGGGAGTACATCTTAACTGAGATGTGTCTGACGGGGGCTATGAGCAGAAGTCCTCCAGCTCCGTGCTCCGTAAACTCCAGATGTAAAGCTGAGCAGAACGTTTTTTATGTGAGAAGCTAGCTTCAAGAAGTTGTGACAACCCGTAGTGTTATTTTGGTGGAGTTTGAGAAGCTGAGAAATCGATGCTCCACGGAATCCTCTAAAACACGGAGTGAACTGAAATTACAAGATGTGCCACCGCCAAGTGAAGAAAAACGTTTCGTCTAACCTCTCTCCTCTCTTCTTTCCTCGTCAGAACAGCCTCGTGCTTTGTTCCTGGAACAGAAAACGGTCTCTCCTACCTTTTTGGGCTGCCAACCTGCCTCCAAGCCGGCCCAATATGGTGCAAGACAGCCCAACAGCCGCTGCCAGCCCAAAGTTGCGAGAGAGAAGCTGATTCAGCTGCCGAACGAACCGGGATTGCTAGATGGAGTGAGAAGCCAGGCTGAGGAGTTGAATCTTCTTCGGAGTTGGGAGAGTTGGGAGAGGTTCAGAACAGGCCCATATATGTCTTTCACAAAAGAAAACCCGATCTCCTATAGAAGAAGCACCACCTATGTAATTGAGAGAGACTCAACAGTTAAGTACATCATCATGGTCTGTATTTGGTACCGGCTGAACCTCATGAACAATTTTTGTGTCCTTTTTTGCACGCTAAATATTGTGTCATTTTGTTTGCATTCTGCTTGTGTATTTTTACCCAGTAGCTTATCGGTGCATCTTGGCATTGTGACAATTGGGACATGCCAGTCCTTTTTCCCGAGAAGGTTAAAATCCCGGTCTCGGCATCACATCACACAACCATCTTTATTTAACTTGATGCAAGACAACAAAACCAAAAGTCATGAATTTAACACATACAACCAAGTTGTTGTATCGCAGCAACGGCTACAAGATGGTATAACTGTCCTTGCACCGATGTCGTCATGTTCAGCCATAGACGGCCATGACAATGATTTTCACCCTAGGTGTAAAGGCCAACCAATAAAGGCCAAAACATTAGCAAAGAAACAATACCATCAACAAGGTAACGGCACAAATTCATCACTGCTGAGCCCGACCATCAAAGATCAGAGCAAGAGTTCCCCCTATCCCCCATGGAGCGGTGCTCCAATCACAATTTTTTCTAACATCCTCTTCCGAAGGCATTACATTTTCTGACATATATTTTTCCAAGCAATTATATCTACAACCAGTTAGTCACTGATTCACTAGCTAGTCATCATACTTGAATTGATCTGCATGGCATCAATGTCCTATGCAAACCAGAGCAAGTTGCGCACTATCACTTTGACATTCGTACTGTCACCACTCACAAGTTATATAGCGTTGCTTGTCAGTGAGCACTAGAAACCTCTTCCTACAAGCTTTACAGAACTGATATATCTGCCATTCGGCATACAAGATTGATTATGCCATTCATCGTTTTTTCCTTTCTTTTAGGCAAAAGCAGACGCCTTCACGTTAATCTAACAAATAATGAAAGGGGAGCAATATCTAATGAGGACTAGCAAGTCATCTGTAGAAAGCAAGTATCCAAGCAAACAACCAGTTTAGATACCGAATGGGTGGATGGAACAAGACAAGATGATCAAGGAAGAAATTGAGCCTCTGCCACCATATTATTGGCTAGTGCAGCAATGAAATCTGCTTGAGGTCACCTCAGGGCTCACCTCAGGACAGGAGGCTAAGAAGAGAAACAAATCCATCGCCCTCACCAACCCCTGTAAAGCAGATGAGGTGGCAGGGAAGCAATCCTCTCATACACATTTCCGGTTTTGAAAACCTACTGACAAGTTTTCAAAAATGAATTTTACAGTTGCAGACATCAAATGACAACATGGTCACCGAATATGCCGCCCGTAGAAAGTGTAGATGCCGAAATGCCAGGCCATGAGGTCTCATGCATGGCTAGCCCCGTAGGACGTGGCTGCAGACCTGACGGACACTAGCTAGGTTGGACTAGACACCGAGTCACACCCATCCACGACACCAACCCGGCTACACTGGTCGATCACACCCATGGATTTGGCAGGATACGTTGCTGCCGCGCCTGCACGCAACGAGGAGATATCGGCAGAATCCACTGGCCGGCCGACGAGAGCCTGAGACCAAGCTCGGTGTGGTCATCTCGGTTTGATGTCCCGGCCGTCGCGCGCACATGCATTGCTGCACCTGCACCTGCACGGCGGGAAGGCGAGTGGAGATGGAGATCTAGGAGTGCTGCCACCGGGCTGGCCACTACCGGGATCAGAGACAACATACATGGGCGTGCCTGGTGCCGCAGTAAAATCCGCAGATGAAAATGGCTGGTCGGTGGGCGGGCGCCGGGCAGGCCTGGACAAAGCTGGGGGTCGCGGTGGTGCACGGGCAAAAGGCGCATCATCTTGGTGCAACTGCCAAAACGTTCATGCATGGTCCGAGCTGGGCACCATCCAGCCTGGCTAGTAGCACAATAATACGTCTCGGTGCGCCGATGGGTTCCATGCCGATGCCGTGCACACATCCAGCAGACGCGCGCACCGATGGATGGATCAACGGCGATGGGACCTGGGCGCACTTGGCTCTAGCTTAGACGGCGTGTGCCAGTCTCTGCGCGCGTGTCAACACTGGAGGCTGGCTTTTGTTTCTTCCTCCCAATCGCAGATCGATACATAATGTCATCGTTGCTCGTACGCGCACAACTCATGCAGTTTGTGAGCAAGAAGAGGGGGCCGCGAGTCATACGGCAGGAGATACGGATGGCCGGCTTCCGGTTATGGACATTGCCGTCTCTCCCGTGGTGTCTGGTTCTTGCGGCGGTGCACACGTACACCGATTGCCGGAGCGGGCGAATCTCTTTTACAACGACTAAACTTGGTGACGGAAAAAAAATTCCACGGGGAAAAAGGTCGGCGAGCCTTCCTTCACCGAAAGGGATAGACAGTCCGGACCACACTTCCTGCTAGAGGCTACAAGTAAATTAAGTCGATTATACGGTCAGAGATATTGAAAGGATGGTCGTCCGTGCTCAAGAGATATAGGACTATATATTATATAGTTTGAAAAAAGAGATATAGGACTACCGTTTTATTGCCATCTAAGGGCATCTCCAACACAAGCCCTCGGAACAAATACCACAAATGTCCATGGACACGTCCGGGATGTGTCCACGGTACAGGAGGAAGTCATCCAATACTATTCTTCAAAATTTCGTTATTTGTCCGTCTCGTTAGGCTAGGCATTTTATCAAACACTTCTTGTGCACTTCTGTACGTGGACGCACACGCACCCACGCTGCTGGATGCATCCGTGCATGTACACTCTCATGAGAATGTTGGCCTACCGGCGGTGTGCTAGCTTGCCCACTTGCGGTGACGTTGCCGGAGCCGTGGCCACGTCACTGTCATGGAATGATGGGTCGCCGGAGCCGTTGTGAAGGGCTGACACGAGCAAAGCTAGCACACAAGCAGCTGGATGCATCCGTGCATGCACGCTGACGGGTAGGGCAATCGTTGGTGGAGGTGGAGCCGGAGCCGCCAATGATGGCGAGGGCCGCCGAGCCTGCCCCTGCCATACGCAGGTTGATGTTGTACTCCGCGAGGTCCACCCGAGAGCGAGCGGCGTCGAACGGGGGGAGGGGCACCGTGTCCCCCAAGATGGTGCGGATGGTGTCGAAGCGGCCATCGAATCCGTGAAGGAACTGCATGGTGAGGTCCGGATCAGAGACCGGGTTGCTGGTGCCCGCGAGGCCATCTGCAAGGTTCTTGAGGCGGCGGGGGTAGTCGGAGACGGTAAGATCCCCTTGCTTGAGGTTACGGTACTGGCGGGTAAGATGGAGGTAGAGGGCACCTTGGTTTGTGAGGAAGTAGTCAAGGATGCGTTTCCATGCCGTGTAGGCTCTGGTTGCGCCGCCCATGATGAGCTCGAGCAGGAAGTCGGCGAGGGTGAAGTAGATCCAGAGAATGAGCCGGTTGTTGACGGCGAGCCAGGGCGCATCGGGGTTTGGACATGGTCCTGGACGCGGTATTGCAGCATAACACAGGTAAAGAAAGTTCACCACTTGATGTAACAGTGCTCGGCAGGATTGAGTATGAAATGGATATGGTTGGAGATGTGATCATTGTGGAAATTTTGAAGGAGAGGGTCCGCCGGCGGTCAAACCGCGAGAGGGACGACGGGCATGGGGGCAAAAGAGGCAGCGGAGGTAGTGGAGGAGAGGTCCCTGGAGGCGAGGACTGGGGAGCGGACGAGCTGGCGGCTGCATCATGGGAGGGAAGCTCGCCGAAGATGTCCTCAAGCCCATGGGGACCGATACCAAGCTAGAGGGAGAAGTAGACGCACTGTACTGTTGTATTAGCTGTGTTACAGGGGTGATATAGAGGTGATAAAACCCGTCCAAGAATGCCGCCCCCAAGGGGGTAACGACACATGAATGCCGCCGTCATCCGATCAACTGATCTAGGGTTTCCCCTGGAGGTATTGGGTGGGTTCACCTCGATGATGCCTTCATGAAGGAAACGATGATAAGAGCATCGTCATCACCGGCTCCGGCCAATGACCGAAGACCAAGTTTTCACCCGGATCCATTCCAAGAAATCCACCCGACAACACGTGCCTTTGTCTCGACCGCCTTCAAAGCCCAGATCTAGCCTCCTAGATCCGGCGACCAACCGCGATAACAAGGTGCCATAGGAGCCATGGCGCACTAGCCACTACACGAATGTGCCACCTGCTGGAGCACGAGGAGGGCTCCCACCCCACTCGCCAAACCGCGAGAGCCGCCGGGATGGATCCCGCTAGCTCATCACCGTCTCGATCTGAACCAATCCGTGGCCAAACCACGAGATCGCCGATGCAGATCCGCCTTGGATAGGGACTACACCACGCCATGCCGCTGGAAGCTCGAGCTTCACTCGCCGCCACCTTCCCGGGCCGCCGCCCCGGGATCCAGCCGCCGCCGACAGGACGCGCCGCCCGCGTGCAGCAGGCCGAAGGAGCCCCCCCCCCCCCAATCAAGATCTGACCGAGAAGCTGACCACGGCCGCCCCATGCCGCAAGACGCCCGCTGGCCGCGGATCTGCAGCCCACCAGCGCCTCGCGCGAAGCCGCCATCCGGCCCTGGGCGCATCCGCGCGCGCCGCCACTGCATGGCTGCGCATCCGCGCGAGGGCGCTGCCGCGCCACCCACACCGTGCCAAAGGGAGGGCCGCCGCCACCGACGCCGGCCGGGCTTTGCCCGACGGCGCGAGCCGGCGGCGGCGGGGAGAGGGAGGGGACGGGGAAGGGTTGGAGGCGGCGGCGCGTGGGTTCGCTCCCCCGCTCGCGGGAGCGGGCTGGGCGAGATTCAGACCGGTTCCTACAATCTAGAAAATACAGTACAACAAAGGTACATATAATATGGATATATGTACAACACGCTAATAATGCGGACTTGCAGACGGGTCCGAACCCCGTAAAGCATTCCAAGTTTGCTACCACTTTACCATAAAGACATTTGAGGGATACCATTGAATGGCAAAAAATGTCTAGACCCTCGCATAGGACATATACGCGCAATTTGAGAGTCCGCCCTAGGTAGGGCATAGGTGCTACTCATGGTATTTTCCTGCTAGAGTATGAACATGAGCAAAGCAGAAGCTGAGTTCACAGGATCAACAATATGCACAATCTTGCTTGGCAGAATCACAATATTTGTATTGCCACTTTTCCTATTTCATTGAATTTTTTGATCATTAAAGTGACGGTCGCTTTAGTTACTCACCACAAAGCCGAGTTTCATGAAAAGAGCAAAAGGCGCCCATGCATCTGTGCTGTATGCGGAATGGCTGGAGAGGAACCAAATGCAGGGGAACAAGGCCGCCCAATTAAAGAGGTCGCCAAAATAAAAGCACTGGTTAACCAACACTTAGCATATACTCCTACACAGTACTCAGACTCTAGATTTGTTTTTCTGGTTGTATTTCCGAATTTTGACCAGCAGCTGCTATAGCTGCCTTGTTCAGTTGCATTGCCTTCCAACAGCTTATTAGTTCCATCGGGTCCAGGACGTACTGATGTTTTGATGTCACTAATGTCAGGATAAAAGTGACGATTTGTACGATTTCTCCAAAAGAGATGTGACAACTTTTCAGATTCTTGTGCCTCTGCACTCGAAATTATACCCCGGTTATGCTTATCCATAAACCATAACATGACACTGATCCAATCCTTAAGTATATCAAACCACCAAGCATTCGCTCTCAAGTAACTTGACGTTAGTGTTGTAGTGCATGGTTGCATTCAAACATGTTTCAAAAAGAAAGAAAAAACGATTGCTAGGATCATATACTCTCCGCAATCTTGTCTCCGTGACATACATGAATTAAGAGCATCTCCAGCCGCGCCCCCAGGAAGGCCTCTCAGGCATTTTTTTCGCGCCGGCGTTGAAAAACAGTCGGTCGGCGTCCCTAGGAGCTCGATTTTCGCCCGGCTGAGCGAAATCGGCCGGCGGACGACCTGACATCGAACTCCGGCTACTGAGCGCCTGGGGCGCCGGAGCGAAGTGGTTCTAAGCGCGAAAAAAGCAGCGGAGCGGCCAGCGTCGTGACACAGCGCGATCGTCTTCGCCAAACGCCTCGGTTCCCGCTGGGAATCAATGGCAAGGTTGCCGTCGCCGGTCAGCCTTGCCATTGATTTCTCAGGCGACGCGTCACGGGACGGCGCGCCGACGCCTCCACTCCCTCGCGCGCGTACACACGTGCGCGACGCGGCTATATAAGCCGATGGCCTCGCCCTTTGTAGCCACACCAGCCGCCCAGCCCTCGCCGCCGCCGAGCCTTCCCTCTCCCTCTCTCGAGCGCCGCCGAGCCTTCCCTCTCCCGAGCGCCGCCGCCCACCCCCTCCCTCTCCCTCCCCTCCCCGATGGCCGAGCGTTTCCCCGGAGACGAGGCGGCGGCTAATGACTTCGGCCGCCGTTCGCTCCGCGAACATGAGTCCCGACTCCTGTTCCAGGCGAACATCCCGGCGCCGCCGGACATGCGCGCCGGGCCGACGGGCTGGAGGCTCAGCAATGGGGGAGTGCCAATTGCCCCGTTGCCCGACGCCGTCAACAAGCCATCGTACTTCGCCGACGAGGTCGAGATCGTGCGTGCCTCCCTGTCGGAGTAAATGACCACGGGTAGCCTAGCGGGCTCCCCCTGGGGCTTCTGAAAAAAATTACAAGCCAATCCAGCCATCCAACATCCAAGACGCAGGGCCGCCTTCCCCGGCGGTGACCCTCGGCCGGTGTCGAGGCGGCCCGGCTAAACCTGGGAAGAAGGCCACAGAGGGCGGCTCATGAGCCCGGCTACCAAAACCCGACTCCACGTGGCCACCACGAAGGCCAACTCCAAGAAGCCGACCACCCGGCAGCGGCTAAGGCCGCACCCTCGAAATCTGCACCCACATAACGGTGATGGGGCGGGCGTGGCTACGGTGAAGCCTACCACCCGGCATCCCGGAGCGCTGGCACAAGGCGCCCGACGGGCGGCCGTCACCCGTCCGGCGCGACACTGTTACCATGCTGACCATGACGTCACCCACGACAGGTTGTCAGTACGACCCGCAGGCGGCGGGCCCCTCCGGTCACAGAGATGCCCGAAGGAGGCTCGGCCTCCCCCAGTCGGCCTGAGATATGGCCGGCTTCCCATAGCCGGCTTGTTCCCTCCCTCGAAGGAAGCGCCTCATTAAGGAGACAAGACGGGGTGAGGCTACAATGATTGCCGCCAAGGCGGCAGCACTGTAGCCATGCTTACCCCGACAAAGCCCTCGTCATCAGGATTGAGGCAACAGTAACCAGCCCCCAACAAGGCCCTCAACGGTGGGGCCAGCTTGTCGCCCAAGAAGCCGCCAGTCGGCGGGCCCCAGCGGCCGGCGAGGAAGCCGGCGAGCGTAGACACTGACGGCTAGGGCCCGCGCCCAGCCGGATTACCATTGTACCCCTGGGGGGTAGGCCTATATAAACCCCCCAGGGCACCCATGCAAAGGGTTGATCTCTTAGAGTTTTAGACACCACATAGAGTGAAGAGGAGAGCTAGCCGTGCCCTTCTTCTTCCTTTCACCGAACAACTCAAGGAGCCACTTGTAGCCACTCGTTCATCTAGTGATCATGCGGAGACCCCGCAGAGCAGCAGTAGGGGTGTTATCTCCACGGAGAGCCCCGAAGCTGGGTAAGATTCGCCGGCGTGCATGTCTTCGCCTCATCCCGTTTCTAGGCACCGGCGATGTCTTATTGGCTCCCACTATGATTAGCCACCCGTTGGCATATGTCGCACCTACCACCCGACATTTGGTGCCCACCGTGGGGCCCAGTGCACCGTCGTCCGGAGACCTGCTCGGGCGGGAACCCTCTTCCTCCCCTGGCGTAGCCAGCCCGCACGCCGATGGCGCTTGCCCGACAGCGATGCAAGGCGTCGGCTGACGCTCAAGGGCGAGCTGCCTCGCCGACTTTCTTGGCGAGGCTCGCATCTCCGACGAGCCCGCATCCGACGCGGGCACAGGCTGCCTCGAGAGCCACCTCGTCAGGCTCCTCGACCAACTCCGCGTTTCCAGCAAGCCCGATGTGGATTTGGAGTGGGTTGGCTCCACCGACCCGATGCTTGTCGACTTCGACACGGCATCGCTCGATGCTTTCCCCACCAATGTCGTGATCTTAAACGACCCGCTCCCCCAAGCCGACAGCTGCGGCAGCGCCGTCACCGAGGTGCTGGTCATCAGTCACGGCGGCCCCTCTGGCGAGAACGCCCACGACGCCCTGCAAGTGGCGCTGCACAATGTGTCCGCCCCTCTCCCGGCTGACGCCGACGCCGAGGCACCTTTGGAGCGCGCTACCGCCCACGCGCAGAGGGCCGGAGGATAGCTTCCATGAGACGCCTCACCGAGGCCCACCAGCGCGAAGTCGACCGCGCCGCCTTTGGCATGCCGCCTCCCGACGGGCCGAGCCGAGTCGGCGTCGTCAAGAAACGCGGTGCGGTCATCGCCGACATGCTGGGAGTGGACCGCCCAGTCTACGCCACGCCCCTCGAGAACCTGCGCGCCGCCCAGGCGGCCGTAGAAGAGCTTAACGAACTGGGGCCCGACGAGCTCCCCTATATGGCTAGGCGCATCCAGCAACTGATTGGAGCGGCCGCAGAGCGGAATGAAGATAGCGCCCGTGCCGGAAGCCCTCCCCCGCGCCGAGAGCACGGCGCGACGTCACGCACGCCGACTGTGGGCAACGCCCGCGCACGGCGAGAAAAGGAGCCGACTGCCAGCCGCAGCCGAACCCGGATCTCCATCGAGCGCGACGCAGAAGGCCGTCCTCGAGCCGTGGAGTGGCGAGGCAACCTGCCCCTCCTCCGCCTCGCGGGAAAGATATCCCACCCACGCCGCATCACGCATCGACTCTCGGCCGACTAGGCCGCCGCTGGCGAGTCGGGCGAACGACGCCCGCCACCGGATCGACCGCCCTAAGCGCGATCCTGGCGTTGGAAGAAGAAGACGGCGATGTCGGTCCGCCTTGCTTCGCCCCGCATCCGCGACGAGCCCTTCCCTAAAGGGTTCTTGCTCCCAAGAGACACGCCCAAGTACAGCGGCTCTGTGAAGCGGAGGATTGGCTGATCGACTACTCCACCGCCTTTCAAGATAGCGAACGGCAACAAAGCGCTGCGGTGAAATATGTGCCCCTCATGCTTCGAGTGGCAGCGCGAACCTGGCTCAACAGCCTCAAGCCAGACAGCATCAACAGCTGGCTAGACTTCACCGAAGCCTTCATCCGCAACTTCACCAACACCTACAAGCGGGCTCCCAAGCCCAGGCAGCTCTCCTTGTGCGTACAAGGACCCACTGAGTCGACTCGCGACTACCTCACGCGTTGGGCCGAGCTCGGCAACTCCTGCGAGGGGGTGCACGAGGTTCAAGCCGTAGAGTACTTCACCGCCGGGTGCCGAGAAGGCACCCTCCTTAAGCACAAGCTTCTCTGCGACGAGCCGACTACCCTCGACGAGCTACTAGTCATAGCGGACAAGTACGCCACCGCTGACTCCTCGATGAAGAGCGAGCTTCGGGTAGACGCCTCCGGGAAGGTACTCAACCCGGCTCCCAAAACGCCGGCTGGCGACTCCAGCCGACGTCCGTACCAGAGCGACAACAAGCGCAAGGGCCCAATGCCGCCTCAACCCGGTCGGCGGTGGCCATCGTCGAAGACGAGCAACCCGAGGCGGCTCAGCCAAGAAGCCGAAGGGCGGCAGGCCGGCTTGGCAGCCGGCTTTCTCCTACGAGCAAGCCCTCGACGCCCCATGCAAGTTCCACAGCGGCGCGAAGCCGTCCAACCATACGACCCGAAAATGCCACTGGCTCACCCGAATCACCAAAGGCGAAGGGCTGGTGCCGCCTCCGCTAGCTGGACAGCCGCCTCCTGCTCCTCAACAGCCGGCCGCTCGACCAGCAGTCAGGACCATCCAAGACGAGTTCCCCAACGAGCATGCCGCCTACGTCGTCTTCACAAGCCAGCCCGAAGACCGGCGCAGCCGGCGCCGACAGCACCAAGAAGTCAACGCGGTCGCCTCCAACAACCCCGAGTACATGCACTGGGTCGAGAGGCCCATCACCGAGCCGGGCCGATCACCCAGAGGTGATGCCGTCCCCGGGCTCTTATGCATTGGTTTTGGAGGCAACCCTAGCAACGGACATGCTTGCTGCCCGATTCTCCCGCGTACTGATAGACGGCGGGAGCAGCATCAACATCCTGTACCGAGACACCATGGAGAAGCTGAACATCAAGGCCAAGCACCTCATGCCAAGCCGGACCGTATTCCATGGCATTGTACCCGGCCTGTCCTGTTCGCCAATCGACAAGATCAAGATAGATGTTCTCTTTGGAGACAAGGATCATTTCCGCCGAGAAGCAATATGGTTTGAAGTGGTGGACCTTGAGAGCCCCTACCATGCGCTTCTTGGCCGGCCTGCTCTAGCCAAGTTCATGGCCGTACCCCACTACGCCTACCTCAAGATGAAGATGCCAAGTACCAAGGGCATCATCACCATAGCCGGCGATTACAAGAAATCCTCCGAGTGCGCTGCAGCCAGTAGCCGGCTGGCCGAGTCCCTTGTGGTCGCTGAAGAGTAGAAGATGTTGGACCAAGTCGTGGCCATGGCCGGCAAGCAGCCAGCCCTGTACCCCGACCCCAAGGAACGTGATGCCCAAGGTTCTTTCCAGCCGGCCAAGGAAACAAAGAAGATACCTCTGGACCCAGGGCACCCGGAAAGGTTTGCCGTCATTGGGGCAAACCTGGACGACAAATAGGAAGGCGAGCTCATTGATTTCCTCCATGAGAATCGGGACATCTTCGCATGGTCCCCCAAGGACATGCCGGGTGTTCCGAAGGAATTCGCCGAGCACAAGCTACATGTCCGAGCGGACGCCAAACCAGTCAAGCAGCCCCTCCGCCGGCTGTCGGAGGAGAAGAGAAGGATTGTAGGAGAAGAGATAGCCCGACTCCTCGCGGCCGACTTCATAATGGAGGTGTTCTTTCCGGAGTGGCTTGCCAAACCGGTGCTCGTTCTGAAGAAGAATAACAAGTGGCGCATGTGTATAGACTACACAAGCCTCAACAAAGCCTGCCCCAAAGATCCTTCGCCTTGCCCAGGATTGATCAAGTGATAGACTCCACAGCCGGATGCGAGCTACTGAGTTTCTTGGATGCCTACTCAGGCTACCACCAGATAAAGTTGGACCCGGCTGACCGCCTGAAGACCGCCTTCATCACGCCATTCGGAGCTTTCTGTTAGCTGACTATGACATTCGGCTTGAGAAATGCCGGTGCCACTTTTCAGCGTTGCATGCAAAAATGCCTCCTCAAGGAACTCGGCAGAAATGCCCACGTCTATGTAGACGATATCGTGGTGAAGACGGAGAAGCGCGGCACTTTGTTAGAAGACCTCAAGGAAACGTTCAAGAACCTGCGCCGGTTTCAGATCAAGCTCAACCCCGAGAAATGCGTGTTCGGAGTGCCAGCCGGCCAGCTTCTAGGCTTTCTGGTCTCCGAACGCGGCATTGAATGCAACCCAGTAAAGATCAAAGCCATTGAAAGAGTGGAGATTCCCACCAATCTGCGAGACATCCAGAAGTTTACCGGGTGCCTGGCCTCCCTAAACCGCTTCATCAGCCGGCTTGGAGAAAAGGCTCTCCCCCTCTACCGAATCATGAAGAAAACCACTCACTTCGAGTGGAACGACCAAGCCTACCAAGCTTTTCACGAGCTAAAGAAGATGCTTGCCACGCCGCCTGTCTTGGCGGCGCCGACAGAGAAAGAGCCCATGCTCCTTTACATTGTCGCCACTAGCCGGGTGGTCAGCGTCGTCATCGTGGTCCAGCGCCCAGAAGAAGGCCGAGCTCAGCCAGTCCAGAGACCGGTGTATTACTTAAGCGAAGTACTGTCCACCTCGAAGCAGAACTACCCGCATTACCAGAAGATATGCTATGGCGTGTTCGCCGCCAAGAAGCTGAAGCCATACTTTCAAGAGCACCCCATCACGGTCGTATCCACCGCCCCGCTCGCCGAGATCATAGGCAGCCGGGACGCATCCGGCCGGGTGGCAAAATGGGCCATTGAGCTGGCCCCTTACACGATCTTCTACCAGCCCCGCACCGCCATCAAGTCCCAAGCATTGGCCGACTTCCTCATCGACTGGGCCGAGACCCAGTACCTGCCGCCGGCTCCCAACTCCACTCATTGGCGGATGCACTTCGACGGGTCCAAGATGCGCACCGGCTTGGGAGCCGGCATCATCCTCACCTCTCCCAAAGGTGACAAACTTCGAGATACACATTGCAAATTCACTTTGCCGCCTCCAACAATGTGGCCAACGAGGCGCTCATACACGGGCTCCGGCTAGCCAAAGAGCTCGGCATCCGCCGGATCCCGTGCTATGGCGACTTCGGATTTGGTGGTCCATCGATCATCCGGTGGCCGGACGCCAAGGGCATAAACATGGCAAGCTACCGCTTCCTCGTTCAAAGAAATCAGCGGGTACTTCAAAGGATGCGAGTTCCTCCACGTGCCACGGGCCGACAACGAGCAAGCAGATGCCCTGGCACGAATAGGCTCAACTCGACAAGCTATACCAACCGGCGTCTCTCTCCAACGCCTCCTCAAGCCGTCTATCAAGCCATCTCCAGAATCCGACTCTATCTTCGTGCCGCCCAACCCCGGCGCAGCCGGATCCGGCTTGGGGAGCCAAGCAGGCGGCCCGTGGACTTTGATAGGCGGCTCGGGGACTGCCATAGTCGCACCTGGCCTGGGGCTTCAGAACCCGGCCCGGGGACTACGGTAGTCGGCCCGGGGACTGCATCAACACCACAGGCGGTGGCCAGCTCCAGCTCTTCACCACCCAGCCCACCCTCCACAGTTGCGATGGCCGTGTTGGCTATAGAAGAAGTCACAGCTCCATCATGGGCCCAGCCCATCCTCAACTTCCCGGTGAATGCAGAACCGCGGCGACGAGATTGCGGCAAGACAAGTCCAACACCGAAGCGGAGCATATACAATTGCTAACAGAGAGCTCGTCGCAGCGGTGTCACTGGAGTCTTCCAGCGCTGCGTCGAGCCAGAAAAGGGCATAGCAATCCTCAAGGACATTCACCAAAGGCGAATGCGGCCACCACGCAGCCTCAAGATCCCTCGTTGCCAAAGCTTTCCGCCATGGATTCTTTTGGCCGACTGCCTTGGACGACGCCAAGGAGCTGGTCAAACATTGCAAAGGCTGCCAAGTCTTCAGCTCCAAGCAACACCTGCCGGCTTCGACTCAAGATCATTCCCTCACGGCCTTTTGCCGTGCGGGGACTGGACATGGTGGGCCCATTCAAGACGGGCAGGCGGCGGCATGACACACTTGCTTGTCGCCGTGGATAAATTTACCAAGTGGATCAAAGCAAAGCCGATTAAGAAGTTGAACGGGCCGATCGCCATGACATTCATCGCAGACATTACAACTCGATGCGGCGTGCACACCGGCATCATCACCGACAACGACACGAATTTTGCCAAGGGAGCATTGGCGCGTTTACTGCGACGCAGGCATCCGATCGACCTAAGCGTCCGTTGCCCACCTGCAGTCAAATGACCAAGTTGAGCGAGCCAACGGCCTCATCCTTTCCGGCATCAAGCCCCGGCTGGTCGTACCGCTGGAGCATTCAGCCGGCTGTTAGCTCGACGAGCTGCCGGCCGTCCTCTGGAGTCTCCGCACTACCCCAAACAAGTCAACCGGCTTCACCCCTTTCTTCCTTGTATATGGTGCCAAGGCTGTCATCCCAACTGACATCAAGTTCGACTCGCCTCGGGTGACCATGTACACCGAAGCAGAGGCCAAAGAAGTACGAGAAGACGGCGTCGACCTGCTGGAAGAAAGCCGGCTGTTAGCCCTCTGCCAGTCCGCCATATACCAGCAGAGTTTGTGCCGCTATCATAGCCGGAAGGTCAAGCCAAGATCCTTTCAAGAGGGCGACCTTGTGCTCCGGCTGATCTAGTGAACAGCCGGCCAGCACAAGCTCTCGGCCCCTTGGGAAGGTCCCTTCGTCATCAGCAGAGCATTGGGAAACGACTCCTACTACCTAATCGACGCAGAGAAGCCGAAGGCACGAAAGAGAGATGATTCCGGCAAGGAGTCGGAACGACCATGGAAAGCCAACCTCCTCCGAAGATTTTAAAGTTAAAATGCAGTATGTATCACGCTACCTTTTGTACTAAGTATGAGACAATGGGCCCCCCGAGGAGCACTCGGGGACTGCCACCTTTTTTCTATGAAAGACGAGTATCATGCTTATGATTTTGTCATTACACTCTTCCTCCTCGTCCAGCACCGGGTTCGACTAGTCGGCCCGGGGACTGGCCGCCTTGAGTTATTTTTAAAGTTCCACCCGCAGTCAGACAAGTAGTGTGCCGGCACCCTAGCCCTCTCTTGTCAAAAGCCGCAGCTCGAAGAACCGACTGTCCGGCTGGCAAGAGTCGGGAAAGGATGCCCACACGAAAAAAGGCTAAGGACTAACAAACTCGTCTAACAAAAGCCGGCTTCCCCCCATGGCCGACCAGCTACCAGAGTAGCCGGCCGGCCGGCTTCCCATTCCACCTTGCCACAATCCAAGAAAGCTCAAGTACTTGCCTTCCCACAAACAGCCAAGTTCCTCCCCAGCCACAGATCGCAGAGCTTTGTTAGGGAAGGCGGCGACCAAGGGAAGGCGGCAAAGGAAACAACCTAAGGATAAAAAGCAAATTCGAATGGAAGCCAAACACATGCATAATTATATTTACACAAAAGCCTTCGAAAGGCCGGCATTCAACATAGTTTGAATACACCCCCAGTGGGTGGAACTGCGCAAATTTAATAAAAGTTGTTCAAGGAGCAACGGCAGGAAAGCAAGAATGGCAGATCAGGCCAAGGGAGCGACAGGCGAGTCGGGCTGGTCGGCGGAGGCGGCAGTGCTGGCCGGAGGAGTGGCCGGCTGCGGGTCTCGGCCTGATCATCACCCCTGGCAGGCGGTGCGCTCGCGCGCGTCTCGTTGCTGGAGGCACGATCAGGCTGAAGCTGGCTGGTCGCTTCGCTGTCGGGCACGACGTCTTCGCCGCCCTCCTCTTCTTCGTCTTCGCCTTCGTCGCTGGAAGCAATCTCCTCCGCCGAGTCATCGCCTTCCGCCGGGTTCAGCCCGAACCATTCCTCCGGCTGGGCGACGCCGTTGTCATTCACTTCAGGAGCAAAAATGCTTGTGTCGGTATACTCGGCGATAGCCGAGGCGTGTTGGATGATAGCCAGCCGCACCGCCACCAGCTCCTCGTCAGCCTCCTGCCTCCAAGTGCTCAGCTGGCGCAAGCTCAGCCCAGGATACCAGGCCCGAACGAACTACAGCGCCCGCCCGACGCCGGACCGAGCAGCGGAAGCCTTCCAGGCCTTGAAGCGGCCAACCACAACCTCCAGCCAGTCGGCGGTTCGACTGGGGGTACGGGGAATCACCTCACCGGGCCAGAGAGCGGCCAGCACTTGCGCCCCGGCACGCTGAAGCCGGCGGAGCATGCGGTGAGCCGGCTGCAGCCGGGCCTGGATCGCCAAAAGTTGCTCCTCAAGCGTCCGGCTGGCGTCTGGCGCGATCTCAACGCCTGCTTGCCGGCGTGTCTCGCGGTTGTGACACTCCAAAAAATATTCTTTTGGTTTTATTCAAAAAATTTGTTGGGTTTGAAGAAGGTCTTCTAAACCCTTCCAAAAATCTCTCTCAAAAGCTATTTCCCTTTAGCAAATATTTTATTTTTGCATCCCCTTCAACTCTGGTGTTTGGTTTTTAAATTTTTTCTTGATTGCCCTCTTCTCAAAATTTCAAGAAAAATCTTTGGAGTTTATTTTCTTTCAAAAGAAACTCTAGGAGTTTTGCCTCCTCTCCAATATTTGAAACCATTCATGATTTTGCCATGCACCACATGGTAAAACCTTCCCAAAAATCTCTCCTTCCACTTTGGGCAATCCAAACATTCTGTCTCAACAAGTTCAACCCTTTTCTGAATTTTATTTCATTTAATTCTCCTCCCAAATCTTTTCTTTCCATTATTTTGAGCCTAGGTGATTTGCAAAGCAAGTACCTAAATGCATTTGAGTTTGACCTCAAACCAATTCCCCTGGATAGTCCTTGGTACCCACAACCTAGAACAATCAAGATCCACTCCTCTTACATTCAAAATTTTCAAATTTTAGTCTCGCAAGTTTGGACCAGATTTGCCAAATTTGGTGAAATTCATATCTACACTTCTCCAAAAATTCCACAAATATTCAGGCAGCCTCTAGATGCAATGAGAGGCCCCTCCACCAAAAACCAGCTCAAGGAAAAATCCCTATATGCCTAAATCATTCTGTCGAACACCTTGCATGCACTATTACTGTTCATCTTCAGTTAAATTCAGATTTCGATGTCGTCTCCGCCGGAGTTTGATCCACATGCCCACGGTGCACTTGGCACGTTGCTTCGCAGCCCAGCCTGATTGTCGTAGCTTCACACGCGTGCTTGGCGCTGTTCTGGCGTCGGTGGCACCACAGCCCGCTGCTTGGCCGGCGTGTCTTGCGGTGGCAGAACCACCTAGCGGCTGACAGGGAAAAGAACGGCGGCATAACGCCGTTCGACGCCGCCCAAACCTCCTGGTAGCTCCACGTGGCCATTTCCTTGCCAGCGCACGCATGCAGCACCGTCGCCGTGGCACGGCAAGCACAGAGCGTGCTCCCTGCCGCCGATGGGCCCGCGGCGCCCCATTCCGTCGAGCTCGCCCTAAGCAACCAAACCCCGACGCGTTTAGCACCTAAACGGAACCAGGGAACCCCCACG
The DNA here is from genome assembly GCA_021605145.1 of Aegilops bicornis. Taxonomy (NCBI): domain Eukaryota; kingdom Viridiplantae; phylum Streptophyta; class Magnoliopsida; order Poales; family Poaceae; genus Aegilops; species Aegilops bicornis. The sequence goes on along the minus strand of CM038671.1, from coordinate 569,933,205 downwards.
ACGAAGAACCCCGTTCTCGGCAACCGACTCGGGCCGGCTATAAATAGCTCCCCCCGAGCTTGCTCTCGCTCCCGCACACCTCCACCACCTCACTAGTCCTCGCCAAGCCCCTGGGAGGGCCTCGAGGAGCTCTTCTTCCTCGACTCCGGCCGCTTCGTTCCGCCTCGGCCTCCACCTCGATTCACTCCGGTGAGGTCGTCTTCGGCGCCCTAACCTCGTCAGCTACCCACTCATGCTACCACGAGTCTAACCCCCTCCTCAATTCCTCCTCCGCAAAGACTCTCCGACGAGGCCCACGACCACCCGAACCGCCGTCCGCCGGAGCAAGCGTCGCCGTCGACGTGGTACTCGCCGGCGACCACCACCACCACCCACAGACGCGGAATGGCGCCCTGAACACGGAGGTACCCTCCGATCTCCCTGCCTCACCGTGCATCGCCGCCGGCGACCACCGCGGCTCTCGGGCGCCGACGAGCCCCGTCTCCCTCTCTTTTGTTTTTTTTTTCAAACCTGACGGGTGGGACCCGCCCGTCAGCCTCTCTTTTGTTTTTTTTGAATCGTTTTCTGAAAGCGTACTTTGACAAATACGCTTCCACTCTGAACCGTTTTTCTGCACTTTTCTGCTTAGGCCCCTGAGGGTTTTCTGTTTCATTACAGATGGGTCCTTGGACCAAAACCCTTATAACTATTTAACAAAAAGGAATTTTTGAGTGATTCTTTTTCTGTCCTCTTCAAATTTTTGTCTAGTTTTTTATCATATTTATTTGAAAATATATATGGATTGACTTTCTGTGACCCACGGTATTTACGTTAGCGCGTGTATTTTGTGTACCGTAGATACCGAAGGAGGTGACGGAACCGCGAACTTCGCCGAGCTAGACCCCGACTACTCCGAACCAGGCAAGCAATGTTTGAACTTTTGATATGATGAGTGTTTGTGCATGTTTGCATTATTTTTGTATCATGGCACGTTCATGAGCATTTCGATGATAATTTACCTCGTAAGAGTTGAGGCAAATGAGCTCGGTAAATCCATGAGTTGTTGGAAACTTGTTGCATGGCCATGAGTTGGCATGAGTATGGGTAAGATGGCAGTGTTGTAGCATGACAGGCTTAAGCCAGATCGTTGACCCCGTGTCAACACAAATCAGTCAGATTCCCGTCCGTCTTCCCTTTCGTACTACCACCTGTTTCCCGCAAGGGATACGGCTTAGTAAGTTGCAAACCACTTCCTGGTACACACCAAATCGAGAGGCCGGGATGAAGGTTCCATGGCCCTGGATTAAAGCCTTTCATCCGGTCGGGGCATGGGTGTTTCCGGTTGGGACCGAGAGGGGGCACCCCTTAGAGCTGCGTATATAAATTTGATCCCATGCTATTCGAGAGTGTGATCTCCCCGTCTCAAAGTTTTTCTTAAACGCTGTCTAGGGTGGTTCCGGGCAACGTGAGGTATGATGGGTGTGTACTAGCTAGTTGTGTTTCCTCCGAAATACCGTAAACGGAACTAGTCCTTCGTGACTACGGAAATCCGTTGGATGTGGACAATTTTGGTACAAACTCTGCAGAGTCAAAATTCTTGAATTCATCTTATTCATATCCGAGTACCGTGTTCATCTCATCTTGTCAAGTGTCAGTCTCGGTGACAGAAAATCCTGAGAACCATGTGAATGTTATATGTTTATTTCCGGTGAATGGACTAACCCGCTTATGGTCTTGTGATAACTATTTTCCGTGAGCACCGTATCTTGTCAAGTTGTGAATAATGAATTATAAGCCCTTTCTGTGATGTCGCTCAGACATCCGACTGCGGCATTGTTATTATTTACTTCTATTATAAGCCCTTTCTGTGATGTCGCTCAGACGTCCATTGCTGACATTGTTATTATTTACTTTTGTTATAAGCCCTTTACGTGATGTCGCTCAGACGTCCGATCATGCATTGTTATTATTTACTTTTGTTATAAGCCCTTTACGTGATGTCGCTCAGACGTCCATTGGGATTGTTATTATTTACTTTTGTTATAAGCCCTTTTTCGCAATGTCGCCGACGTCCGACTATGGCATTGTTATTATTTACTTTTATTATAAGCCCTTTACGTGATGTCGCTCCGACGTCCATCGCTGCATGCATGTATTTTATTTCAATATAAGCCCTTTTGAGGTGTCGCTTAGACGCCTCGATCGCGGGCATGTTTTACTTATTTGTTCACCCTTCGAGGCGCCGCTCGCATAATTCGATCGGTTTTGAGTTTTATCTTCTTTGGGTTTTCGAGCGGACTACCGCCGATTCCCTTCTTATTTACTTTGCTACGCTGATTAAATTGAGCATTGTTAAAATTAAACATGTTGCATTCACGCATTCATTTGTTATATCTTTTGTCCAAACTGTCTTGCAGTACTTTCAAAGTACTCACACGGCTTGTTGATTTGGCCAGATCTTGTGAAGGCGATCTCATGGATGAAGAGTTCGATAGCGAGTCCGACGCCTAGAGGAATCCCAGTCAGTCTCGTGCGACCCCTGGATTAGTCATTGTGGTATATCCGATTCCGCTACCCAAATAAATTCATCGAGCCTCACCTCGATGCTCGATGAACCGCCAATGCAGTAGTCTTATTAACCACCCCATTGTGTTATTCCACCAACCACTCATATCTCGAGTCAGTAGTATTTCCACCCCATACCATTGTGTCATATCCGCCATCGTGTATAATTATCGGCGTGTTTGTAATAATTGGTTGGACATCTTCAGTCCGACCCTGTAATATTGTAATGCTACTGGCTTATTGTATCAAAGTTTTGTCTACCGGTATGGAGGATTTTCCTCATATTGGACTTCATAGGTCGGTTGCTCAATAAATATTTTTATTGAAAAACCGGTCGTGACAAGCTTGGTACCAGAGCCAATCTGACTGTAGGATGCCACTAGGTGCGATCGCTAATCGGTTATTAGCATAATAGAGCTATTTATTATTTTCACAAATGTATTCAATTTCGATACCAAAGATAAATTTATGATTTGACTACTCAGGATTTTTGCCTACTTTTGTAGATGGTCGGCAACGATCATGCGAGTCACAGATGTTCGCCAACATGCCCGATGGGTTCGTCAAGCTTCTCTCCTTCATCGTCCTAGTCGCGATGGGGCCAGATGTGCGCCCAGTCTTCTCTCTCTCTCATGGTCAATGACCGTCTAACCATGCACCAAGCCGCGGTGGGATTCAAGAGAGGGCGAGTTGAGCGTTACCGGTTCGTGGGGAGAGCCATGCCCACAGAGAAGCATGCACTGCAGATGGCAGCCCGTGAGGCGATAGCTCGTCTCAGGGATATCCTTCCTTCGATGAAGACTCGTCGCTACCGCTACCTGCCATGTCACGTGCCATATACCTGCCACTACGCGTTCTCTTGCCCCGAAGGAGAACGGGACGAAGCTTTTGAGATGCTTATCGAGTATCTCCGAGCTTTGGAGGCAGCCTTCGACAACCTGGTGGACAACTTTGTAGCTGCCCGCATGGACTCAGTCCATGGCTGTGCCGCCAACAGGAGGGAGCTCTGCGCGCAGACCGCCACCGACTTCGCCTCGCCATCGGCATCATTTGCTCCTACTGCTCGCACCGCTACTTTCGCCGCCTACCACGGAGGAGTTCAACCATGTCATTGCGCCTATTCCGGTTCGTTCTGCACCACCCCTCGTGCCCGCTCAGGTTCGAGTTGTCCCGCACAGGGCACCAGCTCCACCAACTCAGCGCAGCGCCTCACGTCTGAAGCCTATCTCCTAAGAGGAGGTTGAGTCCCCAGCCTCACTTCGCCTCACCCTTGGCAGGCCAAGGGAAATCCTTACCATCTCCGACTAAGTACGCTTAGCCGCCATGCGATGTACCGACTTGTATGATATGTTTATATGTAAATAGGCTGTGAGAAGTAGTTTGTTTGCGCATCATGTAGGATCTGGAGGAGTGCACTAGACTAAATAACATGTCGGGATTATGTACGCATATCCTGAGTGATGTATTGTATAATTACTACTTGCGTGTAAGATATGTAATGGACAGTCCTTCTCCGTGCGCAAACGTGTATTCTCTTGAAAAATCTTGGAGCATTTGCAACATTTTCCATCTTCTTGAATTTATTGATTTTTGCTGCTCAATTTCTTCTCTTATGAGTGTTTCAAAATATATCCCCAGAGTGAACTATGTCTCGTCCTTGGACGCACGCCATGCCGACTCCGACAGAGGAAAATTATGGCACACCCCCAGGCAACAATTTCACACAGGGACAGACTAGTCAACAGGACAGTGAAACGACACTTTCCCAAATGTGCCGTCTTTATGAACAAAGTCAGCAGCAACATCAGGAAATAATGAACCAAGTCATCAATATGGGAAATCACCGTGGATGATATCAGCAGCAATCAAAATTATCCGAGCTCTGTAAGACACGCCCCAAACATTTTCTCACACCGACAAACCTCTTGAAGCGGAGGAATGGCTTGAGACATGGAAAGAAAATTAATCATTGCCCAGTGTTCAGATCTTGAGAAAGTGCTCTATGCTCCGCACTATCTCCTTTGGAGCAGCCGCATCGTGGTGGGAAAATTTCCTACACATGCACCCCAACGAAAATAGTATAACATGGGAGGAATTTAAAGAAGTTTTTCGTGGGGCACATATTCCTAAGAGTCTTATGAAGATCAAAAAGAGAGAATTTGATGACCTCAAGCAAAGGACAATGACGGTGTCAGAATACAACAGTCAGTTTACTCTGTTGTCTCGCTACGCCAACGAGGAGCGTATGTCGGAAAACAAAAAGATGGAGAAATTCCTAGATGGTCTGACGCCCGCGCTTAAATGCCAATTGGTCGTACACACCTTTTCAGATTTTCAGACGCTGGTGGATAAGGCCATTACCTTGGAAAATGAGAGACGCAACTTAGAAGATTTCCGCAAGCGGAAGAGGGACCAGACTAATCACGCCTACAACCACCGCAGCAAGACAGATGTTCAGAAAAACTGGACACCCAAGCCCACGACAAGCGTCTCACGCCCAATCAAGAATTTCCATGCAAGGGACAAGGAGTTCACATACCGCCCAGGCGTTACCTGTTACGCTTGTGGAGAAGAAGGGCACTATGCCAAGCAGTGCCCCAAGCCGAGGAACTCGAGCCCAAAGCCGAACAACGGAGGCAATAATAATTCGGCGCCAAAGCGCAACAATTTCAACCCAAATAACAACCACAGGAAGGGTCATCTGAACCACGTAACCAAAGAGGAAGCACAAAATGCCCCAGATATCGTACTCGGTACGTTTCCTGTCAACACAATACCTGCCATGGTTTTATTTGATTCTGGAGCTTCCCACTCATTCGTTTCGAAAAGTTTTGCTTTGCAAAATAAATTTTCGATGCTTCCCTTGGAAAAATCTATGATCGTCAAGTCCCCTGGAATTAAGCAAGTTACCCAGAATTATTGCTGTGGTGTGGTTATCGAGTTTGAAGGATTGAAGTTTCAATAAATCTTATCGTGTTGGAAAATAAAGGACTGGATGTCATCTTAGGGATGGATTGGTTAAACACCAACAAGGGTTTTATTGATCGCTTCAACAGGACCGTAATTCTCACCCATCACCACGGGAAGACCATAAAAGTTTCAGCCAAGGAAAGAAAAATATCCCGGCAACCGAGATTGAACAAGGTGGATATTTCTGAATTAAGCAAGGTTCCAGTAGTGTGTGAATTTCCAGATGTATTTTCCGAAGAGCTACTAGGCATGCCACCAGATCGAGAGATAGAATTCAGCATTGAACTAGCACCTGGAACCGCTCCCATATACAAGAAACCATACAGAATGGCACCATCCGAATTGGTAGAACTGAAGAAGCAAATAAAGGAATTATTGGAAAAAGGGTACATACGAGCCAGTTCCTCACCGTGGGGTTCACCAATTTTGTTTGCCAAAAAGAAGGATGGAACACTGAGATTGTGCATAGACTATCGAGCACGAAACATGGTCACAATCAAGAACAAATATCCGATGCCACGAATAAATGAATTATTCGATCAACTCGCTCAGGCCAAGGTGTTCTCAAAGATTGACTTAAGGTCGGGATACCATCAACTGTAAGTGCGAACCGAAGATATTCCCAAGACAGCTTTCACCTCCGTGACACGGATTGTATGAGTTCACCGTAATGCCATTCGGACTAACAAACGCCCCCGCATATTTTGTTCACCTCATGAACAAAGTATTCATGAAGTTTATGGATAAGTTTGTTGTGGTATTTATCGATGATATTATGGTATACTCCAAAACACCAGAAGAGCACGGTGAACATCTCCGAATTGTACTAGGAGAACTCAGGAAACATCAATTGTATGCTAAATTCAGCAAGTGTGAATTTTGTCTAAGGCAAGTAGGTTTTCTGGGCCACGTACTGACCCAAGAAGGTATCGCCGTAGACCCAGAAAAGGTCAAGGCCTTACTAAGCTGGAAGCCACCAGCCAGGCGTGACAGACGTACGAAGTTTCTTGGGAATGACAGGATACTACCGGAGGTTTATTGAAGGAGTCTCCACCATAGCAAAGCCAATGACACAACTACTCAAGAAAGATAGGAAGTTTGAATGGACGGAAGCTTGCGAGAAAAGTTTCCAAGAACTAAAAAGGAAACTGACGACAACACCAAGATTACTAATTGTGCGGATATACACAAAAATTTTGAGGTATTTTGTGACGCATCTCGAAAGGGCCTCGGGTGCGTGTTGATGCAAGAAGGCAAGGTTGTCGCATATGTTTCAGACAACCATAAGCATGAGGAAAATTATCCTACACATGACCTGGAATTAGCAGCAGTTATTCATGCACTCAAGGAATGGAGACACTTCTTACTCGGTAATCGTTGTGAAATATACACGGACCACAAAAGCCTCAAGTATATTTTCACACAACCAGAACTCAATTTACAGCAGCGACGCTGGTTGGAATTAGTAAAGGATTATGATGTTGGAATCCACTACCACCCAGGCAAAGCAAATGTTGTAGCAAATGCTCTGAGTCGGAACCCCAGTCCGGACGACGACATCTTGCCAAACTTGAGACCTGAATTCCAGCAGGAATTCGCAAAGCTCAATCTGATGGTGGTCACCAAAGGCAGTGTGTCGAACTTAGAGTTACAGCCTACCCTAATAGAGAAGGTTAAAGAGGCTCAACGTGGACACCCCAACATTGAAGGCATAAAATGGAAGATGAAGTTGGGCAAGGCCTCAGAATTTGTTATTGATGAGCAAGGAATATTGTGGTACGGGAATAGACTTTGCGTACCAAATATCCATGACCTTAAACAGCAAATCCTGGCTGAAGGCCACACCTCTCCATATTCAATCCATCCTGGAGGAACAAAAATGTACAAGGATCTTCAAGAAACATTTTGGTGGCATGGTATAAAAAGAGACATAGCCACATTTATTGCATGTTGTGACTCTTGTCAACGCATCAAGGCCGAGCACCAGAAACCGGCCGGGCTATTGCAACCAAATAAGATACCCGAGTGGAAATGGGACGAGATTGGAATGGATTTTATTGTTGGACTACCTCGGTCACAAAGACGGACATGATGCCATATGGGTCATCACCGATAGGTGACTAAAGTAGCACACTTCATCCCGTGAAGACAACCCACACCACTCGAAGCTTGCTAGGCTCTACCTTTCCTGTATCGTTTGCTTACATGGAGTCCCAAAGAAAATAATCTCGGACAGAGGCACTCAATTCGTCTCCCGATTTTGGGATCACTTACAACAAGCTCTGGGAACTCAGCTGGCATTCAGTACCGCATACCATCCCCAGACAGATGGGCAGACTGAGCATGTGTCCTCACCTATGGGACCAGTTGGGAAGAGAGCTTACCATACGCAGAATTCGCATATAACAACAGTTATCAGTCCAGCCTGCAAATGGCACCATTTGAAGCTCCGTACGAGCGAAGATGTCGTACCCCGCTAAACTGGTCGGAAACCGGAGACAGCCATATCTTCGGCCCAGACCTGCTCAAAGAGGCTGAAGATAAGGTCAAGGTGATTAAGGACCGACTCAAGACAGCCCAAAGCCGACAAAAGAGTTATTACGATCAGAAGCATCGTGGAGTCAATTTTGAACCCGGTGAATTTGTGTACTTACGAGTATCCCCTATGAGAGGCCTGCATCGATTCAAGATTAAAGGGAAGCTAGCACCAAGGTTCATCGGACCATTCTGCATAGTGGCACGAAGAGGCATGGTGGCCTACCAGCTCGACTTACCCGAAGAATTATCTGACATCCACGACGTACTCCATGTCTCCCAATTGAGGAAGTGCGTAAGCAACCCAGAGAAACAAGTACCCCATAAAAACATTGACGTGCAGCCAGACCTTACATATCGGGAGCATCCGATAAAAATCTTGGGAGAGTCTGAAAGGAGAACCCGATAGAGAACCATCAAGTTCTTCAAAGTTCAGTGGAGCAACCACACCGAAAGTGAAGCCACTTGGAAAAGAGAGGATTTCCTTCGGACAGAACACCCACAACTATTTGAGGATCAGCTGGAATCTCGGGGACGAGATTTTTCCTAAGGGGGTAGGTGTTGTGACACTCCAAAAAATATTCTTTTGGTTTTATTCAAAAATTTGTTGGGTTTGAAGAAGGTCTTCTAAACCCTTCCAAAAATCTCTCTCAAAAGCTTTTTCCCTTTAGCAAATATTTTATTTTTGCATCCCCTTCAACTCTGCTGTTTGGTTTTTAAATTTTTCTTCTGATTGCCCTCTTCTCAAAATTTCAAGAAAAATCTTTGGAGTTTATTTTTCTTTCAAAAAGAAACTCTAGGAGTTTTGCCTCCTCTCCAATATTTGAAACCATTCATGATTTTGCCATGCACCACATGGTAAAATCTTCCCAAAAATCTATCCTTCCACTTTGGGCAATCCAAACATTCTGTCTCAACAAGTTCAACCCTTTTCTGAATTTTATTTCATTTAATTCTCCTCCCAAATCTTTTCTGTCCATTATTTTGAGCCTAGGTGATTTGCAAAGCAAGTACCTAAATGCATTTGAGTTTGACCTCAAACCAACTCCCCTGGATAGTCCTTGGTACCCACAACCTAGAACAATCAAGATCCACTCCTCTTCTGTTCAAAATTTTCAAATTTCAGTCTCTGCAAGTTTGGACCAGATTTGCCAAATTTGGTGAAATTCATATCTACACTTCTCCAAAAATTCCACAAATATTCAGGCAGCCTCTAGATGCAATGAGAGGCCCCTCCACCAAAAACCAGCTCAAGGAAAAATCCCTATATGCCTAAATCATTCTGTCGAACACCTTGCATGCACTACTACTGTTCATCTTCAGTTAAGTTCAGATTTCAGTGTCGTATCCGTCAGAGTTTCAGTCACATGCCCACAGTGCACTTGGCACGTTGCTCGCAGCCTAGCCTACTTGTCCAGAGCTTCACACGCGTGCTTCGCGCGTTCCTGGCGTCGGTGGCACCACAGCCCGCTGCTGGCCGGCGTGTCTTCTTGGCGGCAGAACCACCGTGAGCGGCCGACAGGAGCGAAGCGGCGGCATAACGCCGTTCGGCGCCGCCCAAACCTCCTGGTAGCTCCGCGTGGCCATTTCCTTGCCAGAGCACGCATGCAGCACCGCCGCCGTGGCACGGCAAGCACAGAGCGTGCTCCATGCCGCCGACGGGCCCGCGCCGCCCCGTTCCGTCGAGCTCGCCCTAAGCAACCAAACCCCAACGCGTTTAGCACCTAAACGGAACCAGGGAACCCCCACGACGATGCTCAACCTCTGAACCTCCCCGATCAACGCCCTACGCCGCCGTAAACTTCGCCGGAGAACCCCGTTCTCGGCAACCGACTCGGGCCGGCTATAAATAGCACCCCCCGAGCTTGCTCTCGCCCCCGCACACCTCCACCACCTCACTAGTCCTCGCCAAGCCCCTGGGAGGGCCTCGAGGAGCTCTTCTTCCTCGACTCCTGCCGCCCGTTCGCCTCGGCCTCCACCTCGATTCACTCCGGTGAGGTCGTCTCGGCGCCCTAACCTCGTCGGCTACCCACTCATGCTACCACGAGTCTAACCCCTCCTCAATTCCTCCTCCAAAGACACTCTCCAACGAGGCCCACGACCACCCGAACCGCCGTCCACGGAGCAAGCGTCGCCGTCGGCGTGGTACTCACGGCGACCACCACCACCCACAGATGCGGAATGGCGCCCTGAACACGGAGGTACCCTCCGATCTCCCTGCCTCGCCGTGGATCGCCGCCGGCGACCACTGCGATTCTCGGGCGCCGACGAGCCCCGTCTCCCTCGTTTGAAATTTCAAACCTGACGGGTGGGACCCGCCCGGCAGCCTCTCTTTTGATTTTTTTGAATCGTTTTCTGAAAGCGTACTTTGACAAATACGCTTCCACTCTGAACCGTTTTTGTGCACTTTTCTGCTTAGGCCCCTCAGGGTTTTCTGTTTCATTACAGATGGGTCCTTGCACCAAAACCCTTATAACTATTTAACAGGAAGGAATTTTTGAGTGATTCTTTTTCTGTCCTCTTCAAATTTTTGTCTAGTGTTTTATCATATTTATTTGAAAAATATTTGGATTGACTTTCTGTGACCCACGGTATTTACGTTAAGCGGCGTGTATTTTGTGTACCGTAGATACCGAAGGAGGTGACGGAACCGCGAACTTCGCCGAGCTAGACCCCGACTACTCCGAACCAGGCAAGCAATGCTTGAACTTTTGATATGATGAGTGTTTGGGCATGTTTGCATTATTTTTGTATCATGGCACGTTCATGAGCATTTCGATGATAATTTACCTCGTAAGAGTTGAGGCAAATGAGCTCGGTAAATCCATGAGTTGTTGGAAACTTGTTGCATGGCCATGAGTTGGCATGAGTATGGGTAAGATGGCAGTGTTGTAGCATGCCAGGATTATGCCAGATCGTTGACCCCGTGTCAACACAAATCGATCGATTCCCGTCCGTCTTCCCTTTCGTACTACCACCTGTTTCCCGCAAGGGATACGGCTTAGTAAGTTGCAAACCACTTCCTGGTACACACCAAATCGAGAGGCCGGGATGATGGTTCCATGGCCCTGGATTAAAGCCTTTAATCCGGTCAGAGACGGGTGTTTCGGTTGGGACCGAGAGGGGGGCACCTTAGAGCGCTGCTGATATAAATTTGATCCCATGCTATTCGAGATTGTGATCTCCCGTCTCAAACTTTTTCTTAAACGCTGTCTAGGGTGATTCACGGCAACGTGAGGTATGATGGGTGTGTACTAGCTAGTTGTGTTTCCTCCGAAATACCGTAAACGGAACTAGTCCTTCGTGACTACGGAAATCCGTTGGCTGTGGACAATTTTGGTACAAACTCTGCAGAGTCAAAATTCTTCAATTCATCTTATTCATATCCGAGTACCGTGTTCATCTCATCTTGTCAAGTGTCAGTCTCGGTGACAGAAAATCCTGAGAACCATATGAATGTTATATGTTTATTTCCGGTGAATGGACTAACCCGCTTATGGTCTTGTGATAAATATTTTCCGTGAGCACCGTATCTTGTCAAGTTGTGAATAATGAATTATAAGCCCTTTCTGTGATGTCACTAAGACATCCGACTGCGGCATTGTTATTATTTACTTTTATTATAAGCCCTTTCTGTGATGTCGCTCAGACGTCCGACTGCGGCATTGTTATTATTTACTTTTGTTATAAGCCCTTTCTGTGATGTCGCTCAGACGTCCGATTGTGGCATTGTTATTATTTACTTTTGTTATAAGCCATTTCTGTGATGTCGCTCAGACGTCCGACTGCGGTATTGTTATTATTTACTTTTGTTATAAGCCCTTTCTGCGATGTCGCTCAGACGTCCGACTGTGGCATTGTTATTATTTACTTTTATTATAAGCCCTTTTTGTGATGTCGTTCCGACGTCCGACTGCGGCACGCATGTATTTTATTTCAATATAAGCCCTTTTTGAGGTGTCGCTTAGACGCCCGACTGTGGCATGTTTTACTTATTTGTTCACCCTTCGAGGCGTCGCTTCAGACACCCGATCGGTTTTGAGTTTTATCTTCTTTGGGTTTTCGAGCGGACTACTGCCCATTCCCTTCTTATTTACTTTGCTACGCTGATTAAATTGAGCATTGTTAAAATTAAACATGTTGCATTCATGCATTCATTTGTTATATCTTTTGTCCGAACTGTCTTGCGAGTACTTTCAAAGTACTCACCGGCTTGTTGATTTGGCGGAATCTTGTGAAAGCGATCTCATGGATGAAGAGTTCGATAGCGAGTCCGACGCCTAGAGGAATCCCGGTCAGTCTCGTCGACCTGGATTAGTCATTGTGATATATCCGCTTCCGCTACCCAAATAAATTCATCGAGCCTCACCTCGATGCTCGATGAACCGCCCGTGCAGTAGTCTTATTAACCACCCCATTGTGTTATTCCACCAACCACTCATATCTCAAGTCAGTAGTATTTCCACCCCATACCATTGTGTCATATCCGCCATCGTGTATAATTATCGGCGTGTTTGTAATAATTGGTTGGACATATTCAGTCCGACCCTGTAATATTGTAATGCTACTGGCTTATTGTATCAAAGTTTTGTCTACCGGTATGGAGGATTTTCCTCATATTGGACTTCATAGGTCGGTTGCTGAATAAATATTTTTATTGAAAAACCGGTCGTGACAGCGGTGGGCCTCGATGGCTTGGCTGGCAGCGACGGAGTAACCAGGGAAGTAATCTGCGTGAAGAACAAAGAAACAGCACAAAAATCAGAAGATGAACAAGAGCGCAAGGAGCAAGCAAAGGGGTGAAAAGGAAGGCGGCTTACCATCGATCAGACCCTCAACTCGTCCATAGCCCTCGCTTAGCGCTTGCCTCGCTTCAGCCCAGCCCGCCGCCTCGGTCTCGAACTCGGCCTTAAGGGCGGCCTCACTGCCATGCGCCTTCTTCAGGGCCACCTTATGGTTCTCCTCCTGGTCGGCCAGTCTCTTGGCCAGGCGGTCACGTTCCTGGGCCAAGGCGCTGCACTCAGCCTCCTTGGCGCGAAGGGCGGTCTGGGTCCCGCCGAGCTGCTCCCTCAACTCAGCATTAGCCTCTGCAAGCGTGGAGAAAAAAAAGGAAAAAAGCAATAAGGAAGAAGTCATCAGGGAAGATCCTACACCCAGTGGGTGCGCTGACGCGCCCCCACATGAGATAAAAGAAACAAAATACTCACTCCGGCTATTAGTCAGGTCGGCGGCCTTCTGGCTCAGCTCCTGGGCCTGGGAGTTGAAGGCAGCCGCGCGAAGATTGTGATACTCCTGAAAATCAGACGGAGTGCGAATAAGAACAAGATTGCCGCCAAGGCCTGCTCAAAAGTTCCAAGATGCCTGCTCAGCAGCCGACTCAAAACTCGGGGACTAAACCCAGTGGGTGCGCTGACGTGCCCCCACGGAAGAAATAAAAAAAGAAATCGACCAAGGCCAGAAGACTCAACCGGATGACCGCGCGCGTAGCAAGAAACTCCTGGGTGTACCGTTGCAGTAGCGGCCTGGTCTGGCAGCGTCGGACCTCCTGCGCCGCTACGTTCAGCTTCGGTCGTCCCATTGGGTGTCCACTCAGACGTCTTTGGCGCAGCCGCCTCAGTCTGAGCCGTCGAGCCGGGCGCCCGCAGCTCTTGCGGCTCCGGCGCCGAGGACGCCTCTCCAGCAGCGCCGAGGCACCGATCGCACCACAAGATCCGCCCCGCCGACTTGCCCCGGCCGGCTGCTTTCAGCGCCTTGGCAGTCGGCCGCCTTAGCACTCGCTCGGTCGGTGCCGGCTGTGGCGCCTCCCCCAGGATCGTCACGTCATCCTCCCTCCTCTCCATCACCGGCTGGTCGCGGTCGGCTTCCTCCGACGGAGGCACGGGGACATTGGGAGCCATGGCGCGAAGAGGAATGACGAGCTGCGGAGGCTGATTGCGCAGAGCCTCCGCCTCCCTCTCCGCGGCCGCGGCTTCCGCCTGGGCCTTGGCCGCCGCGTCGGCTTGCGCCTCGGCCGACTTCTCCGTCGCCTCCTGGATGGCCCTCCGCTCCGCCACTTCCCGCTCCTCCCGCGCCTCCCGCGCGTTCCGCTCCGTTGCCTCCATGAGGTCGGCGCGGGGATCCGCGTGGCGGGAACTCGAAGACCCTCCTGTCGGTCCGACTATGGAGGCGGCGTCAACCCATTCAAGGGAAAGCGGTGCCCTGTTCAGCAAATCAAGAAGACGGCTTAGATGAGCCTCAACCAAAGAAGACAACAAAAAGTACAAGACATCCAACACTCACGCCGAGACCACCTGTGGTTGCTTCACCACCTTACGGAAGCGGGCTGCTTTCACGGCCGCCTCGTCTCGCTTGGTCGCCGCCGCGGAGCTCCTGGGTTTTTTCGGCCGGCTACCGAAGAGACCCGGCCCGGCCCGACGCTTTTGCGCGCCACCCCGAGCAGCTGGCGCGGCAGAAGGTCCCGCGCCTTGGCGATCGGCCACCGGCTGGCGGCGTGGGATGGCCTCAGCCTCGTCATCATCCGGCCAGTCCTGGAAGCCGGCCGTGAGCTCAGGACCGCCTGCCTCTCCGCCGGCTCGGTCTATGGCGTCGTCCATGGCGGCCGCCCCCAGATCTGGGTCGTCGGGGTCGTCCACCGTGCGGTTGGCCATAAACTGGCGCTCCGGCCCTGCGGCCCCGGGCGCCGGTCGAAGAAGGGGGCTCTGCTCAAAGACAAGCCGACTAGTCAAGAGTCGGCCATCGCGAGCACGGCAACAGAAGAAGAAGAAAGTAAGGAAAACTCACCACAGGCGGGGGATCAGCCCGAGAATACGGTGCCTTGCCATACTGCCACTCTTCAGTGAGTTTGCAGTTTGAGATGTAATTCACCATGTAAGATACCTCGCCACGAGGCATCTCCCTGGTGCTCAGCCGGCATGGGTCGAAGCGGCCGCTCATCTGGCAGATCATGTGCGGCCGGCTTTGGAGCGGGAGCACCCGGCACTCCACGAAGGCGGCGACCAGGTCGGCCCCCACCAAGCCCTCCGATTGGATCATCACTCGGAGCCGGGTGACGGCGGCGTTCCCGGCCAGGGAGAGCGACCGGGCTCGGAAGGACCAAGACGGCTGCCTCCCAGGCGGCGGGCCGGCTACGTAAGCCGGCATATTCAGGTAGTCACCTTGCGAGGTGACGTTCTTCACGCAGAAGTATGATTGCTGCCAGAGCTTCACTGATTGGATCAGCGGGATAAGCGGAAAGGGATTGTTGTCGGCTGTCCTCCGCCTGGCGATGAAGGCGCCACAGGGGGCGGGCACACCCGCGGAGACGGTGCCGAGCTTGCACTGGAAGAACTCCCTAAAGAGCTCAAGGGTGGGGAGGACTCCAAGAAAACCCTCGCACAGGGTGACGAAGGCCGGCAAAGAGCATCACCGTGTTGGGGGTGAGGTGATGCGGCTGGAGATTATAGAACTTCGAGGAAGGAGCAGAAGAACCCGCTCGCCCGGCAGGCCGAGGTCAGCAGGCGGTGCGAGCGGAAGATGACCCGCCGCCCTCCTCCGGGCGCCGTGAAACCTCCGCCTCCGGTCTGGCGGGTCTTCACGAGGTCTTCGCCCGGCAACCGCCGCGTCTTGTGAAGCCAATCGATGTGGTCTTCATAGACGTTGGAGCCGTCCCACGAGCTAGACAGCGCCATGGGAGCAAGAGGAAATGAGAGAGGCGCGGCGCCGGAGAGCACAGCCACGCAGCGGAGGAACCGCGGCGAGCCAAGAGGGTTCGTGGCGGAACGGTGCGGCAGCGAGTGCGCTGCGGCGGCGGAAGAACGAAGAAGGAGGCAGAGGAAAGAGAGGAGCGAGGCGGCGTGAAGCCTGCCGCCTCCCCTCCTCCCCCTACTTATAGGCTCGTGCGGCGGAGCCGAGGAGGCGAGGCATGGGGGAATGTGGGATTAACTGCGCCCACTCCCCCCACGTCCCGCGATCATTGCGCCCTAAAGGCATGCTGAAACCGCCGCGGGAAGGCCGAGGCGTAGGTTTGGTGGGCCCCGGCCTGCGTTGATGACCCGTCGCGCACGTGGGCTGGCAGGCCTTTCTGGCCACGTGGCGCGCAGGGTGGCGCGCAGTCAACGCGCAAGTCGGCTCGCGTTCTCTCCTTCTGGCTGCAGAACTTCCCGAAGACGGCGCACCCACTCAAGGCTGGCTCCTAGCTGCCGGCTCCTCAGGATAGGAAGCTGATCGAGCTTCTCGTCCTCCTTTCAACCTCGAAGCTCAATCAGCTTCGGGGACTACTGTCGGAGTAAATGACCACGGGTAGCCTAGCCGGCTCCCCGGGCTTTTGAAAAATTACAAGCCAATCCAGCCATCCAACATCCAAGACGCAGGCCGCCTTCCCCGCCGGCACTCGTGCCGGCTGTCAGGGGGCGGCCCGGCCCCAAAACCTACAGGAAGAAGGCCACAAGAGGGCCGGCTCCCGCGGAGCCGGCTACTAGAGGGCCGACTCCACGTAGCCGGCCACGAGAAGACCGGCTCCAAGAAGCCGGCCACCCGGCAAGCAGCTAAGGCCGCACCCTCAGAATCTGCACCCACATAACGGTGATGGGACGGGGCGTGGCTACAGTGAAGCCTGCCACCCCCGCATCCCGGAGCGCGTGTGGCCATAGTGCGTTGTACGGGGCGGCCGTCACCCGTCCGGCGCGGCATTGTTACCATGCTGACCATGACGTCACCCACGATAGGCTGTCAGTACGACCCACAGGCGGCAGGCCCATCCGGTCAGAGAGATGCCCGAAGGCGGCTCGGCCTCCCCCAGTCGGCCTGAGATATGGCCAGCTTCCCCTAGCCGGCTTGTTCCCTCCCTCGAAGGAAGCGCCTCATTAAGGAGACAAGACGGGGTGAGGCTATAGTGATCGCCGCCAAGGCGGCGGCACTGTAGCCATGCTTACCACGGCAAAGCCCTCGTCGTCAGGATTGAGGCAACAGTAACCAGCCCCCGACAAGGCCCTCAATGGTGGGGCCAGCTTGTCGCCCAAGAAGCTGGCAGCCGGCGGGACCCACCAGTCGGCGGGCCCCAGCGGCCGGCGAGCGTAGACACTGACAGCTAGGGCCCGTGCCCAGCCGGATTACCATTGTACCCCTGGGAGTAGGCCTATATAAACCCCCCAGGGCACCCATGCAAAGGGTTGATCTCTTAGAGTTTTAGACACCACATAGAGGGAAGAGGACAGCTAGCCGCCGAACAGCTCAAGGAGCCACTTGTAGCCACTCGTTCATCTAGTGATCATGCGGAGAACCCGTAGAGCAGCAGTAGGGGTGTTATCTCCGCGGAGAGCCCCGAAGCTGGGTAAGATTCGCCGGCGTGCATGTCTTCGCCTCATCCCGTTTCCAGGCACCGGCGACGTCTTATTGGCTCCCACTATGATTAGCCACCCATTGGCATATGTCGCACCTACCACCCGACACTCCCTCACCGACGTCGAGCTCTCCCTCCCCTAGTACGCCACCGACAACACCGCGGCTTGGGCGGCGTACTTCCAGCGCCGCCAGCAGCGGTGGCTGGCGTCCACCAACGGCGCGCCGGTGGTCGGCGGCCTAAAGAACAGCGAGGGGCGCCACCTCTGGTGGGGCGTCCCCGGCCGCACCCTCGGCGGCGTGCTGACGCACATCGAGGGCAGCAACAACCCACCATTGGCGTACCCCCCGGCGAGGATGGCCGCCCCGGCGCACCGCCGACGCGACGAACAATGGGCGCCAAGGAGGTTTGGCTCCTCCTCCTCCTATTCCTCGTCGCATTCTTCCTCCCAATCCACCGGCACTCCGTCGCTGCTCGGCGTCAAGGCCGAGCCCGTGGCGGAGACGCCGCTCGGCCGGCGTACACGCAGCACCGGCATCGTCATCAGCGAGGGCGGCCGGCGCGCCTCCTCGTCGGCTCCTCCCCCGCGCTTCGTCAAGCCGAAGACGGAGCCGGGTCTCGCGCCGGTGAAGCCGGAGCCGGGGCTGCTGGCGCCGGTGAAGACGGAGCACGGCGAGGTCGAGCTCGACGACGACGCGGCCCTTGAATGGGCACGCCAAGACTCCCTGAAGATGGCGAGGGAGCGCCAGTGCGCCGCCCTGCAGCGCTTTCGCAGCGCCGCTGAGGCCGAGACAAAGGCGGCGTCGTCATCATCGACGACAGCGACGACGATGACGACGACGCGCCGCCGCCGCCACCACCAGCCGGGGAGGGCTCCAGCGGGGGCGCCCGAGTCAAGGAGGAGAAGGCCGACGATGGCGGCGACGACGGCGACTTCTCGGCCTTCAGCAAGTTTTTTTGACTAGTTTTTATATGTAATGGCATGTTTTAGCCCAAGTTTGTGAATATAAAAGCCCAAGTTTGCCGAAAATTGGCGTGTTTCAGCCCAAGTTTGTCTAAATATTTTTCCCCACGCCTGGGGCCGGCCCTAGGTGCGGCGGCTGGGGGCCAACTCGCCCCCAGGCCCACTTTTTGCGCCGGGTCACCCCCAGACGGCGATTTTAGGCGCCCCCTGGGGGGCCAACGGCTGCAGATGCTCTAAACAGTAGTAATACTCATTGTTGGCACTTTGGACAACCACCACCCGGCATCAGTCACGGAGTACGAGTCGACACCCCCACGGTAGGAGGCATCCACGCCTACGTTTCCAGCCAGTCCTGGTGGACCGGGGGAGACACTACCCTGTGACTCCAGCCCATCGCCGAGCGTGCAGCCAAGACGACGCCATGTCCATGGCCCTTGGTACCGATCAGCCCGATAGTGTAGCAGATCCCCAACCACCACCAACTCCCACTCTACCCGCAAGGAGAGGTACCTCAACGCCCACGGGCACCACCCGGATCGAGCCCAAGCACATCAGCCCGGAGCATGAACTCCGACTCGTTTGTAGTAACCGTCTGTGTTATAATTTCCCATAGCAAACAATTCATCTGAGTGGGTTGTTTGCCGCATATCACACACATTTTATTTACACAAATCGTTTGTGTTCTTTTGGCTCGTTGCAAACAGTTCATCTATGTGAACTGTATGCCGCATATCTTGTTAAGTTGAACCGTTTCTGTTGTGTTTCCTAATCGAAAACAGTTCGTTCGAGTGAACTGTATGCCGTATATCACACACACCTTGATCTGGCTAACCTTTCTGTTATGTTTCTTAATCACAAACAGTTAATCCGAGTGAACTGTATGTCGTACATCGCACACAGCTTGATATGGTTGTTCATTTCTGTTGTTCTTTCTCATCGCAAACAGTTCGTATGGATCAACCGTATGCCCTACATCGCACACGCAACTAAAATCTGAACCGTGTTCGATGTCTCCGCCATCGCAAATGTTTTGCATCTTTTTTGACGGTTTTTTACATCACCGTTTGTGATTAATGCATCACACACAATTTTGTCAAAGGGTCTCTCATCGTAGTGTCGCGTTAGCAGCATCCTGCAATAGTGTTGGTACGACTGACGATATGGGCAACCCCTCTCATACTACAAACTGCCTTCTCCTTTTGTTACCTCCATCTTATTTTAGTTTTGATTTGATGAAACAAAAGAGGTCGGCTCGCAGGTAACATGTAGTACGAACGATGGTACAAGTAGCCCCGCTCATACCACCAATTGTATACCGCTCTGTTTACTCGATGGAATTTGTCCCAGTCTCTTTTGTTCCTTCCATAGGGTTTATAACCCGTTATATAGGCCCTATGAGGATGTACTTGACTCATAATCAATCTAACTCGTTGCCTCCCCCCTATACCTCCTCTCCACAAATACTCATCTACAAGATCAAGAAGGCGCCAACTCTGATGGCATGAAAAGAACGCCCCAGTCATACCCTCTAGTGAGAAGGGATCCTCCTCAAGCTCTTCACCAAGAAAGACAATACCACTTACTGAATGGGAGAACATGGTCCCAAAAAAATTGGGAGGATCTCTGATACATGAGCAGCAAGGAGGAGAACCCGGAGGACAAGAAGGAAGAGAAGGAAAGGAAGGAAGGGGACTACCCTCCAAACCCCTACTTATATAATCTGCAAGGATCACTTCCCAAATCTCCTCTACGGCCTTTACCTCTCAAGTGCGAGAATAAAACACCAACTCCAGATAAGATTAAAGAAAAGATTGACGAACTTGAAGCAATCTCTGAAGCTTGTGTTCGTACTATTGCATATGGTATTGACGCCTACTGGATGATGAGATAAGATTAAAGGTCGATGTACTCTAAGGTAGGGCTGGATACCTCATCAAGCTTATCCTTGAGATATTTGGAGACTCCAAATTTCTCATGGAAGTTATAGCCGAACAACAAGAGGAAGTCATGATGATTTTTCCTCTCTTCAAGGGTATGTCTAGTGCATGCAATTGGAAGAAACACAAGAAGTCCGCACAGTAGGATAAGCAAGAAGCACCAGCTGAGCCTGATGAAAATTAGGTATTAGGATCTTGTCGGCTTGATTTCAAGCTTGAGGGAGATCGGCGAAAAACTTTGTATCATTATCACTTTGCATGTTTTTTTGCAAGCCGAGTTCATTTTTTTAGTTCGCATAATAAATTGCGTTTCTAGCTCCCTATGAGTAGGAAACAGTTACTTATTCGATGAAGAGTGAATTTTGATGATGGATGATGATACTGTGACAATATGGTATTTTTGTAATATGTATGAATCACGATGAATGCTATTGTATTTCTTACTTTCCAATGGCTATAGGTCTTCCACATTACCATGTCGATTACTAACTGTAAGCTACCAATCCTACGTTAATTAATCTATATAAATAAACAAAATAACAAGAAGAATAGTAGTGAAAATAAAAGCCAAGCCTTCCATACTTTACTTTGCAATTAGCACTTAACTAGACCTTTTTTTTTGCCCACGACCATCCAACATGCTTAGCTTTCATGGTCACAAGTAAAATAGTGAACGAATGCGTCGTGAGAAATTAAGCTTATTTGACATGTTGTGAGCAAATGAAAATGACCAGTCGGATTGTTAAATCCAAAGCGAATGGAAAGTTTGTGTGTCTAATAATTTATTTCATAGGACTGTCTTTCCTCCGCCAAGTAATCGATCACTAAAGGTGTGGAAGTCGCTCTGGCTATCTTGACAGTAGGAATATAAGAGTGTTCATATTGGTTCAATATGTTTTAATATCATTTCAGTAAAATATATTAATCCGATTAAAATAATTCACACTTCATGACCATGATGACCTTGTTCTCTCAGCTCCGATCTTTTGCTCGGGATGAGCAAAATTCTAAACTTGGGGGAGTTGATGAGTCCATTTAGCTTCACTTTTTACCCCTCATTTTAGCATCATAGTTGCAGGATTTTCGGAATTTTATCGCTTTCGCACAACCTTTTTCCAGTTTTGCCAGACTCCTAAAGGAGAAGGAGATTTTGAGCATTGTTGATAAAACATCTATTTCTGGGCAAAAATCATGCTAATTGATGTCATAATAGGCTACCAAGAAAAGAGAAGACCACGTGGAAAGAACACCAGCCACGCCAGACTTCCAGAGAGGAAGCTAGAGTGCGGTATGAGCATCGCCCACTCCCGTTTGGCACGCCTCATCCTGGTTAACTATTACATCTTTGTGTGATTGGATCTTGCAGATGACGAACAGAAAGGCCAGGACCATGAAACAAAAGAAACAAACCTCAGCTCTGGAGGGGATCTGGGAGGGGGGGTCTGAGGGCAACGCCACACCATCACCTCGATAAAGGACACTACAATCATGACCACCACCACCATCATCATCATCCACATTCTCGACACTGATTTCTCTGATGCACTTCATCTCGTTAATACCAAACCCTAGTGTGGATTCATACATGGGTTACATTAGTCATCATTCATTTGTTATATCCATGAAAACCATGATATTGTCTATTGTCTCTATGTCTGAGTAAAAGCCTAGTTCTTGGAGATATGGAGGAACCCTAGCTTGTGTACTGGTTGAACTCTCATAAGATACAATATTCTCTTTATATTTTTAGGTTAACTATTCTTAATGATATTGTGTAAAGTTGACTGCACAACATTTGCCTTAATGGACATAAAGGATGTTACTATTGAAGGAAATATGCCCTATAGGCAATAATAAAGTTGTTACTTTATATTTCCTTATATCATGATAAATTTTTATTATTCATGCTAGAATTGTATTAACTGGAAACTTGATACATGTGTGGATACATAGACAAAACACTGTGTCCCTAGTAAGCCTCTACTAGACTAGCTTGTTAATCAAAGATGGTTAAGTTTCCTAACCATAGACATGTGTTGTCATTTTATGAAAGGGGTCACATCATTAGGAGAAAGATGTGATGGACAAGACCCGTCAGTTAGCTTAGCATAATGATCGTTCAATTTTATTGCTATAGCTTTCTTCGTGTCATATACATATTCCTTTGACTATGAGATTATGCAACTCCCGGATACCGATGGAATGCCTTATGTGCTATCAAACGTCACAACGTAACCGTGTGATTATAAATATGCTCTAAAGGTATCTCCAAAGGTGTTTGTTGGGTTGGCATGGATCGAGATTAGGATTTGTCACTCCGAGTATCGGAGAGGTATCTCTGGGCCCTCTCGATAATGCACATCATAATAAGCCTTGCCAGCAATGTGACTAATGAGTTAGTTGCGGGATAATGCATTACGGAATGAGTAAAGAGACTTGCCGGAAATGATTTTTGAACTAGATATGTAGATACCGACGATCGAATCTTGAGCAAGTAACATACCGATGACAAAGGGAATAACGTATGTTGTCATTACGGTACGACTGATAAAGATCTTCATAGAATATGTGGGAACCAATATGAGCATCCAGGTTCCGCTATTGGTTATTGACCGGACAGGTGTCTCGGTCATGTCTACATAGTTCTCGAACCCGTAGGGTTCGCACGCTTAACGTTCGATGACAATTTTGTATTATATGAGTTATGTGATTTGGTGACTAAATGTTGTTCGGAGTACCAGATGAGATCACAAACATGACGAGGAGTCTCGAAATAGTCAAGAGGTAAAGATTCATATATAGGACAATAGTATTCGGACACCGGAAGTGTTCCGGAGGTACCGGGTACGTATCGGGTGACCGGAAGGGGTTCCGGGCACCCCCCCCCCCCCGGCAAAGATATGGGCCGTATTGGGCCTAGGGTGGGACAGACCAGCCCCTTGTGGGCTGGTGCACCCCCTTATGGGCCGATGTAAGTGGAGAAAAGAAAAGGGGAGGAGGAAAGGAAATAGAGGGCCATTTTTTGTAGTCTTCTTTTATAGACTAAACTAGTGATAAAAGAAGAAACAAAAAGATTCGATTGCAAGATCTAAAGATATAACTTCAAGCACTCACCTCCCCGGCAACGGCACCATAAATTGCTTGACGTCTACTACGCAACCTTCTTCTTGTAGACATTGTTGGGCCTCCAAGTGCAGAGGTTTGTAGGACAATAGCAAATTTCCCTCAAGTGGATGACCTAAGGTTTATCAATCCGTGGGAGGCGTAGGATGAAGATGGTCTCTCTCAAACAACCCCGCAACCAAATAACAAAGAGTCTCTTGTGTCCCCAACACACCCAATACAATGGTAAATTGTATAGGCACACTAGTTCGGCGAAGAGATGGTGATACAAGTGCAATATGGATGGTAGATATAGGTTTTTGTAATCCAAAAATATAAAAACAGAAAGGTAACTAGTAATAGAAGTGAGCGAAAACAGTATTGCCATGCTTCGAAACAAGGCCTAGGGTTCATACTTTCACTAGTGCAAGTTCTCTCAACAATAATAACATAATTGGATCATATAACTATCCCTCAACATGCAACAAAGAGTCACTCCAAAGTCACTAACAGCGGAGAACAAACGAAGAGATTATTGTAGGGTACGAAACCACCTCCAAGTTATCCTTTCTGATCGATCTATTCAAGAGTCCGTAGTAAAATAACACGAAGCTATTCTTTCCGTTCGATCTATCATAGAGTTCATACTAGAATAACACCTTAAGATACAAATCAACCAAAACCCTAATGTCACCTAGATACTCCAATGTCACCTTGAGTATCCGTGGGTATGATTATACGATATGGATCACACAATCTCATATTCATCTATTCAACCAACACAAAGAACTTCAAAGAGTGCCACAAAGTCTCTACCGCAGATTCAAGACGAAAACATGTGCCAACCCCTATGCATAAGTTCACAAGGTCACTGAACCCGCAAGTTGATCACCAAAACATACATCAAGTAGATCACGTGAATATCCCATTGCCACCACAGATAAGCACATGCAAGACATACATCAAGTTTTCTCAAATCCTTAAAGACTCAATCCGATAAGATAACTTCAAAGGGAAAACTCAATCCATTACAAGAGAGTAGAGGGGGAGAAACATCATAAGATCCAACTATAATAGCAAAGCTCGCGATGCATCAAGATCGTGCCGAATCAAGAACGCGCGCGAGAGATCAAACACATAGCTACTGGTACATACCCTCAGCCCCGAGGGTGAACAACTCCCTCCTCGTCATGGAGAGCGCCGGGATGATGAAGATGGCCACCAATGAGGGATCCCCCTCCGGCAGGGTGCAGAAATAGGGTCCCAATTGGTTTTTGGTGGCTACAGAGGCTTGCGGCGGCGGAACTCCCGATCTAGGTTATTTTCTGGAGGTTTCTGTATTTATAGGAATTTTTGGCGTAGGTCTCACGTCAGGGGTGTCTCCGAGTCGTCCACGAGATAGGGGGACGCGCCCAGGGGGTAGGGCACGCCACCACCCTCGTGGACGGCCCGGGACTCTTCTGGCCCAACTCTTTTACTCCAGGGGCTTCTTTTAGTCCATAAAAAATCATCAAAAATTGGCACGTCAATTGGACTCCGTTTGGTATCCCTTTTCTGCGATACTCAAAAACAAGGAAAAAACAGAAACTGGCACTGGGCTCTAGGTTAATAGGTTAGTCCCAAAAATCATATAAAATATCATATAAATGCCTATAAAACATCCTAGATGGATAATATAATAGCATGGAACAATAAAAAATTATAGATACGTTGGAGACGTATCAAGCATCCCCAAGCTTAATTCTTGCTCTTCCTCGAGTAGGTAAATGATAAAAACAGAATTTTTGATGTGGAATGCTACCTAACATAATTTTCAATGTAATTTTCCTTATTGTGGCATGAATGTTCAGATCCGAAAGATCCAAGACAAAAGTTTAATATTGACATAAAAACAATAATACTTCAAGCATACTAACCAAGCAATTATGTCTTCTCAAAATAACATAGCCAAAGAAAGCTCATCCCTACAAAATCATTTAGTTTGGCCATGCTTCACTTTCGTCACACAAAATTCTCCCATCATGCACAACCCCGTTGACAAGCCAAGCAATTGTTTCATACTTTAGTATTATCAAACTTTTTCAACTTTCACGCAATATATGAGCGCGAGCCATGGACATAGCACTATAGGTGGAACAGAATATGATGATGGAGGTTGTGTGCAGAAGACAAAAAAGAGAAAGTCTCACATCAACGCGGCTAATCAACGGGCTATGGAGATGCCCATCAATTGATTTCAATGTGAGGAGTAGGGGCTGCCATGCAACAAATGCACTAGAGCTATAAATGTATGAAAGCTCAACAAAAGAAACTAAGTGGGTGTGCATCCAACTTGCTTTCGCACGAAGACCAAGGGCATTTTGAGGAAGTCCATCGTTGGAATATACAAGCCAAGTTCTATAATGAAAATTCCCACTAGTATATGGAAGTGACAAAATAAGAGACTCTCTATCATGCAGATCATGGTTCTACTTTGAAACACAAGTGTGGAGAAAGGATAGTAACATTTCCCCTTCTCTCTTTTTCTCTCATTTTTTGGGCCTTCTCTATTTTTATTTGGCCTTTCTCTTTTTTTGGGCCTTCTCTTTTTTTATTTGACCTTTCTCTTTTTTTCCTCACACGGGACAATGCTCTAATAATGATGATCATCACACTTCTATTTATTTACAACTCAAGGATTACAACTCGATACTAGAACAAAATATGACTCTATATGAGTGCCTCCAACGGTGTACCGGGATGGGCAATGAATCAAGAGTGACATGTATGAAAAATTATGCATGGTGGCCTTGCCACAAATACGATGTCAACTACATGATCATGCAAGGAAATATGACAATGATGAAGCGTGTCATAATAAACGGAATGGCGGAAAGTTGCATGGCAATATATCTCGGAATGGCTATGGAAATGCCATAATAGGTAGGTATGGTGGCTGTTTTGAGTAAGATATAAGGAGGCTTATGTGTGATAGAGCGTATCATATTACGGGGTTTGGATGCACCATCGAAGTTTGCACCAACTCTCGAGGTGAGAAAGGGCAATGCACGCTACCGAAGAGGCTAGCAATGATGGAAGGATGAGAGTGCGTATAATCCATGAACTCAACATTAGTCATAAAGAACTCACATACTTATTGCAAAAATCTATAAGTCATCAAAACTAAGCACTACACACATGCTCCTAGGGGGATAGATAGGTAGGAAAATACCATCGCTCATCCCCGACCGCCACTCATAAGGAGGACAATCAAAGAAACACCTCATGCTTCAAATTTGTTACACAACGGTTACCATACGTGCATGCTAAGGGACTTGCAAACCTCAACACAAGTATTTCTCGATTTCACAATTACTCAACTAGCACGA
The DNA here is from genome assembly GCA_021605145.1 of Aegilops bicornis. Taxonomy (NCBI): domain Eukaryota; kingdom Viridiplantae; phylum Streptophyta; class Magnoliopsida; order Poales; family Poaceae; genus Aegilops; species Aegilops bicornis. The sequence goes on along the minus strand of CM038671.1, from coordinate 569,906,469 downwards.
CTCTAATATCACCATCTTTATATCTCAAAACAATTATCAAGTATCAAACTTCTCATAGTTTTTAATGCACTTATATGAAAGTTTTTGTTATACCCATCTTGGATGCCTATCATATTAGGACTAATTTTATTGCCAAAGCAAATTACCATGCTGTTTAGGACTCTCAAAATAATAGAAGTGAGCATGCGAGTTCATCTGTTTCTTCAAAATAAAACCACTGTCGTGCTCTAAAAGGATATAAGTGAAGCACTAAAGCAAACGACAAACTACTCCGAAAGATATAAGTGAAGATCAATGAGTAGTTGAATAATTATGTAACTATGTGAAGACTCTCTAACATTTAAGAATTTCAGATCCTGGTATTTTATTCAAACAGCAAGCAAAACAAAATAAAATAAAATGACGCTCCAAGCAAAACACATATCATGTGGTGAATAAAAATATAGCTCCAAGTAAAGTTACCGATGGATCTAAGATTTAAAGAGGGGATGCCATCCGGGGCATCCCCAAGCTTAGGCTCTTGGTTGTCCTTGAATGTTACCTTGGGCTGCCTTGGGCATCCCCAAGCTTAGGCTCTTTCCACTCCTTATTCCATAGTCCATCGAATCTTTACACAAAACTTGAAAACTTCACAACACAAAACTCAACAGGAAACTCGTAAGCTTCGTTAGTATAAGAAAATAAATCACCACTTAGGTACTGTTGTGAACTCATTCTAAATTCATATTGGTGTAATATCTACTTTATTCCAACTTCTCTATGGTTCATACTCTCCGATACTACTGATAGATTCATCAAAATAAGCAAACAAAACAATGAAAACAGAATCTGTCAAAAACAGAACAATCTGTAGTAATCTGTATCATTCGAATATTTCTGTGACTCGAAAAATTCTGAAATAAGTTGGTGGACCTGAGGAATTTGTATTTTAATCATATGCAAAAATAATTAACCTAAAATCACTCTCCATTAAAAAATGTCAGCTAATCTCGTGAGCGCAAAAGTTTCTGTTTTTTACAGCAAGATCGCAAAGACTTCACCCAAGTCTTCCCAAAGGTTCTACTTGGAACAAACACTAATTAGAACAATAAAACCATATCTAAACAGAGTCTAGATGAATTATTTATTACTAAACAGGATCAAAAGGAAAATAAAAAATAAAATTGGGTTCCCTCCCAACAAGCGCTATCGTTTAACGCCCCTAGCTAGGCATGATGATTTCAATGATGCTCACATAAAAGATAAGATTTGAAACATAGAGAGAGCATCATGAAGAATATAAATAGCACATTTAAGTCTAAACCACTTCCTATGCATAGGGATTTTGTGAGCAAACAACTTATGGGAACAAGAAACAACTAGCATAGGAAGGTAAAACAAGCAAATCTTTAAGATTTTCAACACATAGAGAGGAAACTTGATATTATTGCGATTCCTACAAGCATATATTCCTCCCTCGTAATAATTTTCAGTAGCATCATGAATGAATTCAACAATATAACTATCACATAAAGCACTATTTTCATGCTTCACAAGCATAGGATTTTTATTACTCTCCACATAAGCAAATTTCTTCTCATGAATAGTAGTGGGAGCAAACTCAACAAAATAACTATCATGTGAGGCATAATCCAATTAAAATTAAAATCATGATGACAAGTTTGATAGTTATCTTTATTCTTTATAGCATACGTTTCATCACAATAATCATCATAGGTAGCAACTTTGTTCTCATAATCAATTGGGACCTCTTCCGAAATAGTGGATTCATCACTAAATAAACTCATGACCTCTCCAAATCCACTTTCATCAATATAATCATCATAAATAGGAGGCATGCTTTCATCATAATAAATTTGCTCATCAAAACTTGGGGGACTAAACATATCATCTCCATCAAACATAGCATCCCCAAGCTTGTGGCTTTGCATATCATTAGCATCATGGGTATTCAAAGAATTCATACTAACAACATTGCAATCATGCTCATCATTCACATATTTTATGCCAAGCATTCTATGTAATTCTTCTTCTAGTACTTGAGCACAATTTCCCTTCCCATCATTTTCATGAAAGACATTAAAAATATGAAGCATATGAGGCACCGTTAATTCCATTTTTTGTAGTCTTCTTTTATAGACTATACTAGTGATAAAACAAGAAACAAAAAGATTCGATTGCAAGATCTAAAGATATACCTTCAAGCACTCACCTCCCGGCAACGGCGCCAGAAATTGCTTGATGTCTACTACGCAACCTTCTTCTTGTAGACGTTGTTGGGCCTCCAAGTGCAGAGGTTTGTAGGACAGTAGCAAATTTCCCTCAAGTGGATGACCTAAGGTTTATCAACTGTGGGAGGCGAGGGATGAAGATGGTCTCTCTCAAACAACCCTGCAACCAAATAACAAAGAGTCTCTTGTGTCCCCAACACACCCAATACAATGGTAAATTGTATAGGCGCACTAGTTCGGCGAAGAGATGGTGATACAAGTGCAATATGGATTGTAGATATAGGTTTTTGTAATCTGAAAATGTAAAAACAGCAAGGTAACTAGTAATAAAAGTGACCGAAAACGGTATTGCAATGCTACAAAACAAGGCCTAGGGTTCATACTTTCACTAGTGCAGGTTCTCTCAACAATAATAACATAATTGGATCATATAACTATCCCTCAACATGCAAGAAAGAGTCACTCCAAAGTCACTAATAGCGGAGAACAAACGAAGAGATTATTGTAGGGTACAAAACCACCTCAAAGTTATCCTTTCTGATCGATCTATTCAAGAGTCCGTAGTAAAATAACACGAAGCTATTCTTTCCGTTCAATCTATCATAGAGTTCGTACTATAATAACACCTTAATAACAAATCAACCAAAACCCTAATGTCACCTAGATACTCCAATGTCACCTCGAGTATCCGTGGGTATCATTATACGATATGCATCACACAATCTCAAATTCATCTATTCAACCAACACAAAGAACTTCAAAGAGTGCCCCAAAGTTTCTACCGGAGATTCAAGACGAAAACGTGCGCCAACCCCTATGCATAAGTTCACAAGGTCACCGAACCCGCAAGTTGATCACCAAAGCATACATCAAGTAGATCACGTGAATATCCCATTGTCACTACAGATAAGCACATGCAAGACATACATCAAGTGTTCTCAAATCCTTAAAGACTTAATCCGATAAGATAACTTCAAAGGGAAAACTCAATCCATTACAAGAGAGTATATGGGGAGAAACATCATAAGATCCAACTATAATAGCAAAGCTCGCGATACATCAAGATCGTGCCGAATCAAGAACGCGCGAGAGAGATCAAACACATAGCTACTGATACATACCCTCAGCCCCGAGGGTGAACTACTCCCTCCTCATCATGGAGAGTGCCGGGATGATGAAGATGGCCACCGGTGAGGGATCCCCCTCTGACAGGGTGCGGAAACAGGGTCCTGATTGGTTTTTGGTGGCTACAGAGGCTTGCGGCGGCGGAACTCCCGATCTAGGTTATTTTCTGGAGGTTTCTGTATCTATAGGAATTTTTGGCGTAGGTCTCACGTCAGGGGGGTCTCCGAGTTGTCCACGAGATAGGGGGACGCGCCCAGGGGGATAAGGCCCGCCCCCACCCTCGTGGACGGCCCGGGACTCTTCTGGCCCAACTCTTTTACTCTGGGGACTTCTTTTGGTCCATAAAAAATCATCAAAAATTGGCACGTCAATTGGACTCCGTTTGGTATCCCTTTTCTGCGATACTCAAAAACAAGGAAAAAATAGAAACTAGCACTAGGCTCTAGGTTAATAGGTTAGTCCCAAAAATCATATAAAATAGCATATAAATGCATATAAAACATCCTAGATGGATAATATAATAGCATGGAACAATAAAAAATTATAGATACGTTGGAGACGTATCAGCAGCCACGTAAAACTTGCAACGACAAAGTAGAGATGATCATGATGTGATATACGTTATTGTATGAGATGATCATGTTTTGTAAAAGTTATCGGCAACTGGCAGGAGGCTTATGGTTGTCGCTTTATTGTATGAAATGCAAACACCATGTAATTGCTTTTATTTATCACTATGCGTTAGCGATAGTTGTAGAAGCAATAGTAGGTGAGACGACCACGACGCTACGATGGAGATCAAGGTGTCGAGCCGATGACGATGGAGATCATGACGGTGCTTTGGAGATGGAGATCAAAGGCACAAGATGATGATGGCCATATCATGTCACATATATTGATTGCATGTGATGTTTATCCTTTATGCATCTTATTTTGCTTAGTACGGCGGTAGCATTATAAGATGATCCCTTACAAAAATTTCAAGGTATAAGTGTTCTCCCTGAGTATGCACCGTTGCGAATTTTCTTCGCGCTGAGACATCACATGATGATCAGGTGTGATAGGCTCTACATTCACATACAACGGGTGCAAGACAATTTTTCACATGCGGAATACTCGGGTTAAACTTGACGAGCCTAGCATGTACAGACATGGCCTCGGAACACTGGAGACCGAAAGGTCGAACGTGAAACATATAGTAGATATGATCAACATAGAGATGTTCACCATTGATGACTACTCCATCCCACGTGATGATCGGACATGGTTTCGTTGATTTGGATCACGTGATCATTTAGATGACTTGAGGGATGTCTATCTAAGTGTGAGTTCTTAAGTAATATGATTAATTGAACTTAATTTATCATGAACTTAGTCCAAATAGTTTTTGCGTATCTATGTTGTAGATCAATGGCTCGCCTATAGCTCCCCTGTTTTATTTTTAATATGTTCCTAGAGAAAACTAAGTTTAAAGATGATTGTAGCAATGATGCGGACTGGGTCCGTGATCTGAGGATCATCCTCGTTGTTGCACAGGAGAAATATGTCCTTGATGCACCGCTAGGTGTCAGACCTATTGCAGGAGCTGATGCAGACGTTATGAATATTTGACAAGCTCGGTATGATGAATCCTTGATAGTTTAGTGCACCATGCTTTACGGCTTAGAACCGAGACTTCAAAAACATTTTGAACGCCACTGAGCATACGAGATGTTCCAAGAGTTGAAATTTGTATTTCAGACTCATGCCCATGTCGAGGGGTATGAGACCTCTGATAAATACTTTGCCTACAAGATGGAGGAGAATGTCTCAGCCAGTGAGCATGTACTCAGAGTGTCTGGGTAGTACAATCGCTTGAATCAAGTGGGAGTTAATCTTCCAGATAAGATAGTGATTGACAGAGGTATCTTGTCACTATCACCAAGCTACTAGAACTTCATGACGAACTATAATATGCAAGGGGATGATGAAAACGATTCCCGAGCTCTTCGCGATGCTGAAATCGGCAAAGGTAGAAATCAAGAAAGAGCATCAAGTGTTGATGGTTGACAAGACCACTAGTTTCAAGTAAAAGGGCAAGGGAAAGAAAAGGGAACTTCAAGAAGAATGGCAAGCAAGTTGCCACTCCCGTGAAGAATCCCAGAGTTGGACCCAAGCCTGAAACGGAGTGCTTATACTACAAAGGAAATGGTCACTGGAAGTGGAACTGCCCCAAACATTTGGCGGATAAGAAGGAGGGCAAAGTGAACAAAAGTATATTTGATGTGCAGATTATTGTGTACCTTACTAGTGTTGTTAGTAGCCCCTGGGTATTTGATACTAGTTCAGTTGCTAAGATTAGCAACTTGAAACAAGAGTTACAGAATGAACAGAGACTAGTTAAGGGTGAAGTGATGATGTGTGTTGGAAGTGATTCCAAGGTTGATAAGATCACCATCGCACACTCCCTCTACCTTCGGGATTAGTGTTGAACCTAAATAAATCTTATTTGGTGTTTGCGTTGAGCATGAATATGATTGGATCATGTTTATTGCAATACGGTTATTCATTTAAGTCAGAGAATAATTGTTGTTCTGTTTACATGAATAAAACCTCCTATGGTCACACACCCAATGTAAATGGTTTATTGAATCTCGATCTTAGTGATACACATATTCATAATATTGATGCCAAAAGATGCAAAGTTGATAATGATAGTGCAACATATTGGTGGCACTGCCATTTAGGTCATATTGGTATAAAGCGCATGAACAAACTCCATGCATATGGATTTTTGGAATCACTTGATTATGAATCATTTGATGCTTGCGAACCATGCCTCATGGGCAAGATGACTAAGACTCCGTTTCCCGGAACAATGGAGTGAGCCACTGACTTATTGGAAATAATATATACCGATGTATACGGTCTGATCAGTGTTGAGGCTCGCGGCAGGTATTGTTGTTTTCTGACCTTCACAGATGATTTGAGCAGATATGGGTATATCTACTTAATGAAACACAAGTCTGAAACATTTTAAAAGTTCAAAGAATTTCAGAGTGAAGTGGAGAATCATCGTAACAAGTAAATAAAGTTTCTACGATCTGATCGGGGAGGCGAATATTTGAGTTATGAGTTTGTCCTTCATTTAAAACAATGTGGAATAGATTCACAACTCAAGCTACCTGGAACACCACAGCGTAATGGTGTGTCTGAACGTCATAACCGTACTTTATTAGATATGGTCCGATCTATGATGTCTCTTACCGATTTACCGCTATCGTTTTGGGGTTATGCATTAGGGACAGCTACATTCACGTTAAATAGGGCACCATCTAAATCCGTTGAGACGACACCTTATGAACTGTGGTTTGGCAAGAAACCTAAGATATCGTTTCTTAAAGTTTCGGGTTGCAATGCTTATGTGTAAAAGCTTCAGCCTGATAAGCTCGAACCCAAATCGGAGAAGTGCATCTTCATAGAATACCCAAAAGAAACTGTTGGGTACACCTTCTATCACAGATCCGAAGGCAAGATCTTTGTTGCTAAGAATGGATCCTTTCTAGAGAAGGAGTTTCTTTCGAAAGAAGTGAGTGGGAGGAAAGTAGAACTTGATGAGGTACTTGTACCTTCTCCCGAATTGGAAAGTAGCTCATCAGAGAAATCCGTTCTCGTGATGCCTACACCAACTAGAGAGGAAGCTAATGATAATGATCATGAAACTTCAGATCAAGTTACTACCGAACCTCGTAGGTCAACCAGAGCACGTTCCACACCAGAGTGGTACGGTAATCCTGTTACTAGACCATGATGAACCTACGAACTATGAGGAAGCGATGATGAGCCCAGATTCCGCAAAATGGATTGAGGCCATGAAATCTGAGATAGGATCCATGTATGAGAATAAAGTATGGACTTTGGTTGACTTGCCCGATGATCGGCACGCCATAGAGAATAAATGGATCTTCAAGAATAAGACTGACGCTGATGGTAATGTTACTGCATACAAAGCTCGACTTGGGTTTTCGACAAGTTCAAGGTGTTGATTACAATGAGATTTTCTCACTCATTTTGATGCTTAAGTCTGTCCGAATCATGTTAGCAATTGCTGCATTTTATGAAATCTGGCAAATGGATGTCAAAACTGCATTCCTTAATGGATTTATTAAAGAAGAGTTGTATATGATACAACCAGAAGGTTTTGTCGATCCTAAAGGTGCTAACAAAGTGTGCAAGCTCCAGCGATCCATTTATGGATTGGGGCAAGCATCTCGGAGTTGGAATATACGCTTTGATGAGTTGATCAAAGCATATAGTTTTATACAGACTTGTGGTGAAGCCTGTATTTACAAGAAAGTGAGTGGGAGCACTCTGACCTTTACGATAAGTATATGTGAATGACATATTGTTGATCGGAAATGATGTAGAATTTTCTGGAAAGCATAAAGGAGTGTTTGAAAGGAGTTTTTCAAAGAAAGACCTCGGTGAAGCTGCTTACATATTGGGCATCAAGATCTACAGAGATAGATCAAGACGCTTAATAAGATTTTTCAATGAGTTCATACACTGACAAGATTTTGAAGTAGTTCAAAATGGAACAGTCAAAGAAGGAGTTATAACCTGTATTGCAAGATATAAAGTTGAGTATGACTCAAAACCCGACCACGACAGAGGATAGAAAGAGAATGAAAGTCATTCCCTATGCCTTAGCCATAGGTTCTATAAAGTATGCCATGCTGTATACCAGACCTATTGTGTACCTTGCCATGAGTTTGGCAAGGGGATACAATAGTGATCCAGGAGTAGATCACTGGACAGCGGTCAAAATTATCCTTAGGTACCTAAAGAGGACTAAGGAAATGTTTCTCGGTTATGGAAGTGACAAAGAGTTCGTCGTAAAGGGTTACGTCGATGCAAGCTTTGACACTGATCCGGATAACTCTGAGTCCCAATCTGGATACATATTGAAAGTGGGAACAATTAGCTAGAGTAGCTCCATGCAGAGCATTGTAGACATAGAAATTTGCAAAATACATACAGATCTGAATGTGGAAAACTTGTTGACTAAACCTCTCTTACAAGCAGAAGATGATCACACCTTAGTACTCTTTGGGTGTTAATCACATGGCGATGTGAACTAGATTACTGACTCTAGTAAACCCTTTGGGTGTTGGTCACATGGCAATGGGAACTATGGGTGTTAATAACATGGTGATGTGAACTATTGGTGTTAAATCACATGGCGATGTGATCTAGATTATTGACTCTAGTGCAAGTGGGAGACTGGAGGAAATATGCCCTAGAGGCAATAATAAAGTTGTTATTTTATATTTCCTTATATCATGATAAATGTTTATTATTCATGCTAGAATTGTATTAACTGGAAACTTGATACATGTGTGGATACATAGACAAAACACCGTGTCCCTAGTAAGCCTCTACTAGACTAGCTCGTTAATCAAAGATGGTTAAGTTTCCTAACCATAGAGATGTGTTGTCATTTGATGAACGGGGATCACATCATTAGGAGAATGATGTGATGGACACGACCCATCCGTTAGCTTAGCATAATGATCATTCAGTTTTATTGCTATAGCTTTCTTCATGTCATATACATATTCCTTTGACTATGAGATTATGCAACTCCCGGATATCGGAGGAATGCTTGTGTGCTATCAAACGTCACAACGTAACTGGGTAATTACAAAGATGCTCTACAGGTATCTCCGAATGTGTTTGTTGGTTGGCATAGATCAAGATTAGGATTTGTCACTCCGAGTATCGGAGAGGTATCTCTGGGCCTTCTCGGTAATGCACATCATAATAAGCCTTGCAAGCAATGTGACTAATGAGTTAGTTGTGGGATGATGCATTACGGAACGAGTAAAGAGACTTGCCAGTAACGAGATTGAACTAGTTATGAAGATACCGACGATCGAATCTAGGGCAAGTAACATACCGATGACAAAGGGAATAACGTATGTTGTCATTACGGTACGACCGATAAAGATCTTCGTAGAATATGTGGGAACCAATATGAGCATCCAGGTTCCGCTGTTGGTTATTGACCGGAGAGGTGTCTCGGTCATGTCTACATAGTTCTCGAACCCGTAGGATCCGCACGCTTAACGTTCGATGGCGATTTTGTATTATATGAGTTATGTGATTTGGTGAACGAATGTAGTTCGGAGTCTCAGATGAGATCACGGACATGACGCGGAGTCTCAAAATGGTCGAGAGGTAAAGATTCATATATAGGACGATAGTATTCGGACAACAGAAGTGTTTCGGGGGTACCGGGTACGTATCGGGTCACCGGAAGGGGTTCCGGGCACCCCCCGACAAAGATATGGGCCTTATTGGGCCTAGGGAGGGACACACCAGCCCCTTGTGGGCTGGTGCACCCCCTTATGGGCCGATCTAAGTGGAGAAAGGAAAAGGGGAGGAGGATTCCCCCTTCCTTTCCCCTCTCCCCTCTTTCCTTCCCCCTTCCGAGAGATAAGGAAAGGGGGAGGCCAAGTTGGAGGAGGCCCCAAGTAGGATTCCTCCTACTTGGGGCGCCCCAAGGCTGCTCCCCTCCCCCTCCCACCTATATATACATGGTGAGGGGGCGCCTAGAACACACACCAACAATTGTTAGCCGTGTGCGGCGCCCCCCTCCACAGTTTACGCCTCCGGTCATATTCACGTAGTGCTTAGGCGAAGTCTTGCGCGGGTTACTTCACCATCACCGTCACTACGCCGTCGTGCTGACAGAACTCTCCCTCGACACTTTGTTGGATCAAGAGTTCGAGGGACGTCATCGAGTTGAACGTGTGCAGAACTCGGTGGTGCCGTACGTTCGGTGCTTGATCGGTCGGAACGAGAAGAAGTTCGACTACATCAACCGCGTTAGCAAAAGCTTCCGCTTTCGGTCTACGAGGGTACGTGGACACACTCTCCCCCTCTCGTTGCTATGCATCTCCTAGATAGATCTTGCTTGAGCGTAGGATTTTTTTTGAATTGCATGCTACGTTTCCCAACAACTATAACTAGAACGTGGGGATGCAGAGGTACCGCGGTGACAAAGCTATCTCCCGCCATTGCCGACCTTTGATAGGGGCAATAATGGGGACCCCAAAGCCTTATGTCACATCCACAGGGAGACCCATAATCATCATCACTTCCAGCCGACAGGGAGATGGATGGTGGTGGAGTTGCGGCTGTATGCAACATATCGTTATTTGGCTATGCCCACACGGAAAACATGTAATGTGAATTTTATATCTAAACCTAAAATTATGTCTATGCACGATTAAGTAACAAATGTACTAGTGGTAAATCCAGACTCCTTTAGAAAACTTTAACCCAATTGCAGTTTCCACCACTTTTCATTACTCTTTTGTTCTTTATTACTTTTTGGAGCGCACTTCAATTCTCATTTAGACACACTTGCGATATCTTCGTCTTCACAACATTTTTGCTTTGAATCGCAAATAACTTGCACAAAATTTCCAATAAACCTCTACAAGATGCAAAAACCATTTTCTAAGTTCCTTGTGGGATCGATACTCTTACTTCTAAAAGTCTACATCTGTATCCACTGGCCTCACCAACTGCGCCATGTGCCGCACGCACCTTGGCGCATCACCCAGTCCAAGCTAGGGCCTCCGCCATGCGTCCATCGCCCCAGCATCCCTCTATACCACCTACGATCTCCATTGTTGGCGACATCCCTGCACCTCTCCTGAATCCATCAACCTCCGACCCCCCTCCACCGGCGACACCACTACCAAGTTTTCCCCTGCTCTGGGTCGCGCCTAGCTCAGCCTCGCCTGCTACCTGCGCCTCGATGTTGAGTCCTTGTCTCCGCCTCGGGGCTTCGGGCAAAATTGACCGGCACGAAGTGGATTTTGAGGCAACTGATGAATAGCAAATGCGCAAAACTAAAACATTACCTAATATTTGACGTGACGGAAATTGTCGAACTTGTAATTCCTGTCTTGCATGGCATTATTTGTAGCACTTAAGAGAAAGCACCTTGTCTACCTTAACAAAAAAGACAAACAACAAATTTCATGAGGTGCCTTTCTAATCTGATTGTCCCTGGCACGCTTTAACATCATAACCGCCTGCAACTGAGATTTACGCCCAATGGGAAACCTGACACCCCGTGTGCGCCACCACTAGGATCGGTAATGGCCGCGCCACCATTGGCCGGGGACGCAATCTGGGATCGACAAGTCCATGGGCGAGTCGTGGGGCACGGGACATGAGGCGATCCCAACGCGACATGGGCGGCCCATCGGCATGTCTCGGCTGCCCGGTGACAAGACCAAAGGCAAGTTATCGTATTCCTAAAGGTGTTCCCGTTCCATACAACCGTTTTGGTCAGCTCAGAGCCACGCGAAACGGAAGGGGTGGCTCGCGCTCGGCCGCTCCGGCCGGTATAAATACGCGGCGCGGCCGCGGCATCCCTCTGCAGTTCTCCGCGCTCTGCCTTTAGCAACGGACCAACAGTTCAGCAGCTCCAGGAGCGAGCGAGCGAGCGAAATGGCGCGTTCTTCCCGCGCTCGCACGGGGTCACGGGTGACGCGGTGCTTCCCATGCTACGACGGCGACAGGAGCGTCGAGTTCAGCGGCTGCAACGTCCCCAACGATCTCCTCCCGTCGCTGGGCGCCACCGCCGCCGCCCAGCCGACCGCCGGCAAGCTCGGCAAGTACCTGGTCTCGCCTTACGGCCGGCGCTACAGGTACGGAAGCACGCACGATTGCTTGTCTCGGTCGCGTACTGTTAGATAGATGGGCGGTGAAGGTGATCGGTCGATCGTTGATGTGCAGGGTGTGGGAGACGTTTCTGATCCTGCTGGTGGTGTACTCGGCGTGGATATGCCCGCTGGAGTTCGCGTTCCTGAGGCACCTGCCCCGCGCGCCTTTTGTCGTGGACGATGTCGTCAACGGCTTCTTCGCGGTCGACATCCTGCTCACTTTCTTCGTGCCCTACGTCGACAACAAGTCTTACCTTGTCGTCGACGATCCGAAGAAGATCGCACTCAGGTGCTGCTGCTGTTACGTACTCCCTCAGTGTCGAGACGTTAATCTCTCAGACACGCATGAATGCACTACTGTATTTACCTGTAGAGCCTGCCTTGTTTCTTTTGGTCTGCAGGTATCTGTCGACCTGGTTCATCTTTGACGTTTGCTCCACGGTTCCATTCCGCTCCATCACCCACCTCTTCACCAGGCACGAGCACAGCCTCGGCCTCAAGTTCCTCAATGTGCTTCGCCTCTGGCGGCTGCGCAGAGTCAGCTCCTTATTTGCAAGGTACGTACTACTAGCACAGTAGTATATGTAGCTAAGCACTGTGCACTTGGCATATATACCAAGCTAAAAGTGGTCGCTGGTCAGTACGTGCAACTTAATTAACAATGATGATTCTCTTATTCCTTTCCGTAGGCTTGAGAAGGACATCCGTTTCAACTACGCCGTGATACGCTGCACAAAGCTCATCTCGGTACGTCCAGATTGTCTCTTCCTTTCTACTGTAGTACTACCACCGTGCAGTAGTAGTTCTTCTTCCTCATGCATGCATGCATGCATGCGCCACGGATGATATATGCAGGTCACTCTGTTCGCGGTGCACTGCGCCGGGTGCATCAACTACCTGATCGCGGACAGGTACCCCGACCCGGCGAGGACCTGGATAGGCGCGGCGCACCCGGACTTCAGGGAGGACGGGCTGTGGGTGCGCTACGTCACGTGCCTCTACTGGTCCATCACCACCATGACCACCACCGGCTACGGCGACCTGCACGCCCAGAACGCCAGGGAGATGCTCTTCGGCATCTCCTACATGCTCTTCAACCTCTGGCTCACCGCCTACCTCATCGGCAACATGACCAACCTCGTCGTCCACAGCACCAGCCGCACCAGAGACTTCGTACGTATATATGCATCCCATTCCACCGTAGTGCTAGCTCTGATTCATATTGGGCTGTGGTCAATGGCTTGTGCATGCACAAAAATGCAGAGGGACATGGTTCAGGCTGCCACGGAATTCGCGGCGAGGAACCAGCTGCCGCGGCAGATAGAGGAGCAGATGCTGAACCACATATGCCTGAGGTTCAAGGCAGAGGGCTCAAGCAGCAGGACACACTGGACATCCTCCCCAGGGCGATGAGATCGAGCATATCGCTCTATCTCTTCTTCCCGGTGGTTCAGGGCGCCTACCTCTTCAGGGGAGTCTCCCAAGCTTCATCCAGCAACTGGTGAGAGGCTAGTATAGCCTTACGGTTGGAGATGTACTAGGAATCGAAGGGTACTCGCAAATTTTGAATTTGGTTCAAACTATGCAGGTAACGGAGATGGTGGCCGAGTACTACGCCCCGAAGGAAGACATCATACTGCAGAACGAGTACCCATCTGACCTGCACCTTCTTGTGACCGGAGAAGTGGTATGTAGAATCCTATGGATTTACCACGTTATCTTGAGTTCACAGACCTTATAGGGCTTGCGTATCATTAATCAACGTGCATCTTCATTGACAGGATATTGTGGCGTTCCTAGATGGGACAGAGCAGGTACTATTTCTCGAGTTCATGCAATGCAAAGTGCAAAGTTGGTCCCTGAAGTACTTACTTGTACTTGGTGATAACGTGCACCTTTCAGGTTTATGGAAAAGCAACTGAGGGAGGACTGCTAGGGGAGATCGGAGTACTGTGCAACAAGCCACAGCCGTTCACTTTCCGGACGGCCAAGCTATCTCAGGTTCTAAGGATCAGTAGGCCCAAGCTGATGGATATCATCCAGGAAAATGCAGAAGATGGCGAGATCATCAGGATCAATCTTGAGCAAGTAAACGGCTAAGTAACGTGCACCCTATCAAGGCATACACGGAATGAATGTATTGGCTTTGTGTACTTCAAATATAATAACAAAATTGAAGTATGGAACTATGGAAGGATACACCAAAATGATCTGGGGACTCGACAAAGGCTGAATCCTTGAGACGGTCTCTCGCCTATTGAAGAACGCGACTTGCTATTTAGCACAACAGTTTAATTATCCAAGACCACATATGTATATAGTATTATGACTTTAACGGGTGTAACGAGTGAAATAACTGTTGATTGTACTCGAACATAGTTAATTTGCACCATGTAATTGGGTGCAAGATAACGGTGCTACTAACGATATAGAGGCCAACCACTGTCGTTGCAATGGCTCACAACAAGTATTCACCTTACCACCCTCCAGTACTCAATGCACACAACCATGCACGGAGTTGTAATCACACGTGAAGGTTGTCGACAATTTCATGAATCACTCCGCTCCGTATCAGCTCCATTTCATCAAATCCATTTTAAAGCAGTTTCACCCAAGAGTTGCACTCTAACATAGAACATTTATCTTTTTGGAGCACCCCCTGAAGTGCTTCACGAAAAACAAGGAATTGTACATCAGATTCAAGTCTTTTATGGCGTGGAACATTATGGAGCTACCCCATTTGGCTTGCGCTTTTTAGAGCAGAGCTGAATATTAGGAAGCGGAGCAGTCCCAAACAAGCACTAAGTTTACATGAGTAGATAAGAAGTGAACTCGCAAACAAGATTCATGTTGTACTACTTAATCTAAAGAACCTCCCAGTTGGATGTGAACCCATCCTAAAATGGGATCAAAACATGTGGTAACATGGAAAGAGGGCAAAAGCTCAGAGCCTCCCATAACAATTAGTGACTGGACGACTTGCATTGAACTATATATTTTTTGACTCAAGACTTCAAAATATATGTAGATTTGTGCCTTGATAACAAAGCAGTATTAAATGATCTTTCATTACTTATTCAGGAGCTCACAAAAGTACATCAAGAGGCCAAGATAACAAAGGGGAACTAACTTCTTGTATTGGTGATGGTGTCCTGGACTAGGGGTACTTGCCATGTCGGTTCCCGACCATATGAGCCGGGCCGAGCACCCCCAAGATCATTAACTAGTGGGCCACGTTCGTTGGGCCCAGGAGCTCCAAGGTGGATAACTCCCGAAGATTTGGCGCATAATCCGAGGCTTAGAGGTCGTCTTTGGAGTGACTACCCTTAGATGTAACCAACCCATGTAAACCCTAGGCACCCCATGTCATCTATATAAGCCGAGGGGTGAAAACTGTAGACAAAAAAAACCTCTCATATACACACGTTCTTGTGGTCGATCAACTTGTAACTCCTACTCCCTCCAAATCAATACAATCAAGCAGGATGTTGGGTGTTATCTCTTCGAGAGAGCCCGAACCTAGATAAATCCCTGTGTCACCTATTACCATCATGCTAAGGCTACCAACTTGGGAACCCCTACCCGAGATCTGTTGGATTTGACTCCATCATTGGTGGCTCATGCAGGTCCCTCTTGTAAAACTTAGGGTTTGGCAAACTGCATGACACCCTAATATGGGTGTGGCTATCTCATATATATAGGGGTACACCAAATGTACAATACAAGATACAAGGACATGTATCGAGGCTATATATAATACAGTCTAACACCATTCCCCAATCTTAACTATGCCCTGAAGTACATAGCAAGGTAAGATTGCGCCTACAACCTTCAAACTGAGGCTTTGATAGTGGCTTCGTGAAGATGTCAGCAAGTTGATCTTTGGAGGAGATAAAGTTGATGTGAAGTAGATTTTGTGCAACGTGTTCCCTCACAAAATGATAGTCGACTTTGATGTGTTTCGTCCGAGCATGAAATACCGGATTAGACGAAAGATACGTTGTGTCAATGTTCTCACACCAAAGGACCGGTGGTTGACCTTGAGAGACTCCCAGTTCTCTTATTAAGGGTTGTACCCATATAATCTCCGTTGTGGCATTAGCAACCACCTTGTACTCAGCTTCAGTGCTATTGCGAGATACCGGTGGCTTGCTTGCGAGCACTCCAGGCGATCAAGTTTGGACCAAAGAAGACTGCATAGCCCCCCATGGTTCGCCTGTCATCAGGACTCCCAGCCCAATCCGCGTCGGAAAACACCAAGAGAGCAAAGGATGGTGTAGGCCGGAGATGTAGACCATAAGAGGCAATAAGACACATATAGCACAATACGCGCTTGACAGCTGACCAATGTGAGCATGGAGGTACCGACACACACGATTAACTGCATAGGAGATATCCGGTCTGGTGATAGTCAAGTACTGCAGACCACAAACGATGTTATGGTACTTAGTAGCATCGTCAGAAGTAAGTGGATCACCATCAAGAGCCGACAACCGATCAGTGGCAGACATAGGAGTAGTCGCATGTTTGTACTTCAGCATACCAGCACTGCGCAACAAGTCAAGGCAATACTTGTGTTGAGTGAGAGTCAACCCAGCAGAAGACCGTGAGGTCTCGAGACCAAGGAAGTAATGCAAAGTGCCCAGATCCTTGACAGCAGAGCGACCACTCAAAACAGACAGTAGATGATCAACAACAGCAACCGAGGAGCTAATAAGAATAATGTTGTCGACATAGACCAACAGGTACATAGTTACCCTAGGACGGTGAAATAGGAATAATGACGTATCAGCAGTGGACGAAACAAATCCATGAGCCCAAAGAACGGGGCCAAGTCGCGCATGCCATGCACGGGAGCCTGCTTAAGTCCATAGAGCACCTTAACAAGGCGACACAATAGACGAGGATGAGCAACCCCGAAGTTTGACGCATATAAACCTCTTCCTCTAAGACTCCATGAAGAAAGGCATTGTGAACATACAGCTGATGTAGAGACCACCCTTTGGTAACAGCCAAAGACAGGAGTAGACGAATGGTGGTAGGTTTTACAGCCGGGCTGAAGGTATCCTCATAGTCAAGATCATACCTTTGTTTGAAACCCTTGGCCACTAGCCGTGCCTTGTACTGTTCATTTGAGTCATCAACATGTTTTCTTGACTTTGAACACCCACTTGGAATCAATAATATTGACACCAGAGATAGGACGAACTAGTCGCCAAATATCATTTTGTTTCAGTGCCTGAAACTCCTGCTCGATAGCATAGCGCCAGTGAGGAATATGAAGAGCAGCCTAAAAATGTCGAGGTTCAACAATGGGGTCAGCGTCAGCTTGTGCCACGCACGCCGCAATCCACGCCGTGCCATCGATGTGTTTCCCTGGGCAAAAAATGCCACTCTGGCTGCACGTACGAGCACGCAGAACAATAGTAGGCGCAAGTGGTGGTGTCGGAGACCAAGTCGTGGCCGGTGTTGATGACGACGCGGACCGATCACCAGGCTCAGGAGAGGCCACAGGCGCCGGCGACGGAGACGCGGTGGCATCCTGCAATGTAAACGCATCATACGCCGCAGACGAAGGCGCGGGCGTCGCGGGAGACACGGGCGAGCTAGGAGGGCCTGGTGATGGAGGCCCAGGCGAGGCTGAAGTGAAGATGGCCGAGGGGCAGCTCAGACGGTGGGCCGGATAGCAAGGGCCCATTCGGGGTAGCAACAGCCGGGCCGGCTCCATGACCGAGGGTGCATGGGACATGCACCCGATCAACGTCCCAAGCGCAATCAACACCCGACACCCGAGGGACTTCCACCGGCCGTCCGTCTCAAGACGTGCTCCTCTCCCAATACCTACAACATGGTTAGGCAACAATGCTGGGGTATACGCAGCATCTACAAATTGATCAGGCGAAGGTAAAGCTGAATGCATAAGTGGAGTGGGAGTGGTGGGAGCAGTTGAAAGTGCGAATAATGGAAAAATGTTCTCATCAAACACCACATCACGAGAAACTTAGACGCGGTTAGAGGGAACATGAAGGCATGTGTACCCTTTATGAAGGGAACTATACCCAAGGAATATCCACCGTTTAGACCAAAACTCTAGTTTACATTTATTATACGGGCGAAGATGCGGCCAACACGCACATCCAAAAACTTCAACGAATTAATGTATAATTAGGAGTTTCATTGAGTAAGAGTTCAAGTGGTGTTTTCATGTGACGAAGTCGTGTAGGAAGCCTATTAATAAGAAAACAGGCGGTGGAAAAAGCATCACTCCAAAACCGAAAAGGAACGGAGGCATGAGCGAGCAAAGTAAGGCCAGTTTCAACAATATGACAATGCTTACATTCAGCTACACTGTTTTGCTGATGTGTATGAGGACAGAACACGGTGCGTAATCCCAAGTTTATTAAAAAAACTCATTGAGTTGTGGTACTCAACCCCCCCCCCCATCGGATTGAACATGAATAATTTTGTGCTTGAGAAGACGCTCAACATGTGCTTGAAATTGAATAAAATATCGAACGCATCAGATTTGCGCTGGATAAGATAAAGCCAAGTAAACCGATTGTAAGCATCAATACAACTGGCATAGTAATTGTGGCCACTAACAGAAGTTCGGGCATGACCCCATACATCAGAAAACATAAGCTCAAGTGGATTTTTCACTACACGACTCGACTTAGAGAAAGGAAGTTGGTGACTTTTTCCTTGCTGACAGGCATCACAAACTGCATCAACATGATTATTGGACACAACCGGAAGCTCATGGTTATGAAGAACATGGCGAACTATAGGAGTGGCAGGGTGACCAAGACGCGCCTGCCAATGTGATGGAGACACACGAACACCGCTGAAAGCGCAAGAGACTGGTGGCACATCAAGCACATAAAGACCATGGCGTAGTCGACCTCTAAGAAGTATGTCCCTCGTGTCCCGATCCTTAACAGAAAAATAGAAAGGGTGAAATTCAGCAAAAACATTATTGTCACGAATAAGTTTAGGAACTGACAACAAACTACGTGCAACAGAAGGAACTCGAAGGACATTGAGAAGACGCAATTGTTTTGAGCGATGAATAAGACTCACCAATATGTGAGATGTGCATACCTTCCCCATTGGCGGTGCGAACCTGGTCATGTCCATGGTACAGCTCATGTGTAGAGAGCTTTCCCATCTCACTCGTCAGGTGATTGGTAGCTCCTGTATCCATGTAGCATGAAGCATCAACGGGATAGGAAGGGGTGTGCCCCTGCTCATGAATCGCCAAGGAAGCCTGATTTTCTTTAACTTTGCCATTGTTACTGATACGTCCATTTTGCACCATGCTTTTATATCAATATTTATTGCATTATGGGCTGTTATTACACATTATATCTCAATACTTATGGCTATTCTCTCTTATTTTACAAGGTTTACCATGAAGAGGGGAATGCCTGGAATTCTGGCCGAAAAGGAGCAAACGTTGGAAACCTATTCGCACAACTCCAAAAGTCCTGAAACTTCACGAAACAACTTTTGGATTTAACAAGAATTTATGAGCGAAAGAAATAGGCCAAGGCCCACACTGTCTAGGAGATGGAGGGCGTGCCCACAGAGGGCACGACCCCCTATCTCTGGGCCCCTGGTGGGCCTCCGGCGTCCATCTTCTGCTATATCATCACTTTTACCTTGGAAAAAATCGTGGGCAAGCTTACGGGACGAAACTCCGCCGCCACGAGGCGGAACCTTGGCAGAATCAATCTTGGGCTCTGGCGGAGCTGTTCTGCCGGGGACACTTCCCTCTGGGAGGGGGAAATCATCACCAACGCCATCACAAACGATCCTCTCATCGAGAGGGGGTCAATCTCCATCAACATCTTCACCAGCACCATCTCCTCTCAAAACCCTAGTACATCTCTTGTATCCAATCTTGTATCAAAACCACAAATTGGTACCTGTGGGTTGCTAGTAGTGTTGATTACTCCTTGTAGTTAATGCTAATTGGTTTACTTGGTGGAAGATCATATGTTCAGATCCTTTATGCATATTATTACTCCTCTGATTATGAACATGAATATGCTTTGTGAGTAGTTACGTTTGTTCCTGAGGGAATGGGTGAAGTCTTGCTATTAGTAGTCATGTGAATTTGGTATTCGTTCGATATTTTGATGAGACGTATGTTGTCTTTCCTCTAGTGGTGTTATGTGAACGTCGACTACATGACACTTCACCATTATTTGGGCCTAGAGGAAGGCATAGGGAAGTAATAAGTATATGATGGGTTGCTAGAGTGACCGAAGCTTAAACCCTAGTTTATGTGTTGCTTCGTTAGGGGTTGATATGGACCCATATGTTTAATGTTGTGGTTAGGTTTACCTTAATACTCCTTTTTGTAGTTGCGGATGCTTGCAATAGGGGTTAATCATAAGTGGGATGCTTGTCCATGTTAGGGCAGTACCCAAGTGCCGGTCCACCCACATATCAAATTATCAAAGTACCGAACGCGAATTTTATGAACGTGATGAAAAGTAGCTTGACGATAATTCCCAATGTGTCCTCGGGAGCTCCTTCTTCATTATTAGAATTTGTCCAGGCCCATCCTTTGCTACATAAAGGATTGGGCCACCTTGCTGCACTTTATTTACTTTATTTACTTTTTGCTCGTTACTATTTATCTTATCACAAAACTATTTATCACCTACTATTTCAGTGCTTGCAGAGAAAACCTTACTGAAAACTGCTTATCATTTCCTTCTGCTCCTTGTTGGGTTCGACACTCTTACTTATTGAAAGGACTACGATAGATCCCCTATACTTGTGGGTCATCAAGACTCTTTTCTGGCGCCGTTGCCGGGGAGACTAGCGCTTTTGGTGAGTGGAACTTGGTAAGGAAACATTTATATAGTGTGCTGAAATTTTCTGTTACTTGTCACTATGGAAACTAATCCTTTGAAGGGCCTGTTTGGGGTGTCTTCACCCCAATCAGAAGAGCAAAGAGATGCTCCTCAACCTACTGAACTTTATGAAAATATTCACTTTGAGATTCCTTTGGGTATGATAGAAAAACTGCTAGCGAATCCTTTTGCAGGAGACGGAACATTGCATCCCGACTTACACCTTATCTTTGTGGATGAAGTTTGTGGATTATTTAAGCTTACAGGTATTCCCAATGATGTTGTCTAAAGGAAGGTCTTCCCTTTATCTTTGAAGGGAGATGCAATGACATGGTATAGGCTATGTGATGATACGAGATCTTGGAATTATAAGCGATTGAAGTTGGAATTTCACGGAAGTTCTACCCTATGCATCTTGTTCATCGTGATCGTAATTACATATATAATTTCTGGCCTCATGAAGGAGAAAGCATCGCTCAAGCTTGGGGGAGGCTTAAGTCAATGTTGTATTCATGCCCCAATCATGAGCTCTCTCGGGAAATGATTATTCAGAATTTTTATGCTCGGCTTTCTCTTGATAATCGCAACTTGCTCGATACTTCATGTGCTGGTTCCTATATGCTGAAGACTATTGATTTCAAATGGGACTTATTGGAAAGAATTAAAGGCAACTCTGAAGATTGGGGTTACGGCGATGGTAAGGAGTCAGGTATGACACCTAAGTTCGATTGTGTTAAATCTTTTATGGATACCGATGCTTTCCGTGGATTTAGCTCTAAGTATGCACTTGACTCTGAGATAGTAGATACTTTTTGTGAAACTTTTGCTACTCACGTTGATCTCCCTAAAGAGAAGTGGTTTAAATATAATCCTCCTATTGAAGTGAAAGTAGTTGCACCCATTACGTCGAAGAAAAGACTATTACATATAGTGATCCTATTATTCCTACTGCTTATGTCGAAAAACCTCCTTTTCCTGTTAGGATAAAAGATCATGCTAAAGCTTCGACTGTTGTTCGTAAGAGTAATACTAGGACCTATACACCTCCTGAGAAAATTAATGTTGAACCTGGTATTGCTATGATTAAATATCTCTTGGATGAGGACTTAGATGGGCATGCTATCTCTTTCTTGGGTGAAACTGCTAATATTGCTAGACCCGATACTAAGATACGTAGACCTGTTGTAGGCACGCCTGTTATTTATGTTAAAATAGGAGATCATTGTTATCATGGCTTATGTGATATGGGTGCTAGTGCTAGTGCGATACCTTATGACCTTTATAAAGAAATTATGCACGCGATATTGCACTGTTGAATTGGAAGACATTGATGTTACTATTAAGCTTGCTAATAGGGACACCATTAAACCTATTGGGATTGTTAGAGATGTTGAAGTCTTGTGTGGGAAGATTAAATACCCTGCTGATTTTCTTGTTCTTGCTTCCCCACAAGATGATTTTTGTCCCATTATTTTTGGTAGACCTTTCTTGAATACTGCTAGTGCTAAGATTAATTGTAAAAGGAAGGTAGTCACTGTTGGCATAGATGATATGTCTCATGAGTTCAATTTTGCTAAGTTTAGTAGACAACCTGTGAAAGGGAACCACCTAGTAAGGATGAGATTATTGGTCTCGCTTCCATTGATGTTCCTCCAACGGATCCGTTAGAACATTATTTGTTAGACCATGAAAACGATATGTTTATGAAAGAAAGGGAAGAAGTAGATGAAGTGTTCCTTAAACAAGAACCTATCTTTGAAACATAACCTTCCCGTTGAAATTCTTGGGGATCCCCCTCCACCCAAGGGTGATCCCGTGTTTGAACTCAATCCCTTACCTGATAATCTTAAGTATGCTTATCTTCATGAAAAAGAAATATATCCTATTATTATTAGTGCTAACCTTTCAGAGAAAGAAGAAGAAATATTATTGAAAACTCTAAAGAAGCACCGAGCTGCTATTGGATATACTCTGGATGATCTTAAGGGCATTAGTCCCACATTATGTCAACACAAAATTTTAGTGGAGAAAGATGCCAAACCAGTTAGAGATCCTCAAAGACGATTAAATCCCAAAATGAAGGAGGTGGTAAGAAAGGAGATTCTAAAACTCCTTGAGGCAGGTATTATTTATCCCGTTCTTTGATAGTGAATGGGTAAGCCACATCCATTGTGTCCCTAAAAGGGAGGTATTACCATTGTCCCTAATGATAAAGATGAATTGATCCCGCAAAGAATTATTACAGGCTATAGGATGGTAATTGATTTTCGTAAGTTAAATAAAGCTACTAAGAAAGATCATTACCCTTTACCTTTTATTGATCAAATGCTAGAAAGGCTATCCAAACACACACATTTTTGCTTTCTAGATGGTTATTCGCTTCTCTCAAATACTGTGTCGAAAGGATCAATCTAAAACTACTTTTACTTGCCCTTTTGGTACTTTTGCTTATAGACGTATGCCGTTTGGTTTATGTAATGCACCTGCTACCTTTAAAAGATGCATGATGGATATATTTTCTGATTTTTGTGAAAAGATTTGTGAGGTATTCATGGATGACTTCTCCGTCTATGGATCCTCTTTTGATGATTGTTTGAGGAACCTTGATCGAGTTTTGCAGAGATGAGAAGACACTAGTCTCGTCTTGAATTGGGAAAAGTGTCACTTTATGGTTAATGAAGTCATTGTCTTGGGGCACAAGATCTCCGAGAGAGGTATTGAAGTTGATAAAGCCAAAGTTGATGCTATTGAAAAGATGCCATGTCCTAAGGACATAAAAGGTATAAGAAGTTTCCTTGGTCATGCCGCTTTTATAGGAGGTTCATTAAGGACTTTTCTAAAATCTCCGTGCCTCGACTAATTTATTGCAAAAAGATATTCCTTTTGTCTTTGATGATGATTGTGTAGAAGCATTTGAAACACTTAAGAAAGCCTTGATCATCGCACCTATTGTTCAGCCACCTGATTGGAATTTACCTTTTGAAATTATGTGCGATGCTAGTGATTATGCTGTAGGTACTGTTTTAGGAAAAAGAGTCGATAAGAAATTGAATGTTATCCAGTATGCTAGTAAGACTCTTGATACTGCCTAGAGAAATTATGCAACTACTGAAAAAGAGTTCTTAGCAGTTGTGTTTGCATGTGATAAGTTTAGACCTTATATAGTTGATTCCAAAGTTACTATTCACACTGATCATGCTGCTATTAAATATCTTATGGAAAAATAAAGATGCTAAGCCTAGACTCATTAGATGGGTTCTCTTGCTCCAAGAATTTGGCTTGCATATTATTGATAAAAAGGAGTCGAGAACCCGTTGCGCATAACTTGTCTAGGTTAGAGAATGTTCTTGATGACCCAACGCCTATTAATGATAGCTTTCACGATGAACAATTAGCGGTCGTCAATGCTTCTCATATCGCTCCTTGGTATCTTGACTATGCTAATTACATTGTTGCTAAATATATACCGCCTAGTTTCACATACAAGCAAAAGAAAAAGTTCTTTTATGATTTAAGACATTACTTCTGGGATGATCCACACCTTTATAAAGAAGGAGTAGATGGTATTATTAGACGTTGTGTGCCTGAGCATGAACAGGAACAAATCCTACGCAAGTGTCACTCTAAATCCTATGGAGGACACCACGCTGGAGATAGAACTGCACACAAGGTACTACAATCTGGTTTTTATCGGCCTACTCTTTTCAAAGATGCTCGTAAGTTTGTCTTATCTTGTGATGAATGTCAGAGAATAGGTAACATTAGTAGACGCCAAGAAATGCCTATGAATTATTCTCTTGTTATTGAACCGTTTGATGTTTGGGGCTTTGATTATATGGGACCTCTTCACGCCTCCGGTGGTTATACACATATTTTAGTTGCTTTGTTGATTACGTTACTAAGTGGGTAGAAGCTATTCCAACTAGTAGTGCTGATCATAACACTTCTATTAAAATGCTTAAAGAAGTTATTTTTCTGAGGTTTGGAGTCCCTAGATATCTTATGACTGATGGTGGTTCACACTTTATTCATGGTGCTTTCCGTAAGATGTTTGCTAAGTATGATGTCAATCATAGAATCGCATCTCCTTATCACCCGCAGTCTAGTGGTCAAGTAGAGTTGAGCAATAGAGAGCTCAAACTAATTTTGCAAAAGACTGTGAATAGATCTAGAAAGAATTGGTCCAAAAAACTCGATGATGCATTATGGGCCTATAGAACTGCATACAAAAATCCTATGGGTATGTCTCCATATAAGATGGTTTATGGAAAAGCATGTCATTTACCTCTTGAACTTGAACATAAAGCATATTGGGCTATTAAAGAGCTCAATTATGACTTCAAACTTGCCAGTGAGAAGAGGTTGTTTGATATTAGCTCACTTGATGAATGGAGAACCCAAGCATATGGGAATGCTAAGCTTTTCAAAGAAAAAGTCAAACGCTGGCATGATAAGAGGATACAAAAGCGTGAGTTTAACGTAGGAGATTATGTGTTATTGTTCAACTCTCGTTTAAGATTTTTTGCAGGAAAACTTCTCTCAAAATGGGAAGGTCCCTACGTTATCGAGGAGGTCTATCGTTCTGGTGCTATAAAAATCAACAACTTCGAAGGCACAAATCCGAGGGTGGTAAATGGTCAAAGAATTAAACATTATATTTCAGGTAATCCTATCAATGTTGAAATTAATATTATTGAAACCATAACCCCTGAGGAATACATAAGAGACACTTTCCAGAACGTTCCACACTCCGAAAAGGCATAGGTACGTGGTACGGTAAGTAAACCAACTCCAAAACAACCCTAATGGCAATTTTTATCAGTTTTGGATTATTTAAGAATTTTAGGAAGAAAGAAGTAGTCCGAAAGGGACACGAGGCTCCCACGAGAGAGGAGCCCCCCCCCCCCCTGTAGGGCGCGCCCCCCTGTCTCGTGGGCACCTCGTGTGCCTCCTGGACTCCGTTTTCTTGTATGTTATGTATTTTGGTCGGTAAAAATTCATTACATATACTCCCGAAGGTTTTGACCACTGTATCACGCAAATATCCTCTGTTTTCGTTTCGAGCTGTTCATGTTGCAGAATAAAGCAAGATGTCTTCTCAGGAGTCAGTTGGGGAGAGTCGGGTGTCTCACCCAACGCCAGTCCAGGAGCAAATAGCGGCGCCTATCACTTTGGACCATCAACGGAGGATGAGATGGAGGCTGATTTGAAAAGGATAGATGCCATGGAGGAGGATCAAGAAGTTACCTCTCGTCTTGAGCGAGAATTCACTATGGGGAATTACCTAGCTTTGGCTGTCCCTACTTGGTCACTCCTTCCAACTCTAGATTTCTTTCTTATGAATATATGAAAAAGAGTTTCACTTGTTCTCCGAAGCTATCCGGCATCCTTGGGTAAAGGAGCCTTGTCCGATTCTGGCAAGCTCCGTAAAAAAATATGGACCTCAAACAACAAGTCAATAAGCTCGAGGAGGAGAACCGTATCTGAAGGGCATAATCGCCAAGAAGATCATAACACCAACCGTGAAGAAGGAGAAATAATCACATGGGTATGGGCACTCCCCTTGGTCGCCAAGCTTGGGGGAGGTGCCCCGGTATCATATCACCATCACACTCCTATTTTTACCGCTTTATTTAGTTCGATCCTTTTAGTAGTATCTTGATCTAGTAGTTTGGAGTTTTTGATATCAAGTAGTTTTGGGTTTTGCATTGCAATCTCCTTATGTAATCGAGTCTGTGTGCTATCTACAATAAAGATTAGTGTTGAGTCAAGGGCTTTGCTATGTTGTTATGATCTTGAGAAAGTAGAAAGAACAAAAGAGTTCATATTGATCTTATGGATAGTGATAACTTCACACATAGAAAGTATGAGGCATAGAAATTGTTGAGAGTTGATGAACGTAGCCTTGGTCATCATTGTAATTAATAGGAAGTGATAAGGAAAGAGGGGTTCACATATAAATATATTATCTTGGACATCTTTTATGATTGTGAAGCACTCATTAAGTATGACATGCTAAAAGAGTTGATGTTGGACAAGGAAGACAACGTAATGGTTTATGTATTCCGACATCTCAGTTAAAGTATATTGTCATTGACCTTCCAAACATGTTGAGCTTGCCTTTCCCCTCATGCTAGCCAAATTCCTTGCACCAAGTAGAGATACTACTTGTGCTTCCAAATATCCTTAAACCCAGTTTTGCCATGAGAGTCCACCATACCTACCTATGGATTGAATAAGATCCTTCGTAAGTTGTCATCGGTGCAAGCAATAAAAATTGCTCTCTAAATATGTATGACTTATTAGTGCAGAGAAAATAAACTTTGTACGAACTTGTTGTGGAAGTAATAAAAGCGACGGACTGCATAATAAAGGTCCACATACAAGGGGCAATATAAAGTGACGTTCTTTTTCACTAAGACTTTATGCATCAACCCTAAACGCGCATGACAACCTCTGCTTCCCTCTGCGAAGGGCCTATCTTTTACTTTATGCTTTTACTTTATGCTTGAGTCAAGGTGATGCCCACCTTTCCCTTTTTATTTTTATCCTTTGGCAAGCTCCTCGTGTTTGAAAGATCATGATACATATATCCAATTGGATGTAAGTTGGCATAGGCTATTATTGTTGACATCACCTAAAGGTGAATACGTTGGGAGGCAACACAATAAGCCCCTATCTTTCTCAGTGTCCGACTGAAATTCTATAACCACAAGTATTGCGTGAGTGTTAACAATTATAGGAGACTACGAGATAGTTGAGTATGTGAGCTTGCTGAAAAGCTCCATTATTGACTCTTTCTGATGTTACGATAAATTGCAATTGCTTCAATGACTGAGATTATAGTTTGTTAGTTCCCAATGAAGTTTTTGAACCATACTTGACATTGTGAATTGCTTATTACTTGAGCATAGGAAATCATATGACAAAATCCAAATATGTTCTTGTTATTAGAATGATCATGATGCCCTCATGTCCGTATTTTATTTTTATCGACACCTCTATCTCTAAACATGTCGACATATTTTTCGATTTAAGCTTCCGCTTGAGGACAAGCGAGGTCTAAGCTTGGGGAGTTGATCGTCCATTTTGCATCATGCTTTTATATCAATATTTATTGCATTATGGGTTGTTATTACACATTATATCTCAATACTTATGGCTATTCTCTCTTATTTTACAAGGTTTACCATGAAGAGGGGAATGCCGCATTTGGAATTCTGGCCGAAAAGGAGCAAACATTGGAAACCTATTACGCACAACTCCAAAAGTCTTGAAACTCCACGAAACAACTTTTGGATTTAACAAGAATTTATGAGCGAAAGAAATAGGCCGGGGGCCCACACCTGTCCAAGAGGCAGGAGGGGCCCCCACAGAGGGCCTTGACCCCCCTATCTCTGGGCCCCTGGTGGGCCTCAGGCGTCCATCTTCGCTATATCATCACTTTTACCACTGGAAAAATCGTGGGCAAGCTTACGGACGAAACTCACGCCACGAGGCGGAACCTTGGCGGAATCAATCTAGGGCTCTGGCCGGAGCTGTTCTGCGGGGACACTTCCCTCGGGAGGAAATCATCACTAACGTCATCACCAATGATCCTCTCATCGAGAGGGGTCAATCTCCATCAACATCTTCACCAAAGCACCATCTCCTCTCAAAACCCTAGTTCATCTCTTGTATCCAATCTTGTATCAAAACCACAAATTGGTACTGTGGGTTGCTAGTAGTGTTGATTACTCCTTGTAGTTGATGCTAATTGGTTTACTTGGTGGAAGATCATATGTTCAGATCCTTTATGCATATTATTACTCCTCTGATTATGAACATGAATATGCTTTGTGAGTAGTTACGTTTGTTCACGAGGACATGGGTGAAGTCTTGCTATTAGTAGTCATGTGAATTTGGTATTCGTTCGATATTTTGATGAGATGTATGTTGTCTTTCCTCTAGTGGTGTTATGTGAACGTCGACTACATGACACTTCACCATTATTTGGGCCTATAGGAAGGCATAGGGAAGTAAAAAGTAGATGATGGTTTGCTAGAGTGATGAAGCTTAAACCCTAGTTTATGTGTTGCTTCGTTAGGGGTTGATATGGACCCATATGTTTAATGTTGTGGTTAGGTTTACCTTAATACTCCTTTTTGTAGTTGCGGATGCTTGCAATAGGGGTTAATCATAAGTGGGATGCTTGTCCATGTTAGGGCAGTACCCAAGTGCCGGTCCACCCACATATCAAATTATTATAGTACCGAACGCGAATCTTATGAACGTGATGAAAACTAGCTTGACGATAATTCCCAATGTGTCCTCGGGAGCTCCTTCTTCATTATTAGTATTTGTCCAGGATTATCCTTTGCTACATAAAGGATTGGGCCACCTTGCTGCACTTTATTTACTTTATTTAATTTTTGCTCATTACTATTTATCTTATCACAAAACTATTTATCACCTACTATTTCAGTGCTTGCAGAGAAAACCTTACTGAAAACTGCTTATCATTTCCTTCTGCTCCTCGTTGGGTTCGACACTCTTACTTATCGAAAGGACTACGACAGATCCCCTAGACTTGTGGGTCATCAGTTACCAATACCCAAAAAATCTTTCTTGAAGCGATAATAGCAGGTAAAGCAATGTGGCTGGCGAGGCCACACAATTGGCAGGGAACTTGGGCGCCACAAGAGGGGCAGCTGGTGCGCGCTCGGCCATCCATGGGATTGTTGGCGTTCCGCGAGGTCGGCGTAGGCGGTGGCGCCGACTTGCCACCAGTTGGTGGCTTTTAGGGTTTACCCTTACCACGTGACGCAACATTGGTGGAAGAGAAATTGGGCGTCGAGCGGCGAGCCTTACCATGTGACGCTATGCTTAATGCCTATCACTAGGGACCAAGTGCCCTGATTTCATATCTGAATATGTTGATCTTACCTACCCTGATATTTTATGATATACTGGATAGATTTGGGGTAGTACCAATTAAGGAGAAGCTTGTCCAACATTGTCTGAGATGGTTTTGGGCATATTCAGCGCATGCCTCCGGAAGCTCCAGTGCATAATGGACGGCTAAAGTGTGCAGACAATGTCAAAGAGAGGTCGGGGTAGATCGAATTTGACATGGGAGGAGTCCGTTAAGAGAGACCTGAAGGATTGGAATATCACCAAAAAACTAGCTATGGACAGGGGTGCTTGGAAGCTTGCTATCCATGTGCCAGAGCCATGAGTTGTTCGCGAGATCTTATGGGTTTCACCTATAGCCTACCCCAACTTGTTTGGGACTAAAGTGTTGTTGTTGTTGTTGTTGTTGTTGTTGTTGTTGTTGTTGTTGCTGTTGTTGTTGTTCTATTCTTTATACATTGATGCTTACATTCTTTGGGTTGTTCTTGTTCTTTATTCTTTGTTGTTGTTGTTGTTGTTTTTGTTGTATTCATGGTGGAGTACTCATGCGAGGGTTACAATGGGGGTGATGTATGTGAGTTTGTTTCTACCAAAGTAGATCGATCTGGTTAATCCCTAGCCTCGCCTTATATAGATGGTCAGGGCTACGGTTTGAACATGAATCTAACTGACCTACAACCATCACATTACTTGGCTTGCACTCCAATATGATTGATACGTCTCCAACGTATCTATAATTTATGAAGTATTCATGCTATTATATTATCTGTTTTGGATGTTTATGGGCTTTACTAAACACTTTTATATTATTTTTGGGACTAACCTATTAACCGGAGGCCCAACCCAAATTGTTGTTTTCTCGCCTATTTCAGTGTTTCGAAGAAAAGGAATATCAAACGGAGTCCAAACGGAATGAAACCTTCGGGAGAGTTATTTTTGGAACGGAAGCAATCCAGGAGACTTAGAGTAGACGTCAACGAAGCTTCGAGGAAGCCACAAGGCAGGGAGGCGCGCCCTACCCCCTGGGTGCGCCCCCACCCTCGTGGGCCCCTCGTGGCTCCCCTGACCGACTTCTTTTGCCTATATATGTCCATATACCCTAAAAACATCGAGGAACACAATAGATCGGGAGTTCCACCGCCGCAAGCCTCTGTAGTCACATAAAACCAATCGGGACCACTGCTCAAGACCGCCTGGAGGGGGATCCCTCACCGGTGGCCATCTTCATCATCCCGGCGCTCTCCATGACGAGGAGGGAGTAGTTCACCCTCGGGGCTGAGGGTATGTACCAGTAGCTATGTGTTTGATCTCTCTCTCTCTCTCTCTCTCTCTCTCTCTCTCTCTCTCGTGCTCTTGAGGTGGTATGATCTTGATGTATCGCGAGCTTTGCTATTATAGTTGGATCTTATGATGTTTCTCCCCCTCTACTCTCTTTAATGGATTGAGTTTTCCCTTTGAAGTTATCTTATCTGATTGAGTCTTTAAGGATTTGAGAATAGTTGATGTATGTCTTGCATGTGCTTATCAGTGGTGACAATGGGATATCACGTGATCCACTTGATGTATGTTTTGGTGATCAACTTGTGGGTTCCGTTTGTGAACTTATGCATAGGGGTTGGCACATGTTTTCGTCTTGACTCTCCGGTAGAAACTTTGGGGCACTCTTTGAAGTACTTTGTTTGGTTTGAATAGATGAATCTGAGATTGTGTGATGCATAACATATAATCATACCCACGGATACTTGTGGTGACATTGGAGTATCTAGGTGACATTAGGGTTTTGGTTGATATGTGTCTTAAGGTGTTATTCTAGTACAAACTCTTGAATAGATCGATCCAAAAGAATAACTTTGAGGTGGTTTCGTACCCTACAATAATCTCTTCATTTGTTCTCCGCTATTAGTGACTTTGGAGTGACTCCTTTGTTGCATCTTGAGGGATAGTTATATGATCCAATTATGTTATTATTGTTGAGAGAACTTGCACTAGCGAAAGTATGAACCCTAGGCCTTGTTTCCTAGCATTACAATACCGTTTTCGCTCACTTTTACCACTTGCTACCTTGCTGTTTTTATATTTTCAGATTACAAATACTCATATCTATCATCCATATTGCACTTGTATCACCATCTCTTCTCCGAACTAGTGCACCTATACAATTTACCATTGTATTGGGTGTGTTGGGGACACAAGGGACTCTTTGTTATTTGGTTGTAGGGTTGCTTGAGAGAGACCATCTTCATCCTATGCCTCCCACGGATTGATAAACCTTAGGTCATCCACTTGAGGGGAATTTGCTACTGTCCTACAAACCTCTCAAGATTGGAGGCCCAACAACGTCTACAAGAAGAAGGTTGCGTAGTAGACATCAAGCTCTTTTCTGGCGCCGTTGCCGGGGAGGTGAGTGCTTAAAGGTATATCTTTAGATCTTGCAATCTAATATTTTAGTTTCTTGTTTTATCACTAGTTTAGTTTATAAAAGAAAACTATAAAAAAATGGAATTGAGGGTGCCTCATATGCTTCATCTTTTTAATATTTTTCATGAGAATAAGGATTCCGATAATTGTGCTCAATTGCTAGAGGAAGAATGCATTAGAATGTTTGGCACTAAATCTTTGAATGATGAGTATGATTGCAATGTTTTTACTATGAACTCCTTGAATATCCGTAGTACTAATGATGATTGCACTAGTCATGATGAAAATGTCTCTTATAAGCATGTCTACTTTTGTGGGGTGCATAGAGTTTGCAAGTACACACCAAATAGGGAAGATAGATTTTGCAAGAGGCATAAGTATTTAGAAACTAAATGGTTGCAAGAGAGGCTAGATGTTTGTGCTGAAAATTTAAAATTTCTTTGCCATACTTGTGAACTCTGCAATGAACGTGGTCATTTAAATCTCCGATGCAAATTGTTTCATGATCGTATCATGTCCAAAAATTGTGATGATTTGATTTCCCTTGCACATCATAATGAACTTAGTTTGCTTTTGGGTTTTTAAGAAATGAAATGTAAAACTAAGCATATTCCAGAATATAACCTTGAGAAATTCCTCGATATTGATCTAGAAGAAATTTATATGTATTGTGCGGTGAATTGCATTGAAAATCCTTATATTGCCAATTACATAAAGAAAAGAAAACAAATAGAAGATGAAGAGAATACTAATGAAAGGGAAGAGTCTTCCCAATATCCTCCTATTATTTCTTATGATGAATCAGGTAATGAGGAGGAGCCTTCTATTCAACCAATCTCATTAATAAGGAGCTCAAAAAAGAGGGTTAAACCCACACATGATGTGAAGAAGAAAAGACGGAGAAGCAAAGGTAGAAAGGTATCCCTCCCAAATGATGTTGCTCCTATTACTCATTGTGATGGTGATAATTGCTATACTATTGGCGCTATCCATACTATTAATGGTGAGAGTAATTATGCGTATGATATGAAAGGGCCCAAGCTTGGGGATGCTATGTTTGATGAGAATGACATGTTTGAGAATATATTTGCTGCAATTAATATTTGTCCCAAGATTGGGGATGCTATGATTTATGAAGATGATATTTTTAGCCTCGCAAGTTTTGATGAGCAAATTTATTATGATAATAGCATGCTCCTATTTATGATGATTATTGTGATGACACTTATGCTATAAAAAGTAGTGATGATTATATTTATAAAACTTGTCATGATTATGATTCCCCCTTTTCTGAACATTACTCTTTCAATGTGGAAACAATTTATAGTATTCGAGTCTCTTATGATACTCCCACTATTCTGAATGGGAAAAATTTCGCTTATGGGGAGAGTAATAAAATTTCTATGCTTGTAGATCATGAAAAGAATGCTTTATGTGATGGTTATATTGTTGAATTTATTCATGATTCTACTGAAAATTATTATGAGGGAGGAACATATGCTTGTAGGAATTGCAATAATATCAAGTTTCCTCTTTATGTGCTTAAAGTTTTGAAGTTATGCTTGTTTTGCCTTCTTATGCTAGTTGATTATTGT
Organism: Aegilops bicornis; assembly: GCA_021605145.1. Classification (NCBI taxonomy): domain Eukaryota; kingdom Viridiplantae; phylum Streptophyta; class Magnoliopsida; order Poales; family Poaceae; genus Aegilops; species Aegilops bicornis. Next base: position 569,872,615 of record CM038671.1, on the reverse strand, counting down.
TCTCATAAGTTGTTTGCTCACAAAATCCCTATGAATAGGAAGTGGGTTAGACTTAAATGTGCTAGTCATATTTTTCATGATTCTCTCTTTATGTTTCAATTCTTATCTTTTATGTGAGCATCATTGAAATCATCCTGCCTAGCTAGGGGCGTTAAACGTTAGCGCTTGTTGGGAGGCAACCCAATTTTATTTTTGTTTCTTACTTTTTGGTTCTGTTTAGTAATAAATATTTGATCTAGCCTCTGGTTAGATGTGTTCTTATGTTTTTATTAGTGTTTGTGCCAAGTAAGACCTATAGGATCTTCTTGGATGATAATTATTTGATCTTGCTGAAAAAGACAGAAACTTTCTGCTCACGAAAACAATTGTTAAAAATCACCAGAAAGTGATAAAATACTGATTCCAATTGCAGTAGATCAATAATAAAATTATCTAGGTCGTCCTATTTTGGTAGATGTTTATGAGTTACAGAAGTTTGCGTTTGATACAGATTACTACAGACTGTTCTGTTTTTGACAGATTCTGTTTTCTTTGTGTTGTTTGCTTATTTTGATGAATCTATGAGTAGTATCAGAGGGTATGAACCATATAGAAGTTGGAATACAGTAGATATTACACCAATATTAATTTATAATGAGTTCACAACAGTACCTAAGTGGTGATTTATTTTCTTATACTAACGGAGCTTACGAGTTTTCTGTTGAGTTTTGTGTTGTGAAGTTTTCAAGTTTTGGGTAAAGATTCGATGGAATATGGAATAAGGAGTGGCAATAGCCTAAGCTTGGGGATGCCCAAGGCACCCCAAGGTAATATTCAAGGATAACCAAGAGCCTAAGCTTCGGGATGCCCCGGATGGCATCCCCTCTTTCGTCTTCGTTCATCGGTAACTTTACTTGGAGCTATATTTTTATTCACAACATGATATGTGTTTTGCTTGGAGTGTCATTTTATTTTGTTATTATTTGCTTGATATTATTTAGAATAATGTTTTGCATCTTTATTTTCAATAAAAATGTCAAGGATAGCCTTTACCATGCTTATTTTGCAAGTATACATGTTGCTGTTTCAAAACAGAAAGTTTATCGCTGTTGCAAAAATTCCCTAGAAAATTAAGAATGTGATAAAATGTTGAAACCTTTTGCATATTAAGATATTATAAATTCACTACAGTGGTAATTTTCTTTCATAATTTTTGGAGTTAGGGAAGTATGATGAATCTTGCATTCTTTACAGACTGTACTGTTTTGGCAGATTGCTGTTATGTTTGCATATGTTTGCTTGTTTAATGATTCTATTTGAGGATTGGACTATTAAATATGCAGAGGAATTTAGTATGCAATGTTGAATAATAATTTTAGTGATTTGCTACAGTAGAGTATGATAAGGTTTTTGCATTGGTTTATACTAACTTATCTCACAAGTTCTTGTTGAGTTTGGTGTGGGTGAAGCTTTTGAGATTTAGGAAACCGTGATATGAGAGGAATTAAGGAGACACAAAGGCTCAAGCTTGGGGATGCCCAAGGCACCCCAAGATAATATTTCAAGAAGTTTCAAGCATCTAAGCTCGGGGATGCCTCGGTAGGCATCCCACCTTTCTTCTTCAACAATTATCGGTTAGTATCGGTTGAGCCTAAGTTTTTGCTTCTTCACATGATGAGTGCTATCCTTGAAATGTCGTTTTATTTATTTTTACTTGCTGTTTGAATAATATCCCAAGATCTGAAATTCTTAAATGAGATAGAGTCTTCACAAAGCTACATAATTATTTAACTACTCATTGATCTTCACTTATATCTTTTTGGAGTAGTTTGTCATCTACTCGTGTGCTTCACTTATATCCTATGAGTAAATGGTTGAATGATTTGAATGTCATAATTTTGAAATTATATACGTTTCGTATGCCTTTCCCATGGGGAGTAATGCCTTCACATATAAGAAGTAGAGGTGGTAAATTTTTTGAAGGTTAGCAAACATTGTATTGGTCACTTGAACAATTCATGAAAGAATATTGAAGGAAGAGAGATTTCACATATAAATATACTATCTTGGACATCTTCTATGATTGTGAGCCCCATTAATTATTTTCAAACCTGAGCAAATTAGTTGAAGTTGGACAAGGAAGACAACATAATGAGTTATGCTTGGGTATATTTGTATAGAAGTTATATTGTTATGGATCCTCTAACATGTGGTGCTTGCTATTTAGAATCCTTTGCTAGCCAAAATATCTGTACTAAGCGGGAATACTACTTGTGCATCCAAATTCCTTGAACAAAGTTTCTTCCATGAGTGTCCACCATATCTACCTATATGCGCTATTTACCTGTCGTTCCAAGTAAATTTGCATGTGCCAAACTCTAAACCTTCAAATAATAATCTGTTTTGTATGCCCGAATCGCTCATGTAGCAACTAGGGGCTTTCAGCATCTTCCATGCTAGGTGGGTTATTCTCACGATGAGTGGACTCTGCTCATCATTCACGAGAAAATGGCTGGTAACTGGGATGCCCAGTCCTATGATCAAAAGATAAAAAACAAATTCACAAATAATTTAAACAAACTCCCCCAGGATTGTTGAAAGTTGGACGGCACCCGTTGTTTTGGACAAGCCGTGGAGTGTGATTGTTGGTGGAGGGGGAGTAAAATCTTTACCTTTCTGTTTGGGAACTGCCTATAATGTATCTAGTATGGAAGATATTGGGAACTCTTGGTCGTTATGTTGACAATGAAAGCATACCTCTCAAAATTATTTTCATCTCTGTTTTAGCTTCAAGCTCTGGCACCTCTGCAAATCCCGCTTTCCTCCGCGAAGGGTCTATCTTTTACTTTTATGCAAGAGTCAGTAGTATTCCTTCTCATTCAACCTACTTTTTAGTTGGCAAGCATCATGTGGTGGAGAAGGATCTAAGCAATATGGCCACTCAAATATATTTGATCATGAATTATTATTGTTAACAATTATCTATATGATAAATAAATTGGGAGGCGAAACATTAAGCCCCTATCTTTCTCTGTGTTGGATGGATGATATTTGTTCTAAAAATATGCTTTGAGTGGTAGCAATCATGGAAGGCTATATGATAGTTGAGTATGTGGGATTTGCTAAATCAAAGCTCTTACATAGACCTTTCCTGAAAATAAGATGAATTGCAATTGTTTGATGACTGAGAATGGTTTGTTAGTTTTCAAGAAAGTTTGTGATCTATACTTTCACATGTGAATAGCTTGTTACTTGATCATGAAATGTTTTATGCGATGAGCTACTGTTATGACATATGATGCTGCTAGAAAATGTGATTGAAATTATCATTGATCATACTTGTGCACCTGCTAGCATTCACACTTCATAAATTATTTCTTTTATCATTTACCTACTCGAGGACGAGCAAGAATTAAGCTTGGGGATGCTGATACATCTCCAACGTATCTATAATTTATGAAGTATTCATGCTATTATATTATCTGTTTTGGATGTTTATGGGCTTTACTAAACACTTTTATATTTTTTTGGGACTAACCTATTAACCGGAGGCCCAACCCAAATTGATGTTTTCTTGCCTATTTCAGTGTTTTGAAGAAAAGGAATATCAAACGGAGTCCAAACAGAATGAAACCTTCGGGAGAGTTATTTTTGGAACGGAAGCAATCCAGGAGACTTGGAGTAGACGTCAGGGAAGCTTCGAGGAAGCCACGAGGCAGGGAGGTGCGCCCCACCCTCGTGGGCCCCTTGTGGCTCCCCTGACCGACTTCTTTCACCTATATATGTCCATATACCCTAAAAACATCGACGAACACAATAGATCGGGAGTTCCGCCGCCGCAAGCCTCTGTAGCCACCAAAAACCAATCGGGACCCTGTTCCGGCACCCTGCCGAAGGGGGGAATCCTCACCGGTGGCCATCTTCATCATCCCGGCGCTCTCCATGACGAGGAGGGAGTAGTGCACCCTCGGGGCTGAGGGTATGTACCAATAGCTATGTGTTTGATCTCTCTCTCGTGTTCTTGAGGTGGTACGATCATGATGTATCGCGAGCTTTGCTCTTATAGTTGGATCTTATGATGTTTCTCCCCCTCTACTCTCTTGTAATGGATTGAGTTTTCCCTTTGAAGTTATCTTATCTGATTGAGTTTTAAGGATTTGAGAACACTTGATGTATGTCTTGCATGTGCTTATCTGTGGTGACAATGGGATATCACGTGATCCACTTGATGTATGTTTTGGTGATCAACTTGCGGGTTCCGTTTGTGAACTTATGCATAGGGGTTGGCACACGTTTTCGTCTTGACTCTCCGGTAGAAACTTTGGGGCACTCTTTGAAGTACTTTGTGTTGGTTTGAATAGATGAATCTGAGATTGTGTGATGCATATCGTATAATCATACCCACGGATACTTGTGGTGACATTGGAGTATCTAGGTGACATTATGGTTTTGGTTCATATGTGTCTTAAGGTGATATTCTAGTACGAACTCTTGAATAGATCGATCCGAAAAAATAACTTTGAGGTGGTTTCGTACCCTACAATAATCTCTTCGTTTGTTCTCCGCTATTGGTGACTTTGGAGTGACTCCTTGTTGCATGTTGAGGGATAGTTATATGATCCAATTATGTTATTATTGTTGAGAGAACTTGCACTAGTGAAATTATGAACCCTAGGCCTTGTTTCCTAGCATTGCAATACCGTTTCGCTCACTTTTACCACTTGCTACCTTGCTGTTTTTATATTTTAAGATTACAAATACTCATATCTATCATTCATATTGCACTTGTATCACCATCTCTTCGCCGAACTAGTGCACCTATACAATTTATCATTGTATTGGGTGTGTTGAGGACACAAGAGACTCTTCGTTATTTGGTTGCAGGGTTGCTTGAGAGAGACCATCTTCATGCTGTGCCTCCCACGGATTGATAAACCTTAGGTCATCCACTTGAGGGAAATTTGCTACTGTCCTACAAACCTCTGCACTTGGAGGCCCAACAATATCTACAAGAAGAAGGTTGCGTAGTAGACATCAATGATCACCGAGCTCCTTCCGAGCCTTCGGGCTCCCTTCTATCGTCGAGCTCCCACTGGTACAGCGGGCTGCTATACAAATGGTTTTTAACCCCTTTCCGCAATGGCATTTTGAACCATCGCCTAGTGAGTGTGGGGGATAGGGGGTCCTTCCCACACGACCCAGAAACCGTCGGGGATAGGCCCTCCGGTCACACACACTGGGCAAAATGAGCTTGTGTGCGACGGGAGAGCGATCAAATACAATTATACAGGCCCAATCGGTTCCGTTCGTACGTACATCACGCACAGTCTGTCCCAGACAAATGTTTCCATTCGTATGTACATTCCACAAAGTCAATCCAAGGAATATGTTTCCGTTCTTATGTACATCCTACACAGTCAATCCAAGAAGTACGTTTTCGTTCATACACACACACACACACACACACACACACACACACACACACACACACATATATATATATATATATATATCACACACAGATCCTCCAAGTAAAACGTTTCCGTTAGCACGTACATCACACACAATTTTCCCCGTTAAATCGTTTGAGATAGAATTGTAATTGCAGAAAATACTAACAATTTTATCGTTTGCATTATTGAATGCTTCACACATGGTGCGTAGAAGAAACTGTGTGACATAGGCTATCAATCACACACACTTTTTATGTGGAAAACGTTTGCGCAAGGTGTTCTAACACAAACAATTCTTAAGAGGAAGTCGTATGTGATTGTTCACTGATCCAACACGTTTTCTTCTTAGAAACTGTGTGCGTTGTCTGAGGCCATCGTCCATGGTGTTTTCTCAATAACCGTTTGCCATAGAAAAACCCAATTAGCAGGCTAATTGGCCTATTATTAATAATAGATTTATTAACCAAATTGTCATTTCATATTAAGCACACAATATATTTCATTTTTGTATTACGGAAGCAGGATTTCATAATTGAAATACATCAGAGTATGACATCATATAGCTTCAGCACTCAGCTACTCCATTACACAACTGCACCAGTACCAAGTTTCACATGCAACATCTATAACCTTTCGAAATTAGCATCAGAGACAGTACATAGACAAATGAATCTCATCTGGAAAACTGCTGAAGCGGAAGCCGAATATTGAGCCTTTATTGATGTTGAAGGTCTTTGCAACTTTAGGCCAGTGCCTGTGGATGATTGATCGTCCATCCTTCGTGCTCTTCAGGAAGACTTCAATATTGAACCGTGGGTGTTGTATGAATACCTTCCTCACCTCCTGACCATACAGGTGGTTTGAGAGGTAATCATCAGTGATCTGCTTTGGAAAGGCCTGAAAACAAGGATATGCATAAATATCTTCTCTAGATTTGAAATGGCGCAAAAGAATAAAAAAGACAAGGTATAATAGTTACTACCATCCTGTAGCGAACTGATGTCTTCTTCATTGTGCGCATAAAGATCTTGTTGTTTTTGTCACTAATTTCTTTATCCGAACAATCTTTCTGAGTTTCTTCATCTTCATCATAACATGGCCAAATAAAGCATATCCCTACAAAATCATATAGTCTGGCTATGCTCCATCTTCATCACACAAAATATTCAAATCATGCACAACCCCGATGACAAGCCAAGCAATTGTTTCATACTTTTGATGTTCTCAAACTTTTTCAACTTTCACGCAATACATGGCGTGAGCCATGGATATAGCACTATAGGTGGAATAGAATATGGTGGTTGTAGAGAAGACAAAAGAGAGGAGATAGTCTCACATCAACTAGGCGTATCAGCGGGCTATGGAGATGCCCATCAACATATATAAATGTGAGTGAGTAGGGATTGCCATGCAACGGATGCACTAGAGCTATACGTTTATGAAAGCTCAAAAAGAAACTAAGTGGGTGTGCATCCAACTTGCTTGCTCATGAAGACCTAGGGCAATTTGAGGAAGCCCGTCGTTGGAATATACAAGCCAAGTTATATAATGAAAAATTCCCACTAGTATATGAAAGTGACAATATAGGAGACTCTCTATCATGAAGATCATGGTGCTACTTTGAAGCACAAGTGTGGTAAAAGGATAGTAACATTGCCCCTTCTCTCTTTTTCTCTCATTTTTTCTTTTCTTTTTTTGGGCCTTTTATTTATTTATTACTTTGGCCTTTTTTTTATTTCCTCACATGGGACAATGCTCTAATAATGAAGATCATCACACTTTTATTTACTTACAACTCAAAAATTACAACTCGATACTAGAACAAAATACGACTCTATATGAATGCCTCCGGTGGTGTGCCGGGATGTGCAATGAATCAAGAGTGACATGTATGAAAGAATTGCGAACGGTGTCTTTGCCACAAATATGATGTCAACTACATGATCATGCAAAGCAATATGACAATGATGGAATGTGTCAAAATAAACGGAACAATAGAAAGTTGCATGGCAATATATCTCGGAATGGCTATGGAAATGCCATAATAGGTAGGTATGGTAGCTGTTTTGAGGAAGGTATATGGTGGGTGTATGGTACCGGCAAAAGTTGTGCGGTACTAGAGAGGCTAGCAATGGTGGAAGGGTGAGAGTGTGTATAATCCATGGACTCAACATTAGTCATAAAGAACTCACATACTTATTGCAAAACTCTATTAGTCATTGAAAAAAGTACTACGCACATGCTCCTAGGGGCATAGATTGGTAGGAAAAGACCATTACTCGTCCCCGCCCGCCACTCATAAGGAAGACAATCAAAAAATATCTCATGCTTCAACTTCGTTACATAATGGTTGACCATACGTGCATGCTACGGGACTCACAAACCTTAACACAAGTATTTCTCAAATTCACAACTACACACTAGCATGACTCTAATATCACAATCTTCATATCTCAAAATAAACATAAGGAATCAAACTTCTCATAGTATTCAATGCACTTTATATGAAAGTTTTTATTATATCCCTCTTGGATGCCTATCATATTAGTACTAAATTTATAACCAAAGAAAATTACCATGCTGTTTAAAGACTCTCAAAATAATATAAGTGAAGCATGAGAGTTCAATAATTTCTATAAAAATAAAACCACCGTCGTGCTCTAAAAAGATATACGTGAAGCACTAGAGCAAAATTTCCTAGCTCAAAAGATATAAGTGAAGCACATAGAGTATTCTAATAAATCACGATTCATGCGTGTCCCTCTCAAAAGGTGTTGATACGTCTCCAACGTATCTATAATTTTTGATTGTTCCATGCTATTATATTATCTGTTTTGGATGTTTATGGGCTTTATTATACACTTTTATATTATTTTTGGGACTAACCTATTAACCAGAGGCCCAGCCCAAATTGTTGTTTTCTTGCCAATTTCAGTGTTTCGAAGAAAAGGAATATCAAACAAAGTCCAAACGGAATGAAACCTTCGGGAGAGTTACTTTTGCAACGGAAGCAATCCAGGAGACTTGGAGTAGACGTCGGGGAAGCTTCGAGGAAGCCACGAGGCAGGGAGCCACGCACTACCCCCCTGGGCGAGCCCCCCACCCTCGTGGGCCCCTCATGGCTCCCCTGGCCGACTTCTTTTGCCTATATATGTCCATATACCATAAAAACATCGAAGAGCAGAATAGATCGGGAGTTCCGCCGCCGCAAGCCTCTGTAGCCACCAAAAACCAATCGGGGCCCTGTTTCGGCACCCTGCCGGAGGGGGGATCCCTCACCGGTGGCCATCTTCATCATCCCGGCGCTCTCCATGACGAGGAGGGAGTAGTTCACCCTCGGGGCTGAGGGTATGTACCAGTAGCTATGTGTTTGATCTCTCTCTCTCTCTCTCGTGTTCTTGAGGTGGTACGATCTTGATGTATCGCGAGCTTTGCTATTATAGTTGGATCTTATGATGTTTCTCCACCTTTACTCTCTTGTAATGGATTGAGTTTTCCCTTTGAAGTGATCTTATCGGATTCAGTCTTGAAGTATTTTAGAACACTTGATGTATGTATTCCATGTGCTTATCTGTGGCAACAATGGGATATTCACGTGATCCACTTGATGTATGTTTTGGTGATCAACTTGCGAGTTCCGCGACCTCGTGAACTTATGCATAGGGGTTGGCACACGTTTTCGTCTTGACTCTCCGGTAGAAACTTTGGGGCACTCTTTGAAGTACTTTGTGTTGGTTTGAATAGATGAATCTGAGATTGTGTGATGCATATCGTATAATCATACCCACGGATACTTGAGGTGACATTGGAGTATCTAGGTGACATTAGGGTTTTGGTTGATTTGTGTCTTAAGGTGGTATTGTAGTATGAACTCTATGATAGATCGAACGGAAAGAATAGCTTCGTGTTATTTTACTACGGACTCTTGAATAGATCGATCAGAAAGGATAACTTTGAGGTGGTTTCGTACCTTACAATAATCTCTTTGTTTGTTCTCCGCTATTAGTGACTTTGGAGTGACTCTTTGTTGCATGTTGAGGGATAGTTATATGATCCATTTATGTTATTATTGTTGAGAGAACCTGCACTAGTGAAAGTATGAACCCTAGGCCTTGTTTCAATGCATTGCAATACCGTTTGTGCTCACTTTTATTATTAGTTACCTTGTTGTTTTATATTTTCAGATTACAAAAACCTATATCTACCATCCATATTGCACTTGTATCACCATCTCTTCCCTGAACTAGTGCACCTATACAATTTACCATTGTATTGGGTTTGTTGGGGACACAAGAGACTCTTTGTTATTTGGTTGCAGGGTTGCTCGAGAGAGACCATCTTCATCCTACGCCTCCCACGGTTTGATAAACCTTAGGTCATCCACTTGAGGGAAATTTTCTACTGTCCTATAAACCTCTGCACTTGGAGGCCCAACAGGTGCGTTCAGCAAGGATGATTGTGGCAAACTGAAAATCAAAGACTCAAGTCATACAAGACGCTCCAAGTAAAACACATATCATGTGGTGAATAAAAATATAGCCTCAAGTAAAGTTACCGATAGACGAAGATGAAAGAGGGGATGCCTTTCGGGGCATCCCCAAGCTCAGGCTCTTGGTTGTCCTTGAATATTACCTTGGGGTGCCTTGGGCATCCCTGAGGGAGTCCTGGATTAGGGGGTGTCCGGATAGCCGAACTATCATCGTTGGCCGGACTCCTGGACTATGAAGATACAAGATTGAAGACTTCGTCCCGTGTCCGGATGGGACTTTCCTTGGCGTGGAAGGCAAGCTTGGCGATATGGATATGTAGATCTCCTTCCATTGTAACCGACTCTATGTAACCCTAACCCTATCCGGTGTCTATATAAACCGGAGGGTTTTAGTCCGTAGGACAAACAACAATCATACCATAGGCTAGCTTCTAGGGTTTAGCCTCTCTGATCTCGTGGTAGATCTACTCTTGTACTACCCATATCATCAATATTAATCAAGCAGGAGTAGGGTATTACCTCCATCGAGAGGGCCCGAACCTGGGTAAAAACATCGTGTCCCTTGTCTCCTGTTACCATCCGCCTAGACGCACTGATCGGGACCCCCTACCCGAGATCCGCCGGTTTTGACACCGACATTGGTGCTTTCATTGAGAGTTCCTCCGTATGCGTCACCTATAGGCCCGATGCTCCTTCAATCATCAAGAATGACGCGCAGTCCGGTGAGACTTTTCTCCCGGACAGATCTTCGTATTCGGCGGCTTTGCGGCTGCGGGCTAATTCGCAGCCATCTGGAGCAGATCGAAAGCTATGCCCACAGCCATCGTGTCAGATTTGGGAGTTTGAACTACGGCCGACATCCGCGGAGACTTGATCTTCGACGGATTCGAGCCTGACCAAGTCGCGCGCAGACTATCTCGATGGGCACGATCTAGCTCTGCCGCCTAACGGTGCCACGAGGCGCAAGGCGTCCGCTCGACCCTTAGCTTCGGAGGCGACTCCCGATCGAGGGCGAGTGGTTGGACACCGCCTCGGGGCTACGATCTCAATGGCGATTGAGCCGAACTCCATCCACGTCGCTGCGAAGACCGTGACTCAAGGTGCCGGACTCCTCTCCGGACTCGAACCCTCCGCCCTGCCAATCGAATCTGATTGGGCGCGGTCATGGAGTTCATCTGCCATGGACATCTTTCAAAGACTCGCCCTTTGGCGACATCCTGAATTCACTAAAGTCTCTCTCTTTATCGGAGATCCCTGGCGGACTACAGTCATGAAGGTTGGGATGCGGACGACGAAGAAATTCAACGCCCACCCACCACCCACTTTGTAGCCGCATCGATGATTTAACCGACATGCTCGACTTCGACTCAAGACATCGACGGTATGGACGACGATGCCGGAGAAGACCAAGAACCAGCGCCTACAGGGCACTGGAAGGCCACCTCGTCATACGACATATACATGGTGGACATCCCAAAAGATGGGAACGGCGATGGAACGGCGGAGGATGACCCCTCCTATAAACAACCCAAGCGCCGACGTCAGCGGCGCCGCTCTAAATCCCGCCACAAGAAAGCGGCGATTCCGCACGGAGACAATAATACCGGACGGTGCGAAGGCGACCCCCTCCAGCGGGACTTCGGCGGGAGGTGGGAGAAGCAAGTCCGCACTATAGTGCGGCAGAAAGAGAGGTAGAGGACGATAATTATGCGCCCCCCTCTGAAGACGAGGCGAGCCTCGACGACGACGAATTCGTCGTGCTAGAGGACCCCGTCGAACAAGAGCGCTTTAAACGCAGGCTCATGGCCACGGTAAGCAGCCTCAAGAAAAAGCAGCAACAGCTTAGAGCTGACCAAGACCTGCTAGCTGACAGATGGACTGAAGTCCTTGCAGCCAAAGAGTATGAACTCGAACGCCCCTCCAAAAGCTACCCCAAACGCAGGCCGTTGCCTCGATCAGAGGACTAAGCACCCACGTCACCAACAAGACGACATGGCAGATCGCCACCCTGCGGGTCATGACAGAAGCCTCTCGGCCCTCCGCTCAAGCCACGCCCGATGCCGCTCAAAAGTACCAAGGCACGGAAAACGCGCCGGACTTGTGAGATATATTGGAGGATAAGGCAAAGCATACAAGATCGATCTACAGATCGGCGGGCGCGTAACGACTCGGGATGATTACCGTCCACGCGGATACAAAGAAAACCCGGCCAGGCCGAACACGATGAGACAAAGCTCATATGAGCTACGTCGTGATATAGCCCAATACGTAGGCGCGACACCCACTATGCTTCATAGATGAAGTAATGGATCATCAAATCCACGAGGGCTTCAAACCCGTAAACATCGAATCATACGATGGTACCACAGATCCTGCGGTGCGGATCGAGGACTATCTCCTCCATATCCACATGGCCCTGGTAATGATCTACATGCCATCAAATACCTCCCACTCAAGCTTAAAGGACCAGCTCGGCATTGGCTCAACAGCTTGCCAACAGAGTCAATCGGTTGTTGCGAGGACCTGGAAGCCGCATTGCTCGATAACTTCCAGGGCACATATGTGCGACCACCAGACGCCGATGACCTTAGCCATATAATTCAGCAGCCGGAAGAATCGGCGACAATTACGACGCGGTTCCTAACAAAGAAAAATCAGATCGCCGATCGTCCGGATGCGAGGCGCTTAGCAGCCTTCAAACACAACATCCGCGACGAGTGGCTAGCCCGCACCTAGGACAGAAAAGCCGAAATCCATGGCAGCCCTCACCACACTCATGACCCGCTTTTGCGCGGAGAGGACAGCCGGCTAGCTCGAAGCAACAACTTGGCCAAACACCACGGTAGTTCGGATACCAAGGACAGCAATGGCAGGTCGCGTCGCAACAAGCATAAACGCCGCATTAACGCGGTGATAATGCTGAAGATACGACAAGAATGCCGGATTCAGAGGCTCTAAACCCGGTCACGGAAGAAGCCATTCAAAAGAAATACCCAGGGCCCGTCCAACTTGGACCGAATACTCGATTGCTTGTGCCAGATACATGGAACCCCCGAAAAACCAGCCAACCACACCAACAGGGATTGTTGGGTGTTCAAGCAAGCAGGCAAGCTAAGCGCCGAAAACAACGACAAGGGGCTGCATAGCGATGACGAGGAAGAACCCCGACCACCGAACAATAGAGGACAGAAGGGCTTTCCCACACAAGTGCAGACGGTGAACATGATATACGCAACCCACATACCCAAAAGGGAGCGGAAGCGTGCACTAAGGGACGTATATGCGATGGAGCCAGTCGCCTCAAGTTCAACCCATGGTCCTCTGCCCGATCACATTTGATCGAAGGGACCACCCCACTAGCATCCATCACGGCGGATTCGCCGCATTGGTTCTTGACCCAATTATTGACGGATTTCACCTCACTAGAGTCCTGATGGACGGCGGTAGCAGCCTGAACCTGCTTTATCAGGATACAGTGCGCAAAATGGGCATAGACCCCTCAAGGATTAAACCCACAAAGACAAAATTTAAAGGCATAATACCAGGTGTAGAGGCCAATTGTACAGGCTCAGTTACACTCGAAGTGGTCTTCGGATCCCCGGATAACTTCCGAAGCGAAGAGTTAATCTTCGACATAGTCCCGTTCCGCGGCGGTTATCACGCACTGCTTGGACGAACCGCATTTGCAAAGTTCAATGCGATGCCGCACTACGCATACCTCAAGCTCAAGATGCCAGGCCCTCGAGGAGTAATCACGGTCAATGGAAACACCGAACGCTCTCTCCGAACGGAGGATCACACGGCGGCCCTCGCGGCGGAGGTGCAAAGCAGCCTCTCACAACAATTCTCGAGCCCGGCTATTAGACGTCCGGCCACCGTCAAGCGCGCCCGGAGTAACCTACAACAAGACCGCCTGGCACGATCCGAGCATCGCCAGAGTAATCCGGCCCCAACCCCAGCCCTCGCGGCTGGAGCGATTACTATGCGTACATAACTACGCTCTGGAGATACCACGGGCATAAGGGAGGGGCACGACCACGGCACGCCAGAATGCGGCTCAACCGCACTGAGGGCTCCGATTGTGTCATTCTTTTTTTCTTCCTTTTTTCTTACTTTCGTGAGTCTGTTTTCCAGAAGTCTGTCCGGCACTAGAATTGCCGAACTCACGATGCAACAGCGGTGAAGCGTAAAGCTACGTCGAGTGTCGGTGGTCTCTACTACGAGCATTATACCTGTTTTACATACCATCCCGCAGCTTACCCTCGGAGGGGACATGTTAAATAGTCCCATCCCTTGCTTATCGCACTATTTGTATCGTTACGCTTTCATTGCAGTACCTTTTGAATAAACGATACATAGCTTTTGCCTATTATTGCACTCCTTTCTTTATCTATATATATATGTTCATTTCATGACATGTTGCACCCGTACACTTTGGTGCGGCCAATACACCGAGGGCTTAAGTACCCCAAAAATATGGTGTGATAAGTCCGAACACTTTCACAAGTGCGGCACCTGAACTTATAGCATTATATGCATCGGCTCCGAATCATGTCTTGGGTCAATAGTTGGGTTTGCCCGGCTCCCATGTTTTGGTACCTTACGTTCCGTTATATCGGCTAAGGTAATGGCTGGGAGAACCACTGCGATTGTGCCCGGTTGAGCTGGGTTGAGCACCTCGGTGGAGAAAGCTAAAACTGACCGTCATGATAAGGCGAGAGCGGTCGCTGTTCGAGAGGTTTCTTGAGTCCCTAAAGACTTATGCCGCTTAGAGCGAGGAACCGGCATTGTCGGGCCAAGGCGTGGATAAGCGCCCGAACTCGGTCTTCGAATACTAGGGGCTTCGCGAAATTTAAAATTATAGAATTCTATGGCTAAGTGAGTGTTCAAGCACTATAAGTCCGTTTGCCTTGTTCGTTGCGTTGAGCACCTCCTCGACAGACCCAAGAATGGGAACAAGAGCGCTCAAGTTTATCCCGAACACCCCAAAGACTTTCGTGGCATGGGGGCTGAAATAACGACTTGCCATCTCTCAAATTTGATAAACGGCCGCACAGAAGGTAATATTTTAAATTAACAAGCGTTGCTTAGCGCATATGAACAAGTTTTCAACGTACAGGATAAGAAATGTGAGTCTATTAAAAAATTACATCTTTGGAGCACTCATCGGCTATACGGCGGGCACCCTTCAGGACGCCCTCATAGTACATTTCGGGCTTGCGATGCTCCTTGCCCTTCGGTGGCCCGTCCGTCACAAGCTTCTCTGCATCCAGCTTGCCCCAGTGCACTTTAGCATGGGCAAGGGCCGGACAGGCATCTTCAATGCAGACAGAGCGCTTGATGACTTCAATCCATGGACAGGCGTCCACCAGCCGCTACACTAGCCAAGTAGCTCGAGGCATGGCTTTCAATGGCCACAGCCGAACTATGTGGCCCTTCATGGCCTGTTCGGCAACCTTGTGGAGCTCGACCAAGCTGCTTCGGTTGGTCGGCTCGAAACACTGCAGACGTTCGGCCTCGACATCTTGAGACGAGAACACCTTCTCCGTCGAGCTCCCCTCCTTGGCGGTAGAAACGCGGCGACATCGACTTACACTACGTGGCAGATCTGCGAATGCTCTGGAGAGCTCGAATCCGGGTAAGTAATAGGTAATTCACTTTCACATGCTTACTTTGCATAAAGAATGCCTTACCGCCGATATCTTCTTTAA
Organism: Aegilops bicornis; assembly: GCA_021605145.1. Classification (NCBI taxonomy): domain Eukaryota; kingdom Viridiplantae; phylum Streptophyta; class Magnoliopsida; order Poales; family Poaceae; genus Aegilops; species Aegilops bicornis. Next base: position 569,856,983 of record CM038671.1, on the reverse strand, counting down.
TGATTCAATTTCTTGGAGGGCTTTTGGGCTTCGGCATTAGCGGCTTTGGCACTCTCGAGAGCCGAGGCGAGCTCGGACTCTCGAGTCTTGAGTCACGCTCCAAACTCGTGTTTTTCCACGAGCACGGAGCTCTTGCCGCACCTCCGCCACCCGCTCCTCCTGCTTCTCTCGCTCGGTGCGCTCCTTGCCGCTTTGCTTCGGCGCGGACACCGCTTCCTTCAGTCGCCACCTCGTTCGTGGCCCCTACAATACCCACATTATTCCTGTCATTTTTGCAACCGAATCCTTTCTATAAGGTATTTCTTTAATAAGGTATTGCTTACCTTCCCTGTCCTCGAGCTGCTTCTTGGCAAGGCCGAGCTCGTTCTCGGACCGCTCGAGGCTCTTCTTCAATGCATTGACCTCCGCAGTCAGTGCGGCAGAGGTCAGCAACACAGTCTGCAATCGCATATTGACATACTTATGTTAGACTCCTGCGTATATCTTTTTAGATCCTTAGTCCGGCTTTTCTTTCCGAACACCGAACTAAGCATCGAGGGCTCTTGTCTATGCGGTAATATTTTACATATTCTAAACTTACCTCAAAGCACATTAGAAGGCTGGTGCAGCTTGATCAGCCCGCTCTTGGCGGATGAACTTTCTGGATCACCACACTCATAATGCGGTGCTCCTCGTCGATGGAGGCGGTGTTAAGCGCCGCCAGCCAGCTGTCCGGTGCCTCCGGGTGGGCGGGGGTCACCGGCCTCGCCGTCTTGCCCTTCTGTCGGAGGGGGCGCTTACCGGACTTGAACCACTGAAGGTTCGGACGGAGTCCCCTGAGGCCGGACTTAGAGCCCTCTGGGGTTTCGCCCCCTTTGCGCCCGGAGTCCGGGAGGTCGCCTTGCGGCGCCTCCAGGACCACCTCCTCCTGGCTGGGCCCCTTTCGGGACTCCACCGCGTTGTCGTCGGCGACACGAGGAGAGGAGGCGGTCGGAAGTGAAGTGCTATTCACATCCGACGAACCCAGGGAGCCGCTTCGGCAAGCGGCGAGCTCGTCCTCAAGGCGGGCTGCATGGTCATATTCGGCGTTAGAAGACACTATGCGACAAATAAAAAGTCATGAACTATTCCGAGTCCGGACACTTACGATCTCGCCGAGGCTTGGCCCTTGTTGGCCCTCCTCCTCGTCGTTGTCGGCGTTGGTGGAGAAGTCCGGAGGAAGGGTCCTCCCTTTCTTGGACCCTCCGGCCTCCCGGTTAGGCGGCCTTCCTTTCTTCTCTCCCCCGGGGAGAGGCTTCTTCCTCCTCCTCTTCCTCGGAGGAGGATTCCGCCTCGAGTTTTCGGGCGGTGAGTCCGACGGCTTTTGGCGCCGGGAGCTCCTTGAGTTCCGTGGTCTTCTTCTTGGCCTTCTTCTCGGCACCACGTGAGGTGCCGGAGCCAAAGAGCCTCATCAATCGGGCGTCTGGCTGGGTCTTCGGCAAAAGGGCAGACGGTTAATCTGTCCGGACGTCTTCACCCGATCTGTCAAAGGTTAGGGAGTTTTAGATCCGCATAGAGTCAAACTATGAAAAAGAGTCCCATAAAGGGTAAAATAACTTACCTCGGCTGGCTTGACGCATGAGCTGAATCATGATCTTGATGGCGGATGTGGGAGCCTCGGCGCCCTTGAACAGCACCTTCCAGGTGTCTTCGTACATAGTGTCGAAGAGCCTTTTCAGAGTTGGGTGCTGTGCCGGATCGAACTCCCACAATTTGAAGGCCCATTGTTGGCATGGGAGAATCCGACGGATGAGCATCACCTGGATTACGTTGACAAGCCTGAGATTCTTGTCCGCTGAGGTTTGACGCCTTGAGTTTGGAGTCCGGATAGCTCGTCCGAATCACCCCACGACAGGCCCGTCTCTTTCCATGATGTGAGCCGCGTGGGGAAGCTAGATCGGAATTCGGGGGCCTCCGCCCATTGAGAGTCGCGCGGCTCGGTGATGTAGAACCACCCTGATCGCCACCCCTTTATGGTCTCCAGGAAGGATACCTCGAGCCATAGGACTTTGGCCATCTTGCCAACCATGGCACCTCCGCACTCCGCTTGGCGACCGCCCACTACCTTCGGCTTGACATTGAAGATCTTCAGCCATAAGCCGAAGTGGGGCTGGATGCAGAGGAAGGCCTCGCCTGACGATGAGCGTCGAGATGTTGAGGATGAAATTGAGGGCCAGATCGTGGAAGTCCAGGCAGTAGTAGAACATGAGCCCCCGGACAAATGGGTGAAGTGGAAAACCTAGTCCACGGAGGAAGTGGGTGAGAAACACCACCCTCTCATGGGGCCTGGGGGTTGGGATGAGCTGCCCCTCGTCGGGGAGCCGGTGCGATGTCATTTGGACAAGTATCCGGCCTTCCGCAGCTTTTGATGTGCCCCTCCGTGACGGAGGAGGCCATCCACTTGCCTCCCGCTCGGACATAGTTGGAGAAGGTTGAGGTGGGGTGTGCGGACTTGGGTGCCGGAGCTCGAGTCTTGGCGAAATGGATGAGCAAAGGAGGAAGAAAGCGTGGGTGAAAAGGTGGATCCTTATCCCCTTATATGAATGAATGACGGCTATGCGTCCCCCGCCAGCCTGGTAAAACTCGCTTATCTCCCAAGCGCCGTAATCAATGGCGCGAATGGGTTACCCACGTCTGTATTGATGGGAATCCCGGAATAAGGGGGCACGATCTCCGTTTTGATAAGACATGCCAAGGAAACCGCCTCGCTAAACGCGCCGAGGTGGACAATAAAAACGATTCGTATGAAGGCCTGGCCGTGGTGTGATGTCACATCGCGGAATACGTCAGCAGATCTGTGCAAAAGTTATTCTCTCTATGGTGGTATGTGGAACTTGTTTGGAGAGCCGGACACTATCCTAGTGTTCAAAATCTTCTATGAAGTATTCGAATAGGAACCCGCCTTGCAATGCCGAAGACAATATGCGCGCCGGACTTGTCGTCATTGAAGCCTGGTTCGAGGGCTCTTGAGGAGTCTGGATTAGGGGTGTCCGGATAGCGAACTATCATCGTTGGCGGACTCTGGACTATGAAAATACAAGATTGAAGACTTCGTCCCGTGTCCGGATGGGACTTTCCTTGGCGTCGAAGGCAAGCTTGGCAATCTGGATATGTAGATCTCCTACCATTGTAACCGACTACGTGTAACCCTAACCCTATCCGGTGTCTATATAAACCGGAGGGTTTTAGTCCGTGGGGACGAACAACAATCATATCATAGGCTAGCTTCTAGGGTTTAGCCTCTCGATCTCGTGGTAGATCTACTCTTGTACTACCCATATCTTCAATATTAATCAAGCGGGAGTAGGGTATTACCTCCATCGAGAGGGCCCGAACCTGGGTAAAAACATCGTGTCCCTTGTCTCCTGTTACCATCCGCCTAGACGCACAATTCGGGACCCCCTACCCGAGATCCGCCGGTTTTGACACCGACAATCCCCAATCTTAGGGTCTTGCCACTCGTTATTCCATAGTCCATCAAATCCTTACCCAAAACTTGAAAAGTTCACAACACAAAACTCAACAGAAAATCTCATAAGCTCCGTTAGTATAAGAAAATAAATCACCATTTTTGATACTGTTGTGAACTCATTATTTATTTATATTGATGTAATATCTACTGTATTCCAACTTTTCCATGGTTCATACCCCCCGATACTACCCATAGATTCATCAAAATAAGCAAACAAGACATAGAAAACAGAATATGTCAAAAACAGAATAGTCTGTAGCAATCTGGAACTCTCGAATACTTCTGTAACTCAACAAATTCTGAATAGTTAGGAAAACCTAAGCAATTTGTTTATTAATATTCTGCAAAAAGAATCAAATCAGAAGCACGCACATTAAAAATGAGAATTGTTTTCCTCAGCACAAAATTTTCTGTTTTTCAGCAAGATCAAATCAACTATCACCGTAAGCCATCCCAAAGGTCTTACTTGGCACAAACACTAACTAAAACACAAAAACCACATCTAACCAGAGGCTAGATGAGTTATTTATTGTGAAACAGAACCTAAAAGCAAAAACAAAAATAAAATTTGGTTGCCTCCCAACAAGCGCTATTGTTTAACGCCCTTAGCTAGGCATAAAACACGAATAGATCAGGTATTGTCATCTTCCCCCTTTTGGAAGCAAAGAGAGAATCTCTTATCCATAGCATTTATCTTTGGGACAATTGCATTTTTACCCCTAGTTGGTTCCTAACCACGGGTTTTGCCCTTACTTTTCGAGCTTGCTCAATTTTGCCCTTACTTTTTCCGTCATGGTCCCTCGAATGCCCTTTGACCGTTTGACCAAAACTTTGAAAATTCATAACTAATTCATATGAACTCACAAAAATTAAAATAAGATATCAAAATGTTCAGATAAACATTACCTTTATGTGCATATCATTTGCATTCAGGAAATAAACTCCCTTTAAACTATCTCGAGGTAATTAATATTATTAACATTATTAAAAATAAAAGGTATAAACAATATTTTTTCATGAATAAAATTACATGCAAATGTAGGTGATGTTTTCTGAACATCCAGATATCTTATTTGCATTTTTCTGAGTTTGTATCATCTTGTGAAGAATGTTCTACCGACTTTGACCATTATTTGGAAACTTCCTAACAAGTTGATACGAACTCAGAAAAATGCAAATAAGATATTGGGATGTTGAGAAAACATCACCTACAGTTGCATGTAATTTTTATTCATGAAAAAAATATTGTTTATACCTTTTTATTTTTAATAATGTTAATAACATTAATTACCTCAGGTAGTTTAAAGGGTGCATTTGTCCTGAATGCAAATGATATGCACATAAATGTAATGTTTATCTGAACATTTTCATATCTTATTTGCATTTTTCTGAGTTCATATGAATTAGTTATGAATTTTCAAAGTTTTGGTCAAACGGTCAAAGGGCATTCGAGGGACCTCGATGGAAAAAGTAAGGGCAAAACTGAGCAAGCTCGAAAAGTAAGGGCAAAACCCGTGGGTAGGAACCAACTAGGGGTAAAAATGCAATTGTCCCTTTATCTTTTTATTTCATGAAAGCACATGGCCAATAATAGTAGAAGAAAGATTAAGCATAGTACGAAAATTTGCATCTAAACTAACTTTCATCTCTTTGATTATTTCATTTTGATAAAAGCACATAAGAGCAGTTGATTCAACACTTTCACCTTTGGAGTGCCCAAATATGGTTTTCATTTTTCATAAGTATCAAAGGCATCTCCTCCAAGAAAACTGTTTTCAAATATAGAGTCCAAAACTTGTTTAAAGGAAAGGGGCAAACCAACATAAAAGCTTCTCAAGTATATCTTAATATGATATTGAGGCACATGGCTAGCTCGAATCCTCAATAGTCTATCCCAAGCATCTTTTAAAGATTCATCAAGCAAGTAACAAAAAATTTCGGGGTCATCCTCATCAAAATTGTTTAAATTTTTATTAACAACCGCGGAAGGTCTTTCCGTAGCATCATTATTTATGAGCTTAGAAAGAACAGAGGAGCTATCCAAGGGATTAAATTTGGGAGAAATCCCTTAGCCCTTTTAAGGTCGTCCATAGTGATAGGAAGACAGACCTGGGCAAACAAAGAGAACGATGAGAGAAAAGAAAAATCCTTTCGAAAATCATTTATAAGTGGGGGAGAGGAAAATGAGAGAAGAATGGCGAATAATGTAATTCCAGAGATGAGAGTTTATGATGGGTACTTGGTATGTCTTGACTTGGCGTAGATCTCCCCGCAACGGCGCCAGAAATTCTTCCTGCTACTTCTTGAGCTTGCGTTGGTTTTTCCCTTAAAGAGGAAAGGGTGATGCAGCAAAGTAGAGATACGTATTTCCCTTAGTTTGAGAACCAAGGTATCAATCCAGTAGGAGACAACACACAAATCACCGAATACATGCACAAACAATTAAACAACTTGCACCCAACGTGATAAAGAGGTTGTCAATCCCTTCACGGTTACTTGCAAAAGTGAGATCTGATAGAGATAGATAAACGATAAAGTAAATATTTTTGGTATTTTTGGTTTATAGATCGGAAAGTAAAAGTTTGCAAAATAGTTAACTGGAAACTTTTATGATGGAAAATAGACCCAGGGGCCATATGTTTCACTAGAGGCTTCTCTCAAGGTAGCAAATAATACAGTGGGTGAAAAATATCTGCCGAGCAATTGACAGAAAAGAGCAAAGTTATGACAATATCTAAGGCAATGATCATGAATATAGGCATCACGTCCGTGTCAAGTAGACCAAAACGATTCTGCATCTACTACTATTACTCCACACATCCACCGCTATCCAGCATGCATCTAGAGTATTAAGTTCATAAAGAACGGAGTAACGCATTAAGTAAGATGCCATGATGTAGAGGAATTAACCCAAGAAATATGATGAAAACCCCATATTATTATCCTCGATGGCAACAATACAATACGTGCCTTGTTGCCCCTACTGTCACTGGGAAAGGACACTGCAAGATTGAACCCAAAGCTAAGCACTTCTCCCATTTCAAGAAAAACCAATCTAGTTGGCCAAACCAAACCAATAGTTCGAAGAGAATTATAAAGATCTCAAATCATGCATAAAATAATTCAGAGGAGATTCAAATAATATTCATGGATAAGCTGGTCATAAATCCACAATTCATTGGATCTCGGCAAACACGCCGCAAAAAAAGTACTACATCGAATAGATCTCCAAGAACATCGAGGAGAACATGGTATTGAGAATCAAAGAGAGAAAAGAAGCCATCTAGCTACTAGCTATGGACCCGTAGGTCCGTGGTAAACTACTCACGCTTCATCGGAAGGGCAATAGAGTTGATGTAGAAGCCCTCCGTGATCAAATCCCCCTCCGGCAGGATGCCGGAAAAGGTCCCTAGATGGGATCTCACAAGTATAGAAGGTTGCGGTGGTGGAAAAGTGTTTTCATGGATGCCTCTGGTGGTTTAAGGATATTTGGGAATATATAGGCGAAAGAATTAGGTCAGGAAGGTCATGGGGGGGCCACAAGGGTGGGGGCGCGCACTACCTCCCTGGGCGGGCCCTCCGTCCTTGTGGCCACCTCGTGGCTCCTCCGACTTCATCTTCAAGTCTCCTGGTTGTCTTCTGGTCCAAGAAGAATCATCGTGAAGGTGTCATTCCGTTTGGACTCCTTTTGGTATTCCTTTTCTGTGAAACTCAAAAACAAGGAAAAAACAGGAACTGGCACTGGGCTCTAGGTTAATAGGTTAGTCCCAAAAATAATATAAAATAGCATATTAATGCATATAATCCAAAACAGATAATATAATAGCATGGAACAATAAAAAAATATACATACGTTGGAGACGTATCACTTCTCACAAACCAAAGCTTCTCACAACAAGCCTCATGGTTCCGGTATGGAACGTGTCACATTTGTGGACAAAACAATATCCGTTGCCTCTTCTTGGTTTCAATTTTTTTCTGGTGTCAACATAGAACAACAGGAGAGTCATGTTAAATTTTGGAAAATCTCGGGGTTCGTTTGGACATTTTTATACATTAACTGAGTTTTCTATGCATTTATATGCATAATACAAATTTGAACTACAGGCACATGCTCCAGTGCATAAAATTGTGTTAAAAAATCAAATGTGTGTCCTTGGTTGCATGCTTAGGTCCAAGAAATGGGAATGAATGTCAAACACCTGGGCACCGTCGCTTGGCCACAAACATTGAGATACATGGTTTTAAAATTCTAGTAAATCCATAACTCGTCTGAAATTCATGAAACTTGGCATGCTGTCATGGAACGACATCAACATGCTATGGTGAAAAAATTGTCCCATTTGGGGCAGGTTTGGGTATAAGCTTCTCATAAATCAGAGCTTCTCACAACAATTCTCATGGTTCTGGTCGGGAATGTGTCAACTTTGTGGACATAACGATATTCGTTGCCTCTTATTGCTTTCAAGTTTTTTCTAGTGTCAACATAAAACAATAAGAGTGGTGTGTTAAATTTTGGATCTTTTTCGAGGTTCGTTTAGACATTTTTATACATTAACTGAGTTTTCTATGCATTTATGTGCATAATCCAAATTTGAACTATAGGCACATGCTCTAGTGCATATAAATGGGTTGAAAAATCAAATGTTTGTCCTTGGTTGGATGCTTAGGTCCCATGCAAGAAATGGGAGTGAACGTCCAACACCTCGGCACTGTCGCTTGTCTGCAAACCTTGAGATACATGGTTTTAAAATTCTAGTAATTCCAAAACTCGTCCGAGATTCATGAAACTTGGCATGCTATCGGAATGACATCAAAATGCTATGGTAAAAATATTGTCCCATTTAGGGCAGGTTTGGGTATAACCTTCTCACAAACCAGAGCTTCTCACAACAAGCCTCATGGTTCCGGTAGGGAATGTGCCTCCTTCGTGGATGAAACGATATTCGTTACCTCCTCTTCCTTTCAATTTAATTTTTTTTCCTAGTGGCAACACAGATCAACAGGAGTGTCGTGTTAAAATTTGGAAATTTTCGGGGTTCATTTGGACACTTTTATACAATAACTGACTTTTCTAGGCATATTATGTGTATAATTACATGCACATGCTCCAGTGCAGAAAAATGGGTTCAAAAATCAAATGTGTGTCCTTTGGGTGCATGCTTAGGTCCCATGCAAGAAATGCAAACGAATTTCAAACACCAGGGCACCGTAGCTTGCTAGCAAAACATTGAGATACTTTGTTTTTATATTCTAGTAAATCCAAAACTCGTCTGAATTTCATGAAACTTGGCATGCTATCATGGAATGGCACCCGACATGATGTGGTATTTTTCGTGTCCAATTTGAGAGAAGACACACTCGAATCAAGAGCCAACAAAGGCATTTTGAAACAAATAGTTGCCACCTTATCATCTCAAATGTTTGTATAATTTAAATCATGGGCATTCTGTCAACCATTCATGTGATGCCATGCGTCACACTTTTAATGGCTAGGAGGTGCCGTACAGACAACTGCTTGAGTAGACGGGAGGCGCGCGAGCGCAGTCCGCTATGCAGGTTGACCGGGAGGCGTGCAAGCTGTCCTCCAATGCGCAGGCTCACCGGGAAGAGTGCGAGCTGTACGCTCTGCAGGCTCACTTGGAAGCGAGCCCTTTGGCTTCCATGGCTTCCCGCCTTGTTCGCATTCTCTCCATTAATGGCGCCCGAGACATTTTTTAATACGGGCGGCCTTACTGTTCGCCTCCCATTCCCCTCCCGCAGACCTCCACCAACGCCATGGCGCAGAAGGATCATCTGCCACTTGTCTTCCAGTTTGGTGAAGTCGACTCCGAGCCAGACAAGATAGAAAATAAGGAGGAATGGAGCCTCATAGACATGGCCCTGAACCAGCTGGATGCGGCGGTTGTTGCCTCCGCGCCCGTCCTAGCTCCCATCCCCGCGCCCGCGCCGACGACCATCCCCGGAGCATTGACAGGCTGGTCGCTGAGCACTATCGCAGAGCTGGAAGCCCCAGGCGTCAGTGAGGTCCCCGCGGACTCGCGCGAGCTCATGTACATGCCAGCGCCGGTGCTCGTGCCTATGCACGCACCTACACCCACCGCGGCGCCGGTCCCCGTGCATTTGCCTGCACCCGTCGTGCCCGTGCCTGTGCATGCGCCCCCTCATCATCATGGGACTGCGCCTTCGACCTCTACCTCGCAGCGCCGCGAGTTGCCATCCTCCTGCGCCCTGCGCATTGATCGCGCGACGACAGGATGTTTGATTTCCAAGTGAAGAACAGTATGTGTTGCCTTGAAGAGTTCAACCATGGCGTCCCGGAGGACGACAACGACAACGCTAGCGCGGCACGCCGCCTTCGCCGCCGCCAGAATTAGGTTTTTGGGTTTAATATAGTATTTTGATTGTATGAATATAAAGTCACAGTGTGACTGAATGAAACATATGGTTTAAGCAAATTTGTTTTTTTCTCTCTGAATGTACAGACTTATCAAATGATTTTTTAAACGTCAATAGTTTTAAAATTTAAAACACTCATCGCAAACGTTAAGATAAAACACTCGTATGCAAACCGACAGCCTCCCCAGTTAGTCAAGGGAAAATGTGCCGAGCAAGATTTGTGGAGCTCTCCATCGCAAAACATTTTAGATAGAACACCCTTATGTAAAGCGAGAGCTACGGTCTTCCCCAGTATGCCAACGGGAAAATTTGCCGCGCATGATTTGTGCATTCCTTCATCGCAAACAGTTCAGGTTGTATACGTTATGCAAAGCGAGAGCTATGGTTCCTTCGCCGCTAAGCCAAGAGAAAATCTGGCATGCAGAATTTATACATCCCTTCAACGCAAACATTTTTTTTCGGATGACCCGTGTGCAACCACGTACAGACAATTTGATAAGATTTGCATCTTTCATATTGTGTATATTGCCATTTGTCAAACTGGAAAGATTGGCATTTGTTGATCTAGTAACATTGCCCTTTGTCAACCTTGTAACATTGCCATTTGTCAAAATTTGCAGCTAAAAATCACTAGCTTGACCTGCTACGATACACACCACGAACGATCTAGAAGCGCTCAAGGTCTCGGGCTTGACCTGCCATAATCTTGTCAACATCCGTGATAACTACAAGGTCCGGGGCAGCACCAACAACAAATATAACTCCCTGATTGACCTCGCCTCGGCCATCATCGACCCCTACTACATTAAGATGAAGGGTGAGCGCAAGAAGGACAAGAACGCCTGGCACAGTGCCTGGCATCAGAGACTGGATGAAGAACATGTCAAGTATGCGGCCAAGGACGCGTACACAAGCTACGAGATGTACAGGCAGATCGTTGACATGAGAAAGTGTCTTCGGCCTGCCCCAGACGAGGGATCGAGCCACAGAGCAGTGGCGGGAGCGTCACAAGAAGTAGATGACTAGCTGATCGTTCCTCCTAGTTTAGAATGCATGCAATTGTTTATTGAGGTGTGTACGAATGATCTGTATAGTCGTTTATGTAATTGATGTTTATTTCGTTGATGTTGTTCTTCTGTAGACAGAGAAAATCACACGGCTTATTAGAAGCAATCGTCTGTGTTATTATTGGTCTTCACACACATTTCTTATTACGGACCTATTTGCCACGTATCACACACATCTTGTTCGGTTGAACTGTTTCTATTGTATTGACTCATCACAAACAGTTCATCCGAGTGAACTGCATGCCCTTCATCGCACACACCTTGATCTGGCTGATCGTTTCTGTTGTGTTGCCTAATCACACATATAGTTCATCCTAGTGAAATGCATGCCGTATATCGCACACACTCTCATCTGACTGATCGTTTCTGTTGTTCTGGATCATCGTAAATAGTTCGTATGGATTAACCGTATACCACGCATCACACATGCATCTCTGATCTGAATTGTGTTTGATGTCCGCGCAATCGCAAACAGTTCGTCTCATTTTTTACGGTTTTCTTACACCACCGACTGTGATTAATGCAACGCACATAGTTTCGTCGAAGGGTCTCTGATTGTACTGTCGCGTTTGGTCCATCCTGCAACAGTGTCCCTTCAGACGTGCTGATGTTGTGGTGGGCCTGCTGCTAGGCATTCACTATATCCTTCTCATTTGGATTTCCAGTATCAGATGAGGCTGCAAAATTTTCTCCTTGGTATTTTCCTCATTAACATCCACATGTGTATTTAATTTTGCTCCAGTATAGCGTCTTCATCGACCTCGATATTTGTATTTGAATTGTGAAAATGCTAATGTTTTGGATTAGGTTCCTGCAATTGTGCTTCAATTAAAAAACTGCCCCCGCTCGTCCGCTCGTGCGGCTCAGGCAGCGACTAGGTCCGTTTTCTCTGGCTGTTTCCCGTGCGCTCTCTACTCGCCGCGGGCGCTCGCGGCCACCGGGTTCGCCCGCGCGGCATACGGCGGCGGCAGGGTTCCTTCCCCGTGTTATTTTGGGCGACATGTGCCAAGGTACTGGCGTTGGCTGGATGTTTTGAAGGGCGAAGTTGTAACGACGGCGGCGGTCCATGCGAGGCTGGATGCGAAGAAAGGATGGTTGTGGGTGGCCAGATCGGTGCTATGTTGCTTGCCGCCACCAGCCCACCAATCTTGGTCACTCCATATACTTCCAATGGAAGCAGCCACTCGGGGCGCTGTTAGTTCCATGGCAAGAGCACAGGAACGCTCCTCTCTTCCCCCGCCATGGAGCGGAGGTTTAAGCGGTGGCCAAGCGTGGTTGTTTTGGCCGTTTCCTACATCTTCGCAGGGCGAGCGCGGTTATGGTGTTCTTCTGCTCTAGCTCGGGTGGAAGGTCGGGTGGTGACATAATTCTCGCCAGCGTGTTGCTCATCGGCCGGACGGTTGTCACCTGAGAAGCTTCAACACTTAAACCTGTATGATTCGCATCAATAAGCGAGGACGACTAACTTAGTGGAAGCGAGTGGTGCTGTCGTTTCTAGCAGATCAGCCTTGGCTGTCACTTGTGAGGATGGTGCAGGGCCTCCGAAGTATCCTGAACTCTGGATTTTGCGTTGTTGCAATCTGTCCTCCTTGTCAAAGACATCTTTGGGTGATGGCGAGTGGATCTTGTTGAGTCATCGCTCGCCATGGGAACTGCACACATATGCAACTATTAGGATTGAGGCAAGTGGAGAAGACAACATATTTTAACTTTGATTGGGTGGTACTTCTCGAGTACCTAGTCTTGAGCTCTATGGTGAAAACTCTAGTCTAACCCTAGTTGGTTATACCTAGCAATGTTAACGTTCTTGCCTCGTAACCATGATGATGCCATTGCTTAGGGTTTTCTCGGATTTGATCTTCTGGGTGAAAACCCATGATCTAACCTTCGGTAGTTGGATCCCTCGACGGTGCTTGTACATCGTTCCGTTTCTGAAGGCGTCACTTTATGGACAACCCTTCTCGTAGTCCTTATGTTGTCAAAAGTTGGTTGACGGTGTTGGTCACTGGTGTACATTGTGAATCGCTGTTCTCATTGCTTCAGGTTTTTTTGTTCCTCATCCGCCTAGAGATAGCTTTGGTTTTGTATGACTTTGCTTTTTGTCGGCGCGATCTTGTGTGTGTGTGTGTGTGTTTTGGTTGTGTACATCCTGGTTATGCAAAGGTCGGGTGTGTACTCATCATGGTTGTATCAATCGATGCTACACTATGAGACAATAAATAAACACACTATCAAAAAAACATTACTTGCAAACAAAATGACTTATTTGAAACACAACTTGTCATTCAATAGACTGATCCTCTTTTTTTCTTCATAGTAGACAAATGTTTCTAAGGTGGTATTTTAACACCTAAATGAAATTAGGAATTTATAATTTTGAAAACTAAGAAGCTAACAATCTAATATGACATGACAAATGCGGATAACTTGATAATGAGAAGGGGAGTTGGGGACACATCACAGGCATGTGTGTAGGTTGGCCTAACAACTTGGACGACGAAGGTAATGGCCGACGAGGAGGAAGGTAGGCGACGAGGCCAGCATACTTGGCCATGGAGAGTAGCGGCGACGTGATGTGAAGAGCGCCGCCCTAGAGATAAATCACGACCCACATGCACGGTCCTATTATGCTCGGAGAGCTCCTATTCGATGCCAAGGCTGGGAGGGCTGCAAGGCCGCACTCCATCGCCTCCCCAACAAGGCTGCTTGAGTCGGCCCATTTGCGACTCTCTATTTTCTTTAATTTTGAGCTTTTCCACTTTCTTTGTTTCTTTTCTGTGTTTTTTTCTTTTCTAAATAATTTGGGATTACAAAAGGTGCCAAAATTTTAAAATTGTGCATTTAGAAAAAAATGGTCAAGAAATCATAAAAATATTCCCACATTTATAAAATGTTCGTGGTTTAACAAATAATTTTCGCATATTTAAAAATGTTCATGATTTTGAAAAACAACTTTGAGAAATAAAAAATTGTTCAGCATTTCAGAAAAAAAGTTCATGTACTAAAAAAATATTATGAAATTGACAAATTTTCGCAAATCCAAAAATTGTTCATGATTTATTAGCAATTTGCATAAAATTCAAAAACTTAATTACAAAATAAGTTCACCAATTCAATAAATGTTTGTTGATAAAATAATTCATATATTTAAATGTTCATGCATTTTCAAAAATATTTGTCAAATCAAAACAATGCCCCTGAATTAGAGAAATTATTCCCCCAATTTTTGATAAATGTTCGTTGATTTGAAAAATGTTCGCGGATTCAAAAAAATGTCAGGTGTTTAAAAAAAGATGTTCACTTTGTCAAAAATGTTTGCGAATATCTAAAAAAATTCGTGAATTCGATTTCCTAATGGATTTAAAAATCTTCATAAATTTGGAGAAAATATTAACAAGTTTGAAAAATATCACAATTTCGAGAAAAAAAAGTATACGAGTTCAAAACCTTTTTATGATTTTCAAAAATTGTTGTCCATTAGTAAAAAATGTTCAGGAATTTGAAAGATGGACATACAAAAACCAAAAAAATAGGTAAAAATAAATAAATAAAAGGACAAAGAAAAACAGAATAGTAAAGAAAAGCGGAAAATGAAAAAAAGAATAACATAAAAGAAAAGGAAAGGAAAACCGGAAGAAAAAACAAGCAAAAAAATGTTCCTTTCCAAACCAGTGGGAAGGAATCCCGAAATGGCTGGCCCAAAAAGGAGCTGACGTTGTTGTTGGTACGCATCAGCTCGCTATTTGGCGACCTACACGTCAAATAGGAGTGTCCATTAGATTGATCGAGGCAACATGAATCCTCGTCGCAGGCCGAGGTATACATATGGGACTGTGGGCCTTTTTTTTAGAAACGAGTATGGGCTTATGTGCACGAACATTGATTCTAGATACATACATCCATTTCTTCAATAAATAATACTAGATGGAGTAGGATTCTGCGCCAGGGCTATATGATGCGTGTATATTGATTCCTAATAGGAATCCGCCACTCGCAACAGTAGCGGCCCGGCCCAATTTAGCACGCGTAGGTTTGCTCAGCTCGTAGTGGTCGCTGTAACGTCCGGTTTACTATGGGTTTTTTCTCTTTCTTTTGTTTTCCACCGGTTTTCTATGTTTTTTTTCTTCATTTTGATTTGGTTTTCTTTGCTTTTTTATTTTTTATTTTTTTTGTTATACTTTTTTTCTTTTGTTCTTTCTTGTTTTTCTTTGATTTTTTCCTTTATTGTTGATTTGTTAGTTTCACCGGTTGTCTTGTTGGGTCTTTTCAATACATGTCTACATTTTCATCGTATTGTACACACTAGGAATATTTTTTACACACCTTTAAAAGAATTTAAATACATGGTTAATATTTTTAATACATTTTTTTTATATCTACTATTCTCATACATTTTATACATTTTTTATACCTATAAATATTTCACATCTTTTAAATTTATTTTGAATATAATTACAAAAACATGCTTTGAATATATTTTTCAAATACATGTTAAACATGTTTTAAATACACACTGGAACAAATGTTTAGTGATAATTTTTATTTTGAACTATGCAAACTTTTTAAAATTGTACAGGCATTTTTTTGAAATGCCAAAAACTTATTTTTTTAAACTTGTGAACATTTGTATAATGTAACATGCATGTTTTCTGAATTACACGAATATTTGTTTCGAATGCATAAAAAAATTTCGTACACATGATTAATATTTTTCTGTGCACATGATTACATCTTCTACTTTTTGGGTCCACATTTTTCATTTTTGTATAGATAAAAAAATATTTTCCTATACACATTTAACATTTTTCAAATGAAAGATAAATATTTTTTATGTACACCGTTTTCTAAATATACATATTTAGAATATTTTTGAAATAAACAAAAAAATGTGAATAAAAAAGGAAGAAATAACATAACAAAAAATGTAACATGACTTCAGCTAGCGAGCCGTTGTAGGGCTCGTTGCAGGTATCACATAGCTGGGATGCGGGGCTCGGGCCTGGGCCCTAGGCGCTTAGGCCCAGAGCCGACAATTCTATGTCATCGTTGCTAAGGGTTTGTCCCAGCTTTTATTGTGTGTGAATGTACTATTGGTTGAGCAAGCAACAAAGCAAGGCAGAAAATGATGAACTTGAAAACATGGGTCAAAGAATTCCATTATTCTTTCTACTCTACAAGTACAAAAGGAGAGGGATAAAACGGTATATTCTGGTATCAAGTAGCATGAGTATGCTATTGTCATGTAGTGCACACTCAGGTGGCTGAAAAATGGTGCACACAACACCTGTGGAGAGGCGCGATCTAAGAAGGCGGAGGCATTCCAACGGCGGCTTGAAGCGAGACCTGGACGTGGGCTGGCAGATGGAGGCACCATGGAGCCCAGATGTTGGGACATCCAAGAACGATGATGCGGATGATGGCCATCTTGGTGCGCATTGTCAATCAAGAGAGACACCAGGAAACTTGGAGAACAATAACTATATGAGGAATCCCATTTTTTGTTTTTTATCTGTTGCAACACACAAATTCTTTTGTATTATTTCGGCATCACGTAAACACAAGCACTTCACTTGTGTAACATGCGTGTTCTTTTTCTTTAAAAAAAATATATATAACACACACTCTGGCGAGTGCCGAACTAGACACACACATCTCTTTTCCCATTTCCTACTCTAAAAAGAATTGTCTTTCCAATGCTCCCCTCTCCCAAGTAAACGCCGTCATTCGCCGCCATTCTCGACCAACGCCGTCCGTCCACCATGCCTCTCCATTGACGTAAATCCATCATTTTCTCCTCGGGCGAATCTGCACGTTTTCTCCATACGCGTCCTTGAGGCTAGCCCTATCCGCTCGGTTTTCCGGCATGGTATCGCCCTGGAGGTTGGCTTGGCTTTCCCTGGCTGGACTTCCTCGATGCTGTCCACACGGTTTAAGCCATGCTAATTAGGGTGCGATTTTTTCCTTCCATTGCATGGACTTTTTAGCTAGTACTCCCTCTGTAAACTAATATAAGAGCGTTTAGATTATTATTTTAATATTTTAAACGCTTTTATATCAGTTTACGAAGAAAGTACAGTATATATGTACAACTAATATGATGTTCAACTAAAAAAATGTTAATTACACAGTGCACTGGCCATCATTGGCGTAAGGGCGCAGCGCGGGAGGGAGGGAACCGGGTTCGAAAATCAAACCGACGCTCTCGCGTGACCGTGCAAGACACTCGAGCAGAACCACTCGTCGCCATGATGCCCGTCCTCGCCCGTGCCGTGACTGTCCTCCATAGGATTCCCTCCGCCTGCACGCCTGACGGTCCCAGCTCAACGGCTAGCTCCTGACCACCAACTTTAACTTTTAACGGCTACTCCACCGAAAACGACGAGAGGCCACCCGTCCCCGAGCCCGGTCAGCCGGATCCGAACGTTTTCGAAGGTCTCGCCGCCTTGCGCCTGCTACGACCCCCAACGGCTACATTTCCCCTCGTCCCCCGCCCGCTATAAAATCCCTCGAACCACCTCCGCTTCTCCCCACACAAACATCTCCCACGATCCATCCAAGTTCAGGAGCGCAGAGTTTGAGAAACCAAGCACAGCATCCGTCTGCTGCTTCTTGCTTGCTTCTCTTTCTCTGCGACCAGATCCTCCCACCGTCTCGTCTCAATGGCCGCCGTCTCCACCAAGTCCATTGCTCTCCTCGCCGCGGTTGTGCTCGTGGCGCTCGTTGCGTCGGCGGCAGGGAGGATTGTGGACCGGGAGGAGGAGTTCTTCCTGGGCAGCCTCGCCCCCTCGCTCGCCCCGGCCCCGGCGCCGGCGGCGGTGGTCGGCGCGGCAGGCGCCGTCGCGCCCGGGGCGTGGGCCGTGGCCGCCGTCGTCTCGCTCCTCGCCTTCCTCGCTCACTGAGCCGTCGCCTGCGCTGCGGACGGTCATGGGTGCCTAGCTTGAGAGATGGAATCCTGCAATCTGAATTGCGGCGAGTCGCGTCTGTTTGTTTCGTTCAGTTTAGTTGGTTGGCTAGACTAGTAGTACTAGTAGTGATCTATGCAGTGATGGTGTTGCGTACTGGGTATCTCTCTCTTTTGCCTGTATAAGAGAGAAAGTATGTTTTAAATAATATTATTTATTGATTATTCTTTATAAGTTCATGAGTTTTATAAGTAGTACTAGTAGTGATCTATGCAATAATTTGTTCGACCCAAAAATAGCGCCCGGAATCTGCATCATAAACATCCAATCACTCTGAAAGTTTGAAATCTCTACAAGTTCATGAGTTTTTTCATCGTGGCTGTGACTGATCTAACTGAGCCGAGATTTCTGTATTCGGGTCAAGAGACTTGCTTTCTCCTCGCGAAGACATTATTCTCCTCGTAGTTACTGTGCCTGCGTTGCTGTGAAAAACGGCCACAGCTTGTGCAGGCTGATTTTCTGTTTACGGGCACAAGCTCTGGTCCAGATTAAATTCGGCCTGACAGAGGACCCGTGGACAATTTTCTGTTATTCAAACTTCATTTTTTTTTTTTGAAGAGTGAACCCGTGGGAAGGATTCTGGCACATCAAAACTAACAGTTTTTACAATATGTTAAATAAGAAACATGCTTCTGAAATTTATGTAGAGTGTGAAGTTACTAGGCCGTCTCACTGCCCGGCAGTTGGGTGCTTAGTTTTTTTTAGAAATCTCCTCAATTTTATTGTTTCCTTTTTTTCGAACAATGTTCATAGGTACAACAAGACATAGCAAATCCCGGCCCTCAAAGGCCCGCGTCTGATCGAGCAAGCCTCATATGTTGGCTTCCACACCGGCATCTCTCATATCCGAAGCATCAGAATCATACAACGCTACGTAAAACACAATCAAACACGTAGTTCATCGGATCGACATTTCATTGCTGGACAAAAGGAACATAGTTCATCGTAGTTCAATGGTAGACAGGGCAAATCCATACTACAAACTACTTACAATATAGATAAAATATAAATATAACGGGAAGCGTGGAGGAAATCACCATTTCCTCGCTGGCCCCTTCCGGTCGTCAGCGTGGTTGTGCCCCTCCTTAATATAGGTGTCGGCGTGCGGAGGTGCGTTGTCGTCGAAGCTGGAGGTGGAACCGTCCGTCAGGTCAGAGTCGGAGCTGCACATTTTACCCGACAACCTGTGGAGCAGGCGGTCCTGCTCCTTCGCATGACGGTTCGCCTTCTCCGCCGCCTCCTTGTTTGCCTCGCACTCCGACAACTCGATGGTGAGTCGGAGCGCCTTGGCATTCTTGCGACGGAGGCGCCGCGCATCCGTCTCTGCCGTCGTGAGAGAGTGGCGAAGGACCGACGCGATGACTGCGGCCTCGGGATCGACCAGCGCGCACGCTCATGACCGGCGAGCGGACAACGCCTCCCCCGCCGCTGCCCTCTCCCTTGCCCGCTACCACTCGCGTCGGGCTGCTCGTGCCCCGGACTCGGGCATCCTCGTGCGCCGCCGGCCTCGGCACGGGCACAAGGACCCAGCGATGGCCGGATACCACTTCCGGAGCAGGGGGTGGTGGTAGTGGGCGGCGTACCTGAAGGAGCGGAGCGGCTGGCCGGGCGGAAGGGCGACGCCACCGGCAAGGCTGCGTCGGCACTAACGGAGATCCGCTGCGGATCTGCCTCGAGTCGCTGAACGCCTCAACGCGATGCGGAGGGCGACCTCCTCCACATCGTCGGGCTCTGCTTCGCGTAGTAGGCTCGCCCAGTCGTCGTCGAAGCCAGATGCTCCACCGAAGGCAGCACTATTTAGGTTGCCAGTCATCAAATGGGTTCGGAGGGGATCGGAATTGGAGTGGACGGAGAGGGGATTGAAGTGGATTTTGGAATTGACAGTGATCTAGGGTTTTCCGGATGGGGATATTTGTGGGGCACGCATGAGCTAGGATGGGCCAAGCCGACGTGGCGGACACGCCCGGGCCGCCTCATATACGACTCATATTTGGGCTGGATATGAGGGACGCTAGACAGTCCGAGCGTTTGAGGACGCTTTAAGGCGCCCGTTGGGTCGGTTTTCACGACCAGTTAGTAACCGGGCCATCCGCCCGGACGTTTTGGGGGTGCCCGACTGTAAAAATTGGGTCGTGAGAAGCACCCAACCATATATGACGACCTATGTCTAAACTATAAGAAAATTTGACGAGATTATGAGCTTCAAAATTAAAGATTATGAGCTTTAAAATTGAAGATCCTACACTCATATATACTACTATTAAAAGAGCAAACATAACTCCCCCTAAAGTCACACAACGAAGTGTACACAAGATAACCAGGACCCTCAAATCAAATCAGTTAAAATATATTCTACCGTCCATATTAAGTTAATGATCTGCCGTCCTAATCAATGGCTCAGATCGACTGTTCTCACGAAAGCGTACGCCCGCCAATCCCCATGTTGCCGTCCTCATCCGCCTCTCGGCTGCGTGATTAGCGGCACCCACACATTGCTAATCACATCTGGTCACTAATGAACCTCCGCACATATGTGCCTCCTTCCTTCTGCCGCTCTCCTCCACCTCTGCCCCTCCGCACGCCGCCCGGCCCGAGCACGCGTGCTTCCCTCCTCTGCGTTGACACCGCTCAAGGGCGCCTCCTTCTTTGCGCCTCCCTCCGGCCTTGACCATGGGATATGGGATGGAAGGACCTGACCACCTTGGGATGGACGCCACAGGCGACTATCTGGACACCGTCGCTGGCGCTTGAGCTAGGGTGCTTGCGACGCGACCAATCGTCCACATCAGCCCCTCACCGATATATGCCGTCTTTTGCATCGCCATGCCGCCGTCTTTGTCGACCTCTCACTGCGTACTATTATGGGTGGCTGGCAAACAAACCCACCTACTTCCATATCCGTCTCAAGATTGAATGCACCTCACCCATCCTTCGTTTCATAGGTCAGCCCCCAATTTGTTGTGCCACCATCCCTATCCCTGGTACAGCAGATCCATTCGGGTTTTTTTATACATTTGAGAGAAGATGGATAAGTAACAAATTTGTCTCCAGATTATCATCAGTTCATGCTATTTATCCATCAGTTTGTCATAATCATGTTTTGACCCCAGGCACACATCTATACTCCTATGTAGTATACCAATAGCAAGTCATATGGACCGTTGGATCTTTCTAATCGGACGGCTCAAATTTAATGGCTTGTGGTACAAGTCTATGTGGCTGCATATGGACCGTTGGATATGTCAATCTGACGGTCTGCATTGCAGGGATTCGCTGCCCCTTCCCTTGTGCTGCCAGCCTGCAACTCACAGTCGTAGTAGTAGTAGTAGTTTCCACAACGTGCACGTGATTCTCCCTACTTTCTTTGTAGCATGCTACTGTTCAGAAACTTCCAGCACTCCCGTGATACATGTAGCAGTAGAGTATAATAGGACTAGGAGTACTAGCAACTACTAGTAGAAAGCCCGTGCGTTGCCACGGGCTTTTGAAATATTTTTCTCGTCGCCCCCAACCCGAGTCGCCGCCTCCGCCACCGGCCAACCTTCTAAACTGTGCCACAATCTTTAGCACCATGACCTTCCACACCACAATCTCAATGGTTGGCAATATTATGAAGAAAAAGGAAGGATCAAGATGCTTCCCTGAAATCACATAATCGAACTGGAGATAATACGTACAGGCCTAGCCAACTCATACGTGTGACCTAGCCAGCCGCCGCCTCCCGCCGGCGCCGTCGCCGGTCCGTGCAGTCTCCGATGGCCATTGGGCCATGGAGGCGGAGTGGATCTCGGAACTTGCCGGTGGGAGGGCTCCGTTTTAGATGATTTTTCGACTATTGTTAGGGTTTGTGTCCTGCTCAGGAAGGCGAGACGGCGTCGGTGATGAAGTCATGTACCTAGGGTAGGGTCATAGACCTGCCCAAAGGTACCCTCCCTAAGGACACTCGCGAAAGAAGCTGCCTACCAGTCGACCTGGTAGGTTTTCACTCGACAGATCCAAAGACACTCGACCATGAAGACCCACTCGACCACCAGGAGTCCAAGAGCCACTCGGTGTCCAAACGGTCTGTAGTTAAATAGTCTTTATGGTCATGATGACACTTTATGTAAGGCGTTACCAGTAACGCCTAGCCTTAACGCATACCTTAAACCCTCCGCTACGTAATGGGCTGGGGTCTGGCGCACTTTATATAAGCCACCCCCTCCACAGGTAGAAGGGTTCGCACCCTTGTAACACATACGCATATAATCCAGTCGACCGCCTCCGGGCTCCAAGACGTAGGGATGTTACTTCCTCCGAGAAGGGTCTGAACTCGTAAATCCCTTGCGTATACAACTACTCCATAGCTAGGATCTTGCCTCTCCATTCCTACCCCCCATTCTACTGACAGACTTAGAACCACGACAGTTCAGGTGTTCTAGCGATTTGTTGGAGAAGTTGGGATTCTTTCGATCTCCTACATCATGGTTTCAGGCGGAGTTCTGGTCGAGGGCCGTGAGATCTGTCTCGGTGCGCTCATGTTCGTCGCCGACGACTCCACTTGGCTTCAGGAGGCTCCACTCGACGTGGACGCGATCCCCGTCCGCGGGGCGACGCACTGCGTGTGTGTCATGGCGTCCTCCTCACGGCAATCGAAGAGGCCTGGCCCCAAGGGCGTGATCCTTTATTATGGGCGATCGGAAGAAGGCGGAAGAGTGCTTCCGAAGGGCTCTAAGATCGCCGATGCTTAGTTGGCGATGGTAGAGTTACAAGAGTATCGAAAACTGCAGATCCAAGTGATTTGTTGCGAGCTAAGAAGCCGCCACGGAGTCGACATTCGGTCGTCCGGTGAGACGAAACAGGTTCACATTCACCCGATCGATCCCAATGCTGCTCCGACCAACATCTCAACAACACTCGACTCAAAATAGGAAGAAGCGCTCATCCGGTTCCTCCGTGAGAACTGGGACATCTTTGCATGGAAGCCTGGCGACATGCCGGTGTTCCTGTGGGCCGAAAGCACCGCCACGAGTCGACCCAAAAGTCAAACCGGTTAAAGAACATCTTGACGGTCCGCCGTCCAGAAGAGAAAGGCCATTGGCGAAGAGGTGGCTCGGCTCTTAGCGGCAGAGTTCATCCGAGAGATCTACCACTCCGAGTGGCTCGCCAATGTCGTCATGGTCCCCAAGAAGGACAAGTCGTTGCGCATGTGCATCGATTTCAAGCATATCAATCGGGCCTGTCCGAAATATCATTTCCCTCTTCCTCGCATTGACCAAATAGTCGACTCAACTGCGGGATGTGAGAGGTTGTCTTTTTTGGACGCCTATTCCGGGTACCATCAAATCCGTCTGTATGGACCCGATGAGATCAAAACAACGTTCATCACTCCATTCGGGTGCTTCATTATGTCACCATGCCATTCGGTCTCAAGAATGCGGAGCCACATTCATGAGGATGATTCGAAGTGTTTGCTCACTCAAATCGGTCGGAATGTGGAAGCGTACATGGATGATATAGTGGTCAAGTCACGAAAGGGTTCCGATCTGTTGACCGACCTTGCTGAAACATTTGCCAATCTCGTGGAGGTATGATATCGCTTAACCCATCAAAGTGCACATTTGGAGTTCCCGGTGGAAAGTTACTCGGTTTTCTCGTTTCCGAGCGAGGAATCGATGCTAACCCGAAAAGGTTGGCACTATACTCCGAATGAAGCGCATACGTGCATGTGCACGATGTCCGAGCTTACTTTGGATGCTTGGCCGCTTTAAGTCGATTCATCTCTCGCCTCGGTGAAAAGGCATTGCCTCTTTACCGGTGATGAAGAAGTCGAGACAAGTTCGAGTGGACTCCGGAAGTCGATGCAGTGTTTGCAGAGAGCTAAAAGCTCGCTCTCCACCAACCGGTGCTTGCTGCTCCTATCAGCAAAGAGCCTTTGTTGCTTTACATTGCAGCCACTGGACAAGTCATCAGTACCGTACTTACGGTCGAGCGGGAAGAAGAAGGAAAAGCCTTCAAAGTTCAACGTCCAGTTTATTATCTTTACGAAGTCTTTGAACCCATCAAAGCAAAGATACCCTCACTATCGAAGCTTGTTTATGGGATTTATATGACCACAAAGAAGGTTGCTCATTATTTCTCTGATCATTCCATTACAGGTCATCACGACGCCCATTGTCGGAAATTCTTCATAACAGAGATGCAACCGGGTCGAGTGGCTAAATGGGCGATTGAACTCCTTCCCTTGATATCAAATTTGAGGCAAAGAAAGCCATCAAGTCCCAAGCAATAGCAGACTTCCTCGCCGAGTGGATGAACATCGACTTCCGACTCAAGTTCACTCGAACCTTTGGACTATGTTTTTCGATGGTTCCAAGATGCCGAACGGTTCAGTGCGGGGTTGTGTTGGTTTCCCGAGGAGATAAGCTCAAATATGTCCTCCGGATTCACTTTGATTCTTCCAACAACGAAGCAGAATATGAAGCACTCTGTATGGGTTGCGTATGGCCATTTCACTTTCGGCATCCGTCGCCTTATGGTCTCTGGCGACTCGGATCTGGTTGTCAATCAAGTGATGAAGGAGTGGGATGTCGAAGCCCAGCTATGACCGGTTCCGTAATGCAAAGGAGAAAGCTGGAGAAGAAATTCGAGGGGTTAGAGCTTCATCATATACCCTGACTGAAAAATCAAGCTGCGGATGATTTGGCGAAGATAGGGTCCAAAAGGGAAGCCATTCCCAGTAATGTATTTTTGGAGCACATTCATGCACTATCAGTGCAGGAGGATCCTTTCACAGAAGAAGCCCCAAGCAAAAGAGTGCCAATGATCCGATGAAGTTGAGGTCCCGGCCGTGGTCGACCTGATTATGGAAGTAGTGGTCATCACTCCCATTTGACAAAGGCCGTACATCACATATATCCTAAGGAAAGAGCTCCCGAGAGAATGAAGAAGAGGCTCGACAGATCGTCCGTCGATCCAAGGCCTTTACAAAGGATCAAGGGACAGTTGTACAGAGAAAGCGCGATCGAGTCGGCCATAAGTGTATCACGCCGGAAGAAGGTCGAGATAATTCTTGAGGATATCCACTCGGGGACTGTGGCCATCATGCGTCCTCTCGGACCATTGTGGCTAAAGCATACCGGCGGGATTTTCTTGGCCGAAAGCAAATGAAATGTCAAAAGAAATAGTCGACAAGTGTGAAGGGTGTCAGTTCTATTCCAACATGTCACACAAGCCCGCCTCAGCCTTGAAGACCATTCCACTCGTCTGGCCCTTCGCTGTTTGGGGATTAGACATGATTGGACCGCGAGAAGCTGGCGTAAGCGGCTTCACTCATTTGCTAGTAGCAATCGACAAGTTCACCAAGTGGATCGAAGCCAAGCCCATCAAGAACCTTGATGCATGTACTGCCATCAGTTTCATCAGAGAGTTGATATTCAGATATGGAGTTCCGCATAGCGTCATCACCGACAATGTGTCAAACTTCGATAATGACAAGTTCAAAGCCTTCTGCGCCTCTCAGGGCACGCGGGTCGACTATGCTTTAGTTGCTCATCCTCAGTTGAATGGACAAGCGAGGCGTGCAAACGGCCTCATTCTCAAAGGGCTGAAACCACGGTGATGCGTGATCTCAAGCACGCAGCAGAGCTTGGGTCGACGAACTTCCATCAGTTCTCACGGGATTGAGGACCACTCCTAATCGGTCGATTGGGAGAACTCCATTCTTCCCGGTCTATGGAGCTGAAGCAGTTCGCCGAGTGACTCGCTTCACAATGCGCATCGAGTCGAAATATACTCTGAAGAAGAAGCGGAACAAGCCCGGCAAGATGCAATCGACCTCTTGGAAGAGGAGAGGGAGATGGCCCTGATCCGCTCGACTATCTGTCAGCAAGACTTGCGTCGATTCCATGCCAGAAATGTGAAGAGTCGAGCCTTCCAAGAGGGAGATTTGGTCCTCCGAGTGGATCAACAGAAATCACGCAAGCTCGCTCCCACTTGGGAAGGTCCCTTCATCATCACAAGAGTTCTCCAGAACGGAGCGTATCATCTCTACAACGTTGATCGCCAGATCGACGAGCCTCGAGCTTGGAATGCGGAGCTGCTCCGCCCCTTTTATACTTAAATACTCACTCTGTTGAGATGTAATAAAAGTACTTTTGTAGTTTGTTTATCTAAGACAAGAATGTTATAATTTTCCCAGTGATTGTTATTACTTTTTGTTGAAATTTCCCCCAGTGGGTGGCTTAGGCTGCGAATCCGGTTCGCCTAAGTTTGTAAAAAATCCTTTCCGAGTGGCGAGCAGGTCTCCCACTCGGGGGCTTAGCTGCGAATCCGCCCGCCTAAGTATTCAAAATCCTACCGAGTGGTGAGCCAGCCTCCCACTCGGGGCTTAGCTGCAGTCCAAGTACTCGCCTAAGTATTCAAAATCCTACCGAGTGGTGAGCCAGCCTCCCACTCGGGGGCTTAGCTGCAGTCAAGTACTCGCCTAAGTATTCAAAATCCACTGAGTGGTGAGCCAGCCTCCCACACGGGGGCTTAGCTCGATCCAAGTACTCGCCTAAGTATTCAAAATCCTATCGAGTGGAGCCAGCCTCCCACTCGGGGCTTAGCTGCAGTCCAAGTACTCGCCTAAGTATTTAAATCCTACCGGTGGAGAGTCAGCCTCTCACTCGGGGGCTTAGCACAGCCCAAGGATTCGCCTAAACATCCAAAATAATGAACGCCCAAGAAGACTCCACGAGGTGCAGGTCGATTGCTACCTTCTCCTTCAAAGCTACACCATAAAAATCCTACCGAGTGGAGAGCAAACCTCACACTCGGGGCTTAGCTGCAGCCAGTGCTCGCCTAAGTAATAAAAACCCTACCGAGTGGAGAGCAAACCTCCCACTGGGGGCTTAGCTGCAGCCAGTGCTCGCCTAAGTAATAGAAATCCTATCGAGTGGAGAGCAAACCTCCCACTCGGGGCTTAGCTGCAGCCAGTGTTTCGCCTAAGTAATAAAAATCCTACCGAGTGGAGAGCAAACCTCCCGCTCGGAGGCTTAGCTGCAGTCCAGTACTCGCCTAAGTAAGGAATTCATCCCAATCCGCAAGGACGACGAGGTGTAGGTCGACTGCTACCTTCTCCTTCGGAGCTTCGCCACAAGTACAACGTGCGGTCCATCCCAATCCGCAAGGACGACGAGGTGCAGGTCGACTGCTACCTTCTCCTTCGAAGCTTCGCCAAAAGTACAACGTGCGGTCCATCCCAATCCGCAAGAACGATGAGGTCAGTCGCAGTCTGTGCTCCATCTCTACCTGCAGGATAGATGAAGTACAAGTCGACTGGAGTTTCACCTCAAGGATACTACTTACAACAATGAAATATATTCCGAATGAAGAGCAAAGTTCTCTCGAAGGAAAATAAAGCATGTTCAAGGATAGATCAAGTTCGGATAAACGTCCTACGGATCCAAAAGAGCTCAGGCGTTAAGCCTGTTAAAGTTTGTCGGTTACAAAAACCACTCGGCATTCCGAGGCAAATTTAAGGTGGGACTTAGAAGTTTTTACTCCTCGGTGGAGGACTGGAAGGTGCAACAAACCGGTCGAGGTCGATTCTGTCGGCAATACGGGTAGCAGCGGCGATGAAGGTCTCCATGAAAGATCGGAAGTCGTACTTCCTAGTGTTGGCAACTTTGAGGGACGCCGGCTTGTCCTCTTGCGCTTCCTTGCAGTGGACACGAACCAGAGACAGAGCAACATCAGCACCACACCTGGCAGAAGACTTTTTCCATTCTTGCACTCGACTTGGAATCTCATTCGGTCGAGTCATTAAGATCCAAGGTCATTACAGGCGCCCGCTTCTGGCGAGAGTTGAGTCGATCCGCGACACCGCAGCTTTCGGTCGAGCAAGATAGTCCACCACGCCGGCAATGCGAGACTCGGTCGGAGCACATTCATAGCAACCGTCCTTCACAGGAGAGTTGATGGGGTCCAGGCTGGTTTCCACTCGACTGGCTTCTTCTTCGAAGTTTTGACAGAATTCTGAAAACACAGCTCAGACTCAAAACAACAATCATGCGATGAGCCGGTGATAGCAAGACTGTCGGATAAAGAGATTACCTTCAAGCATGAGGAACAGCTTCTTGGCGAGCCCTCCAAGATAAACCTCCAGGTCATTTCGCTTCCCCACTAGTTGGACAGCCTTGTCAGACAGAGCAATCTTGTCGTTCTTCAGTCGACTAACTTCCTTGTTGGCCGCGTCAAGAGCGGCTTTCAGCTTGGCATTTTCATCTTCAAGTTTGTCAACTGAGGCAAGTTTCTCTTCAAATGAGCTTTGTTTTCTCCAAAGCCGCATATAGGCTCTCTGCAAGGTCAAGGTCCTTCTTCTTCGTAGTCTCTTCGGTTTATCCGCAAAGCAACAATGAGAACAGAGTTGAGAATGAACAGAAAAACAAAGACAGTCATCAAAGTTCTCACCAGCCATATCTTTTGCTTCATCCTTCGCCTTCTGCAAATTCTCCTGAGCAAGCTTCAAGTCGAGGTTGAGCTGGATCTGTTTGTTCTCTAACTCAGTATAGCGAGCCACAAGCTCGCAAGATTTCTACAAAGAGTCAATCAACAAAAGACATCAAAGACAGATCACTTCCGAGTGACTAAGGAAAATCGTAGCATTTCTAAGACTACAGTCGAATCAAAACATTCGACAGTAGTCTCGGGACTACACCCACGGGTGCACTCAGCTGTTCCCCACTTGGTTTTACCAATTTGGTTTGACCATCGACCAAAAGAGGCAAAAGGTTATGATTCTAAAACCATGGCTAATTGTCGGTCAGCCGGGGTAAAAGTTCTTTAGACTATAGTCGATTGCACGCATCCACCATAGTCTCGGGGACTACACCCGGTGGGTGCACTCAGCGTGCCCCACCGGTTTTACAGTATGCCCATTCGACTTGGTCCGACAAGGCCGAGTGAAGAATTTCAAAGTGTAATGACTATAGTCGACTGCTCGCATTCAACCATAGTCTCGGGTACTACTCCCAGTGGGTGCACTCAGCGTGCCCCAACAAAAACTCAATCGACACACCCACCCGGTGGGTGTACAAATATGGAAATCTTCGAGAAGAAGCGGTTTGGGTAGCATGTCCCTAATGAGCAAGCAGTTACAGTTAGCATATCCTAACAGAGCAAGCAACGATCGACTTACTTGGACATTGCTCTGGAGAGCTGAACTAGCATCATAGGCCGCCTGGCTGGCCTCTCGGACTGCCTTCACTTGCTCCATCATGATCCCTGCCTGGCGTATAGCCTCCTTAGCAGCACTCACTTGGTCTTCCGGGACGTGGTGTATAGCAAAAGGGATGGTGGATCAGCGATCGACGAAGTGGGTCGGGCACATGTCGGTGATGCAGCAAAAGACACAGAAGCCGAGTGGGGTTGCCTCCCTCGGAAACCAGCGTCTCGGTATCGTCTGGCTGGAGCAGCCTTGCCAGCAGGCACCCTCTTGTTCTTCCTCTTCCTCAATGGCGTTTCCTCATCATCATCGGGGAGATCAATGACATGAGGCGGAACTACAAGAAAGATTCAAAAGTAAACATGGAAATCCAACCGATTAAAAGCGAAACTACAGAGATCATACCAAGGTTGGAGGTGACGGCATCTTCCATTTCCTGATCTTCGTGCTTGGCTGAGGTCTTAGAGCTAGCAGCACTGCAGATTTCAAGAATCGGCTGATCAGTCATCAAGTCGACCAAAAGTACACTCATGTTGAATAGGGAAATACAAGTTCTGCTGATTACCCGAAGATGGTGGGAATGACCATCCGCATCTTGGGCAGGGCCTTCGCCCGGCTTCGACGATGTTGCTCGAGGTTGCTTGGCGGTTTCTCGGTCGGTAGCAGAGAAGTTGTCCGAGGTCGCGTCATCGCCTGGGCATAACAGCTTTACCGCGCCCGGCCGCCGGGTCATGCGTCAACTTGGACCTTCCTTCCGAGCGGGGAGGATCGACGTCTTCCTCCTCTTCCTCCTCCTCCTCCTCTTCATCAGAGCTGTCGTCCCCCTCATCCTCCTCGCCGTTGGACTCCCATTCCTCCTGGCTTTCACCTCCGCTTCCTTCTTCTTCTTCGACTGGTTCCTGCGCCCCGTTGGGCATCGAGTACATCTCAGTGGTGACCTAGAAGACAACAAAACAAGGCAAAAGTCAGTCAACTAATTGGCAACAAAACAGAATGAATGCAGCAGAATCACAGTCGGAGATAAGTGGTTATACCTTGTCTGGTTCGTAAGTCTGGTCGAGTGGTGGAATCCTCCTAGCTCCGCGAGGGTTATCTTTGTTTCCTGTGATGGCAGTCATCCACTTCTCCGGTAGGCGTCATCGACCTCATCCGGATGGACCCGAGTGGTATCATCCGTGCGGAGTACATCCACATCGGATGGCCTCGGTATTGGAGTGGCTGAATACGCCGTCTGAGGAAAACTTCCAGAAGATCCATGCCGGTCACCCCGTCGCGAATGAGCTGGACTACGCGTTCCATCAACAATTTTACTTGGGCCTTGTCCTCTGGTAGCACCTTCAGGGAAGATGGCTTGTTCGCTCGACTCATGGAGAAAGGAGGAGTCCAAATGACCGCCCGGCGTCGATCGGTCTTGGCGATAGAACCAGTCGATTGCCACCCTCTAACCGAGTCGGGGAGAGTCATAGCCGGAAAAGCACTCTTCCCCCTCATCTGGACCCCGAGTCCCCCACACATCTGGATTACTTGGGTTCTCTCGTCATTCGGGTTCGTTTTCTTCACTGTCTGAGAGCGACAAGTGAATATATGCTTGAAGAGGCCCCGGTGCAGCCGACGGCCCAAGAAGTTTTCGCATAACGACATGAAAGCAGCAAGATAGACAATGGAGTTGGGAGTGAAATGATGGAGTTGCGCTCCAAAAAAGTTCAGAAACCCCCGGAAGAAAGGACTCGGCGGCCGAGAAAATCCCCGATCTACGTGAGTGGCTAGGAGAACGCACTCACCCTCTTCAGGCTGCGGCTGCCACTCCGTTCCCGGAAGCCTCGCTGACCCATGGAGGATCAGTCCCTCGTTGGCCAAATCGTTGAGGTCCTTCTCGGTGATGGTCAAGCGGATCCAATCTCCCTGGACCCTACCTTGCGGCAGTTTGGACCGCGAAGAAGATCCGCCCCGACTGGGCGCTCTCCCCTTCGCCTTCGCCGCTGCCTTCTTCACCCGCTCCAAGGATGCGGTCTTCTCCTTCACCATGGTCGCCGGCGAAGCAAGTACTGAGCTGCGGTGCTGAGCAGGCTAAGGGCGCAGCAGAAAGATTTTGAGGCGGAAGGAGGGGAAGATTGGGGTCACACTATTCAAAATACTCCGTCCGATGCCTTATATGAGGCCGCTTCCGAGTGGCTGACTGGTAGGCCCAGGCAATCCCGTCAAATCTTGCAACAGGCGCGCGCATGATACGTGGTGAAAAAGGCGGCGCAAAGATCGAGGCGTCATCGCCTTATCCCATCCGAGTGCCGCAGTTTTCTCCGCTTCGCCCGCTTCCCAAAATTCAGATCCCGTGAAATCCGCTAACCGCAGAGCAACCTGTCAGACAACAGATTTCCTCCGATCCGTCGCTCGGAAATCCTCAAGTTCACAAAAGTTCACTCGGCAAATGTGAAGAATGGATCAAGGCGTGAAGAGAAGTTGACACCATCACTAAAAGGTCGTTGATCCAGAGTAAGGCACACTCGCAACCACGAAGAACAGGTCGGAAAGATTATCAACTCCTTCCTCACTCAAACCTCGATCCATTCGGGGCTAATGATGAAGTCATGTACCTAGGGTAGGGTCATAGACCTGCCCAAAGGTACCCTCCCTAAGGACACTTTCATGAAGAAGCTGCCTACCGGTCGACTGGTAGGTTTTCACTCGACAGATCCAAAGTCACTCGACCATGAAGACCCACTCGACCACCAGGAGTCCAAGAGCCACTCGATGTCCAAACGGTCTGTAGTTAAATAGTATTTATGGCCATGATGACACTTTATGTAAGGCGTTACTAGTAACGCCTAGCCTTAACGTACCTTAAACCCTCCGCTACGTGGGTTGGCTGTAGTCCTGGCGCACTCTATATAAGCCACCCCCCTCCACAGGTAGAAGGGTTCGCACCCCTGTAACACATACGCATATAATCCAGTCGACCGTCTCCGGGCTTCGAGACGTAGGGCTGTTACTTCCTCCGAGAAGGGCCTGAACTCGTAAATCCCTTGCGTATACAACTACTCCATAGCTAGGATCTTGCCTCTCCATTCCTACCCCCCATTCTACTGTCAGACTTAGAACCACGACAGTCGGCTTCCTGAAGATGGAATAAAGGTATCCCCGCCTAGTCCCTGTTCCGGTGATGCGTCTAGCACTATCGGTAGGTGATGTGTCTAGCACTATTGGGAGTTTTTCCTGCAAAAAAGAAGATGGTTCTCTGAAGAAGTCATACCATATCGCACATCATGTTCATGGATCGTACGCATGCTCTCTTCTCTCGGCATCATTATCATATTTTCAGACTACAAAATCTAACACTCGTGTTCTGAATAATCAGCAGTGCACTCTGAATAATCAGCAATGCAAATCAATTTCAATAACATGTCATGGATGAATCATTTGGGTGCTATACTTTAAACAAATCATTTATGCATGGGAGAGATTTGGCAGGTTACACCGAATGCCATGTAGAAAGCCATACCCAATAGAAAGATCCAATTTTACTATAAAAGAACTATGTTACACACAAAAAAATGTAACTTGTAAGCTCAATAACACTACCTTCTTCATCAAGTCTTCGCATCACCGAAGTGCCAAATTTCTACCTATGATGTCAGCATCGCTCTATAGACAATGTTCTTCATGTATGCATTACCAACAGGACAATCAAGCTTGGTTAGGAAGGTGGTCGCACAATAATTATTAAAGGGACAAATCTTCCCTCAATTTGTTTGGGATGACCATAATAATTGTTGCAGATTAATTTTCCACACAAATCTATTCTCTACCCAGTTTTTCTCACATCACCTATTTTTTCCTGACTTATTTGCTTTATTTCACTACCAAATAAGAAATTACTCCCTCCCTCCATTCTTTTATAGGTCGGGTCTCTTTCTGGTACGTGCTAACTTTTTGATTGATCCTCGTAAGTGAAATGTCCTGATTGGTTGTTAGAAATATTTTGTAAGTGTGGATGCAATTAGCTGCGCATTGGCCATCGAAGCATTTGTTTCCAAGTGAGCGGACATGAAGCATTTGTTTCTGTTTTTACATATACTTCTGAGGAATTAGTCAAGGATATTTGTAGGAAAGAGATCGCAGGTATGCGTGTGTATGTCACGGGTTGTTACGCGTGTATGACAACTACAACAACAATAATTAGGCATACAAGTACTTCGTAACACCTACTTGTATTATGTGGGTAATAAGCTTTCACATTCTGCAATAGAAGTCAGAAAACAAGCAATAATCGTTAGTTATCGGTTCTAGCTAGTTTGCAAGACATTTGCTTATGTAAAACTCCATATTATCACTGCTTTATTTTTCTCTCCCAGTAAGAATATGCGTAAATGGGAAAAATATATGTGCTTATTATAACCACTTTTTTTTGGTCCCACAAGAATCTGATTATTATAATCATTTTTTTGTCCCAACAAGAATATGCATAAATGTGAAGATAATATAGCTTACATTGTTCCATATACATTCACATGCATACCAAATATCTGACCCCATATCCAGCATAGGTAAATATACCAAGAGCAAATTCATAGCTCGGCCACCTTCACGAGGAGACTACACGTCTTGTACACTTGATCTGCTTGTATCTTCATCTTGATATTGCTGGGGGGAAATAATCAAGCATAATTTAGATCTGTCTCGGTGTATCTTAAACTGAAGAGCTAAAACAGTGTTCTACACATAGAAATCACACTGTGAATTAATTTAACAAAATAGCAATCTTATAAATGACAGTGCACCCAGAAGATTGCTAGAAAATGATGCATATTCAAACATAGAGAACAAAATACTTGACATAGAGAAAGCAAGGGTAACACAATTACATGAAAAGGTGCACACAGCACCCAAAGCTATCATTGCGACTGAGCATGAAGGACTGTCGGACAGGCACATTTCTTCAGTATGTATAGAGTCTGTCTACCCTACAGTTAAGCTGCAAAAAAGAAAATTACAAGATGAACAGACCTGAACAAGCATTCCATAGAACTACAGAATTCTGTAGCTTCCACACATCGAGCGATGGAACTCAGAACATCAGTGCAAGCTTTGCCAGCTGCAATTAACTTCAAAAACCAAAGCAATAGGTAATGCCAATGCTTACTCCCTTGTAGATTTTTCAGAGATCTAGCAAAAGGAAAACCTTCTATTTTTAGATTAAGGTCAAGATGGTTACTGTAGTTCCGACTGACTGTTCTGAACTATTCAAGACGTCAGCTTACATATCTCAAAAATTGCAATGGTGATGAAGCAACGAGCAGAACGGAGATGCAGCAACGGACGAGATCGTAAAACATGTAAAAAACAGAAAATAACGGGTGAGTAAAGTATTATATCCTCACAATTAACTTGCAACAAACATGTAGAGTAGTTCTTTTAACAAGAACAAGTTGTAAAACTATATCATGGGTCTATCCTCACATTTGCACCTCTCGTTTTGCATTTGTGATTCTGCATCGACCACCAAGGTAACATAAAAAAGGTACGCAAACCAGGATAAACTAAAGCATGTACTTGGAAAGGAAAATCGAAGAAACATAAATGGGCTAGTATACATGTGGATAGGTTAGATAGAAAGTCAGTGAGAACGCCCAACTCTGGCCGAGAACACCCGCCGCCACATGCAGTTCAGATCTGGGCAGCCACCAGATTCACACTATACCACATAACCAAATGGAAAGCCTAATATTTTTTGGCTCAACATGTAAGAATGAAACATCTTCACTGTGTTGTACAGCATTTGGACTGGGTAATTTGGAACAAGTGATTCAACTTCTATTATTTGACCCTGCTAACAAATGATTTATTGGATAATGTGGACAGCTGTAGAAAAATTAGGAGTGGAACTAATTGCTAAGTTACTAATTTTTTACTTGGAACGTCCACTAAATAAGGTGACCTCATTCTCTGAAGCAAATAAAACAGTGCTTGCGAAAATGCTTAGAAACGGTAGTAGCAAGTTAAAGATCAAGTTGGTCAGAGTTCGGTCTAAATGGCATCTCCCTTTTTCTAAAAGCCAAAAGATCTTAATGCCCTTGTGACTGAATAAGATGTGCGGATGGAGAAACCATGCGTATGAAGCTGCTCAGTACAACTTAACCGAATTCACTAACTTGAGGTAATAATGAAGAAAGAAGAAAGCATGCATAAAATGCGGATTCTCTCTTCTTTGAATATATTACATGACTCGGCATCTTCTTGTAGGAACAAAGAAATAAGAACAAAGCAAAGAAAGAAGGATAAAATAAGAACAAAGCCATGAACAGAGCATCAAAGAATCAGTAGACCAATTTTAACTAACCCATGTATGCGGTTCCTATAATCACTACAAATCGGAAGAACACCAATGACATATAGAGATGCATAAATAGCAAGATCAGGAGGAGAATGCTTGCGTAAAAAGAGAACACCCATTCAGTTACCATTTCTACCCTCTACACTCTCACCTCTTCCATGAAAAGGAGGCTAACACAAAGAAATGTCGGGTCACTGGACTCGACGAATTCATGAGAGTAGATAAAGCAAACACAAATTATTAATAGTGACATAAATATATAATAGTGCAAATTCGGGAGTTAGTTCACTCTTTCTTTACCAAACTATTATGTGAGAAGGCTCATTATATAAGGCATAAAAAACAGCAATCAATGTAAGAAAGCAAACCGATATGCAGGGGAATTCTAACTCTTAATCATGATTGTACTTGTAGGATGAATGTGCCTTCGTAAGCCAAACAAAATCAGAGTTCCGGAGGAAGCAATAGGCATAGAGAGAGGACACCTAATTGGCCGAGACCATGCCATGTCGCGCCTCCCCACGGTTGACCTTCCTGCTGAGCCGTACTCAAATTCAAATAACCATGTATATCACATAATTTGTGGTCCATATACCCCTAGAAACCACAATGACATAAGTTAATGGCATACACAAATTAAGATAAAACTGTGAGCATATTTTTACTAACAATACACACACCAACACCAAAGTCAGAGAAACAGAATTAAGAATATGGCAAGTGAACTTGGCACCCGATAAATTTGACATGCCAATATATGACTTACTGTCAAGTGTCAACTTCTTGATTTATTAGAGATCTAAGCGAGGAATATACAGGACAGTAGAACAACTTTATCGCTGCAATGCGTGTGTACTGATTTTAGACAGCAAGTACCGATAATCAGCTCCAACACTGAAGATTCATTTAATTTTATCATCATTTTTTAAGAATAGATAAATGCAACAAATGTCTAGGTAAGATTATCCACTACTGAATTATCTTTCATTTTGCCTTCCAATTCAAGTGCTTACAGGATAACACATGCATTTTTTTCAACCTCACGACAGTACAAATGTTTCAAAAAGGGTTTAAATTGGTTTCTTTTGCGAGCGATGGGTACATACAGTTTGGGGTAATAGGCGTCAAGGTACAACAACTCCTTGACGAATTAGTAATCAAGTGTAATGAAATGATGAGGTGAGAAAGATGGTTCAACATGTGTCTAACTGAATCATTCAGCCTCTCATTATTTTGAGCAAATAGGCTCAAGACAAGGTATCATCTATCAGCCTGCTTAAGTGAGTTTCTTTGTGGAGTGTTCCTTGCGGTTCGGAAGTCATGCAAACATCAAATGAGCCTAGTAGCCCAAGCCAACTTCTATGCGATAACTAAGCTAAGATAACCTTTCTAACATTTGGAAAAGGGACACATAGCTCATGCACACCATGGATTCTTGCTCATTCAAAGAAAGGGCTTCTTCTGACTTACTCTCTTGTAATGTGATAGACAGATCAGCTACTAAGTGTTTCGAAAAGAGAAATTATTTTGCCGTCAAAAGAAAAACTCGAGTAATCCAAACCAAACCACGAGCTGAGGTGGCGGCGAGCACTCACCTCGACCTTGTCGAGCTTGCCCTCATTCAGAACCTTGAAAAGGGTGGATCCAGCGGGCGTCTCGAACAGCATCAACATCTTCAACCAAGCCGCAACTCAACTCACCTTGATCGAAGCACAACCACACAACGAAATCAAAACAAAGACCAAAAATTGCAAATAGTCCCAATATGATACATTGAGAAATCTATATTGGCCTTCCAGTTTATAGAAGAACAAGAAACTACAACATGCAGAAAATAACACATGAATATTCAAACCTTAGTCCTATCTGAAGCCATCTTGATTGAACAGAGAGAAACCAAATGCTTTAACATCGACATTTTCCCGCACCGGATAAATGGCCTTTGAATCACCAAAGCGTAGTGCTTAAACGCATA
This sequence comes from Aegilops bicornis, assembly GCA_021605145.1. Lineage (NCBI taxonomy): Eukaryota > Viridiplantae > Streptophyta > Magnoliopsida > Poales > Poaceae > Aegilops > Aegilops bicornis. The sequence continues at coordinate 569,819,574 of CM038671.1, read as the reverse complement.
ATCAAAACATGTCCACACAGTAGGATAACAAGTTCAGCATTTTTGAATGATTCGTAGATTTACCAGTTGACAACCAAATCACCAGCATAGATCGTAGCCAAGATTACACCCTACAGATAATAACACACCTCCGGCACCAGATCTGATCCCTACAACATGAAACCCCAAAACGTGTGAGTAGATCGGGCCAAGAGAAAAAAAGAACACACACTAAAACGGGAGAGGGACGGGAGAAAGTACGGGGACCTGGAGGCGGGCGTCCCTATGGAGCACCGCCGCTGGCCATGGCAGCTTCCTTCACCTGCTCCTCCAATCCTCGTGGATGGAGAAAAGAGAGATGGAGCAGGGCTGGGCTGCTCCTTCCCCTTGTCCCCGGCTGCTACGCTGCTAGGCACAGAGGGAGAGAGGAGGAGCAGCAACAAGGACGCAGCAAGGAGGCAAAGCCGGGCGGCGAACCTCCTTCGTCTCCCATGGCAGCGGGAGAAACTGGATCGATCGAACCTCCAAGGCGAGGCGGCAGCGAGCGGCGGTGGCGGCGGCGGCGGCGGAGCGAGAGATGGGGGCAGCGCCAGGGGTGGATCGAGAGGAGGTTTTTTTCGTGCGAGGGAGGCTAGGGCGTCGTCCGATTTTTTTTCGCTAATCATAGTTGTCCCTGGTTAAATTTCGTAGATTTTTTTAGGACGAAAAAAACCCAGTGGAGGTGGGATGAAAATTGACCGGCGGAGACTACCAACTGCTCCATTAGGAGTAGAGACTAGCAAGCACGCATCATGATGACAGAGATAAAGCATGTGATGGTGCAGCCTGGGTATAGGCGCGCAAGCCGAAACCAATTGTTTTATAAGTTTGGGTAAATGCAAACAAAGTAAAAATGTAATACATGTTACAGCTAAATAGTTTTTACTTTCTCTTATAAAGTTGTTTTACAAATATTATTACCATTGTTTTTCTTACCAATAAATTATGTGAAAAATTCAGATCAACAAAACAGACATAATTAATGTTTATATTATTATTTTCTTTCTAACGATAAATAACTTGCAAATAGCACTATTTCCATTGCTCAATCTAATACGTATTAAATTTTATTATGACAAAGGTTTAGGGATGAAGTGGGTATGCTTTTTGTCACGGTATTCTAAATTGTGTAAATTTAGTATTACACAGAATTTAACAATTAACGATTAATTAACTGATGAGTTGCGTGACTCCACCTATGGTAGTTCAAAATATGACAGTACTATTTAAAATTACCCATATTTTTTCGCATGTATGTGTGTTAATAACTATCACTATTATAGTCAAGGAAAAGTAAATGTGCGTGATTGTCTGCTTATTGTACATGTTCTATAATCGTGTGTTTGTTATGGGTCGCGCATCGTAAACTTAGCACCATAAAATACAGACTGCGATGGTAATGCGAGCACAAACGAGTAGCAAGGACGGAGCGTTTGAGATATTCGGGATATCAGAAACAATTGTCTGAAGACTCACGTCTGTCATAGATGCCAGCATCACATACGCTTAGTTATACAAAACGTTTGCATCATGGCTACCTATCCCCGCGGTTTCTGGGTCGTGTGGGAAGGACCCCCCGGTCGCACACACTCACCTGGCGGAGGTTTAAAATGCCGTCGCAGAAAGGGGTTAAAAACCGTTTGTATAGTAGCTCGTTGTACCAGTGACGACTCCCTTTTATAGTGGGGAATGAAATCCAACCGTTATGCACTCACAGCCCATGCACAAGCGGAAGTACCGCTCATTCATCTGGCACGGAAGATCCAGGCATTGCGTTCAACTGAGTAGGTCAAGGAGGCGGTAGTGCCACTGAAGCGGTACTTCCGCTTAGTGTTGAACAACACCCGAAACCAGCTGTAGTAGATAAAGGCAGGGCGTTACTACAGCTGGCAACTGCTCTCCTTCCGCTCGAGGGACAGAGCTATCCAGAGAGCAAAATATAAGCATACTCTGTGAAGTGGTGGAACAATGGTAGTTCCGCCGGAGCGGTACTTCCGTTGTAGAGATAGGAATTAGGAGATCCGCGGTAGTGGATGCTAGTATCCCACTGTGTTTATGTATTTGTGGTTCAAGAGATGAAAAAATGCGCTCCTGTCTGATCGATATTTGTGAAAAACATGTTTTTATTTGGCCATGCTGGAGGTGGATTTTCCCTTCAGGTTTTATTCATCTCTGTGATAGAAACTTCACCACATTGGAGCTGAGATGATGCGTGTGATGTAGCCTTTGTTCATACTAGAATTGAATGCTCACGAGCTTTGGTGGTTGATATTTTGCAGGATGTTTCAACAACCCTGCGCGGCTACATTGACGATCGAGCGAGCAAGCGGGCGTGTAATGCGAAATATCAGATGTGCGATTCAGGACCAAATCCACCGGGACCGATCGATGGAATTCGGAGGTGCATGTACCGACGAAATCTCATGGTGACTACCATCAGAGAATTAATTTTCAGAAAATGACTTTTCTTTGTTACCACTTAGCTTCAGTCTGCCGTATATCCAGAAAGATCGTTATGCATATTTTTTCTGTCTTATATCCTAACATTCATTTCTTTTATGATCAGTACAACAGAACTTGTTGAGTACCTTTAGAATGGTTATTTTAGTGACTTAACTTCCGATAAATCACGAGTGGACATGCAGCCACGCAAGGATGAAATCTAGGACGTTAATAACTCAGAGATTCGTGCAATGTGCATACCATAAATTATGTATAATTTCTACCCCCGACTTAGAAAGATGGTATTAGGAGCGTATCTCACAGATCAATAATTGCACCAGACCCACTAGGCCGACAGGAAGAGTTAATCTCTCATTTATATGGAGCATATGTCCAACAGCAATCTGCACCACCACTCTGCATTTATTCTCCAACCCATCTCATCCCATAGCTCCTCACTAATCCTCCTCCCATTCACTCTCCATCCAGCAGCTCTCCCCCTCCCTCATTTTCCTTGCATAGTTCTTGCAAGTTGCAATCTGTTCATGTGCTCCACCGCCATACCTTACTGTTCATTAGCTCCTCTATCCCTATGGACAGACAGCCCAAGGAGGTCGCTCTTCTCCTACTAATCTGCTGCCCAAACATGTTGTCGATGATGAGTGTAGTGGGGTTCAGAACAGCAGGGCACCTCCATGGCCATGTGTGAGGAGAGGGAGAAGCCCATGGTTGTTAAGAATGTGTAAAATCGATTTATTTTTCCAGTTCATTGCCACCATGAGTGGACCTTGTACGTCCACCTCTCCTCAAAAATAGTTCTCCATTAATGCATCATCTTCAAATTCATCTCCTCCACACCCTTCTGGAGTAAACATGAATCCATTTTGGCCTTTTGCAAGCTCCATTATCTACCCACCACCAACAACAACAACAACAACAACAACAACAACAACAACAACAACAACAACAACAACAACAACAACAACAACAACAAAGCCTTTAGTCCCAAACAAGTTGGGATAGGCTAGAGGTGAAACCCATAAGATCTCGCAACCAACTCATGGCTCTGTCATATGGATAGCAAGCTTCCACGCACCCCTGTCCATAGCTAGCTCTTTGGTGATACTCCAATCCTTCAGGTCTCTCTTAACGGACTCCTCTCATGTAAAATTCGGTCTACCCCATCCTCTTTTGACATTCTCCACACGCTTTAGCCGTCCACTATGCACCGGAGCTTCTGGAGGCCTGCGCTGAATATGCCCAAACCATCTCAGACGATGTTGGACAAGCTTCTCTTCAATTGGTGCTACCCCAACTCTATCTCGTATATCATCATTCCGGACTCGATCCTTCCTTGTGTGGCCACACATCCATCTCAACATACGCATCTCCGCCACACCTAGCTGTTGAACATGCCGCCTTTTAGTCGGCCAACACTCAGCACCATACAACATTGCGGGTCGAACCGCCGTCCTGTAGAACTTGCCTTTTGTGACGCCCAGATATTTAAGCTACAGTGAACCTCTGCTAATGATGACACGTCACCTCGATTACTGTTGCTAATCTCGCGTTAGTTCAAAACCGATTCAAATTCAAATTTGTATTAAAGGCAAACATCAAAGTTTTCAAACATTAAAAATAAAATGTTCGGTTTGTGGCAAATAATCCATAGTAAATGTTGGTGGAGAAACCCCACTTTTATAAAGTGTTTAAAACTCTAAAATGAACAAAACAGTAACAAAACCAAATATTTAAAAGCTATTAAAATATTAAACAATCACAAACTATTTTATTGTAGGTGCCAAGTTAATTATGGTGGTGGCATATTTGTTAATACTAATTAGGTACAACTATTGTATTTTTATAAAACTAAGGTATTTAAAATATAAAATTAAAACATAAAAGAAAAGAAATAAAACAAAAGACAAAAAAATAAACAAAAAGGTAAATGGAAAATTACTAGTAAAGGAGAAAAGAGACCTAATCTACTGGGCCCTTGGCCCATCTAGCAAACGGCCCAGGCCAACCCCCACTTGCCTCCCATCTCTCGCTACAGGGGCGCCGTGGCGGCCATCCGCCGGCGATGGCCGTGCGTGGCGGCCATCCGCCCCCTGCCCCCGCCTATAAATTCCTCGCCGTTGACCCCCATGCAAACCCTAGCCTCCATTCGCCCCTCCCCTCGCTCCCTCGTCCCGTTCTGGACGTGCCCAACGCCGTCATCGCCATGGCCCTCGTCGATCCCGTGGCCACTGCCCTCCCCGTCGCCTAGGACTGCGCCAGGAGCTCCTCCCGCCTCCGCTGTTTCCTCTACGCTGAAGGGCGCGAGCCGAGTGCCTCTGCTTCGACCGGATCGAGTCGTTCCCCTTCTATGCACCGCCGACGCCATCGCTGGAACTCGTCGCCTCCGAGCCTCCCCCGACCCCGCTATGCACACCTACAGGCTCACCGTGAGCTCCTTTCCCATTCCCCCCGCTTTCCCCCTCGATTCGTTGTCGTAGCCGCCGTCCCCGAGCTCGTCCGAGCTCCCGCGTACGCGTAGGTGCGTACTTGCTGCCACTGCTCTCTGTCTGCAGCTTCTCTGCTGCTCTCACGCTGTTGTTGCTACCTTCTGTTGCTGCTACCTTCTGTTGCTGCTGCGCTATTTCCTGATATTGCCCCGCCACCGCTCCTACTGCCCCGCGACCCCCGTGCGCCCCGGCCATGCCTTCGCGTGCGGCGCTCGTGCCCGGACGCGCCTTGCTGCTGCCGGCGCCGCGCCCGACCGCGGCCGCTCTGCCCGGCCGTGTCCTCGCCCCGCTTCCTACCGCGCGCCCTCGCGGCGACCGCACCGCACGACGCCCGCTTGCACACTGCCTGCTGCTTGCTGTCGCAGCTACTGTTGCTTGTGCTGCTCACTATTGCTACTGCTCTTGTGCTGTTGCCGCTACATCACTGCTGCTCTGCTTCTGCCGATGGCGCTGCTGGTTTTGTGCTGATGCTGCTGCTGCTGGCCACGACCGCGCCCAGCCCGCGCGTCGGCCGGGCCTTGGCCGCGCCTTGCGTGTGCGCACTAGGCCGCGTGCCTGCTGCTGCTTGCCACTACTGTTGCCCGCTGCCGCTGTTTTCTACTACTGCATGCTGAGCAGCCATGCACTCCAGTGCATGCGTATTTCTAGCCATGCATCGGCTTGCTACTGCCCAGGGTGGCCGGCCTATTTAAGATTAGAGGTAGATTAGATTAAGGGATCAATTGTGGCAAAGCTTAGTCTATGTACAAATGACATAAGGGTCTCACTTAATTAACAATCTAAATAAATCCTTACATACAACTAGTGCCAATGACACGCGGGACCCTCTTACACTATTCATGTGTTGACCAGTCAACCTTTGACCGGGTCAACCCAACCCTACTGGCCCCACTGTCATACTCACATGCTAGGCTAGAACTAGGTGACAACAGTATATTCTGTTTTTAATTCGAATTAATATAAAACCAGAAATTTCAGAAATTGTTTAAATCTTTGAAAATTCATATAAAATAAACCATTTATCAGATGAAAATACTTTGTACATGAAAGTTGCTCAGAACGACGAGACGAATCTGGATACGCAGCCCGTTCGTCCGCCACACATCTCTAGCATAGCGAACACACAACTTTTCCTCTCCGGTTCGTTTGTCCGAATATGCCAAACAGCGGGAATACTTTCCCGGATGTTTCCCCCTTCGCTGGTATCACCTGTACTGCGTTAGGTCACCCCTAGCATCACGTATTGCCGCGTCTTGCTTTGTGTTACATTTGATTGCTCTGTTATTTATTGTGTACCCCCTCCGTTACTTCTTTCCGGTAGACCCGAGACCGCGCTGATGCCACTGTGTACGACTACATCGACGACGACCCCTCCTCGCCAGAGCAACCAGGCAAGCCCCCCCTTAATCACCAGATATCGCATATTCTTCTCTCTACTGCTTGCATTAGAGTAGTGTAGCATGTTTTTGTTTTCCGTTAATCCTATCCTGATGCATAGCATGTCCTTGCTACTACTGTTGTTACCTTTATCTGCAATCCTACATGCTTAGTATAGGATGTTAGTTTTCCATCAGTGGCCCTACATTCTTGTCCGTCTGCCATGCTATGCTATCGGGCCGTGATCACTCGAGAGGTGATCACGGGTATATACTATATACTTTATACATGATACATGTGGTGACTAAAGTCGGGTCGGCTCGGCTCGTTGAGTACCGGCGAGTGATTCACGGATTGGGGGCTGAAAGGACCTTTGTCTCGACGGCCCTCTGGGTGGATCTTTGTGGCGGAGCGACAGGGCAGGTTGAGACTACCTAGGTGAGAGGTGGGCCTGGCCCTGGTCGGCGTCCGCGGTTACTTGAAAATTAACACGCTTAACGAGATCTTGGTATTTGATCTCGAGTTCGCCATCGCCTATACGCACTAACCAACTACGCTGGAACGATTATGGGCACTCGACGTTGTGGTATCACCAAAACCTTCTTGACGTCGGCCGGCGCGCGCCGGATTGGACTGGAACGCCTGCTCTTATATTAGGGGGGCTAGGTCTGCTTCCGGCCGCCCACGCAACATGCAGGTGTGCAATGGGCGATGGGCCCAGACCCCTGCGCCATAGGATTTAGACCGGCATGCTGACCTCTCTATGCCTAGGTGGGGCTGCGACGTGTTGAGCTTCTGAGGCGGGGCATGACCCAGGAAATTGTGTCCGGCCAAAGGGGATCAAGCGTGTTGGGTAATGTGGTGCACCCCTGCAGGGAAGTTAATCTATTCGAATATCCGTGATCTTAGGTAACAGGACGACCCGGAGTTGTACCTTGACCTTATGACAACTAGAACCGGATACTTAATAAAACACACCCTTCCAAGTGCCAGATATAACCCGGTGATCGCTCTCACACAGGGCGACGAGGGGAGGATCGCCGGGTAGGATTTATGCTATGCGATGATACTTGGTGAACTTACCATCTACTCTCTTCTACATGCTGCAAGATGGAGGCTGCCAGAAGCGTAGTCTTTGACAGGACTAGCTATCCCCCTCTTATTCTGACATTCTGCAGTTCAGTCCACCGATATTGCCTCTTTACACACCATGCATATGTAGTGTAGATCCTTGCTTGCGAGTACTTTGGATGAGTACTCACGGTTGTTTTTCTCCCTCTTTTCCCCCCTTTCCTTTCCTCTTGGTTGTTGCAACCAGATGCTGGAGCCCAGGAGCCAGACGCCACCGTTGACGACGACTCCTACTACACTGGAGGTGTCTACTACTATGTGCAGGCCGCCGCCGCCGACTAGGAGTAGTTTAGGAGGATCCCAGGCAGGAGGCCTGCGCCTCTTTCGATCTGTATCCCAGTTTGTGCTAGCCTTCTTAAGGCAAACTTGTTTAACTTATGTATGTACTAAGATATTGTTGCTTCCGCTGACTCGTCTATGATCAAGCACTTGTATTCGAGCCCTCGAGGCCCCTGGCTTGTATTATGATGCTTGTATGACTTATTTTTTTTAGAGTTGTGTTGTGATATCTTTCCGTGAGTCCCTGATCTTGATCGTACACGTTTGCGTGTATGATTAGTGTACGATTGAATCGGGGGCGTCACACCTTTTAGCTTTTGTGGCACTGTCTTGTCACAGAGAATGCTAGAAGCTTGGCGCCACTTCATCCATCCGGCTTTGATTCGATGGTTCACATCTTCATCAATACCCCCATCCTCCTGCAGCATTGATCCCAAATACCGAAAGGTGTCCTTCTGAGGTACCACCTGGCCATCAAGGCTAACCTCCTCCTGCTCACACCTAGTAGTACTGAAACCGCACATCATGTACTCGGTTTTAGTTCTACTAAGCCTAAACCCTTTCGATTCCAAGGTTTGTCTCCATAACTGTAACTTCCTATTTAGCCCCGTCCAACTATCGCCAACTAGCACCACATCATCCGCAAGAAGAGCATACACCATGGGATATCTCCTTGTATATCCCTTGCGACCTCATCCATCACCAATGCAAAAGATAAGGGCTCAAAGTCGACCCACGATGCAGTCCTATCTTAATCGGAAGTCATCAGTGTCGACATCACTTGTTCGAACACTTGTCACAACATTATCGTACATGTCCTTGATGAGGGTAATGTACTTTGCTGGGACTTTGTGTTTCTCCAAGGCCCACCACATGACATTCCGCGGTATCTTATCATAGGCCTTCTCCAAGTCAATGAACACCATATGCAAGTCCTTCTTTTGCTCCCTATATCTCTCCAGAAGTTGTCGTACCAAGAAAATGGCTTCCATGATCGACCTCCCAGGCCTGAAATCGAACTGATTTTTGGTCACGCTTGTCATTCTTCTTAAGCGATGCTCAATGACTCTCTCCCATAGCTTCATTGTATGGCTCATCAGTTTAATTCCACGGTAATTAGTACAACTCTGAACATCCCCCTTGTTTTTGAAGATTGGTACTAATATACTCCGTCTCCATTCTTCCGCATCTTGTTTGTTCGAAAATGAGGTTGAAAAGCTTGGTTAGCCATACTATCGCTATGTCCCCGAGACCTTTCCACACCTCAATAGGGATACAATCAGGGCCCATCGCCTTGCCTCCTTTCATCCTTTTTAAAGCCTCCTTAACCTCAGGCTCCTGGATTCGACGCACAAAACGCATGCTGGTCTCATCAAAGGAGTCGTCCAGTTCAATGGTAGAACTCTCATTCTCCCCATTGAACAGCTTGTCGAAGTACTCCCGCCATATATGCTTAATCTCCTCGTCCTTCACCAAGAGTTGGCCTGCTTCGTCCTTGATGCATTTGACTTGGCCAATATCCCTCGTCTTCCTCTCTTGGATCTTGGCCATCTTATAGATGTTCCTTTCGCCTTCCTTCAGGCTTCAACTGTTGGTAGAGGTCCTCATATGCCCGACCCCTTGCTTCACCAACAGCTCGCTTATGGCCTTCTTCGCCATCTTGTACTTCTCTATGTTGTCCGTGACTCCTATCCGTATAGGTGTTTGAAGCAATCTTTCTTCTCTTTAATCGCCTTCCGACATCATCATTCCACCACCGTGTATCCTTATCTTCGCTTCTCCTTCCCCGACACTCCAAACTCCTTCGAGGCCACCTTACAAATGCAAGTCGCCATCTTCGTCCACACATTGTCCACATCCCCTCCTTCCTCCCAAGGGCCCTCCTTAATGACCCTCTCCTTGAACGCTTGAGCTACCTCCCCCTTGAGCTTCCACCACTTCGTTCTAGCGACTTTGGCACGCTTATCGGCTGGACACAAATCCAAAGCGGAAGTCAAGAACCACCACTTATGCTGGGGTACAACACTCTCTCCGTGTATCACCTTACATGCCTAGGCACACACGCCTATCTTCTCTTCTTGAGAGGATGAAATCAATCTGCCAGAGTGTTGGCCACTACTAAAAGTCACCAGATGTGATTCTCTCTTTCTAAAGAGGGTGTTAGCTACAATCATGTTGTAGGCTAGAGCAAAGCTTAAGACATCTTCTCCTTCTTGATTCCTGATGCCATAGCCAAAGCCCCCGTGTGCCCCTTCAAAACATGTGTTAGATGTACCCACGTGGCCATTAAGGTCTCCTCCTATGAAGAGCTTCTCACCAATCGGTACACTCCTAACCATGTCTTCCAGGCCTTCCAAGAACTCCCTCTTGGGTTCTTATTGTGGCCTACTTGCGGGGCATACGGGCTGATAACATTGAGAACCAAGTCCTCAACTACTAGCTTGACCAGGATAATCCGGTCCCCACGTCTCTTGACGTCTACCACTCCATACTTGAGGCTCTTATTGGTCAAGATGCCTACGCCATTTCTGTTTGCAGCCGTCCCCGTGTACCACAGCTTGAAGCCGGTATCCTCCACCTCCTTTGCCACTCCATTATCTACCCAGTATGTTAGATTTGAGAGTTTAACATGTGAGGAAGAGAGGGAAAGGAAGGGATGTGCCTGAGGTTGAGGATGGTATGTCCATGATTACAAAGTAGTATTATGGCCCGTATAACACCATGCATTAAGTGCATTTGTCCCACATTTGTTGACTAAGCGGGATTACACTCGTTTGTGTTGAGCAGCAGGCCAACGACAACATTTATCAAAGAGAGTATCTGCAAAGAGTCACTTGTCCAACACATTTTTTTCTAGTGGTAACATTAGCTGCATCTAACAGATTGGATTGATCATGTGTGTTCAATTAGCTACCACAATGCTCGTTTAAATTCTAAATGCTACTCACAAAAAAATTTAACTCTGAAGACTGGTTTCTGCTATTGCGTTAGCCTAACATGTGTAAATGTTTAAGTAGCCCTCTCGTGACTGTGAGCATACATTTGGGCGCCCATAATCTTGACGTACATAATTACTTGATTTTTATTATATGAAACCTAGTCTAGCTAGCCATGCACTAACATGGTCAAGGTAAGCAAACTAAAATCAAATATGACTATAATCACATGAGTCCACAGAGGCATTGAGTGAACTATTAAGACGTTGCACCCCACCCCAGCTGCTCATTTAAACGGACTGCATACTTTCTGCAACATTTATTAGATCCCCTTTTTGCATTTATGTATCATGCAATTCAGAAAGAGGACATACTGGTATTATGTACAGACGTTGTATACTCGCTCACTTATCCCTACGTATTGCTGCAGTATTCAATTAATCACTATATTAAGTGTGAATCGCATAGCAGCATCCGTCGGTCAGGATAACATCCTTGCATGGCACCATGTCCCAAAAATCCGCCTCTTTTTTGTAAGGAACCTTTAGAGAAGTTGAAGCTAAGCATCAAAGTATGGAATATCTTTACCAACAACAACCAAGAGATTCCCATGTCCTAGGGCCCGGTCATGTGCAGGTTGTGTCGCTCAGCAAGAAAAGACACCATCCATGATTGTTGATGGCTTTGGGCTTTTGATCCTCTTGTGTGCTTTGTTGCCATAGAGAATTCGAGTGTTAGAGTTCTCAGAAGTCATTACAAGTTCACCATCCATGATTGTTGATAGTAAACATTTTAGTAAGTAGTGACTTCCTGGTTCTGCATTCAATCTAATCATCAATTCATGAAGTTGACTTCTGCGAGATGCTCCAGTGCTCTATAGAATGTAGCATTAAATATACGAAGGTCTCTACAAGCTTTGCATAAGAAGATACTGTTCCATCTTTAAATTGTCTGAGCTTGTGGGACGGAGCCAACTTTCTTACTTACTCATCATCAATATCATGCATGTTTAGGGCGTTGTCTCTATATTTTTAATGCGAATGACAGAGTAATATGTGAATAACATTTGCACTGGTGTAAGCTTCCACGTTTGCTACCATAGGGAGAGTTGGTCTAGCACCATTAGTTTCTTTGTTGATATGCTAACAAGTTACCCTACGCGATTTCTCGAATGTTTGGAGCCCTGTTCGCGTGCAATATTACTAGGAGAACCCTGCGCAATTCCTCGACTTTTTGACACAGCGAGCGTCGAACGGAAGGGCTCCCAGAGGAGGCACAGCCGGGCATCTCCTTCCTTTGGCCACTGCTTCCCTTGGCCAATAATGAATAGCAGTCGCGGTACCGTGTCATTCACTTGCCTACCATAGATTGACCGTTGATGCGGGCGCTCCGCTCCACTACTCCATCTCATACTGTATATTTCCCCTCTTTATATCTAGATAAAGTATAGCATGCAAATATGTTTAAGTTCAGAAATATCGTTTTCCCTTCTATCTTCACTTATACTGTTTGGGTTAGTAAAAATGTAACTAAACTCAGCGGATGTGTTATTTGAAGCCAGATTATAGGATTCTCAACTGGTGTTGTTGATGATCTCATCTAGAATTTGCTATGATGTATAACCATCAGTTCAGTAGATGATTCCTTTATATTATTCCAAAGGCTTGACAATGAATTTGGATTAAAGTTATGAACATGATACACTGAAAATTGATAGAAGGATGTCATGAATTTGTAATTATAGGAAATGATTGTACTTTCTAGGTCTATTTCTCTATGGTCTTGCTTCTTAATTTGATTTTATCTTGGGTGAATTTTCAAAGCAGACATGAGTGTTATCCTTTGTGTTTAGCATGCCTATTTTAATGGTAAGAAACACATTATATATTTAAATTTTAGTTGAGTAAATGAGTATGAGTACAAATAAATTAAAAACACGAAGCAAAAGCTTTGACGTTTCATTGATTAAGCAGAAGATTGTCTAGTTAATCACGAAAAACCAGGAGAAAAACAAAATGAAAGGGCCAAGCCCACTCTAGAACACCATAAACGCACATGGCTAAGCCCACACGCGACGGCGTGGTGAATGCCACAACGCCGACCACACAAACACACACTAGCTGGGGGATTCGCTCCGTCGAACAAGCCGCTCTTCCATCACCTGCCGGAAAGAAGTCATGAGGCACTCTCCTGCGACGATGAAGAAACAAGCATTCCACATGCCTGCAGTAGTTGCAACCCAGCAACCCACACGACACGAGGTTCAAGTCGTCAAAGTTGCAAAGCTCTCGGGGCCGCTGCCCTGACGTCCATTGCTCCAACACGCCTTGCACACTCAACTGGTACCGCTTCTAGGGTCGTCGCCCTGACATACCATGGTAGAGACGTGTGTTGCACGTGCACACTTACTAATAAATGAATTATAGGACTCAAAAATATTCTCTCTTTCGGTGCTTAGTGGAAATCTTGCATGCCGCTTATAGGGGAGATCCAATGTACCGTTTAGGTCCGCCCATAGTATCGTTGCATACACGCCCGCACTCCCGCTCAGTACACTTAGGCCGGTCCAGCTAGCTCTCCTTTCCGGCTTTGGGAACTTTCCCAGACCGGTTTTCTTTTTTATGTCTTTTTTCTTTCGGGTTTCTTTTTTTTAAATATATTTTCCATCCTTCCTTTCTTTTTCATTTTTTGTTCTATTTTCAAATTCATGAATATGTTTTGGGATCCTTTTTTTCCTTTCTTTCCTGGATCACTTTTCTCTTTCAAAATCCTGAATAATTTTGGGATCTGCGAAAAATTTGTAAACTATTTCTTAATTCAGGAGGATTTATTGGAATTTGGGTACATTTGTTTTCAAATACATAAACATTTTTTGTATTTGAGAACACATTTTTTAAAATTTGGGACCAATTTTTGAATTTGTGCACATTTTTCAAGTGATCAACCGTGATGGGCCGGCCATTTTATCAATGAGCAGTGCGTTCTACAGAATCCAGTTTTTGACACCTTTTTGGAAGGTGAAGGTACCTGACCGGTTTGCTGACCACCCCTAAGAACCCCAGTTTGGTGACCTTTTTAGAAAGATCTTGAACTGGGGTTTCTACTGTTTATTTAGCTTTTTACTCGTTTTCTGACACTATTACATTATGTGATGGAGTAGGAGTTTTTAGTTTTTTTTCTTTTAAATTTTCATTCACGTTTTAACATTTGGAAATTTCAAATTTTGTTTCCATTTTAGAAAAATGATCCTAAATTCGGAAAATGTTCTATTTTTTTTAGAAAAAACATAATTTCATGAATTGCTCCCATTTTCAAATTTATTTTGAAAAATATTTGTGTTCCCAAAAAATGTTCAACATTTTTTAAAGCTGTTCAGAATTTCCAAAAATATTCTCGATTGTAAAAAAATTCACAAATTGCAAAATTCTTGCTATTTTTAAGAATGTTTGGATATTTTTTTTAAAAATCACTTTTTGTCAAAAACTATTCAGAATTTGAAAAATTATTCCGCTTTTCAAAATTGATCACAAATTTAAAAAATGTTCTCTCTTTCAAAACAAATTCATGAATTTCACATGAATGCCCTGTTTTTCGAAATTTGTTCGAAATAAAAAAGAAGACAAAGAAACCGGTTTGCAACAATAGCCGGACCGCTACAGTGCAAAAAAAACTCAATGCAGTCCCGCCCGTGACACCTGTTAATGGGTCCGCCCAATCAGGGAAACCCATGTTCGTCGTTGCCTTATTTGTGGTAGGGTGCCGCAAATAGGTGCTCTCCGCTAATATAATTTAGGAGTTTTTTTTAGAAAAAGTGTGGACTTTATTGGCTCAAAATGAGACACCAAGAAGATACAAAAGAGCACACACCCAGCCTCTGAATAGATAGGATACACACAACCAACACAAACCACGCACACAAAAACATGCTGAAAAATAGCAATGTCGTATAATACCAAAGCTATGTGTAGGCAAGGAAAAATAAAACCCCAAAACGATCTGATCCGCGATCGGCAAACTACAACAATGACCATATCCACATCAATCATCTGATGACACCACAAATATGATGAGGTTCTTCAACAGCAACGCCTTCAGGAAGGGAGCGACGCTCAAGCACCGCCATCATCGGATCCAACCACCCAAGGTCTGAATCTAGGTTTTCACCCTGAAGAATCGGTACGAGTATATCTGAGCAATGCCTTCAACAAGGTAATGATGTAGAAAGATCACCATTGCCAAGTATATCCAACACAAGAGACCTAGGCTTTCACCCCGGAAACTCGAGACAGGGTGCTCGTGTAGCACCACCATCGAACTCACTCATGTGTTGTCGCCACCACTTTTCCGTAATCCTAGCAGCTACATGCGATGTGAGCACTGCCACTGCACAACCATACCTCTGCGTCAAAGTCGTCGTTCATAGTTTGCATCTCACTGCCAAAGTCAACCACCAGATGTGACAAGAGGAACCTTCACGGAGACCTTTTGATGGCCACCGCAATCGGCGGCGAGGTCGCCACCATAGGATAGAGTGATCGCCACAATGACCAACAGAGATGACGGAGCACACCACCGCTGACTATGACCATGCCGAAGAGATCCATGTTGATGTAGGGTGGAACCCTAATGGCCGATCTTTCATGATTTGGAGTGGGATTCCCGAAGAACACGATGAACACAAGAGAGGGGAAACACTCAAATCAACGAGATGTGATCACACATATGCTAAATCCACATACACAAAGGGGATACAAAGGTCCAAATCCAACACAAGAAGATACAAGAGGTAACTAGTTCATCCCAATCCTTGGAGGAGTTGAGGTCTTGAATCATTGGAGGATCTTCCCTAGATGGGGTCTTGAATCCACTAGGGATCTTCTCACATGGAGGTCTTGAACTCCATGGGAGTGGTCTCTCTCTCTCTCTCTCTCTCTCTCTCTCTCTCTCAGAGTAGGTAGGAGCAAAGCTCAACTAATATGAGCTATCATATTTGCTAACCCTATAAATGAGGAGGAGGAGGTCTATTTATAGTCTAAGGGGCGAAGGGGTAAGTTAGGTGGGTGAAGGGGTACATAGGCCTCGGCCCGGAGACATGCACACGTGCATGGCAACATGGTCCACCATTGATGCGCTCACCTTTCCTTCTTTGGGAGAGAAGAAAAATGGCAGAAGCAGGTCGGGGTTTTCTTGAAGAAATGAAGAACAAGATGAGGGACAAGCGAGTTGGGGTTTTCTTCAAGAGAGGAAGCTAAGGGATAAGAGTGAAATGATGGTTGCTTCGTCCATCCAACTTACTACTGGAAAGGAGGGGGTTTTGTGATTTGACGGCTCATTGGGCATTACTGCGGCGCTTCGATCGGGGTAGTCTACCGTGTAGTTGGGCAGTCTACTATGGAGTAATTTAGTGCATGGCTAGTGGACCCCGATGCTGGGTGTCCCACACGTCGACGAAAGTGAGTAGCAAGGTTCTCGACGATCGTCGAGGAGGATCTGCATAGTAGAGTGTGTCCACTGTTTTTCTCAAGAAAAAAAACGATTACATCAAGCATTTCCACTCTTACGACGGAGGAGTAAGAAACACTGCAGCCACTTGAACTTACACAGTGCTCCTACTACTAGGCATGTGCAGTGGTTCATACGTTAGTACTACATAATCTTGTTGCTAGTTAGTAAGATATGATGATAACAAATGATGTTGTGCGCATGTCAACTATATGAACAGTAATGTAACATAGTACCCCTTTTTTGACTATCCGGTCGAGAATGAATGGTGAGATCAATGTTAACAGAACTAGGTCTACAACAAGACCTGAGAGTACGGTGCTACAGTACTCCACGGAACATGAACCATATGAAGCATGAATCAGTGTTAGGCAGGGTGTATGAAGGGTGCACGGGATGAGAGCAAAAGTTCCCTTCTCGACACACTTTTGGGTGTTTGCCAGAGTGCATGAAGGGTGCATGAGTCCACACTAGTAGGTTAACAAAAATACACTAGGAGCATGCATGAAGAGGGGTGCTGAGATGAGCATGCACGAAGAGGGAACAACTATATTGAGATGAGAATGCAATCAAACACACCCACACGCTTTGTGCTATAGTGACTGATCTGCACCGTCTGATTTTGATCCAACGGTCATGTTGTGCCGAGACAAGGACATGCCCATGCTGAGGATGCCTAAACACCACCGAAGTTCCTCTGCTTCTCGAGGGGCACGATGTTGGTGATGCAGGGTGCAACCGCCCGCAGAGCTCGCTCCCGGTCGACGGGTGAGGGAGTCCTGGATTAGGGGGTCCTCGGACAGCTGGACTATATACTTTGGCTGGACTGTTGGACTATGAAGATACAAGATTGAAGACTTCGTCCCGTGTCCAGGTGGGACTCTCCTTTGCATGGTAGGCAAGCTTGGCAATTTGGATATGTAGATCTCCTCCCTTGTAACCGACTCTGTGTAACCCTAGCCCCCTCCGGTGTCTATATAAACCGGAGGGTTTAGTCCGTAGGACAACAATAATCATAATCATAGGCTAGCTTCTAGGGTTTAGCCTCTACGATCTCGTGGTAGATCAACTCTTGTAATACTCATATCATCAAGATCAATCAAGCAGGAAGTAGGGTATCACCTCTATTGAGAGGGCCCGAACCTTCGTAAACATCGTGTCCCCCGCCTCACGTTACCATCTGCTTTAGACGCACAGTTTGGGACCCCCTACCAGAGATCCATCGGTTTTGACCCCGACATTGGTGCTTTCATTGAGAGTTCCACTGTGCCGTGACGATAAGGCTCGATGGCTCGTCTTGTTTTCAAGGAAAACATTACCTCTGGGGGAGCCCTGGCTGTAGGCCAAACTCTCCGACTAGGCGGCTTCGTCATGACCGCCCGTTCGGCCGTCGCGCCGACGATGACTTCTCGGGTCATCAAAAACAGCCTCCACGTCGGCTCGGGATTCGCCGAGCAGATGGATCCAATGGAGCTCTCTTCCTTGAACGATCTCTTGGATCACATCGCCACCCTGGGAGTCGCTACGGACTATGATCGGATCGGGCTTAAACCTGACCAAAGGGAGATTAACTCTCCGCCAGTCACCCATCAGATAGCGGTGGTGGAGGAGCAATGTAGCGATTCTTCCTCTATTTTGAGGACAAACTATGTCCGGATTCCCGAGCTCTCTGAGCCGGATACCCGCTTCACGGAGGACATGACCCAAGCTTCAAACCTAGAATCGCATAAATGGGCCGTAACTATTGGGCAACATCCCGGAGCCCGAATCGCCAAGCTCGAAAACTCCTCCTACTGGTCTCATATCGTGTCAGGGTTTGGACCTAAATCTACCCACCCACCCAGATATAAGTGATCTTTCCCACATTAGACAAGAGCCCCAAGAGACAGTACATCACTATTGGGCCAGATTCCTCCTTGTAATGAGCAAGGTCAAAGACTGTCACGAGGAAGACACAATTTCATTCTTTTGCAAAAATTGCACGGACAAGGGAATCCTCAACGCCATAAGTTGCCGTGACATAGCACACTTCGCTGACTTGGCGGCCATAGTACGTGGCATCATGGCGATGGAAAGCGCCTGGAAAACCCAAACAAAATTCTGGGATCCTCCGGCTCTCGCTAAACCCCCCGTCCGAACTAAAAGGGTGTACTCTCGTAAGTCACCCGATCCAATTACAAAGAAACCAAAGCCCACTACAGGGCGTGGAACTGTATTGGAGGGATGGCTCAATGGGTCATGCAAAATTCACAGTACACCGGATACCATGCCAACACACAGCCTTAGAGCATGTTGGATACTCCGACAGGTGGCCAAGAGCGGCGAGGATCTCCTCATCAACAATACCACAGAGCACCATCCCGTGGAAAATAACAATACAGTATTGACAGTCTTCAAGACCTTCGCCTCAAATAATAGGCGCAAGCGAGCACTCCACAACCTTGCCGAAGTCTGCCACGTTGCAGCAATAAATCCATGGAACGACACGGCCATAACCTTCAATGCCAGTGACGAACCTCAATTCTAAACAGCCCGAGCACCAGCCGCTTTGGTCCTTAGTCCAATTGTGGACGGCTTCCGGCTTACTAAAGTGCTCATGGACGGTGGCAGCGGATTAAACCTCATCCACGAGGAGACTCTTAACAAAAAATGGAAATAGACAAGAGCCGCATTGAGCAAAGCAGCATGACCTTCAGAGGAATCATCCCTAGTTGGGAGGCACGATGTGCGGGAAAAATCACACTAGATGTGGTATTTGCCACGGAGAATTATAGGTCCAAAGAAATCACATTCCAAGTGGCCCTGCTCAAGAAGCGGATACCACGCCCTTTTAGGGCGGGAGGCATTCATGATCTTCCAAGCTATACCCCATTACGGGTACATGAAGCTCAAAATGCCCGGACCCAATGGAATCATCACTCTAGCTAGTGATCCGGACATAGCACTCCGCACCGAAAATAAAACCGCCGCACTGGCCCTCGAGGCGTTATCCGAAGCCCTTGCGGCCGAATAACTAACTGCGATGTGCTCCATAGTGGATAGGGACGACAAGATACTCGACAAAAGACCCAAGTCCACCTCTTTTAAACCAGCAGACGAAATAGTCAAATTCCAGGTCCACCCAACGGAGCCTACAAAAACAACATCCATCGGGGCACAGCTGAATACCACAACAGACGCCGCACTGCGGGAGTTCTTGCGCGAGAATTGGGACATCTTTCAGATATGCCAGGAATCCCACGCAGGCTGGCCGAGCATAGCCTAAACGTTCTAAAGGGATACAAGCCGGTCAAGCAGACTCTTCGGCGTTTCTCAGAGCCTAAGCGACAAGCCATGGGAGAGGAGCTAGCCAAGTTACTCGAGGCCAGATTCATTAGAGAAATAAAACATCCGGACTGGCTAGCAAACCCGGTAATGGTACCAAAGAAGGACAAATCCTGGCGCCTATGTGTCGATTTCAAGGACCTTAACAAGGCTTGCCCTAAGGATCCCTTCCTCCCCGCATCGATCAAATTATCGACGCTACCGCAGGTCACGACTCATTGTGTTTCCTCGACGCATACTCCGGATACCATCAAATTAAGATGGCGGAGTCCGATCAAGCCGCAACGACATTCATCACTCCATACGGCCCCTTCTGTTTTAACACCATGCCTTTCGGGCTAAAAAACGCCGGTGCAACCTATCAACGCATGATTCAGACATGCTTGGAAACACAAATCGGGAAAACAGTGGAGGCATAAGTAGACGATGTGGTCATTAAAACCAGACACGTCGAATGCTTAATAGACGACTTGAGGCTCACGTTCGACAATCTCCGAACATATGACATCAAGCTCAATCCGGAAAAATGCATTTTCGGCATACCCACCGGTAAGCTCTTGGGCTTCATCATTTCCAATAGAGAAATTGAAGCAAATCCGGCTAAAATCTGAGCTCTGTCACAGTTGGCTATCCGAACATACCTCAAGCAAATCCAGAAATTAACTGGATGCGTGGCTGCCTTAAGCCGTTTTATCTTCCGATTGGGAGAAAAGGCACTACCTCTTTATCGCCTTCTTCGACGCACCAAACACTTCGAGTGGACGGATGCGGCCATGGACGGATTGAAAGAAATAAAAGCCGTCTTGGCCTAGCAACCCAATCTTGGCCGCGCCAAATATCAGCGAATCAATGCTGTT
Source organism: Aegilops bicornis (assembly GCA_021605145.1). Classification (NCBI taxonomy): domain Eukaryota; kingdom Viridiplantae; phylum Streptophyta; class Magnoliopsida; order Poales; family Poaceae; genus Aegilops; species Aegilops bicornis. The sequence continues at coordinate 569,799,201 of CM038671.1, read as the reverse complement.
ATATATAGCGGCAACACACCAAGTTGTAAGCGCTGTGCTCGTCGTCGAACGAGAGACGGACGGACATAAATTCCTGCTTCAAAAGCCGGTATACTACGTATCCACTGTCCTTACTCCATGCAAATCACGGTACCCACATTATCAAAAGATAGCATACCGGTCTTCATGGCATCCCGGAAACTACGACATTACTTTCAAGAGTGTTCAATTACGGTGGCCTCTGAAGTACCATTCAACGACATAATAAATAAGCGCGATACCACGGGTCGGATTGCTAAATGGGCCATTGAGCTCCTCCCATTCGACATAACATACAAACAACGGCGGGCCATTAAGTCACAAGGGCATCGCTGATTTCGCCGCTTAATGGATGCGAACTCCCTAAAGAGTACGACGATACTCCAATTGGATCATGCACTTTGACGGCTCTAAGATGTCGGCTTGGTCTGGGGCAAAGGCCGTCCCGACATCCCCCACCGGAGATACAGTCCAATACGTACTCCAAATATTATACACAGACTCCAACAATGCAGCAGAATATGAGGCCCTATTGCATGGTCTCCGAATGGCAGTCTCCATGGGCATTCAACGCCTAGAGGTGCGTGGGGATTCGAACCTCGCAATATCTCAAATAAATGGAGACTTTTATGCCAAGGACCCAAAAATGGCGGCTTACCGCAACGCCGTCCTCAAGATGTCAGCTTGGTTCGAGGGGCTCGAATTCCACCATGTGGTCTGAGAAAACAATCAAGTGGCGGATATCCTCGCCCGCATCAGCGCTAAGCGCGACCCTGTCCCACCTAATATATTCTTGGAAAGGCTGTTTAAGCCATCCGTGGTGTGGGAAGGGGAGACCGGCAACAACAGTCCGGATCCGGCCACAACGCCAGATCCCGAACACTCTGACGTAATCGGAGGCTCTGCCACATCAAATAACACCTTCGCCCACGTGATTATGGCTGTCATCGCCTGTGGATGTAACCCTTCTTGGCTTACCTAACTAGGCAAGAACTCCCTGAGGACCCAAACAAGGCACGTTGCATTATGCGGCGGTCTAAAGCCTACAAGGTCCACGAGGGAGAGCTTTATAAGAAAAGCGCTACTGGAGTACTTCAAAGGTGCATCTCCGAAGAGGAAGGACGGCAACTTTTGGCAGAAATTCATGCTGGACTCGGGGGCCACCATGCCGCAGCTCGGGCCCTAGTAAGCAAGGCCTTCCGTATAGGTTTTTACTGGCCGACGGCCAGAGCAGACGCACATGACCTCGTCCAACGTTGCGTCGGTTGCCAGCTTTTTGCAAACCAAAGCCATCTGCCACCTACCGCTCTCCAAACAATCCCCATTACTTGGCCCTTTGCGGTCTGGGGGCTCGATATGGTCGGACCCCTTAAAGGAGGAAGCCATAAGAAAAAGTACCTATTGGTCATGGTGGATAAATTCACCAAATGGATAGAAGCCAAACCAGTTAAAACGGCCGAGTCCGGACCAGTGATAGACTTCATATCCGGAGTTGTACACCGTTACGGTGTCAACAGCATCATCACCGATAACGGGTCAAACTTTACAGCTGATGAGGTAAAAACTTGGTGCGGCAACATGGGCATTAAGCTCGATTATGCCTCCGTCTATCACCCCCAAACAAACGGTCAAGTCGAGCGAGCAAATGTTCTTATTATGAGCGGCATTAAACCCAGATTAGTGCGATCCTTGAAGGAATCAGATACGCACTGGGTCGAGGAGCTCGACTCCGTACTATGGGGGCTGCAGACCACGCCGAATCGCACTATCGGATACACACCATTTTTTATGGTGTACGGCGCAGAGGCGGTACTGCCCTGCGACATCATTCATGACGCACCTCGAGTGTGCATGTACGAAGAGAAAGAAGCCGAGCTTGATCGGCAGGACAGTTTGGACGCCCTGGAGGAGGAGTGTGACGTGGAAAAAGCCCGCTTCGCATTCTATCAGCAACAGGCTCGACGGTATCAAAGCAGAGAAGTACGGGCCAAAACTTATAACGTTGGCGAACTCGTTCTACGCCTACCAGAGAAGAAAAAGGACAAGCTCAAGCCCAAATGGAAAGGTCCCTTTGTTATTGACAAAGTTCTGACAGGTGGAGCGTACCATCTGCGGGATGCATCAGACAATGGACTCGAGCCAAACCCATGGAACGCGGCCAGACTCCGAAGGTTCTACGCCTAGTGCCGGACTCTGTGTTCGTCTCCTTACCTCTGTTAATTATATATATATATATATATATATATCCGTTATCTGTCTTTTCTTTCTTTCTTTATTCCCTTTTTCTTCACGGCCTTAAAAGGTTAAAATGTGTCTTGACTACACAATCTTGACGCGTTAGGCGTGCTCACTATACCTGGGGGCTTCTTATACAGAAGCTTAATATAACTATGTTCCGGGCTCTATGCCCCCCGCACATGTGTTACTTTTCCACACGTACCTTTTGTTCGCCATTATATGCATCGATATGACTTAAGTCTTGGCCAAGCTGGGTTGCCTGGCTCTTGTGTTTATGCCCTACGTTCTCGTTAATTTGGCTAGGGCATAAGGGGAGCACCTCTGCGATTGTTACTGCCGGGTCAGCCGGATGTGTACCTCAGACTGGGCGAAGCCGAAAGCTAGCGTTCTTAAGGGAATATTCAGTTGATGAATAAAAGATGACTTTTACTTATTGTAATACATGCCCCCAGATGTTTATATCCTGCGTCTCTTTTGGCAGTTCGGGCATGCACATTAATGCATGCGTACCCAGGGAAAGGAACGCTTAACAGAACTATTCTCCCTGGAAGATGTTTCTTACTATCCATGTAATATAACATAGCTAGTTGGGTACTTGTCTGTTCAAGCACTTATGACCCCTACGCCTGGTTTCCACGCTGCACTCGATTTTTACATAACCGGCGGGTATTCGGATACACTCCGGACTGTCGGGTCCGGAGGTCGAAGCGAAAAGGTCTGCCATGTCAAATGATTTACAATCCAGCTAGGGACAATATATGTCACTTGAAGTACAAAGTCACTTAGACTGACTAAATTCTTCTTCTATACCATCCAGCAGGCTGTCTAGCCTACAATCCTCTTGGGAATACTTTGCGGCTAATTGCACCTGGTCATACACCAAACTGACGGGGATCTCTTTCCCATCAGACCCCACAGGTCCGACCTCGACCATGTGGTTCGGGTCAGCCTTGGTATATCGAGTCTTCACCATGGCCCAGGCTTCCCTTGCACCTTGTCGGCAGGCAGATATCTTCCATAATCGGAAGCGCCGCGCTCCCTTGAGCATCTCTACGAGCTCCCCCATGCCTCCCGGCAGGAGGCGGATGGCCACAAGGCCTGGGCAATGCTCAGATCACCCGCCGAACTTGTTCGCAGCTTGTGAGAGAGCTCCGCAGAAGATCATCCAGAGACCCGGCATCTCCTCTCAAGGACGACCCACAAGATACCTACAGATATAACTCTGTTAGCCGGTTTCTTCGCCGAACTCTATAAAAGTTCGTTCAAGCACTTAATAAAAATGCCGCGTCGAAGCCTCTTATTCTCCTTTACGGAGTCACCAAGCTGGGCCCGAACATCTTTCAGTTCAATGCCCAGCCGGGCATTGGCATCTTGGAGATCATTTTTCTCCCGCCTAACCTGCGTAAGCACGCACTCGCCAGCCTCTAGCTGTCGTTGAGCATGTTGCTCATCCCCTCGCACAACCTCCGGATTTACTTCGGGATCATCTGCAGAATCTATTGTTAGATTTGCATGCATGCCGAATACTAACTGGTATATGTCATTCTTTTCGATAGGAACAAGTGTTACCAGATGGGGCCTTCTTGGACTCCTTCATTGCGGCAACTACGGCCCGTAGCTGGGCTTTGCACTCTTCCAGCTCTTGAGACAACTGGGTATTCTTCAGAACCTATGCAAATAATGATCCTTAAATCAGTTGTGCCAAATGTTTCAAGTCTCAGGGGCTACTGATATACATAATTATCAGATTTCCTTACCCGTATATCCTTTACATACTGGTCCGTGGCTCTGGCAAGACCATTTTGAGCAGCTCGGATGTACGCGTCCCCTGAGTTGAAGGCATTGAATGCCTCTTCAGAGAAACCAGGGCCGCGGAGTACGGCCCGGCGACGCCTATGATTCATGGCACTCTCCACTTCGGAATTCGTAGCGGACAACCTATCCGCATCCTCTGTAGGAGGAACATCCGGTCTTGTCCCCACGTTAGCATCTGCCTCTGAGTCCGGCTCTGGAGCCCGGCTGGTGGAAGCGTGGCCGGCAGGCTCTCCGGCTACGGTCCGGCGAGCGTTTTTCCTGCCATGAACCATGGACGTTATTATATTTTGAAAGACGACAACCACGGAGCAGGGTTCTTTTTCATACCTCTGCGACGGCGTCTCAGTCCTGACAGCCTTCCTTTTAAGCCTACCCGGTTTCGGTGCCCCTTGTTGGTGAGTCACTGCGGGTTCGGCATGGCGTCCCGAGGGTCTTCCCTGTAAGACACCATATGTGTGCGGTGGGTGAAGTGCAAAAAAGGGATCCTTCTCGGAAGTTGGGACTCCGGTTTTACTTACAAGCGATGCAGGGAGCAGTCCAGGATAATCGGTTATGATGGCCACCAAGGCACCGTCGCAGCTTATCTGATAGAACGTCCTGTCGATGAGCTCCACAAATATGTCCGGATCTTCTTCGAGTCTGGGGTCGAGGGCCCGGTCAGGGTCATCTGGCCGTGGACCATCCTCACAGCTTTTCGCAGTTCCTGCTATTAAATAGCAAGGTAAATATTGATGACAAAGAATGCGGGAAGGTCTGGAGTAAAAAGTAGTAGCTCACCCAGTTTGGGGGGTTGTACATGGAGAATCCATCCTGTGGCTTAATGCGGATGAACTCCTCTTCCTCTCCTTTATATAAATCGGACAATATTTTCACTAGAGCAGTGGCGGAGTCTGGACCTTTACGGCCGCAGCGGGTGGCATCGTCTTCTCCATTGAAATGCCACATGGGTTGTCCCCGATATTGGAGTGGCTGCACCCCCCGCATTATACATATTGACATAACCTCGATTATTGTCAGTCCTGATTTGGCCAGCGTTTTTATCCAGCCCATTAGGTAAAGGACCTCTCTATTATCTTCCTCCTGGGGGCTCCGAGGGCGCCAGCTGCGACGTTTCTTCAAAGGGGCGTTATTGAACTCAGGAAGGCCCATACGAATAGGGTCCGGAAGGGGGACGTCCTCCATATAAAACCACTCCGAAGGCCAGTCTTCGGATGTCTTCTTCGGAGTATCGGATAGGTATCTGGTCCCGGCGGTGCGCCATATTTCGGCTCCGCCCACTTGATATATTGACCCCTCCTGTGTACAAGGTACGAGGTAGAATAGCCTCTTCCATAGCTCGAAATGAGCTTCGCAGCCGAGAAACAGCTCGCAAAAGGCGACGTAGCCAGCGATGTGTAATATGGAGGCGGGAGTAAAGTTATGCAGCTGGAGGCCGTAGAACTCCAGGAGCCCTCGGAGGAACGGATTGATTGGAAATCTAAGCCCCCTTAATAAGTAAGGGACAAGGCATACCCACTCCCCCATGGATGGGTTGGGAAAGATCTCTTCTTGCTCCCCGCTGTTGTAAGTGGCTAGTCCGGCTCGAACGGGGACCATATACGCAGGAGGGAGAAACCCATGGGTCTGTAACTCTACTAATTGGCTGTGGGGGACGGAACACTTCTTCCAATTGCCTGGCTTAGTGCTACGGGTGCGAGAGGAGGAGCTGCGATGGCCGGCCATGATGGGATGGACTTTTCCGGGCGCGCTCCGATGGATACTGGCTATTGGAGGATGGTGTGATCTGGATCTGAGGATCCCCGGCTCCTTAAATAGACGATTTACTCACATGGTTAGGGTGGCAAGTGTAAAAATGTTCTCGACTTTCGTGATTCGCTCGACACGTGGAAGATAGCCATTATTAGGCGCATAGGCCGAGGAGTGCAACATTCATGGGAAGCCGGACACTACTCAATAGGTACTCGGAGTTTGGAGAAGAACCCGCCTTGCAATGCCGAAGACATTCTGTGCACTGGACTCATCGTCGTTGAAGCCTGGTTCAGGGGCTACTGAGGGAGTCCTGGATTAGGGGGTCCTTGGACAGCCGGACTATATAATTTGGCCGGACTGTTGGACTATGAAGATACAAGATTGAAGACTTCGTCCCGTGTCCGGGTGGGACTCTCCTTTGCATGGAAGGCAAGCTTGGCAATTCAGATATGTAGATCTCCTCCCTTGTAACCGAATCTGTGTAACCCTAGCCCCCTCCGATGTCTATATAAACCGGAGGGTTTAGTCCAGAGGGACGACAACAATCATAATCATAGGCTAGCTTCTAGGGTTTAGCCTCTACGATATCGTGGTAGATCAACTCTTGTAATAATCATATCATCAAGATCAATCAAGGTGAAGTAGGGTATTACCTCCATCAAGAGGGCCCGAACCTGGGTAAACATTGTGTCCCCCGCCTCCTGTTACCATCCGCCTTAGACGCACAGTTCGGGACCCCCTACCCGAGATCCTCCGGTTTTGACACCGACAACGGGAGCTAGCTCGTCAAAGACGGCGTCCAATGGAACGAATGGATTCCGGTGACGGAGCCCTGAGAGGATTTGCCCGGCAATGGCGACAGCATCCTGCAACCCCTCCTTGTCCCGCTCCGCCCCGACCATCGCGCGGAGACGGCTCAGCTCCGCGGAGATATAGGTGAAGAAGGAGACCAAGTCAGGAAGCCGCACCTCGTTGAAGTCGACGGGGTGGTCGAATGGTTTAGCCCGACGGCCGACATGGTCGCGCTGGCACGACGGTAGGCATCGCGCAGCCGCAACACGTGCGTGGCAACATGGTCCACCAAGTGGTCGAGGCGATCCTGGACCTCGTCATGATCAGCCCCGCTCGCGCTCCAGCCGGCTCGCCTGATGGCCTATCGTATCTCCCGCTTTCTCCAGCAATGTCGCCGACGCCTCGAGCATCTATGTGGTGGACGCCTGCCGCTTTTGAAGCTCCGTGAACTCCCGCACATAAAGGAGGAGCATGGCACTCCTCTCCTCCTTGAGCTCATGGAGCTCCATGTCCTTGGCCCTGAGCTCCACATCCTTGGCCTGGAGCTCTTGTGTCAGGCGCCTCACCTCAGACTCCGTGATCTGATGCGCCGCCATGGCACCAGGTAGAAGCAATGGGGAGGGAGCAAAGGGGGCAAAACGGCTGAAAGGCAATGCAATCTACGGGAAGGCGGAGGGAGCCAGCCGAGGAGCGGGGTGAATCTTTTGGTTTTCACCGTGGGAAAGCACCAGTCGATGACTTTTCACCTCAGGGAGCAGTGGGTTTTACAGGTGGAGTCATCGTGACTAATTGCTGCTGCTCCTGCTCCCATCAATCAAAAAAAATCCTGCCGCGCCTGCTCCCGTCAATCAAAAAATTAAAAATCCTGCCGTGCCTGCCGCACCCAAAGACCAGAGCAACGCCGCAGTGGATATTTAAATTTACCTGCCGACAAGGAGATAAAAAAAGGGGTGAAAAAACAAATGTGGCAGCGGCCTAGTTAATCGGTCGCACTAGCCCAACTAGCTAGCCACCGTGCTTCACTGATGTACTCGGCAGGAAAGGTGGTCTTTCGGGATTTGACTACTCATTTACTTGCTTCGGAGCTACGATCGAGGAGGACCCAGAAAACGCGCGGTATGGCGTCCCACGTCTCGGCAAGGAAGAATATATGCGTGCACCACCCGGGAGGACCCCAAAACCACACGGTAGGGTGTGCCACGTCTCGGCACGGAGGAAAAATGTGCGTGTAAAAATATACTGTATCAGACGCACTACCTATGGTTCGACCTCGGGACCCAACCAGTTGGTCGAAAACACCCCACTAGCCACACAACTTCATCATGCTAACGTGGCACAAAGGATAGGTGTGGCTAGCTCCGTCTCGACCAGCCACAACGTCTCTTGTTCTAGGCGATTCTTCTATTTTCCAAGCTTTTTTAGTTATAATAACACCACGGCAAGCTAGCGCCTCTCTTCATGTGTGCTTGTGCGTCTAAAGGTTAGACAATGGAGAGAAGAGAGAGATCACAGACCTGGGACCCACCAGTAAGTGAGTCAATGGTCATGCATGTGTTGACAAGCCACTCCCTCTACTCTACTCAATGTAATACTGTATAAAATCAAGTTATGGGACAAAGCCAACAAACGTTGTTGTTTTAGGCTATCGACTTACGCTTTGTAGTCCAGGTTGCCAGTTCGAATTTCTCATTCAGATTTGTTAGTTTTAGGTCCAAATTTGATCAATGGCAAGTGAGAGCCCCATGTGTTCTTCCGATATTTCAGTGTAGGATGGTTTTTTTGAACAAACACTTTGCGTGGTTAGACAAGTGACGGCACGAGTTACACGTATTTTGCAAGTTTAGGAACAAAAATGACAGCGGCATAGAATATCACATCCACCCCGCAACTTAGATGCTATGGTCATACGAGTTTTTACGCCGTTGGAACTGAGGTCCAATGGCTTGGGAGTAGTCTTTGTAATTATGAGCAATTTCCAAACTCTCCAAGGTTTTTTTGGAAATAAAACATTCATGCCTCATGTGTGCCACTGCATCTTGGATCCGACGGCTCCCCGTTGCTCATATTAGGTGCTCCCTGTAGCTTAATTAGCCGCTATGGTGATACGAGCATCTAGGTCGTATGATCTATGATCAGATGCCACATGCGTAGTACTTGTACTTTCTACGCAATTCCCAAACTCTCTCAGGCGTATAATGCTAAAACATTCAAACCTCCTACTGTGAGCAGTTAGATCTCCGGGAACTCGTATCACCATATAGAATCTACGGTGCGGGAGCACCTCATATTCTCCCGTGTGAGAAAACATCAGGTGCTCTCACAGTTTGGATGCTACGATGATACGAGCTTCGAGGTCGTTCGATCTGAGATCCAATGGCATCTGAGCAGTCTTTGTGCTTGTAAGCAGTGGCCGAACTCTTTGGGGGGGGGGGGGGGTTCTGCAAAAAAACAAACCACCGAGGAGTTGTTGGATCACAAATCCAACGGCTCCGAAGAGCTTGTATCACCAAAGCATCTAAGGTGTGGTGGCACATGATATTCTTACATACAGGAGAATATGAGGTCCTCCTTCATCTTAGATGCTACAAAGGATATCTGAGCTTCGAGGTCGTTGGATATGGGATCCAAGGGCATCCGAGTAGTTTTTGTACAAATTGTGTGCAATTCTCAAACTATTAAGACATCCTGTGAGCTGCTATATCTCAGATCTACAAGCTCCAAGCAACTCGTATCAGCATATAGCATCTAACGTGTGGGGGCACATGATATTCTCTTGGGGAGGGGGGGTGCACAACCAATCGGTGTTTGGGAGGGTGGGGACAAATATAATGTTCAAATTATACAATCTAAACAATCTTAAACAGAGCTTCACAATTTTATCTTAGGTCGAGGGGTTAAGCCCCGACAATCTACATAGCTCTGCCTAAACACTACATTTGCATGTATGTAGTACTAGACTTAATATTCATGTTTCAGTTTCCTGTTCATTTTAAATATTGAATTGAGGACCATGCATGTCTTACATTTTACTCCCTTCATTTCTAAATATTAGTCTTTTTAGAGATTCCAAATGGACTGCCACGTACGGATGTATATAGACATATTTTAGAGTGTAGATTCACTCATTTTGCTACGTATGTAGTCACTTGTTGAAATTTCTAAAAGACAAATATTTAGGATCATAAGGAGTATTTTTGAATTCGTGTCATACATGCATGGTTTGGAAAAATAGATGCACAATACTTACTGGATTGTTATTGTATTCGTGTGTGTGTGTGTGGTCATATGCTTGATACAAACAAATTTTTCTCACCACCATACAATTCATCTTTTAAATTTGAATTTGCAATGAAAAACTTACTAGGGATACCATGAAATGTGAAATTCACGTTGAGATCACTATACCACAAACTCACTCTAATTCAAGAACTCGTCATAAATCAGTTACCACGTTGAGATTACTATTTGCAAGGAAAATACGGGCATTTTAATACACATAGATTTGTTCGACAGTTTAAAAGATTCCTTTCGTATTCTCGAATGGTAGGACCCAACGGCGTACCAGCCAGACTCTGGCTCGTGTCGATCCTAAAAAAACCGGGCTCGTGTCCTTCTGGTGGCATGCGTGGTACGCACATTAGCCAACCCCAACAAGTCGAGCCTCCGCGTTTCGAGTCGAAATATCTGGCAGCCAGAATTCCAGCCCTAGGAAATTCCCCTATGTCCCCGGTCCATAATGACCACCGATGAACAATGGAGGGATGCTTTAGTAACTAGACAACGTTACCTACTGTGCCGAGCACGGTTCAATCCCTCGGTCGCCGCTACCCAAGGTCACCCATCAACTCCATTGCCTAGTACTAATAGGAGTACTACACCAGGATGAGCACATAATTGCGCCCATTTGTTCGTGCCTACTACTTGAGTTAATATATCAGGCAATGCACTGGTACAGAGGGACTATCCTTTTACTCTGCATATATAACTTGTCTGAAGTCTCACTAAGCAAAATGTTTGACCAACTCCTTTCTTAAGAAATACAACAGGAAAGATGTATCGCTTGAAAATTTGTTGCATGATGCAGGTTATGATATTGTTTCGAATCCTGGATTTGAAATTTCAGAAATCCAAAAGTGACAGGAAATTCATGAAACTGAGCATAGTCTCGTGATATGGCACAAATATTCCTACGTAATTTTTTTCTTCAATTTAAGACAAGCTGCTTATGAGAAGTTGCACAAATGAAGAGCCAAAGTATTTTGGAACAAAGACCTATCACGTTAAGGCGAACGCTTTCACTATTGAAACCGTCGGCGTTTACATGCCGCCACGAGTCCCGCTTCTCATCGGTAGGTGCTGTCCGAGCAAGCGTGTGAGTCGATGGGAGGCGTGCGAGCAGACGCTGCGCCGGCTGACCGGGAGGCGTCCGAGCAGACCGCTGCACAGGCTCACTGGGAGGCGAGCCCTTTCACCAAGCTCCGCCGCCCACCTTCGTCCCAACTGCCCCCAGTTTTAATGGCAGCGGCACCGCAGTTTAAAATAAACCCCGCACTACCCGGTATCGCTACAATCTTCTCTCTTCCTCTCCGATTCTCCTGTCATCTATGTCCAACCAGCCTAACCTAACCATACGCCATGCTGCATCACGATGGTCTGCCCTTAGTCTTCCAGTTTCCCGAGAAGACACCCAGCCGGAGTCTCAAGAACATAAGGCGCTTTTGGACGAGCTAGAACCGGCCTTGCGGGAAGACGCCGCGCCTGTCCCCTCTCCCATTCCGGCTGCCGTCGCCCCGACTGCGCCAGTGCCCATCCCCGTGGCATTGATGGGCTGGAAGCCGGACATTGTCACCGAGCTTGATGCCACGAGGTTCCACGAGGTCCCCCCCTGACTTTCACGCGCCCGTGCACCTGCCAGCGCATGCGTCTGCGCGTGCACTGATGCACGCTCCCGTGCACCTGCCAGCCCATGCGCCTGCGCATGCACTAACGCGTGCGCCGGTGCCGGTGCCCGTGCACACGAATGTCTTTTCCGCGCCCTTGCCAGCACTTGTCCCTGCGCGGGTGCAGTGCCCCCCTCAGCGGCATGGATGGCCGCCGTCGACTGCTTCCTTGCACCAACGCCAGTCGCCTCCTCCCGCCAGTTGATTCGCTCCTGGAGACCGAAGTCTAGAACATTGTAGCCTTCCTTGAAGCTAGGGTCAACGTCAAGGACTATGCCAACAATGGCGCAAGAGGCCGCCGTCGTTGTCGGTCAGTGGCCCGACGACACATAGAGGATGGCAGAGGAGCCGCTTCCCACCGCCAGACGCCCCCGCCACCGCTGCGTAATCTAAATTTGCCATGAAAAACATTCGGATTGCCATGCTTAAAATCCGAACTTTTATCATTTCCGCTTATTTTAGATCGATCGTCGTATGAATGTAAAGTCAGAGTCAGGCTGAATGAAATCTATGGTTTGATCGATTGAATGTTCTGCTAGAGCCGTATCGAATTAAATATAAAATGTCATCAAGCCACATGTATTCCTTCTCATCCAGCGACCTAGACTGTTTCAATGTCGAGCGCTCAACACATTTAGCGTGTAGTTAATTTCATGCCAAAAATAGTGTTAATCACATAGTAACACACAAATAATATCCTACTTAATATTCGCATGCACTTAATATACTTCCAAATTAACGTGCATTGCACATACACATTGACTAGTACTACTAGTACGTGAAACTTGTCGGCGTTCTGGGAACGGGGGTCCCCAGACTTGCCTGCCTGCGGCCTGCGGCGTGACTCAAAGGAGGCCCAGGACGGCCCATCTTCACCAACGCAAGCTCAAGACCCTCGCGAGGGGCCAAGCCTCGCAGGGCGGACGACCAGGAGCTTCCTCAGGCACGGCCTCGTCAGGCCGGGCTCATGAGGAGGCGGAGAGTTCAAGGAGGTACCTCGCGAGGTGCCCATGACGCAAGCCATGACGCCCAAGGGCGCGGTCGAGGCGCCACCAGCAGCCCCTCCTTTCCTCTTTGGTGCAAAGGGAGCAAGCGCAGGCGAGAGCATCAAGCAAAGGCATCCGTTTCGTGCAACAAGACCAAGACTAGCCCACGCTGGTGGAAGGAGTCATCGTGGAGCCCAAGCAAAGGCGTCATCACGAGCCTTTGGCAAAGCGAGGACCAACTTTAGTCAGGATAAGTGTACCCGCTGTTCCCCTTCAAAATGGCCAATTGTTGGCGCCTTCCCGCTCAATATTTGGGAAGAGGCCTGTGTCCTTCGCCTATAAATAGGAGTAGCCACACTCAGAGAGGGGATCTTGGTCGGCCCTCGGTATGATGTCGGGATCCTCACCAAGGAACCAAAGAGCTAGAGCAACTGAACACCACCCAAAGTTCATCACACCCACCAAGAATGCAGACCCTCATGAGGCTGTTCTTCCCCATCTTATTCCTCATCAGCCCAAGAGGCAATCCACCACACACAAACTAGAGTAGGGTATTACACCACAACGGTGGCCCGAACTAGTATAAATCTTGTGTCTCTTGTGCTGTTCTGTTTAGTAGTTTAGGTCCCTGCGATTCGGCGAGGTACGAGATGGTGGGAGGTTGGATCTCCGCGCGCACCCCAATATTTGAACCTCAAGGGTCTGCCGGAACCCGAAATCCGACATTTGGCGCGCCAGGTAAGTGCGCGGAATCCGCCTTCGCCACCTCGTGTCCCGTCGCATCGTCATCACCATGTCCGGCGACCAAGCGGGCAACCCAGATCCTTGGCGGCGTGGCCCGCCCAGAGCCGCTTCGCCTCGGGCAACCCGTGCCCAGGCAGCTCACAGTCCGCAGGCGCTGGGTCATGGCGACGCTGGACAGGCTTCGACGGCTCTCACGCCGCGGCAGGCGCGGTCGGCAGCAAGGGCCTCCAATCACGCCGCGACCACGTCACCGTACACCCTCCGGGAGCAGGCGAACTCAAGGGCCGCGCTCACGGTGGCGAGAGTTGCTGCATGCGAGCTGCTTTGGAGAGCGGCATGACGTCTTCTTTGGAGCGGGTGGCGGAGCTCTGGCCGCCGCCTCGAGGCTCACCCCTTCTGCACCCAACTTCCATCTCAGGCCCAGGGCGGCTCGCACGTGGGCTCTGCGCGTGCCCGCGGGCTCCAAAGCTACTCCAACACTGGCGAGGCTGTCAGCACCGGGCCGGCGGCGGGGTTGCCCCCGCCCCCGGCCCGCGGAGAAGAAGGACTCGACGCAACTCACGGCCCTGGTGGACCGTCGCGCCACCACCCCATGGCGGGCGCATCAAGCAGAGCAGCATGGCACGCTCAGCACTACGGCGTGGCCTTCGGGATGACGGCGCCAGAAGAATACGTGCCCCACATGATGGACCAAGGGCACCCGCATGAGGGAGAACAAGGCTCGCTCCTCAGCCCGAGCTGGGGGGATGAGGCGCCAGAAGCCGAGCTCTTTCAGGAGCCTCGAGACGGTCCCACTGGTCACGCCGGGGGCGACGATTATCGGGTACCGCTACTTCCTCAAGAGCAAACATACGCTAACCATAGGTCGCAGGAGGTACAGGTCGCCACGACGAGCGGCTGCCCTGCTCCCGCAGTCTCCTACCCCTCGGGAGGGGGGCGCAGGGGGCTGCCGGAGAGGGGCAGAGACCCAACATCACCACCGCGGCGTTCGGAGCAAGGCGTTCCCAGGAGGTAGGCCCTCTGCTGGGGAGGCGCCTCAGGGCCTACCCCTGGCGGAGGACCCGTGGTCGTTGGGGGAACCGCTGGCGACCGCTCTACCCCACCGGCGGCGTCCTGGTTTCCGGTCGTCGTTGGTGGCACTAGAGTGTGGCGCAAGGCGGGGCCCTCGTCTGGCAATTTCAAGCAAGGCCGGTACCTGTGAAGAAGGCCCAGTGCCTGTGAAGCTCGCCGCCCCGTGACATTCTCACGTAATAATGAGTGGGGTTGTACACGCCTCGCAGTCTCAGGGGTGCCGGCCTCAGGCCCTAGGGCTCCCTCCCACGCCCAGGAGTCTCAGGGGTGCCGGCCTCAGGCCCTAGGGCTCCCTCCCACGCCCAGTGGCAGCACTTAGCTCCACGCTGGTGAGAAGACGTCCAAGACTAGACTAGGTGCCGGACGCGGCTTTTCTTCTGCTTTCTTCGCCATTCCATTTGATTGTCGTTTTCCCTCGCTGGATTTAAGTTGGATTCGAAGTTGAGATTTGCGTGTGTTCGGGGAAGGGGTGCTTAGTCTCGTTCGAGCAAATCTCTTGCGTTTCGGTTACAACTTCTCCTCAGCTGCCTCCCCTCGCGAGCCCCTCGCGAGCCGGGCCAGGCCTAGCTTGCGCGCAGCCCAGCCTGTCGCCGCCGCATCCTCTCCGGAGGGTTTTTATTGCAGATCCTACAGATTCGATCAGGAGACACTCAGATCGCCTCAGCCTCCGACAGGCCATCTCGGGGCTCGTACGAAACAAAGGTAAACCAGCCAACCAGCACGTCGCTTAGCCAACCACTTGGCACGGGCGTATGGGCGATGTAACATCTGCTAATACGATGAACACAAGTTTTACATGAGGGGCTCCCCCTCCCAAAATGCTCTCACAGTCATCAGGCCAAAACCTGAGTTCTATTCATGCAGGGTAATGGAACAAGGACACTACATAATCAGTCGGATAAATCCCCCAATGCGTCCTCAGGAGCACCTCCCGAGCCGTTGCTGGCGTCGCTGGCCTCGCCGTCACTGTCTGCGGGGTCATCGGCGGCGTCAGGGCCGTTCACCACGCCGCCCTCATCGGCGGCCACGATCATGCCGTCGTTGTCCAAAGCGAAGGCCCAGACAAGAGCATCCACATTGTCTTCCACCCAGTGCGCCAGTCGCCCGGACGGCTGAGGCTGAAGGCGATAACTGCGTCAAAATCGAAGTGGGGTCCATGTCCCGGAGATGGCTGAAGACACGAGAAAAGGCGCGCCCGAGCAGCGGGCTCCTCTCCTCCACCAACCTGTTGGCTCGACCGACCGCGCCTCGGCCCGCGCCACCACGTCGGTGAAGAAGCCCGAAGGTTGCCGGCGTGAGTTAATCGCGTGCGGCTCGCCAACTGCCGCCTCGCAGATATTACCCAAGGCTGCCTTGGCTCTTTCCCGGAGCGTGGCGAGCATGGGGCCGTGCTCATGCTCCAGGATTCGCCGCTGACGCATCTCGTCCACATTCTGGCGCGCGACGGCCTCGGCCTCCTCCACCCGCTGGCGAAGAAGGAGCGCCTCGGCCTGAGAGGTGGTGGACTTCCTCTGCGCCACCTCGAGGGCGACCCGAAGAGCATCGGCCCGCCGCGTCGCCTCCTCCAGCTTGGCCCTCAAGGCAGCAGTCCTGCCCTCAGCCTCGGCCTTGATCAACCCCAGCCGCTCCTCAAACTCGCGCTCGAGGTTCGAGCGCGCCGCCGCCACTCGGCGTCCGACCACCTCCAGGACGCGGGCTCCCGTGCAGCGACCTCATCCTCTGCCCGCGTCGCCAAGCGCTCCCTCGTCTCCAAGCGCTCGTACTCACGCGCGCGTTCGGCGGCTTCAAGCGTCAGCGCCTCCTCACGCTTCTGGAGTTCCGCCGGGTCGCCGGAGGCCACCTTCATCGACGCAAGGGCTGCCTCGCGCAGCTCCACTTGCTCCTCCAATGAGTGACACCGGGCCAGGAGTTCTCGTGCCCGCTCCTCCGCTGCCTCTCGCCGCCTGTTAGCTGCCCGGGCCTCCTCGACGGCCCGAGAACAGGCCTCCCGAGAGGCTGCCAGCGACGCCTTGGCCTCTTCATCACCAAGATCGCGCTGGTGGCGCGCAAGGGCGACAGCGCCCTCCAGCTCGCGCCTCTCTGCAGCCAGGCGCAGGCCCTCGGCCTCAAGGCGCGCATCTTCATCAGCGAGCTCTTCACCAAGCAGGCTCACCGCGTTAGCCGCCCTTCGAAGAAATCCTTGGTGAAGGGCGCGGCGCTCCCGGCCTTCGCAAGACGTCCTCCACACCATCAACCGCCCAGACGGGTGCCGGAGCCGCGAATCAACACTCCCCTCCAGGCCGAGGCTGGGGCTGGCACCCTCGCTGACGGCCGGGCGCGCCACGCCAAGCCCGGCCTAGAGCCAGCCCATCCCCAGACGAGGGGCGCAGGAAGCGCCTCAGCCAATCGCCGTCCACGACCAGGCGAGAAGCCCACGGCAGGCTAGCTATGCCACGGGAAGGCTCGCGAGGAAGGATCGCGAGGCGCGCAGGGTCACGACGCGCCTCGGGACGGTTCACCTCCCCGGTCGCCCTCACCACAAGGGCTCCGCTGCTTGGAGCACTCAAGGACGGGGGAGGGGGCGAAGCCGGGGAGGACGGCTCCTCACCCGTCTCCGTGAGCTCGACAGGAAGGGGCCTGCAGGGCAAGGATTAGTACAAGCAGCAGAAGAATCAGGAGCTGGAGAAGGAGAAGGCTTACTCATCAGTGGCGAAGTACTTCCTACGCTTCAGCAGGCAACATGGGTAATCATCGCCCAGGTCCTCCCTTCTCTTCTGGAGGGCCTCTAAGTTCACGGGTCAGCCTGCGGCGAGGGAGGAGCATCAAGGCGACCCGCGTCAGGGGCGTCCTCCTGACGCGCGCTGCTGATCGCCTCACCAAGAGAAGCAGCAGGGGCCTCGGGGGCTCCATCCGCAGGCGCTGCGGGCGGCTGCCTGCCGCCCTCAGCCACGGCGGCATGAGCCTCAGGAGCTGCCCCCTCATGAGCATCGACCGGCGTTGTCACCCCGGCGGGGGTCCCTTCGGCTTCTGGCGGCTCATGCCTCCCTGCTCTGCCACTTGAGGAGGAGCCGCCTTGGCCGACTGGAAGGGCTGTCACCATCACTGGATTCTCGCGAGGCCCTTGGAGACCAGCGGGGCGCGGCCCCCATTCATCGAAGATAGGCATCTGGTTCACAAAATCACCCCTGTTCTGGCAGAGGTACAGCAAGGCCCCTTCATGCCGGATGCCACCGGGGTTAGGGTCGCCAGTCAGGACCAGGAGCACTTTCCTTAGCGCTTCAGGCGTCAGGTCTTCTTCCTGGAGCCTCATACGATCACCAGGCCCGTTGAAGGCCCACATCCGGTGGGAATGGCGTTGGAGAGGGGCGATGCGGCGCATCTGGAACTCCTTCACCACCTTGGGCGCTGTCACAACAAGCGACCTCAGGAACGCGAAGCGGCGCCAGAAAAAGATGAGCCGAGGGCTTGAAAGCGTCTCGGCCCCGGCTGAATTGGGGACAAGCGAGGTTGGCTCCGATAGCAGGGGGCTGGGCACCCCCACATCCACGTACATCCACCTCTCGCGGAACTCAGCCGCGGGCGGAGGCAGGCTGAAGTCAATCCCTGAGGCCGCTGTCTCGGGTGCGGCGACGAAGCTCACGCACGCCGAGCATTGAGTGGGTTCGACAAGGCGCAGAGAGAAGTAGTGGCGCAACAAGGCAACCGAGGGAAGGATGCCCATCATTGCCTCGCATAAGCGAAGCGAAGACCGAGAGGAGAGTGATGGACTCGGGACCGGATGCATCATGTGGATGCGATAGTGGGAAAGCACGACATTGAAGAAATTAGAGAAGGGGGAACCAGCCCGCCCGCAGGCGTCGGCCAAAATACCGGACCTCGGTGACTATCCTGTCAATGGAGAAGTGGGGCCTTGGGCCAAGCCGTCGTCCTCCCGCATTCGTTGAAGGAGGTGGCCAGAGCCGAACTAACCTTGCCCAAGCCCTCAAGATTGAGTATGATCGATGGGTCGACAGCGGAGGCCGCCGGCGGCGGCGAGCAAGGCGGAGGCACCGGCTTCTTCCCTTTCCCCTTCTTCGTCAGAGCCATGGCGATTGAAGGGGGGGGGGAGATTCGAGATTGGATTGGAAATGGAAGCTGGAGTTTGAGAGGGGGAGGGACTGGAGCGCACAAGCAACAGAGAGGGGAACGGATGTGTGCAGCAGCGTGTCCGCCTAGCAAGGCACGAAATAAGGAGGCGTGAGGGAACAGTGCCGCCCACGTCCAATCAACCGCCACGCGTCGCCCAAGGCATGAGCTGTTAGGGGCCCGTGACGCCGCACTTGCCCTTCGCCTCTGCCCGGTCAAGTTCGGGCGCCCGTGGGCCCGGGGCTCTGTCGGCGTTCGGGCAGGGGTCCCCAGACTTGCTTGCCTGCGGCCTGCGGCGTGGCTCAAAGGAGGCCCAGGACGGCCCATCTTCACCAATGCAAGCTCAAGACCCTCGCGAGGGGCCAAGCCTCGCAGGGCGGACGACCAGGAGCTTCCTCAGGCACGGCCTCGTCAGGCTGGCTCATGAGGAGGCGGAGAGTTCAAGGCAGGGTACCTCGCGAGGTGCCCATGACGCAAGCCATGACGCCCAAGGGCGCTAGTCGGGCGCCAGCCGTGCAGCGTCCTCCTTTCCTCTTTGGTGCAAAGGGAGCAAGCGCAGGCGAGAGCATCAAGCAAAGGCATCCGTTTTGGTGCAACAAGACCAAGACCAGCCCCAGCAATTTGGAAGGGAGTCATCGTGGAGCCCAAGCAGGCGTCATCACGAGCCTTTGGCGGCGAGGACCAACTTTAGTCGGGATAAGTGTACCCGCTGTTCCCCTTCAAAATGGCCAATTGTTGGCGCCCTTCCCGCTCAATATTTGGGAAGAGGCCGGGGCCTTCGCCTATAAATAGGAGTAGCCACACTCAGAGAGGGGGATCTTCGGTCGGCCCTCCGGTATGAGATCGGGATCCTCACCAAGGAACAAGTAGCTAGAGCAACTGAACACCACCCAGCAGTTCATCACACCCACCAAGAACAGATCCTCGCGAGGCTGTTCTTCCCTGTACTGTTCCTCATTAGCCCAAGAGGCAATCCACCACGCACAAACTAGAGTAGGGTATTACACCACAACGGTGGCCCGAACTAGTATAAATCTTGTGTCTCTTGTGCTGTTCTGTTTAGTAGTTTAGGTCCGTACGATTCGGCGAGGTACGAGACGGTGGGAGGTTGGATCTCCGCACGCACCCCAGTGTTCGAACCTCAAGGGTCTCCCGGAACCCGAAATCCGACAAAACTTGTGCCGTAACTTGTGAACACGTCCAGATATGGTCAACGGCAACATCGCCTGCGAGTTCTTCGTGTTTGCCCGTGCATCTAAACGTAGAAGGGGAGGAGAGAGAGAGCAGCCATGGAACCCACCAGTAAGTGAAGGCGAATAGTACGTGCTAACGAGCCGGTCCCACTAATGTACTAAAAATAATATTACATGTTATCCATTAAATAGGCTGTGGTAATATAAAAACATTATATGAACAAAGGGGGGGTACAACAAACATCGATGTACTACGTATGTTGCCTATTGATGTGCGGCTTGAAGGCCCTGGTTGCATGTTTGATCCTCATCCTTCTGAATTTTAAATTTATATATGGGTCCAAATTTGTTTCATGACAGGTGGGCCCCTCAGTGTGTAGTTTGTAGCACTTTAATTTGTGGGTCGAAATTTGTTCCATTACAGGTGGACTATCGTGTGTAGTTTTGTAGCTTATTTGTAATAATTAAAAGAGAATAACAAAGTTTTTTTGCAAAAATACCATGGTGTGACGTTGAAGGCGCGAAATGACGTGCGAGAGAGCGATGACCGAGCCAGAGGAAATCAATTGGGGGAGGTGCGGGGGTTGCAACGGTGTTTGGAGTAGTTGTGGGCCGAATGCTACGAAAATATAATCTAAACCCACCTGAATAAATGCCTACACAAATTAATCCAAGGTTGGAGACCCCCTCGCAATGTAAATAGCTCCGGCTTTGTGAGGGATGGAGAGGTAGCTTCAATGTGTGGAAGATACGGCGTGAGAAAGCGAGGTCAATCGAGACACAGATAGATAGAGAGAAAAAGTGAGTGTGGTCCGACATTCGTTGAAAAGATATAGATGCTCTGGAGAGATATTGTCCGATTGATCTTTTGGGAAGGGTGAGGGCTTTTAAGATAGAGCTTGCGAGATGATCCAGTCACAGACATGTAGATATATTTATTGCGTGGGAGGAAGCAAGGTCAATCGATTACATATATAAAGGAAGAGAGATTGAGCGAGTATGGGTCGCCGTGCGATCGAAAGAGTGAGATGGGTTGGAGAGAGTGACCTAGATAGACAATGTTCGTGAGAGAGTATACAATATGAATATGTCAAATTGGGCTCGTTTGTGTCCGAGAAAGAGTGAGGTCAATCGAGACATACAAAGAGAGAGAGAGAGAGAGAGAGAGAGAGAGAGAGATTGAGCGAGCGTGGCCCGCCATGAGGTTGAAATAGTGGGTGAGGGAGTCCTGGACTAAGGGGTCCTCGGGCGTCCGGCCTATTGGACATGGGCCGGACTAATGGGCTATGAAAATAGAAGATCGAAGACTCTCTCCCGTGTCCGGATAGGACTCTCCTTGGAGTGGAAGGCAAGCTTGGCGACCAAATATGAAGATTCCTTTCTCTGTAACCGACTTTGTACAACCCTAGTCCCCTCCGGTGTCTATATAAACCGGAGGGCTTAGTCCAGAAGTAGATACAGTCATACAGGCTAGGCTTCTACAGTTTTAGCCATTACGATCTCGTGGTAGATCAACTCTTGTAATACTCATATTCATCAAGATCAATCAAGCAGGAAGTAGGGTATTACCTCCATAGAGATTGCCCGAACCTGGGTAAACATTGTGTCCCCCATCTCCTGTTACCATCGACCTTGGACGCACAGTTCGGGACCCCCTACCCGAGATCCGCCGGTTTTGACACCGACATTGGTGCTTTCATTGAGAGTTCCACTGTGCCGTCCCCAAAAGGTTTGGTGGCTTCTTCAAACAACAACAACGATGTTGTCCAAGGGAAAACCTTCCTCCCCTGACAGATCTTCGTGTTCGGCGGCTTCACACTGCGGGCCAATTCGCTTGGCCATCTGGAGCAGATCGACAGCTACGCCACTGGCCATCAGGTCAGATTTGGGAACTTGAACTATGTCGCGGACATCCGCGGAGACTTTATCTTCGACGGATTCGAGACCACGGCAACCGCTCCCTATCCCTATGATGAACATGATTTAAATCTATCATCGGGCCATACTCAGAAAATTGCACCTGTAACCGCTCCGGCCTTAGATCCAGAGCAGACCGCGCCATCCAAGGACGGGAAGCTCAACCCCACCACAGAAGCCACAGACTCCGCGGCCTTGGAGCCGCACGCAGACCTAACCTCGAGTAATATCTGTGTCTCCGGAACCTCGGACTCGTTTCCGGTGGTAAGTTCCGAACCATGTGCGCCCGCTTATGCCGAGTCGGATCGGTCATCGACTGCCGAATTCAGCGCAGCGGACATCTTCTGGCACTCTCCTTTGGGCAACATGCTGAACTCATTTAAAAATATGTCCTTAGCGGGGGACTCACAGCCGAACTATATCCGGTTCAAGCTGGAGGCTGATGATGGGGAATTTCGCTTCCCACCCGCCACCCACTACGTAGCCACTGTCGAGGACTTAACCGACATGCTAGATTACGGCTCCGAAGACATCGACGGTATGGACGATGATGCAGATGAGGAGCATGGCCAAAACCCGCCGTTTAACGGACGCTGGACGACCACTTCTTCGTACGACGTATACATGGTGGATACACCCAAAGAGAATAACGGCGAGGACAAGGAAAAGCTAGCTAAGGACGAGCCTCCCAAGACACAACCAAAGCGCCGGTGTCAGCGGTGCCGCTGTATATCCCGCCGCAGCAAGGATAGCAACACCGGCACATGAGACGATCACACTCCGGACGGTGCCGAAGACAGAGAAGATCCCGACGAACAAACGGCCGAACAGGACGAACAGGAAGACGGGCACGTTATCCCTGACGAACAAGCCATACACGAAGACTCGGAGGACAGTAACTATCTTCCTCTCTCCGAGGATGAGGAGAGCCTCGGCAATGAGGATTTCATCGTGCCTGAGGAACCCCTCGAACAGGAGCGCTTTAAACGCCGGCTAATAGCCACTGCAAGGAGCCTGAAAAAGAAGCAGCAGCAGCTTCAAGCTGACCAAGATCTGCTCAATGATAGATGGACCGAAGTCCTAGCCGCCGAGGAATACGGCCTTAGTGGCCCAGCTAATAACTATTCGAAGCACAAATTGCTACCTCAGTTCGATGATGAGGTGCCGGTGCCCATACCATCATCACACAATGCGGCTAATCGACCACAACGTGGTCACGACAGAGCGACAACTCAAGCCGAACACCAGCCCGCCCCACCTCACCGTAAAAGTAGAGATAAAACAGCTCAGGGTTATACATATGACCTCCGGCAGGGCCTGGACAGCAGAGCAAGACATACTAGATTGATCTATGGATCACGAGGACGTGCCCCGGCGCACGGGACGACTATCTACTCGGTTGCGACAAGCCTAGTCACGCCCGGGCCGAAAACTGCAGACGGACTCCATCGGAGCTACGTCGCAGTGTGGCCCAATATAGAGGTGCCGCACATCCTCTTTGCTTCACAGACGAAGTAATGGAGCACGAATTCCCAGATGGGTTTAAACCCATGAATATTGAATCATACGGTGGAACAACTGATCCCGCGGTATGGATCAATGATTTCCTCCTCCATATCCACATGGCCCGCGGAGATGACCTTCACGCCATCAAATACCTGCCATTAAAACTCAAAGGACCAGCTCGGTACTGGTTAAACAGTCTGCCGGAAAACTCTATTGGCAGCTGGGAGGACTTGGAAGACGCCTTCCGCGATAACTTCCAAGGTACGTATGTCCGGCCACCAGATGCCGATGACTTAAGTCACATTGTCCAGCAGCCCGGAGAGTCAGCCAGGAAGCTCTGGACTAGGTTCTTAGTTAAAAAGAACCAAATCATCGACTGTCCCGACGCGGAAGCCCTAGCGGCCTTCAAACACAGCGTCTGATACGTATCCAACGTATCTATCAATTTTGATTGTTCAATGCTATATTATATTCTGTTTCGGGCTTTATTATACACTTTTATATTATTTTTGGGACTAACCTATTAACCGGAGGCCCAGCCCGAATTGCTGTTTTTTTGCCTATTTCAGTGTTTCGCAGAAAAAAAATATCAAACGGAGTCCAAACGTAATGAAACCTTCGGGAACGTGATTTTCGAAACAAACGTGATCCAGAGGACTTGGAGTCTACGCCAAGAAATCAACCAGGAGAGCACGAGGTAGGGGGGCGCGCCTACCCCCTAGGCACGCCCTCCAACCTCGTGGGGCCCACATTCCTCCACCGACGTACTTCTTCCTCCTATATATACCTACGTACCCCAAAACCATCAGAGGCATCCACGAAAACCTAATTCCACCGCCGCAACCTTCTGCACCCGTGAGATCCCATCTTGGGGCCTTTTTAGGCGCCCTGCCAGAGGGGGCATTGATCACGGAGGGCTTCTACATCAACACCGTAGCCTCTCCGATGATGTGTGAGTAGTTTACCTCAGACCTTCAGGTCCATAGTTATTAGCTAGATGGCTTCTTCTCTCTTTTTGGATCTCAATACAAAGTTCTCCACGATTCTCGTGGAGATCTATTCGATGTAATCTTCTTTTGCGGTGTGTTTATCGAGACTGGTGAATTGTGGGTTTATGATCAAGTTTATCTATGAACAATATTTGAATCTCCTCTGAATTCTTTTATGTATGATTGGTTATCTTTGCAAGTCTCTTCGAATTATCAGTTTGTGTTGGCCTACTAGATTGATCTTTCTTGCAATGGGAGAAGTGCTTAGCTTTGGGTTCAATCTTGCGGTGTCCTTTCCCAAAGGATGTTAGGGCAGCAAGGCACGCATTGTATTGTTTCCATCGAGGATAAAAAGATGGGGTTTATATCATATTGCATGAGTTTATCCCTCTACATCATGTCATCTTACATAAAGCATTACTCTGTTCTTTTGAACTTAATGCTCTAGATGCATGCTGGATAGCGGTCGATGTGTGGAGTAATAGTTGTAGATGCAGGCAGGAGTCGGTCTACTTGTCACGGACGTGATGCCTATATACATGATCATACCTAGATATTCTCCTAACTATGCTCAATTCTATCAATTGCTCGACAGTAATTTGTTCACCCACCGTAATACTTATGCACTTGAGAGAAGCCACTAGTGAAACCTATGGCCCCCGGGTCTATTTTCCATCATATTAATCTTCCAACACTTAGCTATTTCCATTGCCGTTTATTTTACTTTGCATCTCTATTTACTCTTTATCATAAAAATAACAAAAATATTATCCTATCATATCTATCAGATCTCACTCTCGTAAGAGCCCGTGAAGGGATTGACAACCCCTTTATTGTGTTGGTTGCGAGGTTCTTGTTTGTTTGTGTAGGTGCGTGGGAATCACGGTGGTCTCCTACTGGATTGATACCTTGGTTCTCAAAAACTGAGGGAAATACTTAAGCTACTTTACTGCATCACCGTTTCCTCTTCAATGGAAAACCAACGCAGTGCTCAAGAGGTAGCAAGAAGGATTCATGGCACCGTTGCCGGGGAGGCTTACGCAAAGTCAAGTCAAGATTTGGTTTCCCGTCAATGAGCCATTTCTGGCGCCGTTGCCGGGGAGTCTATGCACAAGTCAAGACATACCAAGTACCCATCACAAACTCATCTCCCTCGCATTACATTATTTGCCATTTGCCTCTCGTTTTCCTCCCCCCACTTCACCCTTGCCGTTTTATTCGCCCTCTCTTTCCGTTCGCCCTCTTTTTTGCTTGCTTCTTGTTTACTTGTGTGTTGGATTTCTTGCTTGTCACGATGGCTCAAGATAATACTAAATTGTGTGACTTTACCAATACCAACAACAATGATTTTCTTAGCACTCCGATTGCTCCTCTTACTGATGCTGAGTCTTGTGAAATTAATGCTGCTTTGTTGAATCTTGTCATGAAAGATCAATTCGCCGGCCTTCCTAGTGAAGATGCCGCTACCCATTTAAATAGCTTCGTTGATTTGTGTGATATGCAAAAGAAGAAAGATGTGGATAATGATATTGTTAAATTGAAGCTATTTCCTTTTTTGCTTAAAGATCATGCTAAAGCTTGGTTTTCGTCTTTGCCTAAAAATAGTATTGATTCATGGAATATGTGTAAAGATGCTTTTATCTCTAAGTATTTTCCTCCTGCTAAAATTATCTATCTTAGAAATGATATCATGAATTTTAAGCAACTTGATCATGAACATGTTGCACAAGCTTGGGAGAGGATGAAATTAATGATACGTAATTGCCCTACACATGGTTTGAATCTTTGGATGATTATACAAAAAAATTATGCCGGATTGAACTTTGCTTCTAGAAATCTTTTAGATTCGGCCGCAGGAGGCACTTTTATGGAAATCACTTTAATAGAAGCTACTAAACTCATAGATAATATTATGGTTAATTATTCTCAATGGCACACCAAAAGATCTACTAATAAAAAAGTGCATGCGATAGAAGAAATTAATGTTTTGAGTGGAAAGATGGATGAACTTATGAAATTATTTGCTACTAATTGTGTTTCTTCTGATCCTAATGATATGCCTTTGTCTACTTTGATTGAGAATAATGATGAATCTATGGATGTGAATTTTGTTGGTAGGAATAATTTTGGTAACAACGCGTATAGAGGAAACTCTAATCCTAGGCCGTATCCTAGTAATTCCTCTAATAATTATGGTAATTCCTACAACAACTCTTATGGAAATTTTAATAAGATGCCCTCTAAATTTGATACTAGTGTTAAAGAATTTATAAATTTGCAAAAGAATTTCAATGCTTTGCTTGAAGAAAAATTGCTTAAGGTTGATGAATTGGCTAGGAACGTTGATAGAATTTCTCTTGATGTTGATTCTTTGAAACTTAGATCTATTCCACCTAAGCATGATATCAATGAGTCTCTCAAAGCCATGAGAATTTCCATTGATGAGTGCAAAGAAAGAACCGCTGGGATGCGTGCTAAGAAAGATTGCTTTGTGAAAGCGTGTTCTTCTAGTTTCTATGAAAATAAAGATTAAGATCTAAAAGTTATTGATGTGTCTCCTATTAAATCTTTGTTTTGCAATATGAATCTTGATAATGATGGGACAGAATATGATCCACCTTTACCTAGAAGGCATTCCAAAAATTCGGAGTCTTTAGATCTTGATGCAAAAATTGGGAAAAGTGGGATTGAAGAGATCAAAACTCTAGTATTAATGAACCCACTATTTTGGATTTCAAGGAATTTAATTATGATAATTGCTCTTTGATAGATTGTATTTCCTTGTTGCAATCCGTGCTAAATTCTTCTCATGCTTATAGTCAAAATAAAGCTTTTACTGAAGATATCGTTGATGCTTTAATGCAATCTTGTGAAGAAAAACTTGAGTTGGAAGTCTCTATCCCTAGAAAACTTTATGATGAGTGGGAACCTACTATTAAAATTAAAATTAAAGATCATTAATGCTATGCTTTGTGTGATTTGGGTGCTAGTGCTTCCACGATTCCAAAAAATTTGTGTGATTTGTTAGGTTTCCGCGAATTTGATGATTGCTCTTTAAACTTACACCTTGCGGATTACATTATTAAGAAACCTATGGGAAGAATTAATGAAGTTCTTATTGTTGCAAACAGGAATTATTTGCCCATAGATTTTATTGTTCTTCATATAGATTGCAATCCTTCATGTCCTATTATTCTTGGTAGACCTTTCCTTAGAACGATTGGTGCAATCATTGACATGAAGGAAGGGAATATTAGATTCCAATTTACGTTAAGGAAAGGCATGGAACACTTCCCTAGAAATAAAATAAATTTACCTTATGAATCTATTATGAGAGCCACTTACGGATTGCCTACCAAAGATGGCAATACCTAGATCTATCCGTGTTTTTATGCCTAGCTAGGGGCGTTAAACGAAAGCGCTTGTTGGGAGGCAACCCAATTTTATTTTAGTTTTTTGCTTTTTATGTCTATTTAGGAATAAATATTTGATCTAGCCTCTGGTTAGATTTTTTTTATGTTTAAATTAGTGTTTGTGCCAAGTTAAACCTATAGGATCTTCTTAGATGAGAGTTATTTGATTTTGCTGAAAATTCCAGAAACTTTCTGTTCACGAAAACAATTGTTAAAAGTCACCATAACGTGATAAAATATTGATTCCAATTGCTGCTGATCAAAAAAAAATTTGTATAGGTCTTCCTATTTTGGTAGATTTTTTTGAGTTCCAGAAGTTTGTATTAGTTACAGATTACTACAGACTGTTTTGTTTTTGGCAGATTCTGTTTTTCGTGTGTTGGTTGCTTATTTTGATGAATCTATGGCTACTAAAATAGTTTATAAATCACAGAGAAGTTGGAATACAGTACCTTGAAGTGGTGTTTTGTTTTCTTTCGCTAACGGAGCTCACGAGATTTTCTACTAAGTTTTGTGTTGTGAAGTTTTCAAGTTTTCGGTAAAAGATTTGATGGATTATGGAACAAGGAGTGGCAAGAGCCTAAGCTTGGGGATGCCAATGGCACCCCAAGATAATATAAGACACCAAAAAGCCAAAGCTTGGGGATGCCCTGAAAGGCATCCTCTCTCTCGTATACTTCCATTGGTAACTTTACTTGGAGCTATATTTTTATTCACCACATGATATGTGTTTTGCTTGGAGTGTCTTGTATGATTTGAGTCTTTGCTTTTTAGTTTACCACAATCATCCTTGCTGTACACACCTTTTGAGAGAGACACACATGATTCGGAATTTATTAGAATACTCTACGTGCTTCACTTATATCTTTTGAGCCATATAGTTTTTGCTCTAGTTCTTCACTTATATTTTTTAGAGCATGGTGGTGGATTTGTTTTATAGAAACTATTGTTCTCTCATGATTCACTTATATTATTTTGATAGTCCTACAAAACGGCATGGTAATTTTCTTAAATTAAGAAATTAGTCCTAAAGTGATAGGCATCCAAGATTAGTAAAAAAAAATCTTATGAGTGTGTTGAATACTATGAGAAGTTTGATGCTTGATAATTGTTTTGAGATATGAAGATGGTGATATTAGAGTTATGCTAGTTGAGTAGTTGTGGATTTGAGGAATACTTGTGTTAAAGTTTGTGATTCCCGTAGCATGCATGTATGGTGAACCGTTATGTGATGAAGTCGGAGCATGATTTATTTATTGATTGTCTTCCTTATGAGTGGCGGTCGGGGAATGAGCGATGGTCTTTTCCTACCAATCTATCCCCCTAGGAGCATGCGCGTAATACTTTGCTTTGATAACTTGTAGATTTTTGCAATAAGTATATGAGTTCTTTATGACTAATGTTGAGTCCAGGGATTATACGCACTTTTCATCTTTCCACCATTGCTAGCCTCTCTAATACCGCGCATTTTTCGCCAGTATCATACACCCACCATATACCTTCCTCAAAACAGCCACCATACCTACCTATTATGGCATTTCCATAGCCATTCCTAGATATATTGCCATGCAACTTACCACCGTTCCGTTTACTATGACACACTCCATCATTGTCATATTGCTTCGCATGATCATGTAGTTGACATCGTATTTGTGGCAAAGCCACCGTTCATAATTCTTTCATACATGTCACTCTTGATTCATTGCATGTCCTTACACATTGGGAGGCATTCACATAGAGTCATATTTTTTTCTAAGTATTGAGTTGTAATTCTTGAGTTGTAAGTAAACAAAAGTGTGATGATCATCATTATTAGAGCATTGTCCCAAGTGAAGAAAGGATGATGGAGACTATGATTCCCCCACAAGTCGGGTTGAGACTCCGGACGAAAAAAAAGAGGCCATAAAAAAATAAAGAGAAAAGGACCAAATAAAAAATGAGAGAAAAAGAGAGAAGGGACAATGTTACTATCCTTTTACCACACTTGTGCTTCAAATTAGCACCATGATCTTCATGATAGAGAGTCTCCTATGATATCACTTTCATATACTAGTGGGAATTTTTCATTATAGAACTTGGCTTGTATATTCCAATGATGGGCTTCCTCAAAATGCCCTAGGTCTTCGTGAGCAAGCGAGTTGGATGCACACCCACTTAGTTTCTTTTATTGAGCTTTCATATACTTATAGCTCTAGTGCATCTGTTGCATGGTAATCCCTACTCACTCACATTGATATCTATTGATGGGCATCTCCATAGCCCGTTGATATGCCTAGTTGATGTGAGACTATCTTCTCCTTTTTTGTCTTCTCCACAACCACCATTCTATTCCACATATAGTGCTATGTCCATGGCTCACGCTCATGTATTGCGTGAAGATTGAAAAAGTTTGAGAACACCAAAAGTATGAAACAATTTCTTGGCTTGTCATCGGGGTTGTGCATGATTTAAATACTTTGTGTGGTGAAGATAGAGCATAGCCAGACTATATGATTTTGTAGGGATAACTTTCTTTGGCCATGTTATTTTGAGAAGACATAATTGCTTAGTTAGTATGCTTGAAGTATTATTATTTTATGTCAATATTAAACTTTTATCTTGAATCTTTCGGATCTGAATATTCATACCACAAATAAAGGAATTACATTGAAAATTATGCTAAGTAGCATTCCACATCAAAAATTCTGTTTTTATCATTTACCTACTCGAGGACGAGCAGGAATTAAGCATGGGGATGCTTGATACGTCTCCAACGTATCTATAATTTTTGATTGTTCCATGCTATATTATATTTTGTTTTGGATGTTTAACGGGCTTTATTATACACTTTTATATTATTTTTTGGACTAACCTATTAACCGGAGGCCCAGACCGAATTGCTGTTTTTTTGCCTATTTGATTGTTTAGAAAAAAGAATATCAAACGGAGTCCAAACGTAATGAAACCTTTGGGAACGTGATTTTCGGAACAAACGTGATCCAGAGGACTTGGAGTCTATGTCGAGAAATCAACCAGGAGAGCATGAGGCAGGGGGCGCGCGTACCCCCTGGGCGCGCCCTCCACCCTCATGGGGCCCACACGTTGCTCCACCGACGTACTTCTTCCTCCTATATATACCTACGTATCCCCAAACCATCAGAGGCATCCACGAAAACCTAATTCCACCGCCGCAACCTTCTGCACCCGTGAGATCCCATCTTGGGGCCTTTTCTGGCGTCCTGCCGGAGGGGGCATTGATCACGGAGGGCTTCTACATCAACACCGTAGCCTCTTCGATGATGTGTGAGTAGTTTACCTCAGACCTTCGGGTCCATAGTTATTAGCTAGATGGCTTCTTCTCTCTTTTTGGATCTCAATACAAAGTTCTCCATGATTCTCGTGGAGATCTATTCGATGTAATCTTCTTTTGCGTGTGTTTGTCGAGACCGATGAATTGTGGGTTTATGATCAAGTTTATCTATGAACAATATTTGAATCTCCTCTGAATTATTTTATGTATGATTGGTTATCTTTGCAAGTCTCTTCGAATTATCATTTTTTTTTGGCCTACTAGATTGATCTTTCTTGCAATGGGAGAAGTGCTTAGCTTTGGGTTCAATCTTGCGGTGTCCTCTCCGAGTGACAGTAGGGGCAGCAAGGCAGGTATTGTATTGTTGCCATCGAGGATAAAAAGATGGGGTTTATATCATATTGCAAGAGTTTATCCCTCTACATCATGTCATCTTACTTAAAGCATTAGTCTCTTCTTTTGAACTTAATACTCTAGATGCATGCTGGATAGCGGTCAATGTGTGGAGTAATAGTAGTAGATGCAGGCAGGAGTCGGTCTACTTGTCACGGACGTGATGCCTATATACATGATCATACCTTGATATTCTCATAACTATGCTCAATTCTATCAATTGCTCGACAGTAATTTGTTCATCCACCGTAATACTTATGCTCTTGAGAGAAGCCACTAGTGAAACCTATGGCCCCCGGGTCTATTTTCCATCATATTAATCTTCCAACACTTAGCTATTTCCATTGCCGTTTATTTTACTTTGCATCTCTATTTACTCTTTATCATTAAAATACCAAAAATATTAACCTATCATATCTATCAGATCTCACTCTCGTAAGTGACCGTGAAGGGATTGGCAACCCCTTTTATCGCGTTGGTTGCGAGGTTCTTGTTTGTTTGTGTAGGTGCGTGGGGCTCGCGCGTGGTCTCCTACTGGATTGATACCTTTGTTCTCAAAAACTGAGGGAAATACTTACGCTACTTTACTGCATCACCCTTTCCTCTTGAAGGGAAAACCAATGTAGTGCTCAAGAGGTAGCAGCGTCCGGGATGAGTGGCTTGCCCGCCACCTCGGTCAAGAAAAACCAAAATCCATGTCAGCCCTTACCGCTCTGATGGCCCGCTTTTGCGCGGGAGAAGACAACTGGCTCGCTCGTAGAAGGAATAGCGCCAGCAATCCGGGCACTTCCGAAGTCTGAGACGGCAACGGCAAGACACGGCGCAGCAAGCACGAACGTCGCAATGATAACGACAAAGCGGGCGACACATCGGTCAACGCCGGATTCAGCGGTCCCAAACCCGGTCAACGGAAAAAGCCATTCAAGGCAAACAGAGACAGACCATCCAATTTAGACAAGATATTGGACCGGACCTGCCAGATTCATGGCCACCCCGATAAGCCAGCTAATCATACCAACATAAGCTGTTGGGTCTTCAAGAAGGCCGGCAAGCTCAACGCCAAACACAAGGGGAGGAGGCCGACCGATGATAGTGACGACGAAGAGACTCAACAACCAAATACCGGGGGTCAGAAGCAATTTCCCCCCGAAGTAAAATCAGTGAACATGGTATACGTGACACACAACGCTACAAGGGAGCAGGAGAAGCACTCCCTCCGG
Source organism: Aegilops bicornis (assembly GCA_021605145.1). Lineage (NCBI taxonomy): Eukaryota > Viridiplantae > Streptophyta > Magnoliopsida > Poales > Poaceae > Aegilops > Aegilops bicornis. The sequence goes on along the minus strand of CM038671.1, from coordinate 569,766,824 downwards.
ACTGAAGATCATACTACGGCGACCTCAGCCGAAGTACAAAGCGGTCTAATTAAACTGCATACCTTGTCGGCCCTTAAGCCACCGGTCTCCAGTCAACAGGATCGACCAATTCCGGAGTGGAACTAGCAGTTCAGCTTTCGCCGCCCACCTCTTATACCTCCTAAATCTGTACCACGCATACATAACTATGCACTTAAAATACCCTGGGCATCGGCGAAAGCACAATACGGACGGGTCGGCAAGCACTCCCATAACCTTTATTTCTTTTCTAGTTACTCTTTCCTTTTCATTATCATTTACCACAGGTGACGCAAAGGCCAATCATCTCATGGACTCTATCAGAGTTTGGATTCATACACTCACCTAAGGGCTATTTCCGTCAAGGAATCCCCTCACCGAGGACAGGCGGCGCAGACGTGCGATAGGAGGTCCAAAATAACTTTTTGTAGACCACACTCTTTATTTGAGCCTATAATGTGCCTTTTTCCTCTGCCTTCGACCCCAGACATGTCAAATAGCTAGGGTTGTGGCTTTGTTATCTATAATATAAATATTGGCATATCACTCAGGTCCCAGTAAACATAATCCGCATCCAAAGATTCGCTTTTTCAAAAACTGAATTCGGCTCCTGTGGTTGTTTCACACATATACCTCGGCATAACTTGCCAGGGGCTCGGTATGGGAACAAATGAGTTGCCGACAAGCCCAAACAGCTTTATAGCGTACTTCGGTGTTGGGAGTTTGGCCTTATATGCATCAGCTCCGAATCATGTCTTGGGTCAATAGTTGGGTTGCCCGGCTCATGTGCTTGCTACCTTACGTTCCGCTCTATCGGCAAGGGTAGTAAAGGGAGAACTACTGCGATTGTGCTTCCAGTTCATCTGGTCAAGCACCTCAGTAGAGAAAGCTGAAAACTGACTGTCATGATGCAGCGAGACCTGGTCAACCACTCGATGACTTATCGGAATCTTTCACGATTCCCTTCGTATAATACGAAGGACCTTTTTTCAGGTCATATATGTAACACACCATATCGGAATAAGCCGTATACATACCAGGGGCTATATCGTAGTCCCCCCATAAAACTCCTATGGCTAAGTGAAAGTGTTAACGCCCTATAGTCTGATTGCCTAGTTCACCGCATTGACGCCTCCTTAATGGACCAAGACGTTGGGTTAAGAGTGATCAAATGCTTTTCGAACACCCCGTACTTTATCTGACGGGTTTGAAGCCGACATCGGAAAACTTCCAGAATAATACAAAAACGGCCGCACAGGAGGAACAAAAGTTTTAGGCGAAACTACAAAAAATAGCCTTATTGCAAATATTGCCTTTTACAAAATTTCCATACATTTCACTCGAATATCATATTTTTCGAGCATTGACCCTCTATCAAGCGGGCACCCTCCAGTACATCCTCGAAATAATGCTCTGGTGCGTGATGGTCCTTGCCCTTGGGTGGACCCTTCTCGGCAACATCTGTTGCATACCCTTCTTGCGCTTGGTAAAACTGCGCCACATCGGAAGCACTCTTCGGCAGGTCCAATAACGCGTCTGGAGAACTCCACACCTGATTAAGTGGAGCATAATTCAGATCGCCGAACTTAGGTTGCAATAAAAAGGGCTTACCAACCGCGATCTCCCCAGCTTGTCGGATCTCCTCCCAGGACGCTCTAGATTCGGACCGCGCCTCTTTTGCCTCTCGAAAGGCCTTATCAAGACCAGCCGTTTTGGCTTTATTATCCTTCTCGAGGATTTCACAGCGGCTAGCGGCGTCCTTTAGCTCACGCGTCATCGTGGATATTCTCTCCACACATTGGCGCCGAGTAGCCTGTTCGACCTTTAACTCGACAGATGCCTTCTCGGCAGCCGCATTATTAATCTGGGCCTGCTCTTTGGCACGGGCCAGCTCAGCCCGAAGGATCTCGACCGCGGCGGCACCATTTGCAGTCATGCACATCACAATTCTTAGCGTCATGATCAAGTACAGGCACATGCATGTAGTGACAACCCCTAAGACATACCTTGCACCTCGTCAAGCCGCCTGTTGATAAGCGTAATGTCATCATCTGCTACATCAAGCTTCCGCTGCAGCTCTGCAAACTCTGCAGTCCGGGCAGTCGCGAGGGGGGTAATAGCCTGTGTTCCAATTAATCATTATTTCCTCGGCATATCTTTTTGATCCTCTGATCGCCCCCTTGGGAAGCCAATCAGAGTCTCAGGGGCTACTACCTATACACAAGCACAGTTTGTGAATAAAACACACTCAAAGATTTTCAGTACAAACCTTGAAGCCTCTTAACAGGCTCGCACAGGCTTCATTCAGTCCGCTTTTCACGGACAGAACCTTTTCAACCACCATACCCATCAAGGTACGATGTTCCTCTGAGACGGACGCCTGTCGCAACATGCTCGTCAATATATCCGGCGCTTCTGGACCTCCGAAATCTGCTGTAGGAGTATGGCCTCCCTTCGAAGGGATCCGTGTATCTGTTCCCAGAGTCGTCTCCGGCTGTAAGCTAGACAGCCCGGGGCCTTTATTGTTGGCCCCCGGATCCTGGGCTACCGAAGTATCACCTCTGGGTAGTGTCTTCATCACCCCTCGCACCACTTGATCAGGAGAGACCCTCCGGGACGACACCTCAAAGTCGTCCGCCTTATTGGGCGAGGAGACCGGAGGTGGTTGCTACCTCTTGAGCACTGCGTTGGTTTCCCATGAAGAGGAAATGGTGATGCAGTAAAGTAGCGTAAGTATTTCCCTCAGTTTTTGAGAACCAAGGTATCAATCCAGTAGGAGGCCATGCCCAAGTCCTTCGCACCTATACAAACAAATAAAAACCTCGCAACCAACACAATAAAGTGGTTGTCAATCCCATCACGGTCATTTAAGAAAGTGAGATATAATTGATATGATAAGATAATATTTTTGGTATTTTTATAATAAAGATGCAAAGTAAAATAAAAGGCAAAAAAAAGCTAAGTGTTGGAATATTAATATGATGGAAAATAGACCCGGGGGCCATAGGTTTCACTAGTGTCTTCTCTCAAGAGCATAAGTGTTACGGTGGATGAACAAATTACTGTCGAGCAATTGATAGAATTGAGCATAATTATGAAAATATCTAGGTATGATCATGTATATAGGCATCACGTCCGTGACAAGTAGACCGACTCACTTTGCATCTACTACTATTACTCCACACATCGACCGCTATCCAGCATGCATCTAGAGTATTAAGTTCATAAGAACAGAGTAATGATTTTAAGTATGATGACGTGATGTAGAGGGATAAACTTATGCAATATGAACTAAACCCCATCTTGTTATCCTCGATGGCAACAATACAATACGTGCCTTGTTGCCCCTGCTGTCACTGGGAAAGGACATCGCAAGATTGAACCCAAAGCTAAGCACTTCTCCCATTGCAAGAAAGATCAATCTAGTAGGCCAAACCAAACTGATAATTCAAAGAGACTTGCAAAGATAACCAACCATACATAAAAGAATTCAGAGAAGATTCAAATATTGTTCATAGATAAACTTGATCATAAACCCACAATTCATCGGTCTCAACAAACACACAGCAAAAGAAGATTACATCGAATAGATCTCCACGAGGATCGTGGAGAACTTTATATTGAGATCCAAAGAGAGAGAAGAAGCCATCTAGCTAATAACTATGGACCCGAAGGTCTGAGGTAAACTACTCACACATCATCGGAGAGGCTATGGTGTTGGTGTAGAAGCCCTCCGTGATCAATGCCCCCTCTGGCAGGACGCCGGAAAAGGCCCAAGATGGGATCTCACGGGTACAGAAGGTTGCGGCGGTGGAGTTAGGTTTTCATGGATGCCTCTGTTGGTTTGGGGGTACGTATGTATTTATAGGAGGAAGAAGTACGTCAGTGGTGCAATGTGGGCCCCACGAGGGTGGAGGGCGCGCCCCCTGCCTTGTGCTCTCCTGGTGGATTTCTTGACATAGACTCCAAGTCCTCTGGATCACGTCTGTTCCGAAAATCACGTTCCCGAAGGTTTCATTCCGTTTGGACTCCGTTTGATATTCTTTTTCTACTAAACACTGAAATAGGCAAAAAAAAACAGCAATTTGGGCTGGGCCTCCGGTTAATAGGTTAGTCTCAAAAATAATATAAAAGTGTATAACAAAGCCCATTAATCATCCAAAACAGAATATAATATAGCATGAAGCAATAAAAAATTATAGACACGTTGGAGACGTATCAAGCATCCCCAAGCTTAATTCCTGCTCGTCCTGGAGTAGGTAAATGATAAAAACAGAATTTTTGATGCGGAATGCTACTTGCCATAATTTTTTATGTAACCCTCTTAATTGTGGTATGAATATTCAGATCCGAAAGATTCAAGATAAAATTTTAATGTTGACATAAAAGTAATAATACTTCAAGCATACTCCCTCCGTCCGGAAAAAGTTTTCCGGAGCTTAGTTCATTTCAAATTTTACAAAAAAATCCTTCCGGTTTGAAATCTAGTGCTAATCCCCCCTCACCTCTGGTTCTTCCTCCTTCCACCAAGCGGCAGTCGTAGTCACCACGGCAATTACCAGAGAAAGAGAGGCGACCACTGCGCCGTCGCCCACTGCGGTTGCTCACGCTGCGAACATGGGCCGCTTGACGGAGGCGAAGCCTGCCGCCACCCAGTGAGGTCGCTCCTCCAAAGCGACCACCTCGACGGGCGCCTCCTCCTCGTGGCCCCTCGCGTCCACAGCCTGTTCATGCCACCTTTCGCGGTTCCTCGCCCCCAGCAACCCATTGCCGCCAACCCCGATCGCCGCTCCCTCTTGAAGAATTCGGCGAGGCGAGGCGGATCTTCGCCCGGCGGAGGCGACCACCAGACTTCTTGATGCCACTGCCTTTGCCCTCATTGCTGATTGCCTCTGCTGATTACCTCGCCCTCGACCACCTCATTGCTGATTGCCTCATTCTTCTTTGTTAGCTCTGATGCAGTGCCAATTGCGATATCAATTTCAGTTTTTCAATGAAGTACTCCATCGGCGTCAATTGCGGTGTTAATTGGAGTATTAAAATTGTCAATTGCAAAGGTTGATCTCATCGCTAATGTTATCTGAAATTTACGTTGTTACGTGGTTCCATCAATCATACTCCATTCAGTGTCCTATGTCTGAAATTTACATATTTCAAACAAACAGTATCAAACTTCAAGAAACCTAGACAATACTCATGGCCATAATCATGAAAACCTCTATTCTACTTTGCCAAATCATGGGCAGATTTTACATGGTTTACATGACTCATCTGAAACTAAAATACGAACTGAAGTTGCATGAACAGAAAGAGGGAAGAAACAATAGAAAGGAGCCAGATCCAAAAATTCAGAGCCAATCTTGCAATGCAACCAAGAGGGAAAAGGTGAGGTGAAGTACCTGTTGTGGATATGATCAGGGCCATTGGGCTCCCTCCTCTCGCTGTTTGGTGAAGTGAAGGTGAGGTGAAGTAACTGAATTCACTAGCATAATCTGAATCAAACAAAGCATAGTTTGAATTCACTAGCATAACCTGTTATAGAAACTAGAACGAACCTTCTTTTTTTCCCCGCCCCCGACCCCGACACGCGACGCCTCTGGTACTCCGCCTCTGTTCCTGCGAAAGCTTGATCACATCAGATGCTAATAAACCTTAAGGGGTACAGTACTGTATTCTTTTAATCTAATGCTAATAAACCTTAAGGAGTACAGTACTGTATTCTTTTAATCTGATGCTAATAAACCTTAAGGAGTACAGTACTGTATTCTTTTAATCTGATGCTAATAAACCTTAAGGAGTACAGTACTGTATTTCTACTATGCAGCAAGGTACTCCAACACAATATCAAATTCATCTTTTGTTTAAATTCATCTTCTGTTTAAATTCAGTTTATTTAAATGCATGAAGTTTAAATTCAGTACAATATCCTTGAAGTTTAAAAGACCTCGTGTTTTTAGGAAATGCATGAAGTTGAACAAGGAAATTAAGATCCTCCATAAGTATTGTGAACTTGCACTAACTTTTGACAACAACAAAAATTCAGTTAACCACGACTGTAACTAACACTGTCTTTAGATTTTGACACCAGCAAAAATTTAGTTAACCACTACTGTAAACTGTCTCTAGGTTTTGACAGCAGCAAAAATTCAGTATGACAGTCTGAATTGAATAGTGGAAATGACCACTATCTCTAGATTTTTGACCACCTTACAATTTCTTGCCTTGACTCAAGCATCCACTGTCTCTAGATTTTTTTCCATCAAATGAAGCCATGTTGACAGCACACTGAACTTGCATGCTCAAGTTGGTCAGCTCTATTTCTGAACAAGAATAAATGAGCAGATGAAATAAGTCCAGTATGCTTCAGAACAGATATGTACACAAAATTGATTCAGAACAGCGGGGAGCGGTGCGGATCTGCGTTTTTCATCGACAGAGGGGAGCGGTGCGGATCTGCGTTTCTCATCGACAGGAGGGAGCGGCTGGAACCGGCCATTTTGGGACTAGCCATTGCAGTTATGTCTTCAGAGAAATTCCGTTAAAATGACAGCAGTTTCAGTTTTCAGTTTTGACAACAGTATAACATCTTGTCAGTTTTGACAGTGTGTGTAGTTGCTGTGGAGCAAACTACACACATTTAAGATTGGGAGATAGCAGAAACAGACGGCCGAGGACCAAACCTTGAACTACATAATCTTCTAACAGAACTTTAGATGTTCTACAGGTCATGTATGATTCCCAAGTTCTAACAGAAAAAATTCAGACAACTCCCAGGAGTACATGACCTGAATTTAAAGGATCACACTATAGATGTGGCTCAAACTATATAGAGAAAAGCATTTTCCTGCAATCTTTAGCATGAGTATTTCAGAATTGCTAGTGAAATGTCAAACTAGCATTTGGAGATCAAAATGTCCTAGCTCCAAACATGGAAATGTAGAAAAAGCCAAATGTAATGCCCTAATGTTCTGAACCTCATTGTTGAATGTCTTGTCAGGCGGCATCGGTGCATTTTCTTGAAGTTTCTTCACTGCAATCACTCTGCCATCATCTGGCACAACACCCTGTATTATTAATCCCATAGATACAAAGATATGAGTACTCCAAATGGACATTGGTGGAAAGGATAGACGATGTTAAAGGAAAATAACCAAACCTTATAAACGTTTCCGAATGGACCTCCACCAATCTTCCGCTCCGCGGAGAAATCATTTGTAATTTTCTGGTCTGCTGCTTGCCCCTGATGTGCCAGTCAGCAATGCAGCATTGAGCTTTCACTTCAGTACATGAAAAATTACTGTCATTTTTTAGCAATGCAGCATAAAAGATAAAAAATCGGACTTTCCAGTAGTAAAAGATCAAAATTACTGAATTTTGACTTCCGTAGTTACTGGTTTCTCATTGACATTGACCAAGATTACTGAATATGTTTTCAGTTTTCACAGTTTTGACATTGACCAAGATTACCTAAGGAAAAATCAGTCCAAATCTGTCTACTGTCTTCAACATTGACCAAGATTACACAAAAGCTCATGCAGTAGCTAAATTTTCCCTACTCTGGTGCACCATAATTTTCCATATTCATTGAGCAAAAGTCAGTCCAAATCTGTCGATTGTCTTCAACATTTGCTAATTGTCTATTGTCTTCAACATCTATCAGTACAAATGAACTTCAGCTCAGAACTATAGCATGAACTTGAGCTTACTCTGGATCTGAAGCTCCCGCGAGCTCTGGACTTGAGCACGTGGAGGTGTTGTGGATGCCTTGAGCGCGTAGTGCTCCGGCGAGCTCGACGATGAGCTCGTCCACCTTGACCACCCGTGCTTCCCAGTGCTTGGGTCAACGACGTCCATGGAGGGGGCGGGCTTCATGGTTGGACGCTCGAGGGGGCAGGTGGTCGGACGAGGGGGCCAGCAGGGGTCGCCGGGTAGTTGGCAGGTGCCAACGGGGAGGGAGGAGCGGAGACGGGAAGGCGGGAGGGGGGAGCGCCATGGCGAGGAGAAGAGACCGGGTTGACGAGGCGGCAGACGGAGGAGGGGGCACTCGAGGAGGAGGCTGACAGAGGAGGTAGACATGGACGGCGGCCGCCATGGCCAGTGGTCCTCGGGGTTGGACGCCTCGCTAGGCCGCCGCGCAAAAATCCAACCTTCGGACAAAATTCCAAGCTTCAAATGAGACATGGGGGAAGAAGGTGGCACCGGCGTGGGCAGAGGTGGGGAGGGAGGGGCAAGGCTACGTGGGGCGGGGGGAGGGAGGAAGGGATCGAGGCGGCGCGGCGTCACGGCGTCGCCGGCGAGCAAGCAGTGAAAGAATGGGGTAGCGAGGGGAAGAATGGGCTGTGTGGAGTGCGGGTTGTGTCGGGGGAAACCGGGGGTGTTTTCTGCAAAATGTACACGATGACAACTTTTTTCGGACGGAAAGAGTACTAACTAAGCAATTATGTCTTCTCAAAATAACATGGCCAAAGAAAGTTCATCCCTACAAAATCATATAGTTTAGTCATGCTTCATTTGCGTCACACAAGAATACTCTCATCATGCACAACCCGAATGACAAGCCAAGCAATTGTTTCATACTTTAGTAATCTCAAACTTTTTCAACCTTCACGCAATACATGAGCGTGAGCCATGGATATAGCACTATGGGTGGAATAGAATATAATGATGTGGGTTGTGTGGAGAAGACAAAAAAGGAGAAAGTCTCACATCAACGCGGCTAATCAACGGGCTATGGAGATGCCCATCAATTGGTTAATGCAAGGAGTAGGGATTGCCATGCAACGGATGCACTAGAGCTATAAATAAATGCATGAAAGCTCAACAAAAGGACTAAGTGGGTGTGCATCCAACTTGCTTGCTCACGAAGACCTAGGGCATTTGCGGAAGCCCATTGTTGGAATATACAAGCCAAGTTCTATAATGAAAAATTCCCACTAGTATATGAAAGTGACAAAACAAGAGACTCTCTAATATGAAGATCATGGTGCTACTTTGAAGCACAAGTGTGGAATAAAAGAGGATAGTAGCATTGTCCCTTTTTATTATATTTTTTGGGCCTCCTTTTTATTTGGCCTTTCTCTTTTTTGGGACAATGCTCTATGAATGATGATCATCACACTTCTATTTATTTACAACTCAATGATTACAAATCGATACTAGAACAAGGTATGACTCTATATGAATGCCTCCGGCGGTATACCGGGATAGGCAATGAATCAAGAGTGACATGTATGAAAATTTATGAATGGTGGCTTTGCCACAAATACGATGTCAACTACATGATCATGCAAAGCAATATGACAATGATGAACGTGTCATGATAAACGGAACGGTGGAAAGTTGCATGGCAATATATCTCGGAATGGCTATGGAAATGCCATAATAGGTAGGTATGGTGGCTGTTTTGAGGAAGATATAAGGAGGTTTATGTGTGACAGAGCGTATCATATCACGTGGTTTGGATGCACCGTGAAGTTTGCACCAACTCTCAATGTGAGAAAGGGCGATGCAGTGCATCAAGAGGATAGCAATGATGGACGCGGAACAGTGCGTATAATCCATGGACTACATTAGTCTTAATGAACTCACATACTTATTGCAAATATTTACAAGTCATCAAAACCAAGCACTACGCCAAGCATGCTCCTAGGGGGATAGATTGGTAGGAAAAGACCATCGCTCGTCCCCGACCGCCACTCATAAGGAAGACAATCAAAGAACACCTCATGTTTCAAATTTGTTACATAACGTTTACCATACGTGCATGCTACGGGACTTGCAAACTTCAACACAAGTATTTCTCAATTTCACAACTACTCAACTAGCACAAATTTAATATCACTACCTCCATATCTCAAAACAATCATCAAGCATCAAACTTCTCTTAGTATTCAACACACTCATAAGAAAGTTTTTTTACTAGTTTTGAATACCTAACATATTAGGATTAACTTCTCAATGTAAGCAAATTACCATGCTGTTTAAGACTCTCAAAATAATATAAGTGAAGCATGAGAGAATAATAGTTTCTATAAAACAAAACCACCGCCGTGCTCTAAAATATATAAGTGAAGTACTAGAGCAAAAACTATATAGCTCAAAAGATATAAGCGAAGCGCATAGAGTATTCTAATAAATTCCGAATTATGTGTGTCTCTCTCAAAAGGTGTGTACAACAAAGATGATTGTGGTAAACTAAAAAGCAAAGACTCAAATCATATAAGATGCTCCAAGCAAAACACATATCATGTGGTGAATAAAAATATAGCTCCACGTAGAGTTACCGATGGAAGTAGACGAAAGAGGGGATGCCTTCCGGGGCATCCCCAAGCTTTGGCTTTTAGGTGTCCTTAGATTATCTTGGGGTGCCATGGGCATCCCCAATCTTAAGCTCTTGCCACTCCTTGTTCCATAATCCGTCAAATATTTTACCCAAAACTTAAAAACTTCACAACACAAAACTTAGCAGAAAATCTCGTGAGCTCCGTTAGCGAAAGAAAACAAAACACCACTTCCAGGTACTGTAATGAACTCACTGTTTATTTATATGGGTGTTAAACCTATTGTATTCCAACTTCTCTATGGTTTATAAACTATTTTATTAGCCATAGATTCATTAAAATAAGCAAACAACACACGAAAAATAGAATCTGTCAAAAACAGAACAGTTTGTAGTAATCTGTAACTAACGCAAACTTCTAGAACTGAAAAAATTCAGCCAAATTAGGAAGACCTAGAAAATTTGTTTATTGGTCAGCAGCAATTGGAATCAATATTTTATAACGTTCTGGTAATTTTTAACAATTGTTTTCGTGAACAGCGAGTTTCTGGAATTTTCAGCAAGATCAAATAACTATCATCCAAGAAGATCCTATAGGTTTAACTTGGCACAAACACTAATTAAAACATAAAAACAAATCTAACCAGAGGCTAGATCAAATATTTATTCCTAAACAGAAGCAAAAATCATAAAACTGAAAATAAAATTGGGTTGCTTCCCAACAAGCGCTATCGCTTAACGCCCCTAGCTGGGCATAAAAGCAAGGATAGATCTAGGTATTGCCATCTTTGGAAGGCAATACATAAGTGGCTCTCATAATAGATTCATAAGGTAATTTTATTTTCTTTCTATGGAAGTGTTCCATGCCTTTCTTTAACGGAAATTGGAATCTAATATTTCCTTCCTTCATATCAATAATTTGTAGCGACCCGACCCGAATGGATCAAGTCTCTGTGCTTAAGTGTCATCCCTGGATCGGTATGCTGACACACACAGTACTCGAGGATTTATAACAGAGGTAAATCACACGTATAAAGTAACGCAAATACTATTACCTCAATCCAAAATAGCGGAAGTAACAAGGTTGTGGATTCCCATCAACACCAACGGCAAAGTTGAGTGTAGAAATCGTAACCCTAACGTATCACTTACTCGTCAGAAGATCCTCGCAACATGAGACGTTGCAGCCACAAAGGGTCAAGACATTGAATGTACTGGCAAATTCACACCATAGAGCAATGATGAATAAAGGCTATCACTACATGCATATTTGGCTGGTGGAGGCTCTATGGTTATAATATTTTTGCGAAAAGCCAATTTTTTCCTACTGCAAAGGAATAAATTTATTTAACTATCATGGTGGTTGTTAAACATTGAGAATGGTTGACAACATTCTCAATCCCAATTAAAAATATCATCATTAACCCAACAAAATTATTTAAAGTAACATGATGAGATTCACATGATATCCAAGTACTAGATACTGAAAACGTCCATAACCGGGGACACGGCTAACCATGATTAGTTTATACACTCTGCAGAGGTTTGCGCACTTTTCCCACAAGGCTCGATCGCCTCCGTTGGATTCTCGCACTACATGATGTTTGAGAAACGGATGACCGATACATAGTCTTTCAGAAGCGCTAGCACCTTACAATGGATAGACCGGTACATCTACTTTCCCCCACATCTGCTAGTCTACCCTGTAAGAGTTCGCACGACTTAATCAACTATGCCAGAGCCCATAATGTCTTGTGGCTGCACACGGAAGTTTCTAGCATGAATAATCTCATGATCCCTTTGAGCCTGGGTGGCGGTCCAAAAAGAAAACAGGCAATCCTGGTTCACCCAGTGCCTAGACAGCAATCTGGAATAACCAGGTACATCAATCCATCCAGATGTGTATTAATGTTGCCACCTTAAATAAACCATTAATTATCAATCTCACATCTGTCATGGATATTCACTCAAACCCAATCCACGTCTACAAGCATAGCATGGCATTATAAGCATATCGCTGAAGTAACTCCCAAGGGTTTGGTAATAAACAGGGCAATAGGTTCCTACCTCATCAACTACTTCCCAATACCCACATGTTATCAATCCTACTCATGCAATGTTTGAGGGTTGAAATTAATGCATAAAAACTGGGTATGAAAAGGGATATGATCAAAGTGTGAACTTGCCTTCAATGTTGATGAAGATTATTCGCACTCAAAACTCTTGATAGTTCTACTCGTCACACTCCGGTCAATCTATCGTGAGCAAGCAATAGTAACCACACATAAGCAATCACTCAAAAGATCGGAAAGAACGAAGAGAACAACTCGGAAAACATCAAAACCAAACAAATAACTATTGCAGCATAAAACAATTTCTAACAGTACCAAAACTATGTGAATTTGGCCTTATCAAAAAGTTTAGGTCAAGAGCTTCGATTTGCAAAAAGAATCAACTCAAACGGAGTTATAAAACTCAAGTTATGATCAAACGAAGTTCAAATACTAAACTGTTTGAAATTCAAATTTTAAACTTTCAAAAACATGTTTAAGTTGTTTTACTGGATAGAGGGGATCATAACGAAGAAGTGGGCGTTGGTTTCGTTGGATTTGGACTAACGAGTAAAAAGTTGTGAGTGTTTGAAGTCCAGGGGCTAAACTGTAAATAAAACATCTACAGATAAGTCCCTGACTAAAACTAATAGAAAAAGAAAAAGTCTAAATAACGAACGTTCGTTGCAGAAGCCTAACAAATGAAAACCATCCACTACTGATCCCTAACTAACGAACGCTCGCATAATACCTAAAATAAAAGAAAAACCGGTTTTAAAGGAGAAAACCTGAAAAAAAACCTAAACCCTAAAAAGAAATAAACCGGACCGGCGGTTTACCGGTTTGGTTCGACAGCGGCGGATCTCCGGCGAGACGGCAGCGATGGCGGTGGTTCGGATTTGGCCGGGGCGGCGGCTCCGGTTGTCCAGGAGGGTGGCGAAGGGCACGGAGAGGGGCGGCGTGGAGCGGCGGTTGCGGGAGTGGCGTCAGCGGCGGTCGACGGCGAGGCGGTGGCTGCGGCCTCGTGGCGGCATGGCGATGAGATCTTGAGGATGGCGGCGATGCGAGGAGGAGAGAGAGAGAGGGCGGCGCGATTTAAGGCGTCGGGCGAGTGGTGGCGTGGAGGAGGGCAAAGCGGCGGGGTGGCGGGTCGGTCCGCAGCGGCGGCCCGTGTGCTTTCGGCGGGACTCCGCCCGGTCGGTGGCGATGGCGCGCTGGCTGGGCCTTAACTGGCGAGGCTGGCCGGCCCAGTTCGGCGAAGGGAAAGTTTTTTTAAATAAACAGACAGTCAAAGAAAAAAAGGAAAAGAAATAAAACAGAAATATAATATAGTCATATTATATATCAAAATTTTCAGAAAAAGATTTCCTACAACATGAACATTTTTCTTGCATCAAATAAAATCCACAAAAAAATTCAAATAATTCAAACAGTGCTACTGCTCTAATAAAATCCAGTGAAATCATTTTAAAAATACCAAAATGACTTCAAATTAATTTCTCTCCAATTTTCTGATGTAGGGAATCATGTTACCCTATTTTCCATATATTTTATTTTTGGAGAAAGATAATTTGAATAAAACTCAAATAACTCCAAACTGAAAATAAATTCAAAAGAACTTTGAATTTATTTCTTTGAAACTCCCAACTCATATTTCGTATGTTTTGAAGAAGTCATTTTATCTTCGCTCGTGAAAATCATTGAGCTGCATAAAGTTCCTGGGTTGGAAATATTTTCCAAATGAAATTCAAATATTTTCAACACCTTGTCATTTAAATAAATGGAAGAAGTCATGTCATCTTCTCTCCGTGGTTTTGTGGTGAAAAGAATTTGAATTCACGGAGATCACGAATGCAAAATGAAAGTTTGGGAAAGTCCTTTTATTCCCTCTCATTTAACTTCCAAAAAGTTTCAAATTTCACTCAATCAATCACCCAACAATCAAACAATCAGTCAAATCTATCTATTTACTATAACATTCCAAAATTTAGAATTTTGGGATGTTACAAACCTACCACCCTTAAAATGAATCTCGTCCTCGAGATCCGGAGAGGCTAGGAAGAAATAGGTTAGGGTAGGGAGTCTTCAAAATCCATCGATCGTCTCCGGGGTCTGGGTGCTACCACCCTTAGAAGCATGGTTACGGTTCCACTAAAACTCATATACTCCATCATTATTGCTGACAGTGGCGGTCTTCTCAGATCTTCGGGATAATTCCTTCTCTGGGCTCTTCCAGTAGCGGCATAACCTTTTTCCTCAATACTTCTGTCCTTTCATCTTGGTACGGTTATTCCGAGACCGGGTCTTCTTAGCTGACGGGTCTGGCGCCAATACTAAACAACTATCGATATCTCCTGGTGGTCAACAATTGATGGTTTCTCCTGCAGGAAATGGGTCTGGGCTGAACCTCGCCGTATATCCTACGATTGGCAACAACTGTCATGTACAAGGGAAAATACTTATACCATTATAAGGTTCAAACAAGGTTTTGATCATCGTCTCTCTACTATAGGTAAGTCACTCAGATTTACCATCCCATATAGCAAGGCGAATAATAAGAGTAAGTCGGTATGGTGATCAATCCATCCCGCACCCAAATCATTACCTTGTACATGGTTCAGCAAATCTCGCATTCTAACACTCGGTCATCCTCACAAGCATTGCAGAATTTCTCTTGTCGATGAACCAAGTTCGGATAAATCCATTGATTCTGCAAGCCAAACAAACATCTATCGTTCCTTAACCACTCTCAGGTTTTGCGTAAACTCCTATAGAATCGTCGGTTGATAAAATCGTAACTTCTTCCATGGTTTTTCCTTCAGCAAGAATGTGCTTGCTTCTTGGCAGGTCCTGGGGCCTGTGGGTTATGGTCCATCTCATCACTTGTAGTCCTTGAACTTATCCTCGGGCTTTTGATCATCATTCCAACTTCCAACTTCCTAGTATTCTTAAATCCATCCAATTGTACTGTCTTCCTTCCTTCTATTGGCACCAAACTAGGACATGATTACTCAGACTCATCATGGAATTTCCATTGATCCATATTTCCAACATCATACCTGTTGGGGAACGTAGCAATTTCAAAAAAATTCCTACGCACACGCAAGATCATGGTGATGCATAGCAACGAGAGGGGAGAGTATTGTCTACGTACCCTCGTAGACCAAAGCGGAAGCGATCACAACGTAGAGGAAGTAGTCGACGTTCTCCTCGCGATCCGGCCGATCGGCGCCGTTACTCCGGCGCCTCCGAGTTCTTGGCACACGTTCAGCTCGATGACGCTCCTCGGGCTCCGATCCAGCAAAGCTCCGGGGAGAGGGAGTTTCGTCAGCACGACGGCATGGTGACGATCTTGATGTTCTACCGTCGCAGGGCTTCGCCTAAGCACCGCTATGATATGACCGAGGTGGAATATGGTGGAGGGGGGCACCGCACACGGCTAAGGAACGATCTCAAGGATCAACTTGTGTGTTCATGGGGTGCCCCCTGCCTCAGATATAAAGGAGGGAGGGAGGAGGAGGCCGGCCCTAGGAGGGCGCCACATGGGGAGTCCTACTCCCACCGGAGTAGGATTCCCCTTTCCTAGTCCAACTAGGAGTCCTTCCATGTATTAGGAGTAGGAGACAAGGAAGGGAAGAGAGAAGGAAGGAAGGAGGGATGCGGCCCTCCCTAGTCCAATTCGGACTAGGCCATGGGCGCGGCCGCCCCTAGGCAGCCCTCTCTCTTTCCCGCAGGCCCAACAAGGCCCAATACTTCTCCCCGTATTCCCGTAACTCCCCGGTACTCCGAAAAAATACCCGAATCATTCGGAACCTTTCCGAACTCCGAATATAGTCGTCCAATATATCGATCTTTACGTCTCGACCATTTCGAGACTCCTCGTCATGTCCCCGATCTCATCCGGGACTCCGAACTCCTTCGGTACATCAAAACTCATAAACTCATAACATAAATGTCATCGAAACCTTAAGCGTGCGGACCCTACGGTTCGAGAACAATGTAGACATGACCGAGACCGTCTCCGGTCAATAACCAATAGCGGGACCTGGATGCCCATATTGGCTCCTACATATTCCACGAAGATCTTTATCGGTCAGACCGCATAACAACATCGTTGTTCCCTTTGTCATCGGTATGTTACTTGCCGAGATTTGATCGTCGGTATCCAATACCTAGTTCAATCTCGTTACCGCAAGTCTCTTTACTCGTTACGTAATGCATCATTCCGTAACTAACTCATTAGCTACATTGCTTGCAAGGCTTATAGTGATGTGCATTACCGAGAGGGCCCAGAGATACCTCTCCAGACAATCGGAGTGACAAAACCTAATCTCGAAATCGCCAACCCAACATGTACCTTTGGAGACACCTGTAGTACTCCTTTATAATCACCCGATTCACGTTGTGACGTTTGGTAGCACCAAAGTGTTCCTCCGGTAAACGGAGTTGCATAATCTCATAGTTACAAGAACATGTATAAGTCATGAAGAAAGCAATAGCAACATACTAAACGATCAAGTGCTAGGCTAACGGAATGGGTCATGTCAATCAGATCATTCTCCTAATGATGTGATCCGTTAATCAAATGACAACTCATGTCTATGGTTAGGAAACATAACCATCTTTGATTAACGAGCTAGTCAAGTAGAGGCATACTAGTGACACTGCTTTGTTCACACATGTATTATGTTTCCGGTTAATACAATTCTAGCATGAATAATAAACATTTATCATGATATAAGGAAATAAATAATAACTTTATTATTGCCTCTAGGGCATATTTCCTTGATCTCCCACTTGCACTAGAGTCAATAATCGAGTTCACATCGCCATGTGAAATAACATCAATAGATCACATCTATATGTGGTTAACACCCATAGTTCACATCGACATGTGACCAACACCCAAAGGGTTTACTAGAGTCGATAATCTAGCTCACATCGCTATGTGATTAACACCCAAAGAGTACTAAGGTGTGATCATGTTTTGTTTGTGAGAGAAGTTTAGTCAACGGGTGCCTTACATTCAGATCCGTATGTATTTTGCAAATTTCTATGTCTACAATGCTCTTGCGGAGCTACTCTAGCTAATTGCTCCCACTTTCAATATGTATCTAGATTGAGACTCGAGTCATCTAGATTAGTGTTTAAAACTTGCATCGACGTAACCCTTTACATTTAACCTTTTCACTTCCATAATCGAGAAACACATCCTTATTCTACTAAGGATAATTTTGACCATTGTCCATTGATCTACTCCTAGATCACTATTGCACTCCTTGCCAAGCTTAGTGGTAGGGTATGCAATAGATCTGGTACATGATATGACATACTTTATAGAACCTATGGTCGATGCATAGGGAATGACTTTCATTCTCTTTCTATCTTCTGCCGTGGTCGGGTTTTGAGTCTTACTCAATCTCACACCTTGTAACACACGGTAAGAACTCTTTCTTTGACTGTTCCATTTTGAACTACTTCAAAATCTTGTCAAGGTATGTATTCATTGAAAAAACTTATCAAGCGTCTTGATCTATCTCTATAGATCTTGATGCTCAATATGTAAGACTTCACCGAGGTCTTTCTTTGAAAAAGCTCCTTTCAAACACTCCTTTATGCTTTGCGAATAATTCTACATTATTGCCGATCAACAATATGTCATTCGCATATACTTTATCGTAAAGGCTGTAGTGCTCCCACTCACTTTCTTGTAAATACTGAGGCCTTTCCAAAAGTCTCATATAAAATCATATGCTTTGATCAACACATCAAAGCGTATATTCCAACTCGAGATGCTTGCAGGTCCATTGATGGATCGCTGGAGCTTGCACATTTTGTTAGCTCCTTTAGGATTGACAAAACCTTACGGTTGCATCATATACAACTCTTCTTTAATAAATCCATTAAAGAATGTAGTTTTGACATCCATTTGCCGATTTCATAAAATGTGGCAATTGCTAACATGATTCGGACAGACTTAAGCATCGCTTCTGATTGAGAAAATCTTATTGTAGTCAACACCTTGAACTTGTCGAAAAACCTTTTGTGACAAGTCGAGCTTTGTAGATAGTAACACTACTATCGGTGTCCGTCTTCCTCTTGAAGATCCATTTATTTAACATGGCTTGCGATCATCGAGCAAGTCAATCAAAGTCCATACTTTTGTTCTCATACATGGATCATATCTCGATTTTATGGCCTCAAGCCATTTCGGAATCTGGGCTCATCATCGCTTCCTCATAGTTCGTAGGTTCATCATGGTCTAGTAACATGACTTCCGAACATGATTACCGTACTACTCAGTGCGGATCTTACTCTGGAAGACCCACGAGGTTTGGTAGCAACTTGATCACGAAGTTTCATGATCATCATCATTAACTTCCTCACTAATTGGTGTAGGAATCACCGAACTGATTTACGTGATGAACTACTTTCCAATAAGGGAGAAGGTATAATTACCTCATCAAGTTCTACTTTCCTCCCACTCACTTCTTTCGAGAGAAACTTCTTCTCTAGAAAGGATCCATCTTAGCAACGAAAAACTTGCCTTCGGATCTGTGATAGAAGGTGTACCCAATAGTTACCTTTGGGTATTCTATGAAGACGCACTTCTCCGATTTGGGTTTGAGCTTATCGGTGAAAACTTTTTCACATAAGCATCACAACTCCAAACTTTTAGGAAACGACGACTTAGGTTTCTTGTTAAACCATAGTTCATATGGTGTCGTCTCAACGGATTTAGATGGTGCCCTATTAAGCGTGAATGCATTGTCTCTAATGCATAACCCCAAAATGATAGTGGTAAACCGATAAGAGATATCATAGATCACACTATATCCAATAAAGTGCTTGATTCTGACGTTCGGACACACCATAACGTTGTGGTGTTCTGTGGCGTGAGCTGTGAAACTATTCCACATTGTTTTAATTGAAGACCAAACTCGTAACTCAAATATTCCTCTCCGCGATCGGATCGCAGAAACTTTATTTTCTTGTTACGATGATTTTCCACTTCACCCTAAAATTCTTTGAACCTTTCAACTATTTCGGACTTATGTTTCATCAAGTAGATATACACATATCTGCTCAAATCATCTTGTGAAGGTGGAAAATAACGATACTTGCCACGAGCCTTCATACTCATTGGTGCGCATACATCGGTATGTATTATTTCCAATAAGTCGGTAGCTTCGTTCCATTGTTCGAAGAACGGAATTTTAGTCATCTTGCCCAAAAGGCATGGTTCGCAAGCATCAAACGATTCATAACCAAGTGATTCCGAAAATCCATCTTTATGGAGTTTCTTCATGCGCTTTACAATCGATATGACCCAAGCGGTAGTGCCACAAATAAGTTGCACTATCATTATTAACTTTGCATCTTTTGGCCTCAATATTATGAATATGTGTATCACTACGATCGAGATCCAATGAATCATTTTCATTGGGTGTGTAACCATATAAGGTTTTATTCATGTAAGCGTAACAACAATTGATTCTCTTACTTAAATGAATAACCGTATTGCAATAAACATGATCAAATCATACTTATGCTCAACACCAAATAACACTTATTTAGGTTCCATACTAATCCCGAAAGTATAGGGAGTGTGCGATGATGATCATATCAATCTTGGAACTACTTCCAACACTCATCTTCACTTCCCCTTCAACTAGTTTACATTCATTACGCAACTCCGCTTTCAAGTTACTACTCTTAGCAATCGAACCAAAGATCAAATACCGAGGGGTTGCTACGAACACTAGTAAAATACACATCAATAATTTGTATCTCAAATATACCTTTGTTCACTTTGCCATCCTTCTTATCCGCCAAATACTTGGGGTAGTTCCGCTTCTAGTGACCAGTTCCATTGCAGCAAAAGCACTTAGTCTCAGGCTTAGGTCCAGACTTGGGTTTCTTCACTCGAGCAGCAACTTGCTTGCCGTTCTTCTTGAAGTTCCCCTTCTTCCCTTTGCCCTTTTCCTTGAGACTAGTGGTCTTGTCAATCATCAACACTTGATGCTCTTTCTTGATTTCTACCTTCGTCGATTTCAACATCACGAAGAGCTCGGGAATCATTTTCGTCATCCCTTGCATACTATAGTTCATCACGAAGTTCTAGTAACTTAGTGTTGGTGACTAGAGAATTACATCAATCACTATCTTATCCGGAAGATTAACTCCCACTTGATTCAAGCGATTGAAGTACCCGGACAATCGAGAACATGCTCACTAGTTGAGCGATTCTCTTCCATCTTTTAGCTATAGAACTTGTTGGAGATTTCATATCTCTCAACTCGGGTATTTGCTTGAAATATTAACTTCAATTCTGGAACATCTCATATGGTCCATGACGTTCAAAACGTCTTTGAAGTCCCGATTCTAAGCTGTTAAGTATGGTGCACTAAACTATCAACTAGTCATCATATTGAGCTAGCCAAACGTTCATAACGTCTACATTTGCTCCTGCAATAGGTTACATCACCTAGCGGTGCATTAAGGACATAATTCTTACGTGCAGCAATGAGGATAAACCTCGGATCACGCATCCAATCCGCATCATTGCTACTAACATTTTTCAATACAATTTTCTCTAGGAACACATATAAAAACATAGGGAAGCAACAACGCGAGCTATTGATCTACAACATAATTTGCAAAATACTACGGGACTAAGTTCATGATAAATTAAAGTTCAATTAATCATATTACTTAAGAACTCCCACTTAGGCAGACATCTCTCTAGTCATCTAAGTGATCACGTGATCCAAATCAACTAAACCATAACCGATCATCACGTGAGATGGAGTAGTTTTCAATGGTGAACATCTTATGTTGATCATATCTACTATATGATTCACGCTTTCGACCTTTCGGTCTCCGTGTTCCGAGGCCATATCTGCATATGCTAGGCTTGTCAAGTATAACTCGAGTATTAGCGGCGTGCAAAACTGGCTTGCACCCGTTGTAGATGGACGTAGAGCTTATCACACCCGATCATCACGTGGTGTCTCGGCACGACGAACTTTGGCAACGGTGCATACTCCGGGAGAACACTACTTGATAATTTTAGTGAGAGATCATCTTAAAATGCTACCGTCAATCAAAGCAAAATAAGATGCATAAAGGATAAACATCACATGCAATCAATATAAGTGATATGATATGGCCATCATCATCTTGTGCTTGTGATCTCCATCTCCGAAGCACCGTCGTGATCACCATCGTCACCGGTAGCGACACCTTGATCTCCATCGTAGCATCGTTGTCGTTACGCCATCTATTGCTTCTCGACTATCGCTACCGCTTAGTGATAAAGTAAACCAATTACAGGCGTTTGCATTTCATACAATAAAGCGACAACCATATGGCTCCAGCCGATTGCCGATAACTTCGGTTACAAAACATGATCATCTCATACAATAAAATATAGCATCACGTCTTGACCATATCACATCACAACATGCCCTGCAAAAACAAGTTAGGCGTCCTCTACTTTGTTGTTGCAAATTTTACGTGGCTGCTATGGGCTTAAGTAAGAACCAATCTCACCTACGCATCAAGACCACAACGATACTTCGTCAATTAGACTCCGTTTAACCTTCTCAAGGACCGGGCGTAGCCACTTTTCAGTTCAACTAAAGTGAGAGAGACAGACACCCGCCAGCCACCTTTAAGCACGGGTGCTCGTAGCAGTGAAACCAGTCTCGCGTAAGCGTCTGGCGTAATGTCGGTCCGGGCCGCTTCATCTCACAATACCGCTGAACCAAAGTATGACATCTTTGGTAGGCGGTATGACTTGTATCGCCCACAACTCACTTGTGTTCTACTCGTGCAAAACATCAAACCATAAAAACCTAGGCTCGGATGCCACTTTGTTGGGGAACGTAGCAATTTCAAAAATTTTCCCACGCACACGCAAGATCATGGTGATGCATAGCAACGAGAGGGAGAGTATTGTCTACGTACCCTCGTAGACCAAAGCGGAAGCGATCACAACGTAGAGGAAGTAGTCATCGTTCTCCTCGCGATCCGGCCGATCGGTAGCCGTTACTCCGGCGCCTCGAAGTTCTTGGCACACGTTCAGCTCGATGGCGCTCCTCGGGCTCCGATCCAGCAAAGCTCCGGGGAGAGGAGTTCCGTCGGCCTGACGGCGTGGTAGCGATCTTGATGTTCTACCGTCGCAGGGCTTCGCCTAAGCACCGCTATGATATGGCCGAGGTGGAATATGGTGGAGGGGGGCACCGCACACGGCTAAGGAACGATCTCAAGGATCAACTTGTGTGTTCATGGGGTGCCCCCTGCCCCCGTATATAAAGGAGGGAGGGAGGAGGAGGCCGGCCCTAGGAGGCGCGCCATGGGGAGTCCTACTCCCAGGGAGTAGGATTCCCCCTTTCCTTGTCCAACTAGGTGTCCTTCCATGTTTTAGGAGTAGGAGACAAGGAAGGGAAGAGAGAAGGGAAGGAAGGAGGGTGCGGCCCCTCCCCTAGTCAATTCGGACTAGGCCATGGGAAGCGCGGCCTGCCCTAGGCAGCCCTCTCTCTTTCCTTGAGGCCCAACAAGGCCCAATACTTCTCCCCGTATTCCCGTAACTCCCGGTACTCGAAAAATACCCGAATCATTCGGAACCTTTCCGAACTCCGAATATAGTCGTCCAATATATCGATCTTTACGTCTCGACCATTTCGAGACTCCTCGTCATGTCCCCGATCTCATCCGGGACTCCGAACTCCTTCGGTACATCAAAACTCATAAACTCATAACATAAATGTCATCGAAACCTTAAGCGTGCGGACCCTACGGTTCGAGAACAATGTAGACATGACCGAGACACGTCTCCGGTCAATAACCAATAGCGGGACCTGGATGCCCATATTGGCTCCTACATATTTCACGAAGATCTTTATCGGTCAGACCGCATAACAACATACGTTGTTCCCTTTGTCATCGGTATGTTACTTGCCCGAGATTTGATCGTCGGTATCCAATACCTAGTTCAATCTCGTTACCGGCAAGTCTCTTTACTCGTTACGTAATGCATCATTCCGTAACTAACTCATTAGCTACATTGCTTGCAAGGCTTATAGTGATGTGCATTACCGAGAGGGCCCAGAGATACCTCTCCGAGCAATCGGAGTGACAAAACCTAATCTCGAAATCGCCAACCCAACATGTACCTTTGGAGACACCTGTAGTACTCCTTTATAATCACCCGATTACGTTGTGACGTTTGGTAGCACCAAAGTGTTCCTCCGGTAAACGGAGTTGCATAATCTCATAGTTACAGGAACATGTATAAGTCATGAAGAAAGCAATAGCAACATACTAAGCGATCAAGTGCTAGGCTAACGGAATGGGTCATGTCAATCAGATCATTCTCCTAATGATGTGATCCCGTTAATCAAATGACAACTCATGTCTATGGTTAGGAAACATAACCATCTTTGATTAACGAGCTAGTCAAGTAGAGGCATACTAGTGACACTCTGTTTGTCTATGTATTCACACATGTATTATGTTTCCGGTTAATACAATTCTAGCATGAATAATAAACATTTATCATGATATAAGGAAATAAATAATAACTTTATTATTGCCTCTAGGGCATATTTCCTTCAATACCTCCTTTATATCCAATAGTAATTCATCTCTTCATCCTCGTGGGATATCCCACCTACCGAGATAAAAACTTATACTTATGAAGTCCATACTCCACTTCGTGGAACATCATTATCCTTTCCAGGGTCAAGCGTCCTTACAGGGGAATATTGGCCATCTCTGCATGGAACTTCTTCAACTGGGAAACGTGAAACACATCATGAACTCCTGACAGTCCTTCGGGTGACTCCAATTTGTTGTCCACTTCTCCCATACGCTCCAAACTCGGTATGGTCCTACAAATCTTGGGGCTAACTTTCCCTTAACTCCAAATCGTTTAACTCCTCGCAAAGGGGACACACGAAGACATGCTCTGTCTCCAATTTCATAGCCTACCTCCTTGCGTTTTTGAGTCTGCATAACTCTTCTGCCTGGACTAAGCTACCTTCAGTCTATCTCGAATCCACTTAACATTCTCTTCTGACTCCTTGATCACATTTGGTCCAAACAAGCGGCGGTCTCCAACTTCATCCCACATCAATGGTGTCCGGCTCCTTCTCCCATACAAAGCTTAAAAGGGGTCATCTTCAAACTGGTGAGTAGCTTGTTGTTGTATGAGAACTCCGCGTAAGGTAGATTGTCATCCCTACTAGATCCATAATCTAAGCGCACACGCTCTCTACACATCCTCCGTAATCTGATTGACTCTCTCGGTCTATCCATCTATCTGCGGATGAAAGGTTGTCTTGAACTCTAGCCTAGTACCCAAAGTCCAGTGCGGTGATTCCAAAACTTTGAGGTAAACTGTGTTCCTCTATACGTCTGATGGTCCTCGGAACTCCATGCGGACATACGATCCTGGTCAAATATATCTTGGCCAACTTTGCACTTGTATAGGTGGTTTTCACAGGGATAAAGTGAGCCACTTTGGTCAAGCGAATCAACTACTACCCAGATAGAATCATATCATGTTCGGGCTCTGGGAAATCCGGTAATGAAATCCATGCCAAGCTTATCCTACTTCCATTCAGTTATCGGCATAGGTTGTAGTAATCTTGTCAAGCTTCGAAGCTCTGCTCTTACTCTCTCGGCATACATCACCTCGACTACATACTCCATAATATCCTTCTTCATACCAGTCCACCGTAAACGCTCCTACAAATCCAAATACATCTTGGTGTTTCCGGGGTGAATCGAGTATGGTGAGTCATGAGCCTCTGAAGTATTAACTTCACGATCTCTGCATTATTGGGTACATGTACACTATCCTCAAACCATAAGGTGTCGTGCTCATCCTTACGAAAACCTTTGGCCTTTCCTTTGCTCATCCTCTCTTTTATCTCGGCAATCTCTTTGTCATCCTTCTAAGCATCACGGATCTTTCCCAACAATGTAGACTGAACTTCCATTGCTGCAACAAAACCTTTGGGAACAATCTCCAACCAAAGTTCCCTAAGATCCTCGGCTAACTCCTTTGGTAATCCTCTGCTTATGAGGGTATTCGTCCTTATTTTCTTTATGGTTGTGTCCTATTTCTCCACAAAGCTTGTATGTACAAGGTTTCTTCATATCCTTTCCATAAGGCCTCAATTTCTGGGACACAAGACGAGATCTTTGCAGAGTCAACTTAAATTATTCCCAAGTGGTTACTCTTTGCCATCCATTGATGGTTTGGTACATCCTCTACCAGGTAGTGGCACCTCTTTCAAAGCACTCAAGACCATGCTGGGTCATATCCTTTCCGGCTATAGGGTTATTCTCCATGTGATCCTCCATGTTCTGAATCCATCGGTCTATCTCCAATTGACTCATCGGTCCAGAAAATACAAGCTCATCTCCATTCGTCCTCTAATGGGTCCATGGGTTTTGGAGTGGGATAAGAGAGATAGAGCGGGATGCACACAATACAAACAATGGTTTTGAAGAGACAGGTTTTTATTGTGGCTGTCGGAAAAAACATCAAACAAAATGATAGCTCACAATCGTCGCATCTAACGTAGGTATATAACTGGGGTTTGGTCTTCTAAAGGTCAATGTCGTCAAACTCTTCAAGACTTGATCATGTATCCGATGGCTTCTTCCAATCGTGTTTGTCCTTTTGCCAGATCATCTCTGTTGACGTGAAATTTCTCGTGACATCCTTTAATATTCCGGAGTTGCATTTCAAACTTCTAGATTTCAACATCCTTGGCATGAACCATGGTCTAGTTCCTGACGAATCTACGATATCTCGAGGTTTTGCTCCTCCAGCTTGGCTACTTTCAGCTTCTGGGTCCTGAGTTCTTCACGAAATGCTCCCTTGTCAAATACGGCTTCCTGCAGATCCACCCTAAACTTCTTGATGTAATACTCCAGATCCTAGTGATACACCAGCTAAGGTTAAAACTTGATATCTTGCTGGTAGGTGCTCCATTAGCCCTTTTGTCATCCAATTCTTTCTAAAGATGCATGCTTAACATGTGCGAGCAATAGCATCATGGATATCCATGTTTATGACTATGTCTCTGCCATGAGCTATCATTCCATAGTTGATATCTCCTGTCTTGGGGCTTTCTTAACAAAACCTTAAGTTTTAACGCTCCATGTTCCGGTCTTTCTCCGATACACCTGGATCTCGGGTATTGACAGCTTCCATAGTCTGCCAATTCCATAAGGGTAGCCTTCCTAGGTCATAAAAAAATTCTGGGAATTCTTCAGAGCCTTCAAATTCTCCTAGTCTTCAGAGTCTTCAACAGTTGTAATTTCCATTATCAGAATGTATGGTAAAAATCCTCTTCATTCCGAATGGTCTTAGTTGTCCGATATCTTGTCCTTCTTAGAGTGGTCTCATCAGTCAGATCTCCATGTGGTGAAAAGGGGAAAGGGTATGGTCTCACTAAAAGGGAATATTTGAATAAGATCAGAAGAGAAGAGAGGTAAAAGATCTTTTTGAAAAAGAAAAGTTTTAGAGAAAATCCTTCCTATGGGCTTGCCAGTTTCTAGGGTCACGTCCTACAGTCAACATGTGCTCTGATACCATCTTGTAGCGACCTGACCCGAATGGATCAAGTCTACGTAGCTTAAGTGTCATCCTGGATCGGTATCTTTGACACACACAGAGTCGAGGATTCTAGCAGAGGTAAATCACATGTATAAAGTAACGTAAATACTATTACCTCAATCCAAAATAGCGGAAGTAACAAGGTTGTGGATTCCCATCAACACCAACGGCAAAGTTGAGTGTAGAAATCATAACCCTAACGTATCACTTACTCGTCGTAAGATCCTGCAACATGAGACGTTGCAGCCACAAAGGGTCAGTACATTGAATGTACTGGCAAATTCACACCAT
This sequence comes from Aegilops bicornis, assembly GCA_021605145.1. Lineage (NCBI taxonomy): Eukaryota > Viridiplantae > Streptophyta > Magnoliopsida > Poales > Poaceae > Aegilops > Aegilops bicornis. The sequence goes on along the minus strand of CM038671.1, from coordinate 569,739,544 downwards.
AGAGCAATGATGAATAAAGGCTATCACTACATGCATATTTGGTGGTGGAGGCTCTATGGTTATAATATTTTTGCGAAAAAGCCAATTTTGCCCTCATGCAAAGGAATAAATTTATTTAACTATCATGGTGGTTGTTAAACATTGAGAATGGTTGATGACATTCTCAATCCCAATTAAAAATATCATCATTAACCCAACAAAATTATTTAAAGTAACATGATGAGATTCACATGATATCCAAGTACTAGATACTGAAAACTTCCATAATCGGGGACACGGCTAACCATGATTAGTTTATACACTCTGTAGAGGTTTGCGCACTTTTCCCCACAAGACTCGATCGCCTCCGTTGGATTTCTCGCACTACATGATGTTTGAGAAAGCGGATGGCCGAGACATAGTCTTTCGAAGCGCTAGCACCTTACGATGGATAGACCGGTGCACCTACTTTCCCTACATACGCTAGTCTACCCTGTAAGAGTTCGCACGACTTAATCAACTATGCCAGAGCCCATAATGGCTTGTGGCTGCACACGAAAGTTTCTAGCATGAATAATCTCATGATCGCTTTGAGCCTGGGTGGCAGTCCAAAAAGAAAACAAGCAATCCTGGTCTACCCAGGTGCCTAGACAGGCAATCCTGGAATAACCAGGTACCTCAATCCATCCAGATGTGTATTAATGTTGCCACCTTAAATAAACCATTAATTATCAATCTCACATCTGTCATGGATATTCACTCAAACCCAATCCACGTCTATGAGCATACCATGGCATTATAAGCATATTGTTGAAGTAACTCCCAAGGGTTTGGTAATAAACAGGGCAATAGGTTCCTACCTCATCAACTACTTCCCAATAACCACATGTTATCAATCCTACTCATGCAATGTTTGAGGGTTGAAACTAATGCATAAAAACTGGGTATGAAAAGGGATATGATCAAAGTGTGAACTTGCCTGCAATGTTGATGAAGATTATTCGCACTCAAAACTCTTGATAGTTCTACTCGTCACACTCTGGCTAATCTATCGTGAGCAAGCAATAGTAACCACACATAAGCAATCACTCAAAAGATCGGAAAGAACGAAGAGAACAACTCGGAAAACATCAAAACCAAAAAAATAACTATTGCAGCATAAAACAATTTCTACCAGTACCAAAACTATGTGAATTTGGCCTTATCAAAAATTTTATGTCAAGAGCTTCGATTTGCAAAAAGAATCAACTCAAACGGAGTTATAAAACTCAAGTTATGATCAAACGAAGTTCAAATACTAAACTGTTTGAAATTCAAATTTTAAACTTCAAAAACATGTTTAAGTTGTTTTACTAGATAGAGGGGATCATAACGAAGAAGTGGGCGTTGGTTTCGTTGGATTTGGACTAACGAGTAAAAAGTTGTGAGTGTTTGAAGTCCAGGGGCTAAACTTTAAATAAAACATCTACAGATAAGTCCCTGACTAAAACTAATAGAAAAAGAAAAAGTCTAAATAATGAACGTTCGTTGCAGAAGCCTAACAAACGAAAACCATCCACTACTGAACCCTAACTAACGAACGCTCGCATAATAACTAAAATAAAAGAAAAACCGGTTTTAAAGGAGAAAACCTGAAAAAAAAACCTAAACCCTAAAAGAAATAAACGGACCGGGCGGTTTACAGTTTGGTTCGACAATGGCGGATCTCCGGCGAGAGCGGGCAGCGATGGCTGTGGTTCGGATTCGCCGGGCGGCTCGGTTGTCCAGAGGGCGGCGAAGGCCACGGGAGGGCGTGGAAGCGGCGGTTGCGGGGTGGTGTCGTGGCGGTCGACGGCGATGAGGGCGATGGCTGCGGCCTCCGTGCGGCGGTGGCGGTGAGATGCTGAGGATGGCGGCGAGATGCAAGGAGGAGAGAGAGAGAGAGGGGGCGCGATTTAAGGCGTCAGGCGATGTGGTGGCGTGGAGGAGGGGCAGGCGGGGTGGCCGGTCAGTGGCCACGGCAGCGCGGTCGGCGTGCTTTCGAGGCGGGACTCCGCCCGGGGTTGGCGCGCTGGGCTGGGCCTTGGCCTGGCAGGAGCTGGGCCAGCCCAGTTCGGCGGAGGGAAAGTCTTTTTTAAATAAACAGACAGTCAAAGAAAAAAAAGAAAAGAAATAAAACAGAAATATAATATAGGCATATTATATATCAAAATTTTCAGAAAAAGATTTCCTACTACATGAACATTTTTCTTGCATCAAATAAAATCCACAAAAATTCAAATAATTCAAACAGTGCTACCGCTCTAATAAAATCCACTGAAATCATTTTAAAAATACCAAAATGACTTCAAATTAATTTCTCTCCAATTTTCTGATGTAGGGAATCATGTTACCCTATTTTCCATATATTTTATTTTTGGAGAAAAATAATTTGAATAAAACTCAAATAACTCCAAACCAAAAATAAATTCAAAAGAACTTTGAATTTAATTCTTTGAAACTCCCAACTCATATTTCATATGTTTTGAAGAAGTCATTTTATCTTATTTCGTGAAAATCATTGAGCTGCATAAAGTTCCTGGGTTGGAAATATTTTCCAAATGAAATTCAAATATTTTCAACACCTCTTGTCATTTAAATAAATGGAAGAAGTCATGTCATCTTCTCTCCAGGGTTTTGTGGTGAAAAGAATTTGAATTCACGGAGATCACGAATGCAAAATGAAAGTTTGGGAAAGTCCTTTTATTCCCTCTCATTTAACTTTCAAAAAGTTTCAAATTTCACTCAATCAATCACCCAACAATCAAACAATCAATCAAATCTATCTATTTACTATAACATTCCAAAATTTAGAATTTTGGGATGTTACATAATTGCACCAATCGTTGTAAGGAAAGGTCTACCAAGAATAATAGGACATGAAGGATTGCAATCTATATCAAGAACAATAAAATCTACGGGCACATAATTCCTATTTGCAACAATAAGAACATCATTAATTCTTCCCATAGGTTTGTTAATAGTGGAATCCACAAGGTGCAAGTTCAAAGAACAATCATCAAATTAACGGAAACCTAGCAAATCACACAAAGTTTTTGGAATCGTGGAAACACTAGCACCCAAATCACCCAAAGCATAGCATTCATGATCTTTAATTTTAATTTTAATAGTAGGTTCCCACTCATCATAAAGTTTTCTAGGGATAGAAACTTCCAACTCAAGTTTTTCTTCATAAGATTGCAATTAAAGCATCAACGATATGTTTAGTAAAAGCTTTATGTTGACTATAAGCATGAGGAGAATTTAGCATGGATTACAACAAGGAAATACAATCTATCAAAGAGCAATTATCATAATTAAATTCCTTGAAATCCAAAATAGTGGGTTCATTAATATCTAGAGTTTTGATCCCTTCAATCCCACTTTTACCAATTTTAGCATCAAGATCTAAAAATTCTGAATTTTTGGAAAGCCTTCTAGGTAAAGGTGGCTCATAATCGGTCCCATCATTATCAAGATTCATATTGGAAAACAAAGATTTAATAGGGGACACATCAATAATTTTTAGACCTTCATCTTTATTTTCATAGAAACTAGAAGAACACGCTTTTACAAAGCAATCTTTCTTAGCACGCATCCTAGCGGTTCTTTCTTTGCACTCATCAGTGGAAATTATCATGGCTTTGAGAGACTCATTGATATCATGCTTAGGTGTAATAGATCTAAGTTTCAAAGAATCAAAATCAAGAGAGATTCTGTCAACGTTCCTAGCCAATGCATCAACCTTAAGAAATTTTTCTTCATGTAAAGCATTGAAATTCTTTTTGAGAATTCATAAATTCCTTAACACTACTCTCAAATTCAGAGGGAATATTATTAAAATTTCCGTAAGAATTGTTGTAGGAATTACCATAATTATTAGAGGGATTACTAGGATACGGCCTAGGATTAAAGTTTCCTCTATACGCGTTGTTACCAAAATTATTCCTACCAACAAAATTCACATCCATAGATTCATTATTATTCTCCATCAAAGTAGACAAAGGCATATCATTAGGATCAGAAGAAACACTTTTATTAGCAAATAATTTCATAAGTTCATCCATCTTCCCACTCAAAACATTAATTTCTTCTATCGCATGCACCTTTTTACTAGTAGATCTTTCAGTGTGCCATTGAGAATAATTAACCATAATATTATCTAGGAGTTTAGTAGCTTCTCCTAAACTGTTTTCCATGAAAGTGCCTCCCGCGGCCGAATCTAAAAGATTTCTAGAAGCAAAATTCAATCCGGCATAATTTTTTTGTATAATCATCCATAAATTCAAACCATGTGTAGGGCAATTACGTATCATTAATTTCATCCTCTCCCAAGCTTGTGCAACATGTTCATGATCAAGTTGCTTAAAATTCATAATATAATTTCTAAGAGAGATGATCTTAGCGGGAGGAAAATACTTAGAGATAAAAGCATCTTTGCACTTATTCCAAGAATCAATACTATTTTTAGGCAAAGACGATAACCAAGCTTTAGCACAATCTCTAAGCGAAAAAGGAAATAGCTTCAATTTAACAATATCATTGTCCACATCTTTCTTCTTTTGCATATCAAAAAAATCAACGAAGCTATTTAGATGGGTAGCGGCATCTTCACTAGGAAGGCCGGCGAATTGATCTTTCATGACAAGATTCAACAAAGCAACATTAATTTCACAAGATTCAATATCGGTAAGGGAAGCAATCGGAGTGCTAAGAAAATCATTGTTGTTGGTATTGGTAAAGTCACACAATTTAGTATTATCTTGAGCCATCGTGATAAACAAGCAATCCAACACACGAGCAAACAAGAAGCAAGCGAAAAAGAGGCGAACGGAAAAGAGAGGACGAATATAATAGCAAGGGTGAAGTGGGGGAGAGGAAAACGAGATGCAAGTGGAAAATAATGTAATGCGGGAGATAAGAGTTTGTGATGGGTACTTGGTATGTTGACTTTTGCGTAGACTCCCGACAGCGCCGTAAATCCTTCTTGCTACCTCTTGAGCACTGCGTTGGTTTTCCATTAAAGATGAAAGGGTGATGCAGTAAAGTAGCATAAGTATTTCCCTCAGTTTTTGAGAACCAAGGTATCAATCCAGTAGGAGGCCACGCCCAAGTCTCTCGCACCTACAAAAACAAATAAAAGCCTCGCAACCAACGCAATAAAGTGGTTGTCAATTCCTTCACGGTCACTTACGAAAGTGAGATCTGATAGATATGATAAGATAATATTTTTGGTATTTTTATAATAAAGATGCAAAGTAAAATAAAAGGCAATAAAAATAGCTAAGTGTTGGAAGATTAATATGATGGAAAATAGACCCGGGGGCCATAGGTTTCACTAGTGGCTTCTCTTAAGAGCATAAGTATTACGTTGGGTGAACAAATTACTGTTGAGCAATTGATAGAATTGAGCATAGTTATGAGAATATCTAGGTATGATCATGTATATAGGCATCACGTCCGTGACAAGTAGACCGACTCCTGCCTACATCTACTACTATTACTCCACACATTGACCCCTATCCAGCATGCATCTAGAGTATTAAGTTCATAAGAACAGAGTAATTTTTTAAGTATGATGACATGATGTAGAGGGATAAACTCATGCAATATGAAATAAACCCCATCTTGTCATCCTCGATGGCAACAATACAATACGTGCCTTGCTGCCCCTGTTGTCACTGGGAAAGGACACCACAAGATTGAACCCAACGTTAAGCACTTCTCCCATTGCAAGAAAGATCGATCTAGTAGGCCAAACCAAACTGATAATTCGAAGAGACTTGCAAAGATAACCAATCATACATAAAAGAATTCAGAGATGATTTAAATATTGTTCATAGATAAACTTGATCATAAACCCACAATTCATCGGTCTCAACAAACACACCGCAAAAGAAGATTACATCGAATAGATCTCCACGAGGATCGTGGAGAACTTTGTATTGATATCCAAAGAGAGAGAAGAAGCCATCTAGCTAATAACTATGGAACTGAAGGTCTGAGGTAAACTACTCACACATCATCGGAGAGGCTATGGTGTTGATGTAGAAGCCCTCCGTGATCAATGCCCCCTCCGGTAGGACGCCGGAAAAGGCTCCAAGATGGGATCTCACGGGTGTAGAAGGTTGCGGCAGTGGAATTAGGTTTTCGTGGATGCCTCTGTTGGTTTGGGGGTACGTAGGTATATATAGGAGGAAGAAGTACGTCGATGGAGCAATGTGGGCCCCACGAGGGTGGAGGGCGCGCCCAGGGGGGTAGGCGCGCCCCCTGCCTCGTGCTCTCCTGGTTGATTTCTTGACGTACACTCCAAGTCCTCTGGATCACGTTCGTTCCGAAAATCACGTTCCCGAAGGTTTCATTCCGTTTGGACTCCTTTTGATTTTCTTTTTCTGCAAAACACTGAAATAGGCAAAAAACAGCAATTTGGGTTGGGCCTCCGGTTAATAGGTTAGTCCCAAAAATAATGTAGAAGTGTATAACAAAGCCCATTAATCATCCAAAATAGAATATAATATAGCATGAAGCAATAAAAAATTATAGATACGTTGGAGACGTATCTGTGGTGTCTCGCTTTCCATCATCTCCGGAAGAAGATCTCCCGAGGAAGAGGATTGGTGAAGAAGACTATCTGCCGAGCTACAAAAACATATACTATAGATGATACTTTGGTAACAGGAAAGGAATGGGATATGTTTAAAAAAACACCCTCGTTCACTCACGATTCAGCTAGAGGCTTGTCCTCGTCGTGGGATTGTGCGAAGACGCCATCCTTCAAGCCCGAGCCGCCCGACTGGGGAACCTTGCCTCGCTTAGGAGCCTTTCCTCCCCAGTCTTTGGAGGCAGCCCTTTTCTTACCATGGGGGGAAGAGACGTTGACTTCTCCTTCACTTTTGTCTTCGGACGATGGAATTTTGATTCCCCCGGACACAATGTTTGATGTACCTTTGGGATGGAGGCCATCTTTGGTTCTCCCGCTTTCCACCTTGTCCTCCTCCATAAGCGTCTGGTATGGTGCCGGGGCCAGCATCCTTGTTAGTACGGGATTCGCTGAGTCTTCGGGGAGGGGGGCCGAACACCTAATTCGCTCCGCTTTTGAAAGTGCTAGTTATCGACTAGAGGGGGGGGGGGGTGAATAGGCGATTTTTAGGGAAGTCTTCAAAACAAGGATGTTTCGAAGACAAACAATAGAAATGACCTAATTGATATGCAGCGGAAGATAAACTACAACAAGCAAACCATAGTCAAGTATGCAATAACGTGAAAGTACAAGACTAATAGCAACTTGGTAGTAGGATCAAGATGGAAGATAGTGAGAAGCCAATCAACAAAAGTAGTCAAGCAATGAAGCCAAACAGGTATGACAAATAGGCAATGACTTCACAAATACAAACTCTAAGTAAGGAGAGGGAGAAGATAGAACCAATCACTTGTTGAAGACACAGGATTTGTTGGACCAGTTCGATTCTTTGTGACAAGCTGTACATCCGGTTAGGGAGGCTGAGATTCAACTCGAGAAGGCAGCGTCTTCACCTTATTCCCCTTGAGCTAAGGACACACAGTCCTCGCCCAATCACTCTGGTAAGTCTTCAAGGTAGACTTAGAACCTTCACAGACCCGCGTTCACCGGCAATTCACAATGACTCTTGGATGCTCGAGAACGCTGACGCCTAACCTACCGGAGGATTCTCGGTCCTCAAGTGTAATAAGTCTTACGGTCACACAGACGGAAAGACTTGATGATGCCTAATACTCTTTGGCTCTGGGTGTTTGGGCTTTGTCCTCGCAAAGTTTCTCTCTCTCAAAGGCTTGAGGTGGTTGCTCTCAAGCGATAAAAGCCGTGCACTAACTCTGTGCAGCCACCAATTTATGGTGTAGGGGTGGGCTATTTATAGCCACTAGGCAACCCGACACGATATGTCCGAAATGACCACAGGTCACTAAGGAACCGACACGTGTTCCAACGGTCGATTTCAAACACACACGACAACTTTACTTGGGCTACAAGCAAAGGCGACTCATCGACTCTGGATAAGTTTTGCTCTCATTGTCTTCGTCGAAGACATAGGATTTGGGTTGAGCATCACTTGATCATTACGACTTTGATCACTTGGACCCCACTTAACAAAGACGGTGGTTCCTATGACTCAACAAAGAAGAAAAGGAAACAACGAAGCGACCACGGTCTTCGCGCTCCATAGTCTTCACTCAATGTCTTCTCATGTCATAGTCTTCAATGTGAATATATTCACATACCACCATTCTCTTCAATGTCTTCATACACTTTTAGGGGTCATCTTCAGTAGGTAAACCGAATCAATGAGGGACACAACCTGTGTTATCCTGCAATTCTCACAAACGCATTAGTCCCTCAACCAACTTTGTCATCAATACTCCAAAACCAACTAGGGGTGGCACTAGATGCACTTACAATCTCCCCCTTTTTGGTGATTGATGACAAACTGGTTGAAGTTTTCAACGGGGATAAAGTATGTGAAATTGTAAAGGATAGGGAATTGTCTTCATAAGTGGCAAAGGCTCCCCCTGAAGATGTGCATATAAGTAGTTTGCTTTTGGAATGCAAATGCACATGGCAGGTTGTACTTGTGGAGATCCTCTTCAACTTATGGAGATAATTCATCATGCATGAAATTATATAACTAAGAGAATGACATGCATAATGAAAAATGGACATCTGCAAAATGATCTAAGTGCGGAAGTTATCATCGCACATGCGGAATTTATCATCGCACCAGAGTAAAGCAAATAAGTAGCAGACGACCATCGAGTTTAAGTGTTACAACTCAAAGAACCAAATATATCAAAAGCGAGAGTTGTAAACACTAGGCAAAATATTATGCAACCGCACTTATGAACCCGCTTGAAGACTATCAAACTCATATGCTTCTCCCCCTTTTGTCAGTAAGGACCAACAAGGTTTAAAGACATAGAGCATCTACTCGCTTTCATCAGGAGAAGGTGAAGCAACAGGATTGTCGTGGTTGTTTGGCGGTGCAGACGACTTGGTGCAGTGTCGATGCGTGCAGAAGTAGGGGGCGGTGAAGTAGCATCGGCTTCATCATCGATCACTCTGGCATTCACCATTGCCGCGGAGGAAGAATAGTCAGAGTCTTCAAGTGATGGAGTTTGTCGTAGGACTACATTCCGTGGAGGAGTGGAGTCAATCTTGAAGCGTTCGATTGAAGCCATCGTCTTGAAGATCTCGCTTGACATTGAGTAGGGTCAAACTCTTCCATGATCGCCGACAGGTCTCGTGAGTGACAAAAGCATTCTTGGTGGCAAGGTTTCGAATGCGGTTGACGTCCACCAAGAGGCTTTGCATTTGTCGCTTGAGCCAGAAGTGATGCTTATGTTGTTTTTGATGCAGTGCGACAAGAAGTTCTTGGTTATTTAGGACGCGAGAGCGCTTCCGAGGCCTTTGTGCAATAGTGCTCTCAGTAGCTTCAGTTTGCGCACGGTGAGGCAGACGATTGTTCCAGTCAGAGGATAAACATGAGATATTGCTTGGACGCCTTCCATGGGTTGAGAGAAGCTATGGTGATCTGCATTCTGAAGACAAAGTGGCGTTTTGGCAGGCTCAGGGTATATGGCGTCAACTGACATATCAACCTCTGGTAGAAAGATCAGATGATTGCGGCGGAAGGCGATAGTTGATAGCGAGTGCATCTTGATGAGGCGCATGACCCATGGAGCATAAAATTTCAGACCAAAAGATCGAGATCCGCACGCAGCCAATTGCGGATGAAGAATTCTTGCGTATTGAAGGCGATGCCATTGAGGATGTAAAAGACCAATGTCTTCATGGCTCCTTCATGTTTTACAGATGATGAATGCCCTTTGATAGGCCATAGAGTTCGCCTGATGATGTGATATATTGTACGAGGCAGATACTCAAGGTCATCAACAAAGAATTCCTGAGGCTATTTAGCGTCATGTGGCAGTGGCTTCATCATGCTCAACATCTGACTCATGTTGGGCTCTGGCTTATGAACGATGCTCTCCAGTGCATCGCGGTGGAGTTGACAACCAGGTTCAAACAGCTCTCCGGGAGTGGGTAGGCCTGTGAGCTCAATGACGTCAAGAGCTTTGCCTTCATGACGAACATTTCCTGTCATCCACTCGAGAACCCATGTCTTCGTATCTCTGTAGTAGCCACGGATGTGGAGGGTAGCATAGAATTGAAGCATAAGTTCTTCATTCCAATGTTCTTTATGCATCACAAAGCCTAGCAGACCGACATCACGAAAGCAATCAAGTGCTTCCTCTAAGCGAGGCGATCCAGCAATGGCTTGATGTCGAGGCGCATATGAGGAAAATGCTCCCTTGATCATCTGAGCAGGAGTAATAGCCGTTCTTTGATAGCTCGAAACGGTCGAGATGATATCCTTGGCCTTGTGTAGGGGTTCTTTGCTCTGTCAAAGAAAGTGTTGTGGGCTTTGAAGCCATTTGCATTGAAAGACCCTGTAGAGGTGGCAGTGCCTGGAAACCTTGGCAGTCGTGGCTTTGGTTTCTGGACCAGAGGCCTATGCGCAATATGATAGTCGAACTGAGGACCAGAGGCATGAGGCGAAGGGACCAGAACAAACCATCTTACTGTGACTAGCTCAATTGTGTAGGGCCTTGGTGGCGGAACTGGAGAAGTGGCAACAACTGAGGCTTCAGGCTGCTCAGCAGATACTTCAGGAGCAGTTGCCTCATTGGCTTCAGGCACATTTGGTGCAGGCTCCACATTTGCTTCAGCCATGACTGTGTCATTGGCTTCATTGGTGTTGGAGGTGGCAGCCTCAATGTTTTCAACCTCCACTTGAGGAGGCTGGAGGGTCGAATCGCACGTTGATATCGAGAATAACTTCTTCAATAACAGGGGAGTAGGGACACGTTCTTCTTCTCCTTGGGTGTCTTCGGTGATGCAGACGGATTGTCTTCAGCAGCTTTGGCTTGGACTCGGAGACATTCACAGTTGGAGTGGCTTCGAAAACACTTGGCGTGCAACAGGTTGATGGTGCACTTCTCCTTCTGGAACGCTCGAGAGAGGGACTTGAGGCCTTTGACCTTTGCGAAGCCTGCGAAATGCCGGCGACGCCTTTGGAGATGGAGTTGGCAGGGCCTCAAAGTCTTCCTCTTCTTGTTGTTGTTGTTGTTGGGGAGTGACTTGTTGTTGGGGAGTACTAGGGAGTCTTACGGTTGTGGGTGATCAGCCCATGATGCATCTGAGCAATTGGCGTCGAGAGGGCGACCAATCTTGATGAGTTCGCTGTTCGTGAGAACGGCGATAATCTACCGGGTTTGGTTCGATCTGAGGAAGAACTTCATCATCTTCAACATTGTCATGATGACCAATGTCTTCAGCAGCGGTGGGATCAACTGCTGGAATGTCTTCAGCTTCATGAGCCTCTGTGGAAGCAGGCTCGTGAACTATCATCCGTCGTTCTTGGATTTCAGATGCAGGGCGAATCACAGAAATAGGTTCAACAACCAAGGGCTCTATGGGAGCAGCCCGATTCTTCTTGGTTTTGTGTTTCTTCTTGGAGGGAGCAGCATCAGAGGCTTAAGGATTTTTCCTTTTTCTAGCTTCAGCCTCGGCAGCCCTAGTCTTCTTCTGTTCAGAAGCGGTTGATCTGACCTTTGGCTTCGAGCCAGTCATGCTGCTTGGGAAGACTATGCGAGGTTGTTCTTGCCTTGTGGTGCAGCTTGATCAGTTGGTGGCTTCTTCTTCTTTGTAGCCATTAAGGGTCAATGCCGGGACAGCCAAGAGCCTTGCGCTTCTCGGCCTCATTGTAGGCTAGTACACACTTGTCGGCCAGGACTCTTCATGCGCTCACGAGAGCCTCCGGCTTCTTCACGCTTCTTGAGAAAGGCTTCTTTGAGCTCGTGCGGCATGATCTTGAAGTTTTTGACATCTTGCACGCTGGCGCAGCCATATGCTTCTTGAACTGAGCCTTCTCATAGTCAATCTTATGCTTCAGTTCAACAATGCGGCTGAGCAAGAGCTAGCTTCGAAGCAATGGCTCCATTGAAGGAGACGCCGAGGCCAATAGGAAGTTGCAGATCTTCAAAGCTGATGTTTGGGGTGTCAAACCACTCATCAATGAAGTGATGGATGATTGCCACATCAAAGAGAGGCAAATTGTTGAAAATTTCTGCTTCTTCCTTGCTCTTGATTAGTTGCTCAAGTGCATCATCTGCAAGATCTTCATCATTTGGACGTAACAATGTGTTCTTCGCGCAAAATGGTAGTAGGAGTCAGTGTCAGGTCAGTATTCTTGACAATTTTCTTTTTCTTCTCCGTCCTCTTGGAGATACGTGATTGATCTTCGATCGCATAATCGGCTTCGGGAGGTGCAGGCTAGTGGCTTCACACGTGAAGCTTTTGAAGGAGCGGTGACTTTGAAGCCTTGACTTTCTTTGCTTCGCGGCTTTGGAGGCAGGAGGCGAGGCTGGGGCTTCATCAGAGTCAGCATCGTCATCAGAGTGATCCACTTGTGCACCTTGGACCGCAATGTGAGTGATGAGGCCATCAAGGTTGTAGAAGGGACCGATGACATTAGGTTCAGCATCATGTGAGCCGTCGGACGGGGAAGCGAGAGGGACCATGGTTGAAGTCTAATCCCAATGACTTCTTGTTTTCCTTGGCGAAGCCTTTGCGTCTTTGGAAGTTGCGCTTGAAGAGATTATCGTCACGACACGGAGCAATGACGTTGGGTCGGCATTCTCGGTGAGGTCCACGGACCATACAAGGATAGAAACCACGTGCAATAGCTTCAGCCTGTTCTTGGGTGGAGGGCCTCGAAGAGAATATCACCCCAAGGGCTTTTGATAGCATTCTTCTCGGTGTATTCACGGGTCACGAACTTGTACTTGAACCATTGTTCATTAATATCAGCGAATCCATTGGATTCGCGTCTTCTTGATTGTAATTCTCTTCGGGATCTGTCTTGTAAAGCTCTGCGAGGTCATCGAGCGAGATCTTTTGAGGTTCCCCACGACTTGTCTGCCGCCCTTCCTAAGCGATTTATACGCAACCATGAATTTCAAACTGAATGGCTTCAATACGTTCGGAGGCTTCAAAGGCTTTCGTTCTTTGGACAAACATGAGGCGCTTCGGAGAGTTAATTTGATGATGTAAGAATTCTGCAAGCGAATGCAGACTATGAGAACCAAGGGATTCTCCACGGACATGTACCTGTGACAGCATTAGAGATGCGAGGGAAGGGGAAGAGGTCATATGCATTCTCAGAAGATTTTGGAGATAAATCAGTTTGAAGACATTGACCTCATGATGCGAAGACATTCACTTATACGTTGAGAGTTGGTTCCAGATTTGTACGAATCCGTGAATAAGTACAAGTGAGGAATCTAACTAGTTGTGAAGCTTAAGTGAATATCCTAGGCGTTATGAGATGCGCAGAATAGATCTAACATTGTATAGGCAGAAACCAATTTTGGTAAGTAGGATGAATCTTTGAGGATCAAAAAGATGGTAAAAGTAGAATTATATTTACCACTCGAAGAACTGCTAGACGGGAAGAAAAGGAGATCGAGCAGTTCAATCCACCCTGCCCTAACTTGGCGATGGAGGACACCTACGGCGACGGCGGAGAGGACGATGTTCGCGGCCGGCGTGAGGACGGCGTCAAAGAAGTCGCGACAGCTAAGCGCTTCGTCACCGGCGTCGTCGAGAGCTAGCGGTGGCGCTAGGGTTTTGACGAGGTGGAGAGGTGGAAGAAGGTTTTCTTTACCGCAGGGGACATGTATTTATAAGGAGGTGTGCGGCATGGCAGCGATTCTGTGAGTGCCCCGGTGTTCACATTCGAGGGGCACGTGGCAAGCATGCAACATACTCGAGTTGTCCCATCGTTCCCACGCCCGCCAGTTTGTTTGATGGTCGTTCCGGCTTCTCGGATTTCAACAATAAGGATGAATCATTTAAAATAGACTTAAAGTTTGTCTACGTGTCTTCTCACGACAAGGACGGTGAGAAGACATTTGATGCTTTCAATAGAATGCATATGATTTGGACAGATAGAGTTTGAGATAGAAAGCATAGAGAGATTAGGGTCCGATCACATTCACTTAGTTCAAAAGATTCAACTTGGAAGACATAGCTATAAGTGAATCTGTAGAGGACGAGAACAATATATATATATATATATATATATATATATATATATATATATATATATATCAGATAGCAACCAAATCAACATAGTGAAGAAAATCATGAAGATAGGTTGAAGTTGAAGAGAAATCAAATGCGAAGGTATTGCAGAAATAACGCCATGAGTGAAACACTTCAAACAGAGAAATTTGGTGGTGGCGTTACCCACCGTATAGGAAGTATTAGACCCAGACACGGCGCACAATTATCGTGGCACTCCGAAGTCAAATTCCACATTAATGTATTCACACTCAGAATGTAAGTCTTCATTGATTGAAGATATACTTTACTTCGTGTGTTGCACATCTAAGTCATCAACATGCATAAGTGTTAGGATGTGTGCTTGATCACAGGACAATTGAGGATTCCAAGATATTTAGCTCACACCATAACTTGCAAAACCTTTTCTCATCCAAGGGCTTTGTGAAGATATCTGCCAATTGCTCTTGGTGTTGGCGTGAATGATGTCAATATCTTTCTTCATGACATGATCCCCGAGAAAATGATGACGAATTTCAATGTGCTTTGTCTTCGAGTCTTTGGACTGGATTGTTGGCAATCTTGATGGTGCTTTCGTTGTCGCAGAAGAGAGGTACTTGTTTCAGATTGATGCCATAGTCCTTGAGAGTTTGCTTCATCCATAGAAGCTTAGCACAACAAGATCCAACAGCAATGTATTCAGATTCAGCAGTTGAGAGTGATACACAGTTCTGCTTCTTTGAAGACCAACAGACAAGTGATCGTCCCAGAAAGTGACATGTGCCTGATGTAGACTTGCGATCCACCTTGTCACCAGCATAATCAGCATCCGAAAATCCAACCAAATCAAAATTTGAGCCTTTTGGATACCATAATCCGAGTGTTGGGGTGTGAGCCAAATATCGAAGAATTCGCTTCACAGCTAAGTGATGCGATTCCTTTGGTGCCGCTTGGAATCAAGCACACATGCAAACACTAAGCATAATATCTGGCCTAGATGCACATAGGTAAAGTAAGGAACCAATCATGGAGCGGTATACCTTTTGATCAAACTCTTTACCATTGTCGTCGGGACCCAGATGGTGTTTGGCTGGCACTGGCGTCGTGTAACCTTTGCAATCTTGCATTCCAAAGTTCTTCAGACAATCTTGGAGATATTTTTCTTGAGATATAAAGATGCCATTCCTTTCTTGTGAATTTGAAGACCAAGGAAGAACTTGAGCTCTCCCATCATGGACATCGATATTGTTCTTGCATCATGTATCCAAATTCATCACTATACTTACGGTTGGTGCGGTAGAAGATAATGTCATCCACATATATTTGGCATACAAGCAGTTCACCTTCATATGTCTTCGTGAAGAGTGTGGGATCAAGGGATCCAGGTTTGAAGCCTTTGCTCTTGAAGTCTTTGATCGTATCATACCAGCGCGAGGAGCTCGTTTGAGGCCATCTGATGCTTTATTTAGCTTGTACAACATATCAGGATGTTTTGGATCTTCCACGCCCGGTGGTTGAGCGACATATACTTCTTCTTCAATCTTGCCGTTGAGAAATGCACTCTTCACATCCATTTGATATAGCAAGATGTTGTGGTGGTTAGCATAGGCTAGTAGTATGCGAATAGCTTCAAGCCTAGCTACAGGAGCAAATGTTTCATCGAAGTCAATTCCTTCAACTTGAGTATATCCTTGAGCCACAAGACGTGCTTTGTTTCTGACGACTTGACCATGCTCATCTTGCTTGTTTCGATATATCCATTTGGTGCCAATAATGTTATGCTTGCGAGGGTCGACGCTTGACAAGTTCCCAAACATTGTTCGCCTTGAACTGTTGAAGTTCTTCTTGCATAGCTTGTATCCATTACGGTTCCATAAAGGCTTCAAAGAACTTTCTTGGGTTACGATATTGACACAAAAGAGAAGTGCCCACGTAAATTTGCTAGCTGTGTTGCTCTTGAGCGAGTAAGCGAGACCAGTGCAATGATGCTATCGAATATATTCTCAATCTGTACTTCATTTGCCAAACGATGAAGAACTGGACGAAGACTTTCCTCTTGAAGATCACTGTCATCAATGGGATGATTGTCTTGATGAGCATTGTCTTGAGTTGGTTAGGTGCGAAATGATAAGTTCTTCTTCAGCTGTGCTTGAAGGCATGATTTCACCGGTTCCCATCGCCTTGATAGATTCATTGGGTGGAGCTTCGTCTAGTGTACTTGGCAGCAACTCTCTTTGTGAACCATTGGTTTCATCAAATCGCACGTCCACAGTTTGACGATTTTGTAGTGATAGAGGTTGAAGACTCAGTAGGAGTGCGAGTCCTTTCCAGAATCGAGCATGAAGCCTTCATGAGCTTTGGGTTCAAATTTTGACTTGTGATGGGGATCCTTGATCCAGCACTTAGCCCCAAATACTCTGAAGTAGACATTTGGCTTCTTGCCAGTAAGGAGCTCATAGGATGTTTTGTTCAGAAGCTTATGGATGTAAACACGGTTGATGACGTGACATCTTTGTATCAATAGCTTCAGCCGTAACTTTCTTGGTGTCTTGTACTCGTCGAGCATTGTTCGAGCCATCTCAATGAGGGTTCTGTTCTTGCGCTCCACGATGCCATTTCTTTGAGGTGTGTATGGAGCAGAGAACTAATGAGTGATTCCCATGGTATCCAGATAAAGATCAAGTCCGGTGTTCTTGAATTGATGCCGTTGTCACTTCTGATATGCTTGATCTTGACGCCATAATTGTTCATTGCTCGATTGGCGAAGCGTCTGAAGACATCTTGCACTTCAGTCTTGTAGAGAATTATGTGCACCCATGTGTATCTTGAGTAGTCATCAACAATGACGAAGCCATAGAGACAAGCAGTTGTTGTGAGGGTAGATTAGCGAGTAGGGCCAAACAAATCCATGTGTAACAGCTCGAAGGGTTGATATGTCGTCATGATTGTCTTCGAGCGGTGCTTTGCCCTAGTCATCTTTCCAGCTTCGCAGGCACCACACAAATGATCCTTCTTGAACTTGACACCTTCGATGCCTATGACATGCTTCTTCTTGGCGAGTGTGTGTAAGTTCCTCATGCCAAGACATGCCCCAGCCCAAGATGCGAGAGAAAGATTCGAAGCTTTTGCAAGAAGACATACTGACAAATTTGTGGACCTCTTTGAGAAATCTACCATGTATAGATCATCTTTCCTATACCCTTCAAAGACTAGAGACTTGTCGATTCCATTAGTACAAGGCAATGATATTTTCCTAATTTCACAATCATGTTCAAGTCACAAAGCATTGAGATGGACATCAAGTTGAAACCAAGGGATTCAACAAGCATCACTTTATCCATGTGTTGATCCTTTGAGATTGCAACTCTACCTAGACCCAATACCTTGCTTTTACCAGTGTCAGTAAATGTGATGTGACTCTTGTCTGATGGACGTAAGGTTGAGTCCATGAGAAGACTTCGATCACCAGTCATATGATTAGTGCATCCGCTGTCCATAATCCATTACGAAGCATGATGTGTCATACCCTCTGATGCAGTTAGGGGATAGGCTTCACCAAGAGTATTGTGAAGCATAAACATTTGACGGGCAAGTGGATTATTGAAGCTCAAATCAAGATTAGGACTGATAGGATGAATGGCAAACAATTCAGGAACAAAATACATAGTGAGACCATTTGGGCATTTGATCTTGCGTCCTACAAGATGTTTTAGGTCCCCAGCAATAGCATCAGACGCCTTTGATTTTCGGCTGGAGACCCTTTCACGCAAAAAGAGAGTTAATTCTTCTTAACCACCCACATCTTGAGGGTGGCTTAGAAGCAATGAGTCTAAGTCTGACATCGAGAACTTCGACTTTGGAGCCCTAGCAAATAGCCTTGCAGGAGATGAATGATACTCATATGAATAAGCGAGAAAAGTTCTTAGTTCTATGAACATGGCGGTTTGAAGACACACGCTCATATTCATAAATTTGAGTACGGTTTCCCGCAAAACATTGGCGTTAGGGTGACTCGGAGAGTCCTTTATGCGTATGAAGCCTTTGGACCATATGACGCCTTTAGGTGCAGGGTTTGTCTTCTTCCTGTGGTATCATGATGACATTCTTGGAAGATTCTCAAGACAGCTTTTGGGAACCCAGATCTTCTTCACGGTGGTCCATTCCTGCAGTTAGTACCAATATACAGCAAACACTTCACCATTCTCAATCTTGAACAGCTTATAGTTTGCATCAAAGGATTCATCAATGATAATAGGGTTAGCACAGGTAAAGCCAGATAAGGTGGATGGATCCACTGAAGGTCCCTTTGCGCAACCCATGTGGTTTTGGGATACCGCTCGGGCTTCAAGAGGAACCATCAACATTCATTTTCCTCTCGAACCCAACACCCTCTTTCCTAGGGTTTCGGTTCAGAATCTGCTTTTTGAGGACATCGCAAAGTGTCTGATGCCCTTTCAGACTTTTATACATCCCTGTTTCAAGCAATGTCTTCAACCTAGCATTTTCATCAGCAATAACAGTGGTATCCTCCGCAGAGGGGTTAGTTACCACATTAGTAGTTGAAGATAATGCAACAGTGGCAGCAGTTGAACATTCAGCAACAGAGGTAGCGATATCACGCTCAAGACATTTTAGAAATGGTGGTTCAAATCCATCTTGAGCGGAACTGATACATTGAGCTGAAGTGACTCATTATCTTTTGAAGATCTTCATGAGCCGCTCTCAATTTCTCAAGCTCTTGCTTCCTTTGAACATAATCATAGGAGAGCTTTTCATGAGTAGTTGAGGCGTTTCATGGCGACTTTCAAGTTCTTGGTACTTAGCATGAAGATTTTAATGTCTTCAACTAAGGACTGTGAACATGTCATTTCCAGCCCAACAGGTCATCGCTTTTGTCTAACAGTTTTTGATTATGTTCCATAGCTCTTTGTTGTTCGGATGCAATTTTATCAAGTGTTTTGTAGCTGGGTTTGGATTCACAATCGAGTCATCTTCACTTGATGTTTGAAAGTAAGCATCACGTGATTTTACCTTGGCACCACGTGCCATGAAGCAAGAGGTGGGAGCAGGTCGTCCTTGTCATCGCCTTGGCGTTGGTCTAGAAGTCATTGTCTTGAGTGTTGAAGATGGACTTGGCAACATAGGCTGTGGCTAAAGCCAGACTTGCAACGCCAGGGTCGGACTCCTCTTCAGACTCCACCTCCACCTCCTCAGAAGCAGACTCCTCCTCTGAATCCATTTCCTTGCCAACAAAAGCACGAGCCTTGCCAGATGAGCTCTTCTTATGAGATGAAGACTTAGATGAGGACTTGGAAGAAGACTTTGAAGATTTCTTCTTCTTCTTGTCATCAGAATCATATTCCTTGCTCTTCTTCTTTTTCTTCTCATTGTCCCACTTTGTGGACACTTTCGGAGATATAGTGTCCAGTTTTCTTGCACTTGTGACATGTTCTCTTCTTGTAGTCATGAGTGGAAGCTTCATCATTTCTTGAGATGGATCGTGAACACTTTCTGAAGCCGTTCTTCCTAGTGAACTTCTGGAACTTCTTCACAAGCATAGCAAGTTCCTTTCCAATGTCTTCGGGATCATCGTAACCGCAATGATTCTTCTTCGGATGAGGAAACAACTTTTTCCTTCAAAGCGCGAGTTCGGCCATAGTTGGGACCATAGATATCTCTTTTCTCGTAAAATTTGGAACTCATGTGTTTTGAGCCTCTCAAGTATATCGACGGATCGAGTGTCTTGAAGTCGGGGCATTCTTGTATCATGAGGGCAAGGGTGTCAAAAGAGCTGTCAAGTGATCTCAAGAGTGTCTTGACGATTTCATGCTTGGTGATCTCGGTGGCGCCGAGAGCATGAAGCTCATTTGTGATGTCGATGAGGCAATCAAACGTGAGCTGGACATTTTCATTGTCGCTTTCTCTTGAAGCGGTTGAAGAGGTTGCGAAGAACACCGATCCTTTGATCTCTCCGGGTTGAGACGCCTTCGTTGACCTTGGATAGCGATCCCGGACTAGCTTCGACGTTTCCAGAGCACTCACACGGCCATAATGTCCTTTGGTTAGATGACCACAGATGATGTTCTTTGCAGTAGAGTCCATTTGAATGAACTTCTTGACATCAGCAGGGGTGACACCTTCACCAGTTTTGGGAACGCCGTTCTTGACGACATACTAGAGGTCGACATCAATGGCTTCAAGATGCATGCGCATCTTATTCTTCCAGAAGGGATAGTCAGTTCCATCAAACACGGGGCAAGCAGCGGAGACTTTGATTATCCCAAAGATCGACATAGCTAAAACTCCAGGTGGTTAAACCAAATCACACAGAACAAGGGAGTACCTTGCTCTGATACCAATTGAAAGTGCTAGTTATTGACTAGAGGGGGGGTGGATAGGCGATTTTTAGGGAAGTCTTCAAAACATGGATGTTTCGAAGACAAACAATAGAAATGACCTAATTGATATGCAGCGGAAGATAAACTACAACAAGCAAACCATAGTCAAGTATGCAATAACGTGAAAGTACAAGACTAATAGCAGCTTGGCAGTAGGATCAAGATGGAAGATAGTGAGAAGCCAATCAACAAAAGTAGTCAAGCAATGAAGCCAAACAGGTATGACAAATAGGCAATGACTTCACGAATACAAACTCTAAGTAAGGAGAGGGAGAAGATAGAACCAATCACTTGTTGAAGACACATGATTTGTTGGACCAGTTCGATTCTTTGTGACAACTGTACATCCAGTTAGGGAGGCTGAGATTCAACTCAAGACCGCGTCTTCACCTTATTCCCCTTGAGCTAAGGACACACAGTCCTCGCCCAATCACTCTGGTAAGTCTTCAAGGTAGACTTCCGAACCTTCCTGCACCGCGTTCACCGGCAATTCACAATGACTCTTGGATGCTCAGAACGCGACGCCTAACCGGTGGAGGATTCACAGTCCTCAAGTGTAATAAGTCTTCAGTCACATGCATGTAAAGACTTGATGATGCCTAACACTCTTTGGCTCTGGGTGTTTGGGCTTTGTCCTCGCAAGGATTTCTCTCTCTCAAAGGCTTCGAGGTGGGTTGCTCTCAAACGACAAAAGCCGTGCACTAACTCCGAGCAGCCACCAATTTATGGTGTAGGGGTTGGGCTATTTATAGCCACTAGGCAACCCGACCTGATATGTCCGAAATGACCACAGGCCACTAAGGAACCGACACGTGTTCCAACGGTCGATTTCAAACACACACGGCAACTTTACTTGGGCTACAAGCAAAGTTGACTCATCCACTTCTGGATAAGTTTTGCTCTCATTGTCTTCGCTCGAAGACATAGGATTTGGGTTGAGCATCACTTGATCATTCCGACTTTGATCACTTGGACCCCACTTAACAAAGACGGTGGTTCCTATGACTCAACAAAGAAGAAAAGGAAACAACGAAGCGACCACGATCTTCGCGCTCCATAGTCTTCACTCGATGTCTTCTCATGTCATAGTCTTCAATGTGAATATCTTCACATACCACCATTCTCTTCAATGTCTTCATACACTTTTAGGGGTCATCTCCAGTAGGTAAACCGAATCAATGAGGGACACAACCTGCGTTATCCTGCAATTCTCACAAACGCATTAGTCCCTCAACCAACTTTGTCGTCAATACTCCAAAACCAACTAGGGGTGGCACTAGATGCACTTACAGCTTTCTTTACCTAGCCCTGAAAAAAGAAGAGTTTTCTTAGTAACGTATTACAGCATGCTTAATTTGCTCCGCTTTCTTTACCTAGCCCGAATGGTTGCAGTCGAGGCCGATGTCCTCGGTGGTATCTGACCACTGTTTTCGTTTCCGAAAAACAACATCCACATCCCTTTGTGCGTAGTAGCGAAGAAGTGTTGGAGGGTTTGTGGTCCTTCTGGATTAAACTCCCACATGCACTACAAAAAATACGTTTCCGTGATGATACATGTTTGTCATACTAGGTCACGTTTTCTGTCATGCATGTACATCCATGACAAATTTATGACAGAATCAAGATAGTCATACCTGTACTGTCGTAGAAGTGTTCCATGACATTACCAAAATTATCATCACGGAAGTGTCCACTTCCATGACGATAAATCGCGCGTCACAGAAGTGCTTTCGTCAAGGGTGACCGACACGTGGCATCCACCGTAACGGAACGCCATTAAGCTGTCGGGTCCGGTTTTGGATCCGATAACCCGTTAACAGCCGGGACCAATGGGAAATTTCCACGCGTAAAATTCTGATTGGCCGGAGGGAACACCTGTCAGCTCGTCAGTGGGCCAGATGTCGCCCGTCCGTTGGAGGAAACATGCCTACGATACGTCGACACATGGCTGGGCCCAACAGAGGCCCATATAGGTTAAAAAGGCCGTCCCAGTCAAAGGCCCGTAGTACTTACTCAGGTACTAGTGGGCCACCCCAATAACGACATGCTTAATAAAGGCCCATTTACGGCCCAAAGCCAGATCTGGCCCGTTAATTGTTCGCCGAATATTTGGGCCCATTTACAGCCCGAAGCCAGATCTGGCCCGTTAATTTTTCGCCGAATATTTGGGCCCAATTACAACCCAGTGACTTTCAGCCTGTTAGAGGCCCGATGTAGACATGCGCGCAGTTTAGCCCGGTGTGACTTTCGACCTGGGAATGGCCCGTGCTTCCCATGGGCCATATATGCTCCGACGGGACATCGAGCCCACTAACGACCCGTGATAAAGGTGGCAACAGTTAAGCCCAATGTGACTTTGGGCCTGTTAAAGGCCTGTCGCATAACTCGGCCCGTTGATGTCTGTACTAAGCTTTCGGCCTCTTAAAGGACCATGATATCAGTGGGCCAACTAAGGCCCGAGATATGTTTCGGCCTAGTAATCGCCCGTGATATAATCGGGCCCAAAAGGCCAGGTCTACATTTCACTTCTTTGAAGGCCCATCGACAACTAGTGAAAATTGAGGCCCAACATGCATTTCGACTGCTAAAGGCCCATGGTTTCATCTGGGCCGTAACATGCCAAGACAATATTCAACTGTTAATGGCCCAACGCTACCTGGGCCAAACTAAGCGCTGGGTCCACAAAAGGCCCAACTAAAATATAGGCCAGTGTAAGTTGTGGGCCTCGCGCAAAGTGTGAAGGCCCCAATCATTCGGGCCCAAGAAAGATGCAGGCCGGCCGGCGTATGTTTCGGCCCGGTCGACTACAATTGATTTTTTTAGATAGTGAATGATGGCGGTAACTAGTAGGAATTAAGAACAAACCTACTCTATACAATAAAGAAATTACGGCATAGTAACTAAGAATAAACCTACACTATACAATAAAGGATTTATGGTATATTACATCCACTTTGGGAATCGAAGTTCGCCACCAAAGGTGACCATATAAAGCGCAAACGAAGAAGCAGACTACAAAAATCGGGCACCATTGCAACGTAACAAAATAATATCTGAACCGAGACCACTTCCAAGACAGTTCAAGAAAGGTTAGCCTTTATGAGGAACTGCTAACAAGTCTTGAGCAAAGGCTGTGAGACCGGCCTAGCATGTCGGTCATAGCTTCCAGTGTAGCTGTTTAGCGATGAGGTTCTCATTGGTGTTCTCCGCAATCTTTCTCGAGATAGGAATTCAAGTCGAAGTTGAGTTGCGTAATGCCTTTCTGCTAGAACTTGGGACCGAGGAAGTCGAATCGATTCGCATAACGAATTACGTGAGCTTGTCTGACTGCTAGTCTCAAGTAACTTGAACACTGCATCAAGACAAGACATTTGGGTTGTCTCGCTATCTTCAAGATGTTTTGCCTTCTTTGCTGCAATATATGTTGGGTTTGTCTCACACCCTTCAGCAGACTTGTGCATGCCATCAGACATATCACCCTGAAACAAAGCAGAGAGATGACAGGTTTTGCATGTGTATAAACAAAGATGATAACTGTGTTGTCAATTCCATCCAATTTAAAATTAGAAAATAAAGAGTAAGTTCAAAATATCAATAGCATAATTTGGCATTGTTCATAATGCAGGGACCTTCACCACACTACTGGATTACCATGTCAACATAACAAGCATAGATGAAGGGCAAGGAAAATCATTGTATCTATTTTGGTTAATGTGCATGGCATATTGTTCATATCATCAGCAACATCAGTAAGAAAAAACAGGAGATGACAAGGTGTAAATGTGGGCTGCTTCACCACACACTGGATTATAGATCCACAAAAACAAGCATACATATAGGGATTACTGAGTAATGTGCATGGTATGAATAAGGAATTTGGTTTTACAAGTAAAACTTAGAACTTACGGTTCTTGCGAACATGCATTTTTGTAGAAACAACAAACTAAACAGCAGTAAATGATAGGGAGTATGAGCAAATTAAACAGCAGTTGAGGACAAAGGCTTTAGAAGGACTGACTTACATTAACAATTAACACCGGCTTTATAATGCCCTTCTCCATGTCAAGGGAAGGATAACTCAATAATTTCAGCATAGAATCTTCTTCATAAGCATTGCCTGTACTCTACATTTTGTAGAGAGTAATTATAGATATGATAATCTTTGGAAGGGATAGAGGATAATGAAGATAAGATGTAGATTGATGCTACATAATCAACTACCAATCCTCGAAGTACAAGCGTTACGAGGACAAAATGTCTTGACAAGAGCAATGGGCTACACTTCACCGGCATTGTCTCATGTATTCTACTTTTTGGTAAGATTAGATATAGATCTGATCTTTTTTAGTAAATGGTGGACGAGGGAGATAAGATGCAGAATGCTACACAACGAACCAATCCCTCTTCCCATAATACAAGAGTGTTTTGAACACTGGAGTACTGTACAAAACGTTCTTATATTATGGGACGGAGGAAGTAGCTGTTAATGTAAGTATAGTGATAGACGACGTTCAGTCCTTACAAGAGGATTGCAGAGCTAAACCTCTTAAAAAGCATTGGGTTGATTCTAAATTTATGTAATAGTCCATATGGATCTTATAATGTCTATCAAATGGACGATAACGAGGCTAACATGTGCAGTGATGCTACATAATCAAACAGCTATGAAACTAAGTATGGTCATACTAGGCAAGAGGTACTCACAAGAGAAATGAAGTGTGCAGTATAGTTGCGAGATTCTGTGGTCCTTTGAGAATGAATGTTCTTTTGCTGACAGTTTTCGTACAAGTGAGACGTTAAGGCAAATGCAGAAATGTAGTTCAAATTGTGATGTGATATCATAGACAATACCTTACAGTGCAGCCGAGACCAATGTGTAACAAGATTATTCCAGTCACCGTTGAATAAATGTAGCACCGGAGACTTTACAGAAATTTCATTTAGAGGCTTGCCATCGAAGTGCGCTTTCCTCATGTAGGAACAATACTTCATCAACGAGTGCTTGAAAAGCGCAACCAACCCTTGCCCGTCTTCACAATGCAGTTTGGTCCTCGCCTATTTAAAAGAATGAAATCTTGTGTTTTCTGTCAGCAGAAACATATGCAGTAATGACCATGAATAACATTAGTACATTAATTATGCGTAAGTTGCGGAGGAAGACTGGAAATTGTTCTGTGTCTGCGGTATAATCTTTCCATGAAGGAAAGATGCGCACAAAGTTCCTAACAACAATATAAGCTTTGTCTTCTAAACTGGGAAGAAATGGAAGAGGGGTATTATTTGCTGCAATTGGGGCTCTCTCTGGTTCGAAAAGGGATTTGGCAACTAGATTTGGTGTACTCTTTGCTGGAATGGGGGTTTTGCGTCAGAGAGTCGGTGCTATGTCAACTGGCATAATCATAATGTTTGCTGCAGTTGGGGTCTGCTGAGTTGGGGCATCAAAAATGACTAGTGTAGTAGGGCTAGAGTCTGCTAGAGTTGGGGTGTTTTGTGGGTTAGGTGATATTGCAACTACACCTAATGGGCTATTTGATTTATCAGGTGCCACTACCTTTTCCAAATACTTTGCTTGTGCTCCTCCGTGTCAGCGATCGCCCTCTTCCTTTTGAACGTCTGATACACAAGAACAACATTTGAATGGATAAATATGGTATGATGACAGATGGAATATGTACTGAAAATGTATAGGCAGGGCGTATTCACATAGACGATGTGTAAACTAAGCTAATGGCAGTCCAACAAAGTAGAAGCAATGCAAAGCATCAATTGCAAGATATGTGCGACCAATATAACCTTGGAAAGTTAGAGCAAGCACCTTGATGGGTGAATAAGATAGGGCATCTTCCTCTGACTCCTCCACTAGGGAGCTACATTGACTTAGGTCTCCCTCTAGCTCGTAATCACTATTAGGATCATATTACGAGCATGAATCAGTAGGTGGAGAGCGTTTGCATTGCATTGCATCCAGACTTGATTTCAGTCCCTTAATGCCAAGTTTGACAGCCATGGCATTGTTCTCGCTTTTATTCTTTTCATGCGCGCAAGCTCATAATCATTAATGCTGTTCAGAATCTGAGATTCATGAAAACATAAAAAGTAGTCAGATTATCTATGGAATGCATTGCGGATTCAACTCGAAGGGTGTCTCCCTATGAACCCCTGCATATGCAAAGTTCACCCCCAACCGTGCTGACTAGACCACACACAGAAATACAAACCCCTTATGTCTCTATAACAGGCAGACACACATTTCAAAACTGAAGTAGGAACATTAGAATCATATGAAATTCGTATTTTAACAAATAAACTAAGGAATTATGAGTGGCATAATGTTTAGCTTCAAGGGTGGAGTGTTGGTCGACACAAAGTAAGTAGGCAGATTGTATTCCATGTAAAAGATCGAAGCCTATGTAAAAGCTGGAAATGACACTTTCTTTCTATACAATGCAGTGTTCATTGCCCACACATGATGGAAGATATCACATAGAGAAATACTATTCACTCATGTCTATGGTTGCAGTATTTAGAAACAGGGTGGTCCACCCTAAAAGAATATTGACAACAAATATGACAAGGCAAGCATAGATGTAGTGAATCAATCATTTACTTGTGAGCTTACTAGGACAAGTATGCAAAATTGAGCGACGAAATGCTTCGGGGAGTTGAAAATAAGCATAGATCCGGAGATTCCCAAATAGGTCAACCTTTTAAACTGCCTGCTGAATCCATGAGCAGGCAAGAGACAACTCGCTAATGAAACATCTTAGTAGCCAGAGGAAAAGAAAGCAAAAGCGATTCCGTAGTAGCGGCGAGCGAAATGGGAGCAGCCTAAACCGTGAAAACGGGGTTGTGGGAGAGCAATACAAGCGTTGCCAGTTGCTAGGCGAAGCGGTTGAGTGCCGCACCCTAGATGGCTATAGTACAGTAGCCGTTAGCATCACTAGCTTACGCTCTGAAGCGAGTAGCATGGGTGACGTGGAATCCCGTGTGATTCAGCTAGGACCACCTTGCAAGTCTAATTTCTGCTGGGTGACCGATAGCGATGTAGTACCGTGAGGGAAAGGTGAAAAGAACCCCGGTGGGTAGTGAAATAGAGCGTGAAACCGTCTTTGAGCTCCCAAGCAAAGGAGGGGAAAGTGATCTCGACCGCGTGCTGTTGAAGAATGAGCCGGCGACTCATAGGCGGTGGCTTGGTTAAGGGAACGGAACCCACCGGAGCCGTGGCGAAGCGAGTCTTAATAGAGGCGATTGTCACCGCTTATGGACCCGAACTGGGTGATCTATCCATGACCAGGATGAAGCTTGGATGAAACTAAGCAGAGGTCCGAACCGGTGATGTTGAAGAATCAGTGGATGAGTTGTGGTTAGGGGTGAAATGCCACTCGAACCCGAGCTAGCTGGTTCTCCCGAAATGCGTTGAGGCGCAGCGATTGATTGGACATCTAGGGGTAAAGCACTGTTTTCGGTGCGGCGCGAAGGTACCAAATCGAGGCAAACTCTGAATACTAGATATGACCCAAAAATAACAGGGGTCAAGGTCGGCCAGTGAGACGATGGGGGATAAGCTTCATCGTCGAGAGGGAAACAGCCCGGATCACCAGCTAAGGCCCCTAAATGACCGCTCAGAGACCGTCCAAAATCTGAATCAAGAAGTTTGTCTAGAACTTATTGTTTGCAACTAATCGATGTGAATAATTGGATATTATATCAAATGAGTAAGAAAGACAAGTAAAATTGTCAACAAACCTGGCTCGCAGTAGTAATCTGGGTCAATGTCACTAAGACCAACAATCCAAAATGACTAGTGTCTGTTCCTAGGGCCGGAATTTTGAAAACCCTATGAACTTTACAGGTACTAAAGATTACCGAAATACATCTGAACCATTAAGTGTAGGTAGCACTGAGCACACAACAAACCCTAATGACAGTCCTGCCTAATGAGTAATGAGTCAATTATAAAATGGGTGATGAGGAGTGGGCTGGCGAGTGTTGAGGACGTATCCTGTGATAAATCGGGTTGGCTTAGTGGGTCTGCACGCTGAGCCCCGAACGGACTGGGAAGGTAGGCACGGCGGCGCCGCTACCGGTAGCGGTGACGCTGTTGGGCGAAGCGGCTCTTGACATCTGTTAGTTCGGTGTCTCCTCCTAGAGTCATGCCGTCCGGGGCAAGTCGCCAAGTAGGCAGGCGGTCAAAGTAGTAGAGATCAGAAGCGCGCAGCAGAACAGAGGAGAATCGGGGCCTGGGACGACCCAAAATCCCAGGGTGGGCTGGCCCACCATGGGCACCCTGTAGAGATAAACACCCGAGCGGCGAACATGCATTTTCGAAACTAATTTAGGAACATTTAGCTGACCAATTAAACGACCCTGTTTTAATAATATCAGATTCGTATTTGAATGATTAAGCTTGTTTAGCTTGATGGGTGGAGCAGTGCTATTTTGAAATGAAGCACGTATTCTGATCGTATAGTGATCATAAAAGGGAGAAACCGGAGAAAAGATATTTAGCAGCCATTGTTTGCTTCGAACTAAGAACTAAATTCTAAGAGCTGAAAAGAAAGTAGAGTAACCAAGTTAAGATCTATTTTCTGGTTGAGATCAAAAAGTTGAGGAGATATGAAGTACCACCTCTCTTGCGGCGCCGTGAAGGCATTGGGGGTGCGATGGCTGTCGGTGGCGTTGAAGCAGATCTGCGATGGTAGAAGGGTGCATCAGGGGATAAGTCCCGTTGCGGTGGAAGAGACGGTCGTGTGAGCGGCCCCGGCAACGAGGATGACAGCACCGATGAAGCGAGAGGACGTGATGCAAGGCTCTTGGTCCGTCGCCGTGGATGAGAAACGTCCATCTCTAGCAGTGGACGACGCAGTCTTGGTAGGTGCTCCGGCATGGTGGAGGACGGTGGTGATGGATGTGGTGGAGGACGGTGGCAATGGATGGGGTGGAGGACGGCGTCGATGGATGGGGTGGCGGACGGAGGCTGGTGTGGGGATGGTGTTCTAGCACGGACGGTGTATGAATGGGAAAATGTAGGGAGAGGTATGGGGAACCATGTTTTTGGGACGCTACCGTCTGCGAAATATGGGAAATTCTGAACTTAGCCCCTGTTTAAAATTTGGACGTCTCGTCCGTTGGGGATACGATGGTAATCTCGCATCTCGCCAATATTTGCCCAGAGCGATTTCGGGCAAGGAGAGGGTGGTTGGCGCCCATGGTGTATGAATGGGGCTGATAGGTAGGGCGGTTGGGTCACGTCTGAGTGAAGTTACAAACCTGCCCCTATTGAAAATATTTGCCAATATTGATTTCGGCCGAGTCGAGTTTGTTTTGCTGCCCACCATGTATGAATGAGGAAATGGAGGGAGAAACAGAGGTCTTTCAGACGAGCTCGAATCAAATGTGTTTTGCCACCCATGTTTGGCGCCCACCGTGTCGGAATGGGCTCAGAGGTGGTCGTGTCACGTCTAATTGAAGTTACTATCCTACCCCTATTTAGAGCAGTGGAAATCAGGCCGGTGGATTGTGCGTGTAATGGGTAGACAGTAATTTCCATCTCCCAAACACTTAGCTTCGGGCAACCGACGTGGGAGTGGACATTTTGCTGCTTCTTTGAATTTTGGGACAATAAGCATCCACGTTTACCATGGCAACTAAATTTGAATCCATTTTTATTCCTATACGAATCTTTATAAATCATTCTATGTGTTTTTATATATCTTCAAAAGGACGACAAAGATGTATTCCTTTGTCATATATGAATATGGTTTACAAATGCCGATACTCAAATTAGAAGCTAGAATCCAGTTTAAGGTGAATTGAATATTTGGAACACTTCATGTCCAACTCAAATGTCACACGCAACATAATGTGTACTCCCATTTAGATATGTACACAAGCGATGTATCAAGATTCAAATACCGAGTCAATCAACCAAGAATGTACAAAACTAACAGACATATAAACACTTATAGAGTATATGGATCAATGGTATCAACTAACATACATAAGCCAGGCCGCTGTACTTTTTTTGCTACAACAACATCCTTTTTTTTAGCCAAGCTACTACAACATCTTGGCCCTTTCCGATGCGTGCCACTTATGGTCCATCTATACTAGTATTATTGCTGAATGCACATTCAGCCCGATTGGCATATTTGTAGGTCTGGCACAGCAATCAAAATGAAATGTCTCCGAGTCTTATCAATTAATATAGATTTGTGCTCAAATAAAATTACAAAACAAAAAACAAAAAAAACAATTATTACATGATCTCTAAAACAAATGGTTTGATTGATTACATGAACAAACAACACAAAGGTTATTCAATGATGGAAAGAAAATTTCACTAATGATTTACCAAGTGGAAATTTAATTTCCTTTTTTCCTTCAGGACCTTAACAATGTGGTCAGTCTCAGCTTGCTTCGTTTTGAAATCCACCAAATATTTAATGGTTGTCTTGAGTAATCGCCATCGATTGTGCTATTTGCTTCCTCAACATGTCAACTTCATCTCTAAGTGCGTATGTAATCTCTTTCTACCACTAGTTTAGCCTCTAGAGCATCAGCAGTTGGCAATTCATAATGCATGATTGGGCGGTGCCACTTTGTGGAATGATCTGACGTCCATGGGGACCTCGCTCTTTGATCTTGGGCTAACCTTGTTTTGCCATTGAAGTTCGATTGGATTCGTAAAAGTTGAAGTTAGCAAAACATCTCAATCGGGAGTTATAACGACAAACCGCTTAAACAAACAAGGAATTAAAGAGTTTCAATTTGATGCCGAAAAGTAGTTATTAACATCATTGTAACCCGTTGTTGCAAAGCAAAGCGATTAAACAAACAAGTAGCTATTTAAGTTCGTGCAAACAGGTAATTCTTAACGATGAAGTGTCAAACACATAGATAGGCGAAGTCTATAATAGGATTAACAGGCTGTGGCATTATGTAATCAGTAGCAAACTAAATTAAGCCAAGCAACGTAATTGAACAATTTTGCAATAAGTGGCTAACTAAAATTCCGAGAAGCGTGTAACCGAACTTATGCTAGTTCTTTATGCACACCTGCAACTTCTTTTTTGCTTACAAGGTTGTACGAAGGAGTCCATGGCATCAATTGCTTGGATATGCAGTCCCAATACTTCTTTATTCCCACCTTTGCATTGGTAAGTCGAATGGTTAATCTGGTAAGATGGTGCATCCTTGATATGTTATATGAGGACGTGTAGTCAGACTAGTTGTAGCCACACACATCACACTGGCTTTTACTGTATATTTCATGCGATTACTTTTGGCATATCGAGATCTAAGGAATCTACAATAGGATGAAAAGACTGGCATCCTTCACATTATTGGCGAACTCAGTTCATCAAAACAAGCAATTCAACCATTCTGTGGGTAAATCAAAAGCGCCACTGGAATAATTTTCACTACCCCAATCATACACACAAAAAGGGGCGACGCCACCATAGGGGCTGGTATGGGCGGCCGCCTCGGGTGGCTCGAAAGTGTGCACCTAGCTTGAGTTGTCTAGGTTGGCCCAGGCTAGTTTTGTTCGTCCCAATGCACGAGCAGGCAGTGTAAAAATGAAGAAAAATGTTTCAATTTGGATAGGCCAATAACATAAGTGCAAGGCAGGCCCTATAGCAGGCTCATGTCTTAACGAGCAGCGCCTCCCATATCGATCGACAGCAGGAAAAATCCCAATTCATCCACTCCAGCCTCCAGTCTAGTTTGCTCTTAACCTAGCAGCCGCTGGACAGACCGACACAACACTTCCTCGCGCCCTCGTAGGAGGGTGGTCGCCGGGCTTCAAGCGAACAGAAGGACACGAAGATTAAGATCCAACCCTGGGTGTAGCCTACGTGGGAGGCAGCGGCGGCAACACGGGCATGCATCGAGCTTGCGCAAACTGACAGTCGCAGCTTGCAAGAGTAGCATGCGCAACGAGTAGGTACATAACATCCGTGATTATATCTAATTCAACTCTTCAATTTCTAGCCAATAGTTAAACCTGACGGTGTTGTAAAACTGCTTGTATGTAGGGAATCTATGAGAAAATGAAACCAATTTCTACTTATTTTATAACTCCCCAATCAATACCGAATCGATTGAATCGATGTATCTAATCAAGTTTCGGTGCAAACATCCAAGCTCATGTTGTTCTTGAGCCTGAAGTGTCTAATGAACATCGCTAATGAAGGATTTGATGCAAACATTTTACATGCTCACGGTGATGAACATATAGTGTCTAATGAGGCATCTAATGCAAGCATTTTGCAAGCTCCCATTGAAGGATTTAGTGTCTAATGATGATTTGCTATGTTGAGAGAGACATAGAGATTTGCAGGCATTGATGACAAGCAAATTGTAGTGCATTTTCATGGCTTGAGGAAACGTCGAGGCCATCTACCAAAAAGTCCCCATATCATGACAACGTAGCATAAATACTTTTCTAATCTGTTGTTTGAAACTATTGGCATACTTGTGCAGGATAGATATATTGATGTGCAGTTTATGACCTTTGGTTATAGGTGCAATTACACTTCGATATTTTCAGCCGTAGAACGAATAATTCAAGCAGTGCAGACCATGTTTGTAGTCCTTGTACACCATGTTGCATTTTGTGTTTTTGGTGCTTGCATCGTTTAGTGTTTATAATCTGAACTACTTTGGATCATTAGCTGGTTTTCAAAGTGCATGTAGCTTCACATTTCTCAAGTTATGTTGATTTTTGGAGTGCAAGTGCCTTCGTATTTTTTAAGTTAAATGTTCGCCCCTGGTAACTTGAATTCGTGGATCCGTCCATCGCACACAAATCATACGAATGCCAAAGATGAATTAAATGAAATGCAGGGACTTACACTAGCTCACAGGCTGTGCTCACTGCAGCTCTGCTTGCGCTTGGGATGTTCCATGTACAAGTCAATGTTACCACTTTCTTGGATGTGCAGGCCTTGTGCTCCCTTCATCACCCTCTGCATTTTTGACACGGCGAATGGTTGATCAAATAAGAGGAATCGACCTTGCTGTTGTACCGAAGGACAGATACTTACAAGGTTATACGGGTGTGCAGGATGTGTACCAGTTCCCGTAGCACCATCATGCTTCGCTAAAAAATGGATTTGCTTATTTTAGATGATATCTCCAAAAGAAATAAGAGTTAAAGTCAGATTTGGATAGGCCTGTAAGCTAAGAGAGCAGTGAAAGGATATCCAAACATCGTTGGAACAGTGCACACGGGTTAGATGTGTGGATACCTAGTTCGTGCTGGAGTTTGGGCATGCTCGCCTAACTGGAGTGCGGGTCACTTCAGAGCAGTTGAGGGTGATGCGCTGGCGTTGGCTAGCCGCGCACGGATGCAGATCTTGAGTGGCAGCGGAGCGCTACGATGCAGTGGATGAGTCTGCTACCTCTTGAGCACTGCGTTGGTTTTCCCTTGAAGAGGAAAGCGTGATGCAGTAAAGTAGCGTAAGTATTTCCCTCAGTTTTTGAGAACCAAGGTATCAATCCAGTAGGAGGCCACGCCCAAGTCCCTCGCACCTGCACAAAAAAATAAAAACATCGCAACCAACGCAATAAAGGGGTTGTCAATCCCTTCACGGTCAGTTAGGAAAATGAGATCTGATAGATATGATAAGACAATATTTTTGGTATTTTTATAATAAAGATGCAAAGTAAAATAAAAGACAATAAAAATAGCTAAGTGTTGGAAGATTAATATGATGGAAAATAGACCCGGGGGCCATAGGTTTCACTAGCGGCTTCTCTCGAGAGCATAAGTATTACGGTGGGTGAACAAATTACTGTTGAGCAATTGATTGAATCGAGCATAGTTATAAAAATATCTAGGTATGATCATGTATATAGGCATCACATCCGTGACAAGTAGACCGACTCACCTTTGCATCTACTACTATTACTCCACACATCGACCGCTATCCAAAGCATGCATCTAGAGTATTAAGTTCATAAGAATGAGTAATGCTTTAAGTATGATGACATGATGTAGAGGGATAAACTCATGAAATATGATATAAACCCCATCTTGTTATCCTCGATGGCAACAATATAATATGTGCCTTGCTGCCCCTGCTGTCACTGGGAAAGGACACCGGAAGATTGAACCCAAAGCTAAGCACTTCTCCCATTGCAAGAAAGATCAATCTAGTAGGCCAAACCAAACTGATAATTCGAAGAGACTTGCAAAGATAACCAATCATACATAAAAGAATTCAGAGAAGATTCAAATATTGTTCATAGATAAACTTGATCATAAACCCACAATTCAATGGTCTCAACAAACACGCCACAAAAGAAGATTACATCCAATAGATATCCATAAGAATCGTGGAGAACTTTGTATTGAGATCCAAAGAGAGAGAAGAAGCCATCTAGCAAATAACTATGGCCCCGAAGGTCTGAGGTAAACTACTCACACATCATCGGAGAGGCTATGGTGTTGATGTAGAAGCCCTCCGTGATCAATGCCCCCTCCGGCAGGATGCCGGAAAAGGCCCCAAGATGGGATCTCACGCGTAAAGAAGGTTGCGGAGGTGGAATTAGGTTTTCGTGGATGCTTCTGTTGGTTTGGGGGTACGTAGGTATATATAGGAGGAAGAAGTACGTCGGTGGAGCAACGTAGGCCCCACGAGGGTGGAGGCGCGCCCAGGGGGGTAGGCGATGTCAACTACATGATCATGCAAAGCAATATGACAATGATGAATGTGTCATGATAAACGGAACGGTGGAAAGTTGCATGGCAATATATCTTGGAATGGCTATGGAAATGCCATAATAGGTAGGTATGGTGGCTGTTTTGAGGAAGATATAAGGAGGTTTATGTGTGACAGAGCGTATCATATCACGGGGTTTGGATGCACCGGCGAATTTTGCACCAACTCTCAATGTGAGAAAGTACAATGCACTGAACTGAAGAGGGTAGCAATGATGGAACGGAAAGAGTGCGTATAATCCATGGACTCAACATTAGTCATAAAGAACTCACATACTTATTGCAAAAATCTACAAGTCATCAAAAACCAAGCACTACGCGCATGCTCCTAGGGGGATAAATTGGTAGGAAAAGACCATCGCTCGTCCCCGACCGCCACTCATAAGGAAGACAATCAAAGAACACCTCATGTTTCAAATTTGTTACATAACATTTACCATACGTGCATGCTATGGGACTTGCAAACTTCAACACAAGTATTTCTCAATTTCACAACTACTCAACTAGCATAACTTTAATATCACTACCTCCATATCTCAAAACAATCATCAAGCATCAAACTTCTCTTAGTTTTCAACACACTCATAAGAAAGTTTTTCACTAGTCGTGAATACCTAACATATTAGGATTAATTTCCCTATTTAAGCAAATTACCATGCTGTTTAAGACTCTCAAAAATAATATAAGTGAAGCATGAGAGAAGAATAGTTTCTATAAAACAAAACCACCGCTGTGCTCTAAAATATATAAGTGAAGCACTAGAGCAAAAACTATATAGCTCAAAAGATATAAG
Organism: Aegilops bicornis; assembly: GCA_021605145.1. NCBI lineage: Eukaryota > Viridiplantae > Streptophyta > Magnoliopsida > Poales > Poaceae > Aegilops > Aegilops bicornis. The sequence continues at coordinate 569,703,470 of CM038671.1, read as the reverse complement.
CGAAGCGCATAGAGTATTCTAATAAATTCCGAATCATGTGCGTCTCTCTCAAAAGGTGTGTACAGCAAAGATGATTGTGGTAAACTAAAAAGCAAAGACTCAAATAATACAAGATGCTCCAAGCAAAACACATATTATGTGGTGAATAAAAATATAGCCTCAAGTAAAGTTACCGATGAAAGTAGATTTAAAGAGGGATGCCTTCCGGGCATCCCAAAGCTTTGGCTTTTTGTGTCCTTAGATTATCTTGGGGTGCGGGGAATCCATAAAGATTAGGCTCTTGCCACTCCTTGTTCCATAATCCATCAAATCTTTTACCCAAAACTTGAAAACTTCACAACACAAAACTTAGTAGAAAATCTCGTGAGCTCCGTTAGCGAAAGGAAACAAAACACCACTTCAAGTTACTGTAATGAACTCATTATTTATTTATATGGGTGTTAAAACTACTGTATTCCAACTTCTCTATGGTTTATAAACTATTTTATTAGCCATAGATTCATCAAAATAAGCAAACAACAGACGAAAAACAGAACAATCTGTAGTAATCTGTAACTAACTCAAACTTCTGGAACTCAAAAAAATCTAAAAAACTAGGAAGACCTATACAATTTGTTTATTGATCAGCATCAATTGGAATCAATATTTTATCACGTTCTTGTGATTTTTAACAATTGTTTTCGTGAACAGAAAGTTTTTGGAATTTTTAGCAAGATCAAATAACTATCATCCAAGAAGATCCTATAGGTTTAACTTGGCACAAACACTAAATAAAACATAAAAACAAGTCTAACCAGAGGCTAGATCAAATATTTATTCCTAAACAGAAGCAAAAAAAAAACAAAAAAAAATTGGGTTGCCTCCCAACAAGCGCTATCGTTTAACGCCCCTAGCTAGGCATAAAAGCAACGATAGATCTAGGTATAGCCATCTTTGGTAGGCAATTCTTCAATAATACACCTATAACCCTTAGGAGTTTCTTTATTTCTATTAATTATCAAACTTCTATGCACGAAATCGAAAATATCATTTGTAGCAAATGGTTCCTTAATGATAGCAAAAAGATTGGGATGAACACTTATTGATTTGAGATCCGCAGTTTCCTTACTAGAGGATTCACCCTTATTTTTAGGAACATACATAAGCTTGGCAATTTTGGTAGGAGGATTGGAAGTGTTCTTTATGGAAGAAAAGGCAGTCCCCAAGTTGGTAATGATACCTTCAAGTTTATCGATTCTAGTAGAATCTTGAATTATTCTTTCGTTAACTATGGGTTCCTTTTCTTTAAAAAAATTCAAAGTGACTCCTACCTTAGATCCATATTGAGTAATTTGATTATGGATCTTTTTATCCAAATTCTCAATCAATTCCATAGTGGCAACTTTATTTTCAATAATTTCAAGCCTTTGCATCACATCTTCCAAAGTTAACATAGTTCCATTAACTAAAAGAGGTGGTGACCCAACTAAATCTATCAGAGCATTATAAGAATCAAAAGTATGGCTACCCAAGAAATTCCCTCCGGTAATGGTATCGAGAATATATCTATACCAAGGAGTGACGCCCACATAAAAATTTCGAAGAAGAATGGTAGTAGGTTGCTTTCGGGTAGATCTATTTTGAGCATTGCAGATTCTATGTCAAGCATCTTTTAGATTTTCTCCCTCCCTTTGTTTAAAATTAAGAACTTCATTCTCGGGAGATAAAGGAGTGGATAAAGGACTAGCCATAATGATGCAACAAGCGGAAAAGAGGTGAACGGAAAAGAGAGGGCGAATAAAACGACAAAGGTGAAGTGGGGGAGAGGAAACGAGAGGCAAATGGCAAATAATGTAATGCGAGAGATAAGAGTTTGTGATGGGTACTTGGTATGTTGACTTTTGCGTAGACTCCCCAAGAACGGGCGCTGTAAATCCTTCTTGCTACCTCTTGAGCACTGCGTTGTTTTCCCTTGTAGATGAAAGGGTGATGCAGTAAATTAGCATTATTATTTCCCTCAGTTTTTGAGCACCAAGATATCAATCCAGTAGGAGGCCACACCCAAGTCCCTCGCACCTACACAAACAAATAAAAACCTCGCAACCAACGCAATAAAGGGGTTGTCAATCCCTTCACGGTCACTTACGAAAGTGAGATCTGATAGAAATGATAAGATAATATTTTTGCTATTTTTATAATAAAGATGCAAAGTAAATTAAAAGACAATAAAAATAGCTAAGTGTTGGAAGATTAATATGATGGAAAATAGACCCGGGGCCATAGGTTTCACTAGCGGCTTCTCTCGAGAGCATAAGTATTACGGTGCGTGAACAAATTACTCTCGAGCAATTGATAGAATTGAGCATAGTTATGAGAATATCTAGGTACGATCATATATATAGGAATCATGTCCGTGACAAGTAGACCGACTCCTTCCTGCATCTACTACTATTACTCCACACATCGAACGCTATCCAGCATGCATCTAGAGTATTAAGTTCATAATAACAGAGTAATGCTTTAAGTATGATGACATGATGTAGAGGGATAAACTCATGCAATATGATATAAACCCCATCTTGTTATCCTCGATGGCAACAATACAATACGTGCCTTGCTGCCCTAACATCCTTTGGGAAAGGACACATAAGATTGAACACAAAGCTAAGCACTTCTCCCATTGCAAGAAAGTACGTCGGTGGAGCAACATAGGCCCCACGAGGGTGAAGGGCGCGCCCAGGGGGGTAGGCGCGCCCCTTACCTCGTGCTCTCCTGGTTGATTTCTTGACGTAGACTCCAAGTCCTCTGGACCATGTTTGTTCCGAAAATCACGTTCTCGAAGGTTTCATTCCGTTTGGACTCCGTTTGATATTCTTTTTCTGCGAAACTCTGAAATAGGCAAAAAACAGCAATTTGGGCTAGGCCTCCGGTTAATAGGTTAGTCCCAAAAATAATATAAAAGTGTATAACAAAGCCCATTAATCATCCAAAACAGAATATAATATAGCATGAAGCAATAAAACATTATAGATACGTTGGAGACGTATCAGAGACCGTTGGTGAAGCCCCAGCGGCCTCGGGGGCGGATGCGCGATGATGTGCTCGGTGAAGTAGCCCTGGTGAGCTAGGAGACGACGTCGGTGAAGTGCACCTGATGCGGTGGAAGTCGGTGTCTGTGAGGCATGTCGCTTGCGGCGGACGATGTTGTTGGTGGACCACCCGATGCGGTGGACGAGGGCGTAGATGAGGTAGCTCCGGTGCGATGGTGAAGCGCGACCGTCGTCTTCGTCGTCTTCATCCGGCACAGAGGTGGGGAAAGAGACGAGATGAGGGGTGATTCAAACTTTGTTTGGGTTGGTGGCGAATTAGGGATTTGAGCAATCTAGACGTGGAAGGGGACGATGGAGAAGGGAGATTTTGCAGGGCTGGAATTGGGGCCGCCAGATATTTCAATCCGAAACGTGGAAGCGCGAACTTATTTTTTCATCGTCCTTTTTTTGGGGGTGGGGGGAGGGGGAGGGACGGAGGGGGTGGGTGGCTGGGTGCTAAGCGTCCGTCCGACACACGCGACCACCATGACACGACCCTGGTCTGCCTAGTGTGCCTACATTTGAGAATGCAAACAAATCTTCTTTCATTTGCAAACGAATCTATATGTATTACCATGCCCGTGTTTTCCTTGCAATAATTAGTCATTCGAAACGAGATACTATACATTAATTAATGAGGAGTTATTTGAAAAAAAATCGAAACGGTATCCATGCTAACATGGATTAGAGTGTGTGTCACATAATTAGTTATTTGAATTAGAGTGTGTGTCACATAGCGATCTCCTATTCTAACGTGGATTTCGCGATTTCACTGTATCGACGCTACTTTTTTAATACAAATTCATATGTATATGATGAACACCATGGTAGTGAGAAAACTTTTGGATGGATTCAAACATATGACCTACAAAATAGCACAACAAATCGAGTCAATGTCAACTTTTCGAAACCTAGTATGGCACGAATTCGAAATAATTACCCATATGCATGGTCCTCAGTTCAAATCTTACAATGTACACCAAATTGAAACATCGATATTAAGTCTTGTACTATCTACATTCAAATGTTTTTTTAGCCCCCCCCCCCCGCACACACGCTGCATACTTCTTGTATCGGTCAATCGTCCTCTCCTAACCACCTTAGGAAGCTATCGGTTTCCAACACACATTCATTCTTTCTCTCCATGTTTCGATCTCTAACTCTCTCAACTACACAAACCCCTTTTTCCACTCTGTTACCAAATGTATTTACCTCACACACCCGCCATTGCACCCCATGCCGAGTTCTCTCTCTCTCTACCTCTCCCTCTCACCCTCTCACGCTAAATACATGCATTGCCTATCTAGCCCCCAACCTCTCGTGCGCACGCACGCACTTTGTCTATCTAGGTCACTCCCTCGAGACTGTCTCACTCTTTCTTCCGCCCTGCTGGCCACACTCGCTCAATTTCGCTCTCTTTATCTGAGTCTCGTTTAACCTTGTTTTCTTTCACACACAAATGATATATCTCCCTGTTCGGGCCTCAATCGACACACTCTATACTCTCACACGCAGATTGTCTATCTAGGTCAGTCCATCGAAGCTGCCCCACTCTTTCGACCTCATGGCGGGCCATGCTCGCTCTCTCTCTCCCTCTCTCTCTCTCTCTCTCTCTCTCTTTGTATGTCTTGATTGACCTCGCTCTTTCTCGAAAAAATGATATATCACCATGTTTGAGCCCAATTTGACTTATTCACATTGTATACTCTCTCACGCACATTGTCTATCTAGGTCACTCTCTCCAACCCGTCTCACTCTTTCGATCGCACGACGACCCTATGTGATCGATTGACCTTACTTCCTCCCACGCACAAAATATATCTGCACGTCTGTGACTGGATCAAATCTCAAGCTCTATCTTACAGCCCTCACCCTTGCCAAAAGCTCAATCGGACAATATCTCTCCAGAGCATTTAAATCTGTTCAATGAATGTCAGACCACACTCACTTTGTCTCTCTATCTATATGTCTCTCGATTGACCTCGCTTTCTCACGCCGTATCTTCCATACATTGAAGCTACCTCTCCATCCCTCGCAAAGCCGGAGCTATTTACATTGCGAGGGGCACTCCACCCTTGGATTAATTTGTGTAGGCATTTATTCCAGTCGGTTTAGATTATATTTTCGTAGCATTCGCCCCACAACTACTCCAAACACCGTTGCAACCCCATAACTCCCTAGTTGATTTCCTTTGGCTCGGTCATCACTCTCTACTTTGTCCTTTCTCGCGCCTTCAACGTCGCACCATGGTATTATTGCAAAAAACTCTATTGTTCTCTTTAATTATTATAAATAAGCTACAAAACTACACACCGATAGTCCACTTGGAATGGAACAAATTTCGACCCACAAATTAAAGTGCTACAAACTACACACCGAGGGGCCCACATGTCATGAAACAAATTTGGACCCATATACAAATTAAAAAATAAAGGACGAGGATCGAACATGCGACCAGGGCCTTCAAGCCGCACGTCAATAGGCAACGTACATAGAACAACAATGTTTGTTTTACCTCCCTTTGTTCACATAATGTTTTTATATTACCACAGCCTATTTAATGGATAACATGTAATATTATTTTTAGTACTATTCGCCTTCACTTACTGGTGGGTTCCATGTGTGCTCTCTCTCTCCGCCCCTTCTGCGTTTAGATGCACGGGCAAACACGAAGAACTCGCGGGCGATGTTGCCGTTGACCATATCTGGACGCGTTCACAAGTTACGGCACCAGTTTCACGTGTTAGCAACACTAGTCAGTGTGTACGTGCAATGCACGTTAATTTGGAAGTATATTAATTGCATGCGGATATTAAGTAGGATATTATTTGCGTGTTATTATGTGATTAGCACTATTTTTGGCATGAAATTAACTGCACGCTAAACGTGTTGAGCGCTCGACATTGAAGCAGTCTAGGTCGTTGGATGATAAGGAATACATGTGGCTTGACGATGTTTTATATTTAATTTGGTACGGCTCTAGCAGAACATTCAATCGATCAAACCATAGATTTCGTTCAGTCCGACGCCGACTTTAAATTATACAACGATCAATCTAAAATAAACATAAATGATAAACGTTCGGATTTTAAGCATGGCAATCCGAACGTTTTTCATGGCAAATTTAGATTACGCGGCGGCGGCGGGGGCGTCTTGTAGTGGGAAGGGCTCCTCTGCCGTGGTTTGTGTGTCATCGGGCCACTGACCGACGGTGACGGCGGCGCCTTGCACCATTGTTGGCGTACTCCTGGACGTTGGCCTAGCTTCAAGGAAGGCTAAAATGTTCTGGACTTTAGAGCGAGTCAACTGGCGGGAGTAGGCGACTGGCGTTGGTGCAAGGAAGCGGTCGACGGCGGCCATCCATGCCGCTGAGGGGGGCACTAGCACCCGCGCGGGGACAAGCGCTCCCAACGGCACGGCGGAGACATTCGTGTGCACGGGCACGCGCTGCAGCGCCGCGTCGGTCTGCCAGCGCATGTGGCAGTGCACGGCACCGGCACGGCGAAGCGTCGGTGCTGCAGGCGCATGCACTAGCAGGTGCACGAGCGCGTGAAAGTCTGCTGGGGACCTCGTGGAACCCCGTGGCATCAAGCTCGGCGACAATGTGCGGCTCCCAGCCCATCAATGCCACGGGGATGGATGCTGGCGTAGTCGGGGCGACGGGAGCCGGAACAGGAGCGGGGACAGGCGCGACGTCTTCCCGCAAGGCCAGTTCAAGCTCGTCCCAAAGCGCCTTATGTTCTTGAGACTCTGGCTGGGTGTCTTCCTCAGGAAACTGGAAGACTAAGGGCAGACCATCGTAATGCGGCATGGCGTACGTTTAGGTCAGGCTGGTTGGAGGTAAATGATAGGAGAATCGGAGAGGAAGAGAGAAGATTGTAGCGATACCGGGTAGTGCGGGGTTGATTTTAAACTACGGCACCAGCGACATTAAAAGTGGGAGCAGTTGGGACGAAGGTGGGCGGCGGAGCCTGGTCAAAGGGCTCGCCTCCCGGTGAGCCTGCAGACAATGCCTTTCGCCGCCTCCTTGTCGGCCGGGCGAGCCGATCTGCTCGCACACCTCTCATCGACTCACACGCTTGCTCGGACGGCACCTGCCGGTGAGAAGCGGGACTCGTGGCGGCACGTAAACGCCCACGGTTTCAATAGTGAAAGCGTTCACCTTAACGTGATAGGTCTTTGTTCCAAAATACCTTGGCTCTTCATTTTTGCAACTTGTCATAAGCAGCTTGTCTCAAATTGAAGAAAAAATTACGAAGTAATATTTATGCCATATCACGTGACCATGCTCAGTTTCAAGAATTTATGGTCACTTTTGGATTTTCTAAAATTTAAGATCCGAGGATTGAAACAATATCATAACCTGCATCATGCAATAAATTTTCAAGCCATACATCTGTCTGTTGTATTTCTTAAGAAAGGATTTGGTCAAACATTTTGTTCGAGTTAGACTTGAGACAAGTTATATATGCAGAGCAAAAGGATAATCCCTCCGCTTTTGATGCATTGCCTGATATATTAACTCAAGTACTAGGCACGAACAAACGGGCTCAATTCTGTGCTCATCCTGGTGTAGTAGTAGTAGTAGTAGTATTAGGCAATGCAGTTGACGGGTGACCTTGGCGAGCGGCGACCGAGGGAATTGAACCGTGCTCGGCACGGTAGGTAACTTTGTCTAGTTACTAAAGCATCCCTCCGTTGTTCATCGGTAGTCATTATGGACCGGGGACATGAGGGGAATTTCCTAGGGCTGGAATTCTGGCCGCCAGATGTTTCGACTCGAAACACGAAGGCTCGACTGGTTGGGGTTGCCTAATGTGCGTACCACGCACGCCACCAGAAGGACATGAGCCCTTTTTTTAAGATCAACATGAGCCAGGTCTGGCTGGTACGCCGTTGGGCCTACCATTCGAGAATACGAAAGGAACCTTTTAAATTGCTGAACGAATCTATGTGTATTAGAATGCCCGTATTTTCCTTGCAAATACTAATCTCAACGTGGTAATTGATTTATGACGTGTTGTTGAATTAGAGTGAGTTTGTGATATAGTGATCTCAACGTGGATTTCACATTTCACGGTATCCCTAGTAAGTTTTTCAATGCAAATTCAAATTTAAAAGATGAACAATATGGAGGTGAGAAAACTTTGTATGTATGAAGCATATGACCACACACACACACAAACACACACACACACACACACACACACACACACACAGACACCCACAAACGAACACAACAACGATCCAATAAGTATAGTGCATCTATTTTTCCAAACCATGCATGTATGACCCGAATTCAAAAATACTCATTCTGTTCCTAAATATTATTCTTTTAGAGATTTCAACAATCGACTACATACAGAGCAAAATGAGTGAATCTACACTCTAAAATATGTATATATACATCCGTATGTGCCAGTCCATTTGAAATCTCTAAAAAGACTAATATTTAGGAACGAAGGGAGTAAAATGTAAGACATGCATGGTCCTCAATTCAATATTTAAAACGAACATGAAACTGAAACATGAATATTAAGTCTAGTACTACAGTACATGCAAATGTTGTGTTTAATTAGGCGGAGCTATGATTGCCGGGGGTCAACCGCTCGACCTTAGATAAAACTGTGAAGCTCTGTTTAGGGTTGTTTAGATTATATTTGTCCCCACCCTCCCAACCACCGATTGGTTGTGCACCCCCACCCCTCCTCCCAGGGAGAATATCATGTGCCCCCATACCTTAGATGATACATGCCGATACGAGTTGCTTGGAGCTTGTAGATCTAAGATATAGCAGCTCACATGATGTCTTAATATTTTTACAGGAAACCTTGATGAGTTTGAGAATTGCACACAATTTGTACAAAAACTACTTAGATGCCCTTGGATCCCATATCCAACGATCTCGAAGCTCGTATCACCGTAGCATCTAAGATGAAGGAGGACATCATATTCTCCTGTATATACGAATATCATGTGCTACCACACCTTAGATGCTTTGGTGATACAAGCTATTCAGAGCCGTTGGATTTGTGACCCAACACCTCCTCGGTGGTTCGAATGGGTTTTTTTTGCTGAAAAGCCCCCAAAGAATTCACCCACTGCTTACAAGCACAAAGACTGCTCAGATGCCATTGGATCTCAGATCAAACGACCTTGAAGCTCGTATCACCGTAGCATCCAAGCTGCGAGAGCACCTTATGGTTTCTCACACGAGAGAATATGAGGTGCTCCTGCACCGTAGATTCTATGGTGATACGAGTTCACGGAGATCTAATGGCCCACAGTAGGAGGTTTGAATGTTTTTGCAATATCTGGTGAGAGAGTTTGGGAATTGCGCAGAAAGTACACGCTCTACGCATTTGCCATCTGATCACTGATCATACGACCTAGATGCTCATATCACCGTAGCGGGTAATTAAGCTACGGGGAGCACCTAATATGGGCAACGGGGAGCCGTTGGATCCAAGATGCAGTGGCACACACGAGGCCTGAACGTTTTATTTGCAAAAAAACCTTTGGAGAGTTTGGAAATTGCGCATAATTACAAAGACTACTCCCAAGCCATTGGATCGCATTTCCAACGGTGTAAAAACTCGTATCACTATAGCATCTAAGCTGCGGGGTGGATGTGATATTCTATGCCGTTGTCATTTTTGTTCGTAAACATGCAAAATACGTGCAACTCGTGCCATTACTTGTCTAACCGTGCAAAGTGTTTGTTCAAAAAGAAAAACATCCTACACTGAAATATCGGAACAACACATGGGGGTACCACTTGTCATTAATCAAATTTGAAAGACGAGATTCGAACTGGCAACCTGGACTACAAAGCGTAAGTCGATAGCCTGAAACAACAACAGTTGTTGGCTTTGTCCCATAACTTGATTTTATACAGAATTATGTTGAGTAGAGTAGAGGGAGTGCCTCGTCAACACGTGCATGGCCATTGTCTCACTTACTGGTGGGTCCCAGGTCTGCGATCTCTCTCTTCTCTCCATCGTCTAACCTTTGCACGGGCACACACGAAGAGTGGCACTAGCTTGCCGTGGTGTTATTACAACTAAAAAAAGCTTGGAAAATAGAAGAATTGCCTAGAACAAGAGACGTTGTGGCTGGTCGCGACGGAGCTAACCACACCTATCCTCCGTGCCATGTTAGCATGATGAAGCTCTATGGCTAGTGGGGTGTTTTTGATCGACTGGCTGGCTCCCGAGGTCGAACCATAGGCACTACGTCTGATACAGTTAATTTTTACACGCACATTTTTCCTCCGTGCCGAGACATAGCACACCCTACCGCGCGGTTTCGGGGTCCTCCCGGGTGGTGCACGCATATATTCTTCCTGACCTGGGACGCCCTACCACACGTTTTCGTCGAAGCAAGTAAATGAGTCGTCAAATCACGAAAGACCACCTTTCCCGCCGAGTACATTAGTGAAGCACGGTGGCTAGCTAGTTGGGCTAGTTCGACCGATTAGCTAGGCCGCCGCCACATTTATTTTTTCACCCCTTTTTTTATCTACTTGCTGGCAGGTAAATTTAAATATCCACCGCGGCGTTTCTCTGGTGTTTGAGTGCGGCATGATTTTTAATTTTTTGATTGACGGGAGCAGGCGCGGCAGGATTTTATTTTTCTGATTGATAGGAGCACGCTGCTACCTCTTGAGCACTGCGTTGGTTTTCCCTTGAAGAGGAAAGGGTGATGCAGTAAAGTAGCGTAAGTATTTCCCTTAGTTTTTGAGAACCAAGGTATCAATCCAGTAGGAGATCACGCACGAGTCCCTTGTACCTACACAAACAAATAAGACCCTCGCAACCAACGTGATAAAGGGGTTGTCAATCCCTCAACGGTCACTTACTTAGAGTGAGATCGATAGATATGAAAAGATAATATTTTTGGTATTTTTATGATAAAGAGAAATAAAGATGCAAAGTAAAATAAAAGGCAAAAGAAATAACTAAGTGTTGGAAGATTAATATGATGGAAAATAGACCCAGGGGCCATAGGTTTCACTAGTGGCTTCTCTCAAGAGCATAAGTATTACGGTGGGTGAACAAATTCTTTGTCGAGCAATTGATAGAATTGAGCATAGTTATGAGAATATCTAGGTATGATCATGTATATAGGCATCACGTCCATGACAAGTAGACCGACTCCTACACGCATCTACTACTATTACTCCACACATCGACCGCTATCCAAAGATGCATCTAGAGTATTAAGTTCATAAGAACGGAATAACGCTTTAAGCAAGGTGACATGATGTAGAGGGATAAACTCATGCAATATGATATAAACCCCATCCTTTTTGTCCTCGATGGAAACAATACAATACGTGCCTTACTGCCCCTGCTGTCACTGGGAAAGGACACCGCAAGATTGAAGCCAAAGCTAAGAACTTCTCCCATTGCAAGAAAGATCAATCTAGTAGGCCAAACCAAACTGATAATTCGAAGAGACTTGCAAAGATAACTGCCAGTGTCAAAACCGGCGGATCTCGGGTAGGGGGTCCCGAACTGTGCGTCTAGGCGGATGGTAACATGAGACAAGGGACACGATGTTTTACCCAGGTTCGGGCCCTCTTGATGGAGATAAAACCCTACGTCCTGCTTGATTAATATTGATGATGTGTGTTAGAAGAGTGGATCTACCACGAGATCAAAGAGGCTAAACCCTAGAAGCTAGCCTATGGTATGATTGTTGTTCGTCCTATGGACTAAAGCCATCCGGTTTATATAGACACCGAGAGGGCTAGGGTTACGTAGTCGGTTACAATGGTAGGAGATCTACATATCCAGATCGCCAATCTTGCCTTCCACGCCAAGGAAAGTCCCATCCGGACACGGACGAAGTCTTCAATCTTGTATCTTCATAGTCTTGGAGTCCGCCGATGATGATAGTTCGGCTATCCGGACACCCCTAGTCCGGAACTCCTCGGTAGCCCACGAACCAGGTTTCAATGACGACGAGTCCGGCGGCGCATATTTTCTTCGGCATTGCAAGGCGGGTTCTTCCTCCAAATAATTTATAGAAGATTGTGAACACCAGGATAGGGTGCAGCTCGCAAAGATAAATTCCACATACCACCGTAGAGAATAATATTACACAAGTTCAATCTGGCGGCGTATTTAGTGGCGTGACGTCATGCCATTACCAAGCCTTGACTCGTTTTTATTTGTTCCACCTCCGATGCGTTTAGCGAGGCGGTTTCCTTGGCACGTCTTGTCGGGCGTAGATCGTGTTCCCCTTATTCCGGATTCCCATCAATACGGACGTGGGTAACCCAACCGCGCCATTGATTGTGGCGCTTGGGGATAAGCGAGTTTTACGGGCGGCGGGGACACATGTTTTTGTCCGCCCATATAAGGGATAAAGATCCAACCCTTTTACTGCGCCTTCTTCCTCCTTGGCTTATCCATCTCCGCGAACTCGAGCTCTAGTGCCCAAGTCCGCACTTCTCACCTCAACCTTCTCCAACTATGTCCGGAGGCGGGAGGCAAGTGGATGGCCTCCTCCGTCACGGAGGGGCAGATCCAGAAGCTGCTTAACGCCGGATATTTGTCCAAAGAACATCGCAAGATCGGCTCCCCGATGAGGGAGAGCTCGTCCCCAACCCCAGGCCCAATGAGAGGGTAGTATTTATTCCCCATTTCCTCCACGGACTGGGATTCCAGCTTGATCCCTTTTTCCGGGGTCTCATGTTCTACTATGGCCTAGGTTTCCATGATCCGCCCCAATTTCATCCTCAACATCTCGGCGTTTATCGTCGTGTGCGAGGCCTTCCTGCGCATCCAGCCCCACTTGACTTGTGGCTCAAGACCTTTAGTTTCAAGCGAAGGTTGTGAAGGGCAGCCAAGCGGAGTGCGGAGGCGCCAGGGTGGGCAGATGTCCCACGTTACGTGGCTGGAGGGCACTTTCGTGGAAACCATCAAGGGGTGGCAATCGGGGTGGTTCTACATCACCGAGCCGCGTGACCCTGCTTGGGCAGCGGCCCCCGAATTCAGATCTGGCATCCCTACACATCTCACCTCCTGGAAAGAGAGTGGCCGGATTTGGGGGGATTCGGAGGAGCTGACCGGACTCCAAGCCTATATCCAGAAGCTGGTGGACAAGAAGCTCAAGCTTGTCAACGTAGTCCAGGTCATGCTCATCCACCGGATTCTCCCGTGCCCGTGACGGGGCTTCAACATGTGGGAGTTTGATCCGGCCTGACACGGACCTGAGCGGGCTCTTCGACACTACGTCACGAAGATGTCCGGAAGGTGCTGTTCAAGGCGCCCGAAGCTCCGCATCCGCTACCGAAGATCATGGATTCCGCTCGCGATGTCCAGGTGACGAGGTAAGTGATTTCACCACTTGTTTTCCATAGTTTGGCTCTATGCGGATTTAAACTCCCTTTACCTTTGACAGGAATGGTGGCGAAGGCGAACGGACTATCTGTCGGCCCCATTGCCGAGGACTCGGCAGACGCCCGCCTATCAGGGCTGCTTGGCTCCGGCACCTGCGTGGTGCGGAGAATAAGGCCAAGAAGAAGGCCACGGGGACTCGGAAGAGTTCCGTTTTGCTCTGTGCTATCGGATGATGAATCAGGCCGACTCCTCCCACCAAGGCGAGGAGGAGAAGAAGAAGCCTCTCCCCTGGGAGGGAAGAAAGGAAGGCCTCCCAACAAGGGGAGGCCAAGGGTCCAAGAAGGGAAAAACTCTTCCCCGGATTGCTCCGCCAATGCCAAAGGATTTAGGACGAGGATCGGCCTCCAAGGGCCAAGCCTCGGCGAGATCGTAAGTATCCGGACTCCGAATAACTTCAAAGTTTTTCTTTTCGCCACATAATGTCTTTCTAATGCCGCATACAACCCTGCAGTCCGCCCAAGGATGATCTTCCCGTTTCGTCGAGAGGGTCCTTGGGTGCGTCGGATATGGATTCCCTTCCGACTGCCTCCACCCCCCGTGCCGCGGACGACGCCGAGGTGGGACCCCAAGAAGGAACCCACCAGGAGGAGGAGGCCCCGGAGGTGTCACAGGACACCCTCCCGGACTTTGCACCGGACTCAGCCCCGGAGGCCATAGTGGCTCGAGTCCGTGAGCGACCCTTCGTAAGAAGGGCAAGACATGACGCCGGCTGCCTCCGGCCCAACCGAGGTACGGATAATTTGCTGGAGGCGCCAACGGGCGCCTCCATCAAATAGGAACACCGCACTGTTATGAGTGCGGTGATTCGAAGGTTCATTTCGCCAAGAGCGGGCTGACTGAAGCTTCAGCAGCCTTCTAACGGGCTTTGAGGTAAGAATTTCAATATATGTAAAATGGTACCACATAGGCGGTAGCCACGATGCTCGGTTTGGTGTTGGAAAGAAAACCGGATGAGGATCTTTAGAAAGATAAACGCAGGAGTCATAAAAATATGTCAATATGGGATTGCAGGTTGTCTTTGACCTCCGCCAAGACCGACTACGGAGGTCAATACTTTGAAGGAAAACCTCGGCGGTCCGAGAACGAGCTCGACCATGCCAAGAAGCAGCTCGAGGAAAAAGAAGGTGAGTAATACCTTATGAAAATTGTACCTTCTGAGAAAAGGATTTGGTTGCAAGAAAATGACAAGGATAACGTGGGTATTGTAGGGGCCACTAACGAGGTGGCGACCACGAAGGAGGCGGCGGTGGCAGCGGCCGAACGTAAAGGTGCATGAGCGCACCGAGCGAGAGAAGTAGGAGGCGCGGGTGGCGGAGGTACAGCAAGAGCTCCAGGATCTCGTGAAAAAACATAAGAGCTTGGAGTGTGACTCGAAGACTCGAGAGTCTGAGCTTGCAACGGCTCTTGAGAGTGCCAAAGTCGCTAAGGCCGAAGCCTACAAGGCCCTCCAGGAGGTTGAGGCGGTGAAGAAAATAGCAGCGGGTAAGGCATTTTTCATGCAAAGTAAGCATGTGAGTGTTAATTACCTGTTGCTTACCCGAATTGAGCTCTCTCCAGAGCGTTCGCAGATCTTCCTTGCAGCGTGTCCGATGCTGCCGCATTCTACCGGGCCGAGGAGGGAGCTCGGCGGAGAAGGTCTTGGTCTCGATATCTTGAGGCGGACATCCAGTGCCTTAGCGACCAGGTGAAGCAGCTGGTCGAGCTCCACAAGGCGGCCGAACAGGCCATGAAGGGCCTCATAGTTCGGTTGTGGCCTAAGGAGGCCATGCACAGGGAGCTACTTGCCTGGTGCGGCGGGTGATGGATGCGTGCCCGTGGGTAGAAGTCATCAAGCATTCCGCTTGTATTGAGGGTGCCGTCGGGCCCTTGCCCGCGCATAAAGGTGCCTTGGGGCAAGATGGATGCCTGAAGCTCGTGGACGGACCCGCCACGTGAGGGCAAGGAGCATCGCACGCCCGAGATGTATTATAAGAGTGTCTTTGAAGGGCGCCCGCACTATTGCGGTGAGTGCTCCAAAGATGTAATATTTGAGTAGACTCGCATTTTGTTATCCTGTGTGCTGAAAACTTAGTTCATATCGCTAAGCAACGCTTGTTAATTTAAAATATTACCTTACGTGTGGCTGTTTATCAACCGAGAGATGGCAAGTCGTCGGCTTCAGCCCCCATGCCACAGTCTTTGGGGTGTTCGGGATAAACTTGGCGCTCTTGTTCCCATTTTTGGGTCCATCTAGGAGGCGCTCAACACAAATGAACAAGGCAACCGGACTTATAATGCTTGAACACTCTCACTTAGCCATAGAATTCTATAATTTTAAATTTGGTGAAGCCCTTAGTCTTCGGAAGGCCGAATTTGGGGCACTATCCACGCCTTGGCAGACAAGATCCGGCTCCTCGCTCTAAGCGGCATAAGTCTTTAAGGACTACTTAAAAAACCTCTCGAACAATGACCGGCTCTCGCCTCATCATGACGGTCACTTTTAGCTTTCTCCACCGAGGCGTTAACCCAACTCAAGCTGGGTGGAATCGCAGTGGTTCTCCAGTGCTACCTTAGCCGATATAACGAACGTAAGGTACCAAAACATGGGAGCCGGGCAAACCCAACTATTGACCCAAGACATGATTGAGCCGATGCATATAGTGCTATAAGTTCGGGTGCCGCACTTGTGAAAGTGTTAGGACTCATCATACCATAATGCGGAAATATAAGCCCCTGGTGTATATTAGCCGTACCAAAGTGTCTGGATGCAACATGCCGTAAATGAACATATGTATGAAAAAGAAATGCAATTATAAAAAGGTGCTGCATTGTTTTATTCAATAAGTGCTGCTACGAATGCGAACGATACAAATAGTGCGATAAGCAAGGTATGGGACTATTAAACATGTCCCCCTCCGTGGGTAGGCTGCAAATTGGTGTATAAAATGCTCGTAATGGAGACCACACGTATATTCGTTGTAGCCATTATTCTTCCATGGCTGTTGCATCGTGAGTTCGGGAGGTCTGCTGCGGGACGGAGACCTCGACAAGCGGAGTCTGTGGGTAAAAAGTAAAAGGTAAAAAGAAAAGAAAAAGGAATGACACACTTGAGAGGCTGGTGTGGTTGAGCCTGATCTGGGTTTATCGTGGTCGTGCCCTCTCCCCATGCCCATGGTATCTCCAGAGCGTAATGGTGTGCGCAAAGGACCTGCTGACGTTCGCGGGAGCTGGGGTTGGGGCCGCATCGCTCTGGCGATGCTCGGAGCGTGCCGGTGGTCTTGTTGTAAGTTACTCCGGCGCGCTTAGTAATGTTCCGGCCGCTTAATGGCCGGACTCGAGAATTGCCTTAAGAGGCTGCATTGCACTTACGCCGCGAGAGCATTGTATGTTCCTCCGTGCGGAGAGAATGTTCGATGTTTACGTTGACCGTGATGACTCCTCGAGGGCCCGGCATCTTGAGCTTGAGGTATGCGTGGTGCGGCACCGCGTTGAACTTTGCAAGCGATGCGTCCGAGCAAGGCATGATAGCCGCTGCGAACGGGACTATGTCGAAGATTAACTCCTCGCTTGAAGTTATCCGGAATCAAGACCACTTGCGGTGTAATTGAGCTGTATAATTGGCTTCTACACCTGGTATGACGCCTTTAAAGGTCGTTTTGGTAGGTTTAATCCTTGAGGGTCTATGCCCATTTTGCGACCTTGTATCACAGTAAAGCAGGTTCAGGCTGCCGCCGTCCATCGGGACTCTAGTTAGGTGAAATCCATCGACGATTGGGTCTAAGATCGGTGTGGCGAATCCGCCGTGGCGGATCTTTGGTGGGTGGTCCTTCGGTCAAAAGTGATCGGGCAGGAGGACCATGGATTGAACTGGGCAACTGTCTCCATCGCGTAGACATCCACGAGTGCACGCTTCCGCTCCCTTTTGGGTATGTGCGTTGCGTATATCATGTTCACCGTCCGCACTTTTGTGGGGAAACCCTTACATCCTCTATTCTTCGGCGGTTGGGTCTCGTCCTCGTCATTGCTATGCAACCCCTTGTCATTGCTTTCGGCAATTAACTTGCCTGCCTGCTTGAATACCCAACAGTCCCTGTTGGTGTGGTTAGCTGGCTTTTCGGGGTGCCGTGTATCTGGCACAAGCGGTCGAGTATTCGGTCCAAATTGGACGGACCCGGAGTAGTTCTTTTGAATGGCTTTTTCCGCTGACCGGGTTTAGAGCCTCTGAATCCGGCATTGATTGCCGTATCCTCAATATTGTTGCCGTTAATGCGGCATTTGTTTTTGTTACGACGCTGCACCGCCATTTCGGTCCTTGAAGTCCGGACTGCGAATTTTTGCCGAGGTTGTTGCTTTGCGTGCTAGCTACTGTCCTCACCATGAAGCGGGTCATGAGTGATGTGAGGGCTGCCATGGATTTCGGCTTTTCCTGTCCTAGGTGTCGGGCAAGCCACTCGTCGCGGATGTTATGCTTGAAGGCTGCGAGGGCCTCCGCATCCGGACAGTCAACGATTTGGTTTTTCTTGGTTAAGAACCGTGTCCAGAACTGTCTGGCCGATTCGTCTGGCTGCTGAATTATGTGGCTTAGGTCATCAGCGATACGGTGGTCGCACATAAGTGCCACGGAAGTTATCAAGGAATGCGGCTTCAGGTCCTCCCAGCTCCCAATTGACTCTGGCGGCAAGCTGTTGAGCCAATGCCAGGCTGGTCCTTTAAGCTTGAGGGGGAGGTATTTGATGGCGTGAAGATCGTCACCGCGGGCCATGTGGATGTGAAGGAGATAGTCTTCAATCCAAACCGCGGGGTCTGTTGTGCCATCATAGGATTCAATATTGACGGGTTTAAACCCTTCGGGGATTTGATGATCCATTACTTCGTCTGTGAAGCATAGTGGGTGTGCGGCGCCTCTGTACTGGGCGATATCACGACGGAGCGCAAAAGAGCTTTGTCTATTTTGTTCGGCCTGGCCGGACTTACTGTATCCGGCGCGACGGTTGTCGTCACGTACCGTGGGGCATCCACGCGATCCATAGATCGATCTTGATTGTCTTGCCTTGTCCTCCAATATATCTCGCAGGTCCGGAGCGTTCCCCTGTGGCCGTGTGCTTTTTGAGCGATGCCGGGGTACGGTTCTAGTGAAGGGCCGAGAGGCCTCTCTGTCGCGACCACGGGGTGGTCGGTCAGCCGTATTGTCTCCAGGTGATGCGGGTTCATAAGCCTCCTCCTCGAATCGGGGGAGCAGCTTGCGTTTAGGGTAGCTTTGGGAGGGGCGTTCGAGCTCATGCTCTTCGGCCGCGAGGACTTCAGTCCATCTGTCGGCTAGCAGATCCTGATCAGCTCTAAGCTGTTGCTGCTTTTTCTTGAGGCTGTTCGCCGTGGCCATAAGCCTGCGTCTAAAACGCTCTTGTTCGACGGGATCCTCAGGCACGACGAATTCATCATCGTCGAGGCTTGCTTCGTCTCCGGAGGGAGGCATATAATCCTCTACCTCTTCTTACGCCCTTTGTCTCGTGAGGGCTGGCGTCTCCATCCTCCCCGCTGGATCTTGCTGGAGTGGATTGTCTTGACCGTCCGGTGTATTGTTATCTCCGGTGCGGAATCTTCATTCTTCTTGTGGCGGGATTTAGAGCGGCGCCCGACGCCGACGGTTGGGCTATTTCTTGGAGGGTCATCCTCCTCGTTCCTTCGCCATTCCCATCCTTTGGGATATCCACCATGTATATGTCATATGATGAGGTGGCTGTCCAAAGGTCTTGTGAGGCGCTGGTTCTTGTTCGCCTCCCGGCATCGTCGTCCATACCGTCGATGTCTTGAGTCGTAGTCTAGCATGTCGGTTAGAGCGTCGGCCGGCTACCAAGTGGGTGGTGGGTGGGCTTTGAATTTCTTCGTTGTCCGCATCCCAACCGTCTTGACCGATCCGGCCAGTGGCTCTCCCGATAACGAGAGGTACTTTAGCGAACTCAAGATGTCGCCAAAAGGTGAGAGTTGAAAGATGTCCGCTGCAGTGAACTCCATGACCGGCGCCCAATCGGATTCGATCGGAGGGGGCGCGGGAGGTTCGATGTCCGGCAAGGAGTCCGACACCTCGGAGTCGCGAGCTTTATGAGGGACAAGATCAATGTTCGGCTCTATCGCCGTAGAGGTTGCAGCCCCCGAGGCGGTGTCTAGCCATCCGTCCTCGACCAGGCTGGCTCCGAATTGAAGATCGGAGCAGGTTCGAAAAGCGACCTCCGTGGTACCGTCCGGGGCAGAGCTAAATCATGCTCGCCGTGTGAAGGCGGCACGCTTCGGTATGGCTCGGCTCCATCGAGGATCAAGTCCCAGCGGATGTCGGCCCGTGAAGTTCAAACTTCCAAATCGACGACAGCGTGGGCGTAGCTTTCGATCTGCTCGGATGGTTGCGAATCGGCCCGCGGTGCGGCCGCCGAATCTGAAGATCTGTCCGGGAGAAAAGTCTCACCTGGACTGCGTCGTTGATGATGGTCGAAGAAGCCATCGAGCCTATCGGTGGCGACACGGAGGAACTCTCAATGAAAGCACCAATGTCGTGTCAAAACCGGCGGATCTCGGTAGGGGGTCCCGAACTATGCGTCTAGGCGGATGGTAACAGGGAGGCAAGGGACACGATGTTTTACCAGGTTTGGGCCCTCTTGATGGAGGTAAAACCCTACGTCCCGCTTGATTAATATTGATGATGTGTGTTACAAGAGTGGATCTACCACGAGATCAAAGAGGCTAAACCCTAGAAGCTAGCCTATGGTATGATTGTTGTTCGTCCTATGGACTAAAGCCATCCGGTTTATATAGACACCGGAGAGGGCTAGGGTTACACAGAGTCGGTTACAATGGTAGGAGATCTACATATCCGTATCGCCAAGCTTGCCTTCCACGCCAAGGAAAGTCCCATCCGGACACGGGACGAAGTCTTCAATCTTGTATCTTCATAGTCTTGGAGTCCGGCCGATGATGATAGTTCGGCTATCCGGACACCCCCTAGTCCGGAACTCCCTCAATAACAAATCATACATAAAAGAATTCAGAGAAGATTCAACTAGTGTTCATAGATAATCTTGATCATAAACCAAAAATTCATTGGTCTCAACAAACACACTGCAAAAGAAGATTACATCGAAAAGATCTCCACGAGAACCGTGGAGAACATTGTATTGAGATCCAAAGAGAGAGAATAAGCCAACTAGCTAATAACTACGGACCCGAAGGTCTGAGGTAAACTGCTCACACATCATCGGAGAGGCTATGGTGTTGATGTAGAAGCCCTCCGTGATCAATGCCCCCTCCGGCAGGACAACGGAAAAGGCCCCAAGATGGGATCTCATGGGTACAGAAGGTTGCGGCGGTGGAAATAGGTTTTTGGCTCCGTATCTGATAGTTTCGGGGTACGTAGGTATGTATAGGAGGAAGAAGTACGTCGGTGGAGCAACATGGGCCCCACGAGGGTGGAGGGCACGCCCAAGGGGGGTAGGCGCGCCCCCTGCCTCGTGCTCTCGTGTTTGATTTCTTGACGTAGACTCCAAGTCCTCTGGATCACGTTTGTTCCGAAAATCACGTTCCCGAAGGTTTCATTCCGTTTGGACTCCGTTGATATTCCTTTACTGCGAAACACTGAAATAGGCAAAAAAACAGCAATTTGGGCTGGGCCTCCGGTTAATAGGTTAGTCCCAAAAATAATATAAAAGTGTATAATAAAGCCCATTAAACATCCAGAACAGAATATAATATAGCATGGAACAATAAAAAGTTATAGATACGTTGGATATGTAACACAGGCGCAGTAGCAATTAGTTACGATGACTCCTCCTGTAAAAACCCACTGCTCCCTGATGTGAGAAATCTTCGACTGGTGTTTTACCATGGTGAAAACCAAAAGATTCCCCGCTCCTCGGCTGGCTCCCTCCGCCTTCCCGTAGATTGCATTGTCTTTCAGCCGTTTCGCCCCTGCATCACCAACGTCGTGTGCCTTGAGAAGCAGAGGGACTTCGGTGGTATTTAGGCGCCCTCTGCATGGGCATGTCCAAGTCTTGGTGCAACATGACCGTTGGGTCAAACTTCGAGCCAGTGCAGATCGATCCTTTGTAGCACAAAGCATGTGGGTGTGTTTGGTTGCATTCTCATCTCAATATAGTTGTTTCCTCTTCGTGTATTTGTGTTAACCTACTAGTGTGGACTAATACACCCTTCATGCACTCTGCCAAACACCCAAAAGTGGGTCGAGAAGGGAACTTTTGCTCCCATCCCGTGCACCTTCATACACCCTGTCAAACACTATTCATGCTTCATATGGTTCATGTTTAGGTAGATCTTTGTAGCATCGTACTCTCCGTCTTATTTGTAGACCTAGTTACATTAACATTGATCTCACCGTTCATTCTCGACCAGACAGTCGAAAAAGCGGTACTTTGTTACTACATTACTGTTCATATAGTTGACATGCGCACAACATCATTTGTTGTCGTCATATCTTACTACACTAGCAACAAGATTATGTAGTACCGACGTATGAACCACTGCACATGCCTAGTAGTAGGAGCACTGTGTATGTTCAAGTGGCTGCCGTGTTTCACACTCCTCCGTCGTAAGAGTGGAAACGCTTGGTGTAATCATTTTTTTCTTTAGAAAAACAGTGGACACGCTCTACCGTGCGGATCCTCCTCCAGTCGTGCACTAAATTACTCACTTCACCGACGTGTGGGACAACCAGCATCGGGGTCCACCAGCCATGCACTAAATTACTCCGTAGTAGAGTGACGGTAGACTACCAAGATCAAAGCGCCGCAGTAATGTCCAATGAGCCGTCAAATCACAAACCCCCCTCCTTTCCAACAGTAAGTTGGACGGACGAAGCAACCATCATTTCACTCTTCTCTCCCAGCTTTCTCTCTACCCAACTCGCTTCTGCCTCATCTTGTTCCTCATTTCTTCAAGAAAACCCCGACCTGCTTCTGCCAATGTTCTTCTCTCCCAAAGAAGGAAAGGTGAGCGCATCAATGGTGTTGATTCTGGCCAAGGCCCAGTCTTGCACCCCCGAGACTGATCCTATAACTCCCTCTCTTTTCTTCTTTTGGGTTTGTGATTATGGTTTCTTTTCTTTTATTTCTATTTGACATTTTCTTGATGGACGCTGGAGCACCGGCCGAAGTGATGTCTATGTGTAGCGACCCGACCTCAAACGCTCAAGTCTCTGTGCTTCAGTGTCATCCCTGGATCGGTAATGCTGACACACACATTACTCGAAGGATTTATAACAGAGTAGCAATCACACACTTATTACATCGAATGTCTCAGAAGAGAACTTATTACAATAAATATGGCTTAAGCTGGGAAGATAAAGTGACTCCATCAACTCCAACGACATAGCTGAGCTGCACGGCAACGACCTAACGTACCTTACTCCTCATCTGAAAAGTCTGCAACATAATACGTTGCAGCCCGAAAACGGGTCAGCACATGGAATATCTTTGGCAATATAACACTGATGAGAGCAAGAATAGAATAATGCTATCACTACATGCATATTTGGCTGGTGGAAAGCTCTATGGTTATAGTTTTCTTGAAAAAGCCAATTTTTCCCTACAACAAAGGAATAACTTTTATTTTAACTATCATGGTAGTTGAAACATCATTAAGAAGGTTCCTCCAACTCAATCCCAATTAAAAGTAATTATCAACCCAACAAATTTAATTAAGAGTGATGAGATACTTAGGATAATCCAAGTACTAGATACTCAAGATGTCCATAACCGGGGACACGGCTAACCATGATTAGACTGTACACTCTGCAGAGGTTTGTGCACTTTTCCCCACAAGACTTGATCTCCTCCGTTGGATTTCTCGCACTACATGGAGTTTGAGAAACGGATGACTGAGACACAGTCTTTCAGAAACATTAACTCTTCACTCCGGGTAGACCGTACAAACCTACATCCCTCTACCTGCTGATCCACCTCTTCAAGAGCTCATGCAACTTACTCAACTATGCTAGAGCCCATAATAGCTTGTGGCTGCACAAGGAAGTTTCTAGCATGAAATATCTCAGTTCCCTTTGAGCCGGGGTGGCGGACCTTAGGATGATCATACGGGTAGTCCGGGATATCCTAGGATAACACTGGATTCTCCAGGTGCCCGACAAGCAATCCACCCAGATGTGTATTAAAGTTGCCACCTTAAGTTGAACCATTAATTAACAATCTCACATCTGTCATGGATTCACTCACACAAACCACGTCTACGAGCATAGCATAGCAATATAAGCAATACATAGAAGTAACTCCCAAGGGTTTGATAGTAACAGGGCAATAGGTTCTCCCTCATCAACTACTTCCCAATACCCACAAGTTAATCACGACCTAATCATGCAGTGTTTGAGGGTTGAAACTAATGCATAAAAACTGGGTATGAAAAGAGTATGATCAATGTGTTACTTGCCTTGCTGACGATCCACAAAACCTAGGGACTCGTAGTAGCACGCTCAGCACTGGGAATTCTTTTCGGATCCGGGCTGGGCTTCTGGGTTGGTGGCGTCGGTGGCGGCTGCAGCGCGGCGACAAGCGATGGCGGCGGTTGCTACTATGGCTGCGGGCGGCAAGTAGACGGGTGGTGGCGGGAAGGGCGGCACATAAAGGGGTCGGCTTGGGAAGGGGAAGCTGGGCGGCGGACTCCGGACTCGGCGGAGTTCGGTGAGGCATGGTAGCGTGGGGAAGGCGGTGGCGGCGCAAGGGTTTGGCTCACTGGCTGGGCCCGATCGGTGATTTGAGTTTTTAAATAATTTCACCGGAACTTAAATAAATCCTAGAAAATAAAATAAAAACATAAAAATGCCAAAACAAATTTTCACCAACTAAATAAAATATTTAGAACAAGATGAACATTTTCTTGGCCCTAAAATGCAATTTTGAAAAAATGCAATTTTTCTAATGCAAAAAAATAGCAATAAAATCCAAATAAAATCAAATATTTGATTTTAATATTTTACTCCAATATTTCAATTATTTTGGAGAAGTCATATTATCTCCTCTCATATATTTTACTATGAAATATTTTATGGAGAGAAAAATAATTAAAACCAATAATCCTCGTTTCAATATTTGATAAAATTCAAATATGAAAACAATGAAATCCCCAACTCTCTCCGAGGGTCCTTGAGCTGCTTAGGATTTCGAGGATCGTGAAATGAAATGCAATGAAATATGATATGCATGAATGATCTATGTATAACATTCCAAATTGAAAATTTGGGATTTTACAAACCTACCCCCCTTAAGATGAATCTCTCCCTCGAGATTCGGGTTGGCTAGAAAATAGGTGTGGGTGGTCTTTGCAAAGATCATCCTCTCGTTCCCAGGTGGCTTCATCCTCGGTATGGTGGCTCCATTGAACTTTGCAAAACTTGATAACCTTATCTGGGTGACTCGGCCGGCAAATTCAAGAATCTCGACCGCTTCTCCTCATAGGTCAGATCACTGTCCAACTGAATCCCCTCCAAAGGTACTGTATCTCTTAACGGTATATCGGCCATCTCAGCATGACACTTCTTCAGCTGTGAAACATGAAATACATCATGAACTCCTGACAGTCCTTCAGGTAACTCCAACTTGTAGGCAACTTCTCCCATACGTTCCAAAACGCGTTACGGTCCTACAAATCTCGGGGCTAACTTTCCCTTGACTCCAAAATGTTTCACTCCTCGCAAGGGTGACACTCGCAGATATGCTCTGCCTCCAATTTTATAGGTTACCTCCTTGTTTTTCGAATCTGCATAACTCTTCTGCCTGGACTGAGCTACTTTCAGTCTATCTCGGATCAACTTAACTTTCTCTTCAGACTCCTTGATCAAGTCTGGTCCAAACAAGCTCGGTCTCCAACTTCATCCCACATCAACAGTGTCCTGCACCTTCGTCCATACAGGGCTTCGAACGGTGCCATCTTCAAACTGGCTTGGTAGCTAATATTGTATGAGAACTCCGCATAGGGCAAATTGTCATCCCAACTAGATCCATAATCTAGCGCACAAGCCCTCAACATGTCCTCCAGAATCAGGTTGACTCTCTCGGTCGGTCCATCCGTCTGCGGGTGGAATGCTGTACTGAACTCCAATCTTGTTCCCAAAGTCTGGGGAAGTTGATGCCAAAACTTTGAGGTAAACTGTGTTCCTCTATCTGATACTGTGGTCCTCGGAACTCCATGCAGACATACGATCCTGGTCATGTATATATTGGCCAACTTCGCACTTGTATAGGTTGTTTTCACTAGGATAAAGTGAGCCACTTTGGTCAAGCGATCAACTACTACCCATATAGAATCATATCCTGATTTGGTCCTGAGCAATCCGGTGATAAAATCCATGCCAAGTTCCCACTTCCATTCGGGTATCAGCATAGGCTATAACAATCCTGCTGGCTTATGATGTTCTGCCTTCACTCTCTGACATACATCACATACAGCTACATACTCGGCAATTTCCTTCTTCATACCAGTCCACCAGAAACGTTCCTTCAAATCCAAATACATCTTGGTGTTTCCGGGGTGTATCGAGTATGGTGAGTCATGAGCCTCCTAAAGTATTAACTTCCTGATCTCTGTGTCATTGGGCACATAAAAATGGTCCTCAAACCATAAGGGGTCGTGCTCATCCTCACGAAAACCTTTAGCCTTTCCTTTGCTCATCCTTTCTTTTATCTCAGCAATCTCCTTGTCATCCTTCTGAGCTTCCCGAATCTTTCCTAACAAGGTAGAATGTACCTCCATTGTTGCAACAAAACCTCTAGGAACAATCTCCAATCAAAGTTCCCTGAGATCCTCTGCTAACTCCTTTGGCAATCCTGTGCTTACTAGGGTATTAGCATAACTCTTCCGACTCAAGGCATGCCTTTACGACATTGGCCTTGCCTGGATGATAGTGCAGCTTCATGTCATAATCCTTTATAAGCTCCAACCATCTCCTCTGCCTAAGGTTCAGCTCCTTTTGTGTGAAAATGTACTTCAAACTCTTATGATCCGTGTACACATCACAACGATTTCCAGTAAGGTAATGTATCCAAGTCTTGAGCGCATGCACCATCGCTTAACTCCAAATCATGCGTGGCATAATTCAATTAAATGCGGTTTTTAGTTGTTGTGAGGCATACGAAACAACTCTTTCGTCCTGCATAAGCACACTTCCAAGTCCTAGGCGAGAGGCATTGCAATACACTTGGAAATCCTTGTGGATATCCGGCAGAATCAACACTAGGGATGTAGTTAAACATTTCTTTAACTCCTGAAAGCTTGCCTCGCATTCTTCCGTCCATTTAAATTTGGCATTCTTCTTCAATAACTCCGTCATTGGCTTTGCAATCTTGGAAAAATTCTCCATGAATCTTCGATAGTATCCTGGGAGTCCAAGAAAATCATGGATCTCGCTAAG
This sequence comes from Aegilops bicornis, assembly GCA_021605145.1. Lineage (NCBI taxonomy): Eukaryota > Viridiplantae > Streptophyta > Magnoliopsida > Poales > Poaceae > Aegilops > Aegilops bicornis. The sequence continues at coordinate 569,676,594 of CM038671.1, read as the reverse complement.
CGAAGTGGGTGCCAACCATTCAAAGGATCGATCGAACCTTTGTGGGGTGTACCGCTATACCTTCTCCTGATATAACATGTCCAAGGAATCCGACTTCCTTCAACCAAAACTCACATTTTCTGAACTTGGCATACAACTAGTGTTCCCTGAGTTTCTCAAGAACTAAACGCAAATGCTCTTCGTGCTCCTCCTCATTCTTTGAGTATACCATTATATCATCAATGAACACCACAACAAACTTATCCAAATATTCCGTGAACACTTTGTTCATCATGCTCATGAAATAGGCAGGGGCATTAGTCAGTCCAAATGACATGACCGTATATTCATACAACCCGTACCGTGTGGTGAATGCTGTCTTTGGTATATCCTTCTCTCGAATCTTCAGCTGTTGATATCCTGATCGCAGATTGATCTTTGAAAACACCTTATCTCCTTGCAGCTGGTCAAACAAATCATTGATCATCGGCAGTGGGTATTTGTTCTTGATCGTCACCTCATTTAACGCACGATAATCAACAACCATTCTCAGAGACTTATCCTTCTTCCCAACCAAAAGCACTTGGGCTCCCCATGGTGATGAACCCGGCGAATGTAACCCTTCTCCAATAACTCCTTGATCTACTTCTTAGTCTCCTCCAGATCATTTGCGGGCATCCGATAGGGTCTCTTTGATATTGGCCCTGTACCTGGAAATAGCTCTATAAAAAACTCGATGTCACGATCCGGTGGCATGCCTGGTAACTCCTCTGGAAAAACATCCGGGTAATCCTTCACTACAGGCACTTCCTCCTGAACAACCCCCGTGAGGGTATTTACTTGGCTCCTCCTAGGCGTATGCCTAGATACATACTTAATCCTTTTTCCCTCCAGGGTGGTGACATAAATTGACTTACTAGTACAGTCAATGCTTCCTCCATAATTTGACATCCAGTCCATGCCTAATATCACAACCAATCCTTGTGACTCCAAAATTATTAGGTCCGACGGGAAAACGTGGCTACCAATAGTTAAGGGTATCTGGTCGCACCATCGGCTAGCCATATACTCTGCTTCAGGTGAACTCACTAACAGAGGGGTCCTAAGGGGTTGGGTTGGTAGTTTAAACTTATCGACGAATCCCATTGATATGTATGAATGCGATGCACCCGTATAAAAAAGAACAAGGGCGGTAAAAGACTTAACCAAAAACTTGCCGATAACCGCGTCTGGCTACTCTTCAACCTCCTCCACATTAACGTGGTTCACTTGTCCTTTGTTGAATGGGTTGGGCTTCTTCCCAGCACTCCCATTACCGTTTCCATTCTTCGCTTCAGGGCACTCCGTGGCATAGTGTCCAGTCTTCCCGCACTTGAAGCAAGTAATGTGACTTAGATCTCTCTTGGCGGGTGTGGCTGGATTGGAGCGGTTCTGATTGTTGCTTGTTCCATTCCCAGTCTCATTCTTAGAACCATTGTGGTTATGCGAACTTCCTCCGGTGTGGTTATGACCTCCATGGTTATGAACAAGTCCTCCCGAGTTCGGGGTTAGACGAGGCTTCTGCTGAGCTCCCGAGTGGTATCTTCCTTGCCCATACTTCCTCTTACGGCTCTCAATTTGCTGCTACTTCCCTTCAATCATAAGAGCCTTATCTACCAACTCCTGGTAGTTGTTGAATGCTGCCACCATCAACTGCATGCTCATCTCATCATTCGGCCCTTCCATAAACTTCTCCTGCTTTGCGGGATCTGTGGCCACATCATCCGGGGCATAGCGAGATAACTTGCTAAACTCATCCACGTACTGAGCCATAGTACGGTTCCACTGGCGTAAGTTGCGAAACTCACGCTTCTTCATGCTCATAGCTCCAGTTGAGACATGGGCTGTGCGGAAAGCTTGCTGAAACTGATCCCAAGTGACGTTGGCTATGGGGAAAGTGGCCGTATAATTCTCCCACCATGAGGCTGCTGGTCCATCAATTGATGTGCGGCAAAGTGCACCTTCTCAGCATCTGCGCAACCTGCGGTGGTCAACTCCCTTCCAATATGGTGTAGCCAATCATCAGCAACTATAGGCTCAGTGCTACTGGAAAACACCGGCGGCTGCAACCTCAGAAAGTGAGCTAAGTTTTCAACTGGAGGCGGGTTGTTGTTGTCGTTATTGCCTTGGTTCTGGACTAACAATTGCATCAAGGCATTCTGCTGTGGGATCAACTGAGTGAGCTCCGGCAGGAAGGCAAATCCGGTGTCACGTCTCGGAGGCATCTGGTGGGTTTAGATGGGAGAGATTAGAATAGAAAAGGGGTCTAGTGAGAAAGCACTACCCATATGCACATGAGACAAACACAATCATTTCACTCACTCAATCAAGCAAGGGCATACAAACGGTCTAGAACTATCGTTAAAAGTGCTCAACTACTACTATATACATGGGAAAACACTACTAGTCATTTGGTGGTCATCTAGAAATTTTGATCGGTGGAAGACTCCATGATGTCTGCTCCAGCTTCGTCTTCAAAGTCATCATCATTGGGGTCGGAGTCGGTGTCATCGATGATGATGTAGTTCTCCGGGCAAGTGGAATCATCGACCTCTCCTCCTGGCGCGGGGTCTCCATGAATACTCTGATCTTCTTTATCAAGTCGTCATTCTTATTCAATAGTGTTGCAATTTCCTCCTCATATCCATTGCGTGTAGACTTGAGTTCTTCTTCCAGCTCGATGATCCTTGTCTTCGCCTTCTTCAAATCTATCATGTCTGCGCACATCTAATTCTCCTGGCGTCGAATGTGTTGGTTTAACTCCTGGATGAAAGCTACAATGGATCTGTCCTTCTTGGTGCTGATCATCTCCCATTGCTCATCTCGGCGTCCACATATCTAGTAGATAGTGTCCTTGAGATCCTTGTTGTAGAATTCTCCAATGCGTCCCATGGTAATGTGGGCTGCCATGCTCTTGCCTAGACTCCAGGTGGGTGCTTCAAAAGAAAATTCTATGGACTTAGTGGTTGGCGAGAACGTCCTTCCTGGAACTTGAACTTGAACCATCCAGCGCTTCTCTTCTGGTAAAGTGGCATTGTAAGTCCCGGTGAAGCTTGGTATTTCGATGTTCGGGTACCTAGTGACTTCCTTCAAGTGGCGTCCAAAGGGTGTGTCTTCATCCGGTTGTGCAAACTTGTTCTTCAAATCCACCATCCTAAAGAGTAGAAAATGGAGAGGAGTCAGAAATGAGTAGAGAAGAGTGACCTATGGCTTATCTTAGTGGTGGTGTCCTACACTCAGCGTGTGCTCTGATACCATCTTGTAGCGACCCGACCTCAAACGGTCAAGTCTCTGTGCTTCACTGTCATCCCTGGATCGGTAATGCTGACACACACAATACTTGAAGGATTTATAAAAGAGTAGCAATCACACACTTATTACATCGAATGTCTTAGAAGAGAAGTTATTGCAATAAATATGGCTTAAGGCCATCTAATACGATAACAGCGGAAGGCTTGGAAGATAAAGAGAGTCCATCAACTCCAACAGCATAGCTGAACTGCACGGCAACGACCTAACATACCTTACTCCTCATCTGAAAAGTCTGCAACATAATACGTTGCGGCCCGAAAATGGGTCAGCACATGGAATATGCTGGCAATATAACACAGTAGAGCAAGAACAGAATAATGCTATCACTACATGCATATTTGGCTGGTGGAAAGCTCTATGGTTATAGTTTTTGCGAAAAGCCAATTTTTCCCTACAAGAAAGGAATAAGTTTTATTTTAACTATCATGGTATTTGAAACATCATTGAGAAGGTTCCTCCAACTCAATCCCAATTAAAAGTAATTATCAACCCAACAATATTAATTAAGAGTGATGAGATACTTAGGATAATCCAAGTACTAGATACTCAAGATGTCCATAACCGGGGACACGGCTAACCATGATTAGATTGTACACTCTGCAGAGGTTTGCGCACTTTTCCCCACAAGACTCGATCTCCTCCGTTGGATTTCTCGCACTACATGGTGTTTGAGAAACGAATGACCGAGACACAGTCTTTCAGAAATATTAACTCTTTACTCCGGGCAGACCATACCAACCTACATCCCTCTACCTGTTGATCCACCTCTTCAAGAGCTCATGCAACTTACTCAAATATGCTAGAGCCCATAATAGCTTGTGGCTGCACACGGAAGCGTCTAGCATGAAATATCTCAGTTCCCTTTGAGCCTGGGTGGCGGAACTTAGGATGATCACACGGGTACTCCGGGATCTCCTAGGACAACCTTTGGATTCTCCAGTGCCCGGCAAGCAATCCACCCAGATGTGTATTAAAGTTGCCACCTTAAGTTGAACCATTAATTAACAATCTCACATCTGTCATGGATTCACTCACCCAAACCACGTCTACGAGCATAGCATAGCAATATAAGCAATATGTAGAAGTGACTCACAAGGGTTTGATAGTAACAGGGCAATAGGTTCTACCTGATCAACTACTTCCCAATGCCCACAAGTTAATCACAACCTAATCATGTAGTGTTTGAGGGTTGAAACTAATGCATAAAAACTGGGTATGAAAAGAGTATGATCAATGTGTTACTTGCCTTGCTGACGATCCACAAAACCTAGGGACTCGTAGTAGCACACTTCACACTCCGAGAATTCTCGTCGGATCGTGGGCGCGGGCTCCGTGGGCTGGTGGCGTCGGCTGACGGTGATGGCGGCGGGCGACAATGACAGCGGCGGCGGCGCTGACAAGCTTCTTCTTCTGGCACGGGCAAGTGGACGTGGTGGTGTGGCGGCATATAAAGGGGGTCGGCTTGGGAAGGGGATACTGGGCGGCGTGAGTCAGTCTTGGGCATAGGCGCAGGGGAAGGCGGTGGCACAAGGGAGGCCTGCTCGTCGAGCTTCGCCCAGTCGGTATTGGAGTTTTTTAAATAATTTCGCCGGAACTTAAATAAATCCTAGAAAATAAAATAAAAAACTAAAAATGCCAAAACAAATTTTCACCGTCTAAATAAAATATTTAGAACGAGATGAACATTTTCTTGGCCCTAAAATGCAATTTTGAAAGACATGCAATTTTTCTAATGCAAATAAAATAGCAATAAAATCCGAATAAAATCAAATATTTGATTTTAATATTTTTCCTCCAATATTTCAATTATTTTGGATAATTCATATTATCTCCTCTTATATATTTTAACATGAAATATTTTTGGAGAGAAAAATAATTAGAACCAATAATCCTCGTTTCAATATTTGATAAAATTCAAATATGAAAACAATGAAATCCCCAACTCTCTCCGAGGGTCCTTGAGCTACTTAGGATTCCGAGGATCGCGAAACGAAATGCAACGAAATATGATATGCATGAATGATCTATGTATAGCATTCCAAATTGAAAATTTGGGATGTGACACTATGGCTCTGGCCAAAACCGTCGAGGCTCGTGGTACGAAGAAGCGCAAGCACCCCGCCGAGAGTACCGCAGACAAGCTCAAAGCCATCACCCTGTCCAAGCCCCCCTCTCCGGGATCCCTCATTAAGCAAGTCCAAGTAATATTTCTTCTTGACGATCTTTTTCTCGATATTGATCGTGCTTTTTCATCTAACACGCAGTACTAGTACAATAGTACAACTTTCTGGGTGATCTTGCATGTGATTTTTGTGTGCCAAATGACGGTTCTAAATTCCTCTTTTGACCAAAACATGTGAGAGGTTGACACTGATTTCTTATAGATTACTTTCAACTACTCCCTCTATCCCAAATTTCTTGTCTTAGATTTTGTATAGATACGGATGTATATAATACTAAAATGTGACTTGATACATCCGTATCTAGACAAATCTAAGACAAGAATTTTGGGACAGAGGGAGTACTTTATGAACATCAATGCTACCTTTGAAGAGGGTATATTTGCCTCAGTAACTTGTGTTATGGATATTTCAAGTAATCCCTCTGCTCTCATGCCTTTGAAGACATGTTCTAGTGTCTTTGTTCACTCATTTCTATGCGTATATGTAGTCATATATGGAGTATAATATTGAAAATCATCTTATATTTCTGAATGGAGGTAGTAATAAAATATGGTTTCTGTTTGAGTTAGAACCAGGTTCGCGGTGGAGATGAAGTTCTCAAAGTCATGCCATGTGAACTGGAAGACCTGGGATATCTAGCTGTTGTGTCCTTGTCGCCACGTGTCCTGAAGTAGTGTTTTCCTATAGCATTGTTGTCAGGCATGTTCTTGAGTCTGTACTTGACCACAACAATTTCCTGGTTGTGCCTTCAATTACGAAGGGTGTGGTTCTTGTAAAGATTCCCAACAAATCTGATGCAGCCTGTCTTCGTCATCATGTTTATGAGTGGAAAGACCACTCTGTTAGGTTCTCCAAGGTTGACGAGATGGTGATGGTGCATGTAGAGATCTCTCATGAAGTCCATGGCCTAGTTAGTTATGCGGGGTTCATCCCGTAGGTCGATGGCAAGAAATAGTCTGTAGAGTTTAATTAGTGCAACTTTGCTTGTCTGTAGTAAGTACTATTGTTCAAGACTGATTTGTGTTTGTGAACCTGTATTGTTTATTAATCTTGCCGCTTTTGGTGTGTGGTCAGTCCTGAGAATGGTCTATGTTAATGTCTGTCCACTCAATTCAGTCTGTATATTTTGAAGTATCCGGATCGTCTTTTTTGTGAGGACGGTTTATCAATTATGGTTACACTCCAATATCTGTATGCATTGTAGGGTTTATCGCACCCACCAGGATTTCCACTCCCATGGATGTTTGGTCCATATGATTTTTCACGAACTTTGGACTGTCCTGCTTGTGGGAGTAGGTGGGACCCCTGCATGCCACCCGTAGTTGGACGATCAATCTTCTGTTTAGTACTTCAACATAGTGATTTCCTGGTAAGGATTCACTCGTGTCACATCAAGTAAATCTTATTGATTTACTGTCTAAATCTTATTGATTTAATGTCATGTTTCCTTTCTTTTCCTGCAATTTTACAATGCAGGTTTTGCCATGTGACATTCATCACAGAATAAACCGTTTGGTTTGCTCTACGATGGCTATTTTTGCAGGTTTCACTTCTTATGTCGTGTCGATGCTTGAAGGCTGTCCATCACTTATATTCTTGGAAAAATTGGATCGGTCTGTTATGCGAGTACAAGTTGAATCCCTATGACGAACTGCAGTTTGGTTTAACAAAAACGCCACAATTAGTCCTTCTCACGTTTAAAAGAAATGAAGAAAAAAACTAGATCACGGTCACGAAGCCTAGTCAAGTTAGAAAGCTGACCATAGCGTATCAGAACCACGATCATCATTGTCTCGCACATCGGTACCACCTTCAAAGAACGGATCGAGCAATCGACAGCTGTTTCTAGCAATCGACATCGCATCGGTCACCGATCCGGTGAGGATTGGGCACCGACCGCGTCGGTGATCAGCCGATCTACCGGAGGATCGGGCATCGACACCGCACCTGCTCCGACACCGCACCAGCTCTACAAGGAACACCATCTCCATCATCGCCAGCGGCTTCGCACTGCACCAACACTTGCACTTGCATCTGCTCCGGCCCGTGCAAAATCGAATGAGCGATTGCACCGCAATGATCGGGCTGCGATTCACACTTCATATACCAAAGTCCTTACAAAAACCGACATGTCCACCTTCTTGGTAAGCATTGGCCGCCCAAGTGTTTCGTTCTTTTTCTTTCCATGTTGTTTCACATGATTCAATCGTGTGTTGATCTAACTGTTTGGGTATGTCTTCTTGTTTGCAAACAGAGAATTCCTAGAGCAACGAGGGAGTTGTTCGACAATCCCAGGCGACAATGACCAAGTTTCTCTTACCATGCACATCCTTGGTGTGAATGAACACGCTCAATATACCGTAAGTACAAAGGATGGTCGCATGATGATTGATGCTAAAGGATGGTCAAGGTTCAAATCTAAATCATATCTTGCGGTGGGGGTGATCTCAAAATCGAACTTTCTCGGCAAGGAGAGCTGGTCCAAATCAACTTTGAAATTCTTCAAGAGCAAAGACGCATAGCCGAACTGATCTATCCTCCGAGAGATTTTGATGTAATAATCTGGCATGGTGAAACAAGTGTCCTGTGTGTATAAGTAATACGACATTATTATTTATCACATGGTATATCGTTGATAGAATTGCAACTCTCATTGCTAGTTAGGAACTGTCGATCAATTTCATTCCAACAGTTGCCATGCTTTATTCAATTTTGTGTATTCGCCTTGCGACAACATCTAAAACCAGCGTCTGCACTGTCGCTTGCAATATGAAAAAGCTTGAGGTAGAACACATGGGCCCCCAAACATGCGAGGGTAGGCTGCGCCCAAAGTCCGTAACCGTGAGCACTGCCCGAGTATTATATTCTCAGCTGAACCCCCATAATGCCCGTGCCTTGCACGTAACATCAAGATGCATTTGTATGAGTATTTTATCTTGTGAGAGAAAAGGATGAACGAGGGAAGGCCTTATTTGCAAATGTGGAGAGGTGTGTGGGTACATTTTTGCAAAATTGCCATAGTTTCCTTCCTATCCGCCACATATAAATCGGACGGCCTATATTGAAGGATGGCAGGCACACCATCATCACCAACTCGTCTATACTGTGTTAAAAACAACTCTGTTTTTTATAATTATATATGTTATATATATATATATATATATTCCCCTTGATTTTTCTTATTTATAAAGTTGTGATATAAAATATTTGTATATTTCTTTATAGAGGGAGTATCTCTCTATCAAAAATATATTTTTGTGTAACTAGTTAGTCATGTATTTCTACTTCCTTTCGCTGATATGTGGGGCATCCGGCAACGGGGTCCACGTGCCATATGCACAAATTAGAGTGCACAACTGCACGGTAGACGCACCGCGGTCGTAGCACCGCGGTAATGCCCAATGAGCCATCAAATCACAACCCCCCTTTCCGACTTTAGCGATAAGTCGGACCAGACGAAGCGAGAATATTTCATTGGGCCTGAATCCCCTTCTCCCTCGTCTGCTTGTTCAGAGAAAACCCCCTCTCGGCGACTGCATAGGGTTTTCTCATGGAGAACCAAGTACGAATTCTTCATCCATCCCCGATAAATCCAAGTCCCTTGGTCGAGATTAATCCTAGGATGGCAGCCGCCGCCGTTGATGCATTTTTCTTCCTACTAAATATAGTGTGTTTCGTTTGCAGTGCCCAAAGTGCGAGGACCCTACAGGTTTCTGCGCCCTCGGCGAGACACCACACTTGTTCCTTCTCATCCTAACACGTGATTTTAAAACTCGCACAGTATGTTCCTAGAATCCTCTTTCTATCCGGGAGGGTGGGGTTTATTTGAACATGTTGTCGACTAATTTGGAAATTTGGATTGCTATATTTGGATAAAAGGTACCACTAGTACGATGGTCAACACTGACGTGAAGGAGGAAGTTATTTCTAGATTTGGATAGGGAATACATTGTGTTCTTATATTATTTTTCCTGCAGTACATTATTTGCTCTGCCAGAACACATGTACTCAAGATGCTCGGCCTTACCATAACTGAATACACTAGTTTAATGGTCACAGTGAAGACAAGCCATGGATATAAGTTCTGAGTTGGGTTCATGAACCAAGAAGATCGCTGCTTTTTTTATGGCCGAACTTGGATAAACTTTCTCAAGTGTTACAGACTGAAACTTTCTCAACCTGGTCTCATCTTCACTGCGATCTTCCACGCCAACGTCGTTCCAGTTGTTCATCCATGTTAGTTTTGTATCTGGTTCTTGCTTGTTGCCTCGATTACTTCTTAATCCACCTATTCTGTCTAACTAATCACAATTTAACTTTAGAAGTAGCAACAAATCTCTCACGAAGATGCTACTTCTAACTAATATTTTCTTATAATTGGTGGCACTTGTAGGTTTTTTCAGAGTTAAGCAGGCCGCTCGTTTGTTATTCTGTAACAACTCGGCTATTACTGATGGCACTGAAGTTGACTGGGACGACATCCACAAGTTCCTACACTTTAGTGATCGTCTTGAGGTCCTTGTGGGGCGTTTCAATGGTGGAAGGCCACGTGGGATATGTGTGCCACTGCTACACTCGTTGAACAGGTACAACTGTGTCGAGAAACTTATGGTACGAGCTGTTTTCTGTTATATATGTTGTTCATAAACTATTGCTTATACACAATTTTACAGCTGTGATCTTCTTGAAACAGAAACTGCCCAGTTCTATTGTTCCTATCTGGATGCTGACCATGGTCAGGTCAGACTTGCGCTTGGTCACAACATGATGTTTATGTTGACCTACTCCATTCTCCTTGGAGGTGAAAAGATACTTATTCATGGGTGGTCTCAAATAATGAAGGCCCGTCCATCTTGGAGAATAGGACAGAAGATTATGTTACTGCTTTTCCATGGCTCTAAAGCGAATATCCTGTTTATTGACCACACTGCGAGATGAAGCCGCTTTCAGAAGGTTGTGGATGCACGGGGTGGCGCCTGGGCCTTGTCCTGGGGCTTGGCGGCCTCACCCTTGGTTAATCAGAGGCAAAGTAACACTGCTCGAGGCATGCTTTATGCGGTTGAACCTATATAAGTACTCATACTGCTTTCGGCTATGGTTGTTAAGTGCCCCTCTGGTTTGATTAAGGTTGTTAAGTACTCCTGCTGCTTTTACAGTCTGTCGTGTTTCTTCAGTCCTATCTTCCTCCAGCCGCCAAAACCAAACCAGCGCCAGTGGGGCCGCCTACTTCCGCCTCCCACGGCTCGCTGCGCCTCAGCGCACGCATCACCGCCCCACTGTCTCCTAAATCGTTAACACCGACGTCCGAGGCCTCGCCATAGTCCTCCACATGCTTTGGTGCGCTCGCCGCAGCGCCGCCCTCTCGCCTTGTCAACATGGTTAACAAACAACAAGAATCGACAGAAGTACGTGGAGAGGATGACAGTAGGGGCCCACCATGTCAGCGTCTGGAAAAATAAATTGCTTCCTCCTAGTGTTTTCCTGACATATGGGACCCACGAGACTATGAGCGTATATAGTCAATAGACAAGAGAACATCACAAGATTGGCTGACACCTGAGAAGTAGCTGCTCGAGCAGTATTTTTTTTGTTATTGTTCAGACGGAGCAGGGTTTGAACTGGGTTGTGGCCCGCCTAGCCCAGGCTTATATTTTATGTTGACCATGTGACCAGCCCAGCTATTTTTTCTTTGTGAAAATGAGCCCAGTTTATTTTTTCTGGAGAATACCCAATCCAAGCCTACTTATTTTTTATGCCCTAATGGGTGCAACTCTTTCAAGACGCCTGCAAATCTTGAAAGTAATATGAAATGGATTGTAAATATAAAAACAGATGACAAATTGGCAATTACTTTATAATTTTTGAATTTTTTCATATTTTCAGATTCCTGTTTCACTGGGCATTAACCTAATTTAAATATATCTTCAAAGTACTTTAAATCTGGCTCGACATTTCGGTATTCAATATAGTTTGGAACCCATAGAAATATGTGAAATTGGCCCTGGCCAACCAAAAAAAATGGACTGCAATAAATTGCATAAGAAGTCGCAATAAGCTATATCTAAATTATTGAAAAAAGAGGGAATGGTCTGACTTGTGGGCCTATTAAGTTGACGCGTATGAAAGATTTTTTTAGTTATTATATACATAAACAAACGATTCTAGCAGACGTAACCGTTGGATGTCAATCCAACGGCCGTCGTGTTTCTTCAATCTCTGATCTTTTAGCTCTAGCCGCCAAATCCAGCGCCGGCGGGACCGCCTGCTCCCACCTCGCGTGCAGGCCTCACCTCCCCTACTACTCCCACCGCTGGCCAGGGCATCCCTCTACTCACCCACACCCCCTGTTATTCTGCGGCGACGGCAGCCTCACACCGCAACCGAACCAGTGAACCCTCGGACTCCTCTCCGTGTGGGCATCCACTGTCGCGTCTTCCCTGGCTCCGCATCGTCCTCTTCCTAGGCCTCGCCGTCGTCCACCGCCCTGGTGCTCTAGGCGCGGCATGGTCAACATGGTCAAGGAACGACTTCCATCGGAAGAGTACTATACGTGGAGAGGCTGACAGCTGGGTCCACAGCAGCCGCAAGGAAGTGCCTCCTTATTACGCGGAAAATAATTATTCCTCCACCTGACAGCAGGGACCCACCGGACGGGCCACCGTATTTGGCGAAAAAAACGTTTCCCCCTGACGGCTGGGACCAACCGGACGGGCCACCGTATTTCATGAAAAAAACGTTCCCCCCGCTGTCAGCTCGGACCCACCGGAAGTGCCTCCTTATTATGCACAAAAAATGATTACTCCCCCTGCTAGTTGGGACCCACCTTGGTGGGAGGCTGACTTGTGGGCCTACTAAGTTAACGGGGACGGAGTGCTTTGTCAACTTAGTCAATATGAATGATTCTAGCTCCAGTGACCGTACGATGTCCACCTGATAACCCACAAGTATAGGGGATCGCAACAGTTTTCGAGGGTAGAGTACTCAACCCAAATTTATTGATTCGACACAAGGGGAGCCAAAGAATATTCTCCAGTATTAGCAGTTGAGTTGTCAATTCAACCACACAGATAACTCAAGATGTCGCAGCAAAAGTATTTAGTAGCAAAGTAGTATGATAGTAACGATAACAGTAGCAAAAGTAATATTTTTGGGTTTCGTAGTGATTCTAACAATAGCAACAGAAAAGTAAATAAGAGAAGAACAATATGTGAAAAGCTCGTAGGGATTGGATCGGTGATGGAGAATTATGCCGGATGCGGTTCATCATGTAACAGTCATGACATAGGGTGACACAGAACTAGGTCCAATTAGTCAATGTAATGTAGGCATGTATTCCGAATATAGTCATACGTGCTTATGGAAAAGAACTTGCATGACATCTTTTGTCCTACCCTCCCGTGGCAGCGGGGTCCTAGCGGAAACTAAGGGATATTAAGGCCTCCTTTTAATAGAGTACTGGACCGAAGTATTAACACATAGTGAATACATGAACTCCTCAAACTACGGTCATCACCGTGGAGTGGTCCCGATTATTGTCACTTGGGGTTGCGGATCATAACACATAGTAGGTGACTATAGACTTGCAAGATAGGATCAAGAACTAACATATATTCATGAAAACATAATAGGTTTAGATCTGAAATCATGGCACTTGGGCCCTAGTGACAAGCATTAAGCATAGCAAAGTCATAGCAACATCAATATCAGAACATAGTGGATACTAGGGATCAAACCCTAACAAAACTAACTCGATTACATGATAAATCTCATCCAACCCATCACCGCCCAGCAAGCCTATGATGGAATTACTCACGCACGGCGGTGAGCATCATGAAATTGGTGATGGAGGATGGTTGATGATGACGACGGCGACGGATTCCCATCTCCGAAGCCCCGAACGGACTCCAGATCAGCCCTCCCGAGAGAGTTTAGGGCTTGGCGGCGGCTCCGTATCGTAAAACGCGATGAATCTTTCTCTCTAATTGTTTTCTCCCCGAACACGAATATATGGAGTTGGAGTTGAGGTCGGTGGAGCTCCAGGGGGCCCACGAGGCAGGGGCGCGCCCCCCACCCTCGTGGCAAGGGTGTGGCCCCCCTGGCCTTGATTCTTTCGCCAATATTTTTTATTATTTCCAAAAATAATCTCCGTGGAGTTTCAGTTCATTCCGAGAACTTTTGTTTCTACACATAAATAACACCATGGCAATTCTGCTGAAAACAGCGTCAGTACGGGTTAGTTCCATTCAAATCATGCAAGTTAGAGTCCAAAACAAGGGCAAAAGTGTTTGGAAAAGTAGATACGACGGAGACGTATCAACTGTCCCAAGCTTAAACCTTTGCTTGTCCTCAAGCAATTCAGTTGATAAACTGAAAGTGATAAAGAAAAACTTTTACAAACTCTGTTTGCTCTTGTTGTTGTAAATATGTAAAGCCAACATTCAAGTTTTTCAACAAAGATTATGAATTAACCATATTCACAATAACTCTTAGGTCTCATGTTTACTCATATCAATGGCATAATCAACTAGCGAGCAATAATAATAAATCTCGGATGAGAACACTTTCACAAAACAATCATAATATGATATAACAAGATGGTATCTCGCTAGCCCTTTACGAGACCAAGAAACATAAATGCAGAGCACCTTTAAAGATCAAGGGTGACTAGAAATTGTAATTCATGGTAAAAGAGATCCAGTCATAGTCATACCCAATATAAATTAACAGTAATGAATGCAAATGACAGCGGTGCTCTCCTGCTGGTGCTTTTTAATAAGAGATGATGACTCAACATAAAAGTAAATAGATAGGCCCTTCGCAGAGGGACGCAGGGATTTGTAGAGGTGCCAGAGCTCGATTTTAAAGCAGAGATAAATAATATTTTAGCAGCATACTTTCATTGTCAACATAACAACCAAGAGATGGCGATATCTTCCATGCTACACACATTATAGGCGGTTCCCAAACAGAATGGTAAAGTTTATACTCCCCCTCCACCAACAAGCATCAATCCATGGCTTGCTCAAAACAATGAGTGCCTCCAACTAACAACAGTCCCGGGGGAGTTTTGTTTGCAATTATTTTTATTTGGTTTGCATAAAGCATGGGACTGGGCATCCCGGTGACCAGCCATTTTCTCGTGAGTGAGAAGCGGAGTCCACTACTCTTGAGAATAACCCGCCTAGCATGGAAGATACGGATAGCCCTAGTTGATACATGAGCTATTCGAGCATACAAAACATAATTTCTTTTGATGGTTTAGAGTTTGGCACATACAAATTTACTTGGAACGGCAGGTAGATACCGCATATAGGAAGGTATAGTGGACTCATATGGCATAACTTTGGGGTTTAAGGGATTGGATGCACAAGCAGTATTCCCGCTTAGTACAAGTGAAGGCTAGCAAAAGACTGAGGAGTGACCAACTAGAGAGCGACAACAGTCATGAACATGCATTAAAATTAATAAACATGGAGTGCAAGCATGAGTAGGATATAATCCACCATGAACATAAATATCATGAAGGCTAAGTTGATTTTGTTTCAACTACATGCGTGAACATGTGCTAAGTCAAGTCACTCGAATCATTCAAAGGAGGATGCCACCCTATCATACCACATCACAACCATTTTAATAGCATGTTGGCACACAAGGTAAACCATTATAAACTCCTAGCTAATTAAGCATGGCATAAGCAACTATAATCTCTAGTTGTCATTGCAAACATGTTTATTCATAATAGGCTGAATCAGGAACGATGAACTAATCATATTTACAAAAACAAGAGAGGTCGAGTTCATACCAGCTTCTCTCATCTCAATCAATTCATCATATATCGTCATAATTGCCTTTCACTTGCACGACCGAATGATGTGAATAATAGTAATAGTGCACGTGCATTGGACTAAGCTAAAATCTGCAGGCATTCAATAAACAGGAGAAGAGAAGGTAATATGGGCTCTTGGTTAAATCAACAATAATGCATATAAGAGCCACTTCAACAATTTCATCATGGTCTTCTCCTATCGACCCCCAAAGGAAAGAAAAGAAATAAAAACTATTTACACGGGAAAGCTCCCAACAAGCAAAAGAAGAACATGAAACATTTTTGGGTTTTCTTTTTAATTATTACTACTACAGAAAGAAAGTAAACTGGCTAAAAGCTACAACTAATTTTTTTCTGGTTTTTCTTAAGGTTTTTCAAACACACAAGAAGAAAGCAAGAAAAAGAAAATAAACTAGCATGGATACTACAGTGAAAGAGTATGAGCACCGACATCTAGCAATGAGTGTGTGAACATAAATGTAATGTCGGTGAGAAATACGTACTCCCCCAAGCTTAGGCTTGTGGCCTAAGTTGGTCTATTGCCACGGCTGGCCTGGCGGATATCCAAATATATAGTTGGGGTCGTACTGAGATGCATCAGTCATTGCATCGTGGGCTGCAGCTTGGAAGCGGGCTATCTCAACCCTCCTCTTATACTCTTCCGCCTCCTCTCTGGTTATAAAATATCTCCCATTTGCCTGAAAGTCAAAGAAAGTAGAAGCAGGGAGAGAAACATGATAGGTGCATCGTATGTCAAAGATTAGTCGGTACTAGAGGAACTGATCGTTCCTCTCAACAAAATGATGACGAACCATAGCCTCATAATCCAAATAAGAAGGAGGCAACTCAATACATCCTCACGTATGGTTACACCAAGAAAATTAGCTAAACGGGTTGCATAAATTCCACCCAAGAAATCTTCATTAAATCTATTATTATGCAACCTACGTGCAACAATGGCTCCTAAATTATAATGTTTATCTCCTAATACAGCACTCCTGAGAACACTGAGATCAGGGAGACATATGTGACATGCTTCATCCTTACTATTTATGCACCTACCTATGAAGAGAGAAAAATAATGTATAGCTGGAAAGTGAATGCTCCCTAAGGTAGCTTGTGCTATGTCTCTATATTCACCCACAGTTATACTAGCAAGAAAATCTCTAAACTCATATTTGCGAGGCTCACTAGTACTACCCCATTGTGGAAGTTTGCAAGCAGTGGTAAAATCCTCTAAGTCCATAGTATAAGAATTTTCATAAAGATCAAACATGACCTTTTGAGAATTGTGTGAAGATGAAAATTCAAACCTTCTCACAAAGGAACTAGTGAGATAGTGGTACTGGCGGCACTTATCTGCCTCGAAGCTCACAAGATCAACGTTACGCAAATATGCGTTAAATTCTTCCTTGATTCCTGCTTGATCCATGAAGTCCTCTGAAGGCCATTCACAAGACCGCACTGGAGCGTCTCTTGGTGGTTCATCATCAGCATCACACATTGCAAGCCTGGGTCCTTGCTTCCTTGAAGAACCACCTTGGTACATTTTCCTAAACATATTTCTTCCTGTGAAAAAATTCTGAAAATTTTAGTAACTTCAAATAGAAGTGAACCAAGCTCAACAAAATTGATAGCAACTACTCCTACAAGTGCCTAGAGCCTATATCATGCATTAGAACTACTTGGAACCAAATAAATTTGACATGCAAGCTCAAGAACATGGTCACCTAGGCAGCACAAATTTGCAATGAATAAAGCACTAGAAAAAAAACTAATTGGACCAATGGAGGAGTCACATACCAAGGAACAATCTATTGGGGAACGTAGTAATTTCAAAAAAATTCCTACGCACACGCAAGATCATGGTGATGCATAGCAACGAGAGGGGAGAGTGTGTCCACGTACCCTCGTAAACCAAAAGCGGAAGCGTTAGCACAACGCGGTTGATGTAGTCGTACGTCTTCACGATCCGATCGATCAAGTACCAAACGCACGACACCTCCGAGTTCAGCACACGTTCAACACAATGACGTCCCTCGAACTCCGATCCATACGAGCTTTGAGGGAGAGTTCCGTCAGCACAACAGTGTGGTGACGATGATGATGTTCTACCGACGCAGGGCTTTGCCTAAGCACCGCTACGATATGACCGAGGTGGATTATGGTGGAGGGGCACCAGACACGGCTAAGAGATCCAAGGATCAATTGTTGTGTCTCTAGGGGTTGCCTCCTCCCGTATATAAAGGAGTGGAGGAGGGGAGGGAGGGGCCGACCACCCTTGGCGCGCCATGAGGAGTCCTACTCCACCGGAGTAGGACTCCCCTCCCATGTTGGAGTAGGAGAGGAGCGGGAAGGCGAGAGAGGGGGAAAGGAAAGGGGGGCGCCGCCCCCCTCCTTGTCCAATTCGGACATGGGGGGAGGGGCGCGCGGCTGCCCCTTGGTCGCCTCTCCTCTTCCACCACTTTGGCCCATGAGGCCCAATAACCTCCGGGGGGTTCCAGTAACCCCCCCCCCCCAGCACTCTAGTATATATCCGATAACCCCCGGAACCATTCCGGTGTCCGAATATAGTCGTCCAATATATCAATCTTCATGTCTCGACTATTTCGAGACTCCTCGTCATGTCCGTGATCACATCCGGGACTCCAAACTACCTTCGGTACATCAGAACACATAAACTCATAATATAACCATCATCGAACTTTAAGCGTGCGGACCCTACGGGTTCGAGAACTATGTAGACATGACCGAGACACGTCTCCGGTCAATAACCAATAGCGGAACCCGGATGCTCATATTGGCTACCACATATTCTACGAAGATCTTTATCGGTCAAACCGCATAACAACATACGTTTTTCCCTTTGTCATCGGTATGTTACTTGCCTGAGATTCGATCGTCGGTATCTCAATGCCTAGTTCAATCCCGCAACTAACTCATTAGTTGCAATGCTTGCAAGGCTTAAGTGATGTGCATTACCGAGTGGGCCCAGAGATACCTCTCTGACAATCGGAGTGACAAATCATAATCTTGAAATATGCCAACCCAACAAGTACCTTCGGAGACACCTGTAGAGCACCTTTATAATCACCCAGTTACATTGTGACGTTTGGTAGCACACAGATTGTTCCTCCCAGAACGGAGTTGCATAATCTCATAGTCATAGGAACATGTATAAGTCATGAAGAAAGCAATAGCAACATACTAAACGATCAAGTGCTAGGCTAACGGAATGGGTCAAGTCAATCACATCATTCTCCTAATGATGTGATCTCGTTAATCAAATGACAACTCATGTCTATGGTTAGGAAACATAACCATCTTCGATTAGCGAGCTAGTCAAGTAGAGGCATACTAGTGACATTCTGTTTGCCTATGTATTTTGTTTTCGGTTAATACAATTCTAGCATGAATAATAAACATTTATCCTGATATAAGGAAATAAATAATAACTTTATTATTGCCTCTAGGGCATATTTCCTTCAGTCTCCCACTTGCACTAGAGTCAATAATCTAGATTACACAAGTAATGATTCTAACACCCATGGAGTCTTGGTGCTGATCATGTTTTGCTCGTGGAAGAGGCTTAGTCAACGGGTCTGCAACATTCAGATCCGTATGTATCTTGCAAATCTCTATGTCTCCCACCTGGACTTGATCCCGGATGGAGTTGAAGCGTCTCTTGATGTGCTTGGTCCTTTTGTGAAATCTGGAATTCCTTTGCCAAAGCAATTGCACCAGTATTGTCACAAAATATTTTCATTGGACCCGATGCACTAGGTATGACAGCTTGATCGGATATGAACTCCTTCATCTAGACTCCTTCATTTGCTGCTTCCGAAGCAGCTATGTACTCCGCTTCACATGTAGATCCCGCTACGACGCCTTGTTTAGAACTGCATCAACGACAGCTCCACCATTCAATATAAACATGTATCCGGTTTACGATTTAGAATCGTCCGAATCAGTGTCAAAGCTTGCATCGACGTAACCATTTACGATGAGCTCTTTGTCACCTCCATAAATGAGAAACATATCCTTAGTCCTTCTCAAGTATTTCAGGATGTTCTTGACCGCTGTCCAGTGACCCACTCCTGGATTACTTTGGTACCTCCCTGCTAAACTAATAGCAAGGCACACATCAGGTCTGGTACACAGCATTGCATACATGATAGAGCCTATGGCTAAAGCATAGGGAACATCTTTCATTTTCTCTTTATCTTCTACATTGGTCGGGCATTGAGTCTTTCTCAACTTCACACCTTGTAACACAGGAATGAACCCCTTCTTTGCTTGATCCATTTTGAACTTCTTCAAAACTTTGTCAAGGTATGTGCTTTGTGAAAGTCCTATTAAGCGTCTTGATTTATCTCTATAGATCTTGATGCCCAATATATAAGTAGCTTCACCGAGGTCCTTCATTGAAAAACTCTTATTCAAATATCCCTTTATGCTATCCAGAAATTCTATATCATTTTTGATCAACAATATGTCATCCACATATAATATCAGAAATTCTACAGAGCTCCCACTCACTTTCTTGTAAATATAGGCTTCTCCAAAAGTCTTTATAAAACCATATGCTTTGATCACACTATCAAAATGTTTATTCCAACTCCGAGAGGCTTGCACCAGTCCATAAATGGATCGCTGGAGCTTGCACACTTTGTTAGCTCCCTTTGGATCGATAAAACCTTCCGGTTGCATCATATACAACTCTTCTTCCAGAAATCCATTCAGGAATGCAATTTTCACATCCATTTGCCAAATTTCATAATCATAAAATGCGGCAATTGCTAACATGATTCGGAGAGACTTAAGCATCACTGCGGGTGAGAAAGTCTTGTCGTAGTCAACCCCTTGAACTTGTCGAAAACCTTTTGCAACAAGTCAAGCTTTCTAGACAGTAACATTACCGTCAGCGTCAGTCTTCTTCTTGAAGATCCATTTATTCTCGATGGCCTGCCGATCATCGGGCAAGTCAACCGAAGTTCACACTTTGTTCTCATACATGGATCCCATCTCAGATTTCATGGCCTTAAGCCATTTTGCGGAATCTGGGCTCACCATCGCTTCTTCATAGTTCGTAGGTTCGTCATGGTCTAGTAACATAACCTCCGAACATGATTACCGCATTACCACTCAAAGTGCGGATCTTACTTTGGTTGACCTACGAGGTTCAGTAACAACTTGATCTGAAGTTTCATGATTATCATCATTAACTTCCTCATTAATTGGTATAGACGTCATAGGAACCAGTTTCTGTGATGAACTACTTTCCAATAAGGGAGCAGGTACAGTTATCTCATCAAGTTCTACTTTCCTCCCACTCACTTTTTCGAGAGAAACTCCTTCTCTAGAAAGGATCCATTCTTGGCAACGATTGTCTTGTGTTCAGATCTGTGATAGAAGGTGTACCCAACAGTTTCCTTTGGGTATCCTATGAAGACACATTTCTCCGATTTGGGTTCGAGCTTATCAGGTTGAAGCTTTTTCACATAAGCATCACAGCCCCAAACTTTAAGAAACGACAACTTTGGTTTCTTGCCAAACCACAGTTCATAAGGCGTCGTCTCAACGGATTTTGATGGTGCCCTATTTAACGTGAATGCAGCCGTCTCTAAAGCATAACCCCAAAACGATAGCGGTAAATCAGTAAGAGACATCATAGATCGCACCATATCTAGTAAAGTACGATTACGACATTCGGACACACCATTCGCTGTGGTGTTCCAGGTGGCGTGAGTTGCAAAACTATTCCGCATTGTTTCAAATGTAGACCAAACTCGTAACTCAAATATTCACCTCCACGATCAGATCTCAGAAACTTTATTTTCTTGTTACGATGATTTTCAACTTCACTCTGAAATTTTTGAACTTTTCAAATGTTTCAGACTTATGTTTCATTAAGTAGATATACCCATAACTGCTTAAATCATCTGTGAAGGTGAGAAAATAACGATACCCGCCGCGAGCCTCAATATTCATTGGACCACATACATCAGTATGTATGATCTCCAACAAATCAGTTGCTCGCTCCATAGTTGCGGAGAACGGCGTTTTAGTCATCTTGCCCATGAGGCATGGTTCGCAAGTACCAAGTGATTCATAATCAAGTGATTCCAAAAGTCCATCAGTATGGAGTTTCTTCATGCATTTTACACCAATATGACCCAAACGGCAATGCCACAAATAAGTTGCACTATCATTATCAACTCTGCATCTTTTGGCTTCAACATTATGAATATGTGTATCACTACTATCGAGATTCATCAAAAATAGACCACTCTTCAAGGGTGCATGACCATAAAAGATATTACTCATATAAATAGAACAACCATTATTCTCTCGATTTAAATGAATAACCGTCTCGCATAAAACAAGATCCAGATATAATGTTCATGCTCAACGCTGGCACCAAATAACAATTATTTAGGTCTAATACTAATCTCGAAGGTAGATGTAGAGGTAGCGTGCCGACGGCGATCACATCGACTTTGGAATTGTTTCCCACGCGCATCGTCACCTCGTCCTTAGCCACTGTTCGCTTAATCCGTAGTCCCTGTTTCAAGTTGCAAATATTAGCAATGTAACCGATATCGAATACCAGTGTGCTACGCAAGCTCGTAAGGTACACATCAATAACATGTATATCACATATACCTTTGTTCACCTTGCCATCCTTCTTATCCACCAAATACTTGGGGCAGTTCCGCTTCTAGTGACCAGTCTGCTTGTAGTAAAAGCACTCAGTCTCAGGCTTAGGTCCAGACTTGGGTTTCTTCTCCTGAGAAGCAACTTGTTTGCTGTTCTTCTTGAAGTTCCCTTTTTTCTTCCCTTTGCCCTTTTTCTTGAAACTGGTGGTCTTATTGACCATCAACACTTGATGCTCCTTCTTGATGTCTACCTCCACAGCCTTTAGCATTGCGAAGAGCTTGGGAATCGTCTTATCCATCCCTTGCATGTTATAGTTCATCACGAAGCTCTTGTAGCTTGGTGGAAGTGATTGAAGAATTCTGTCAATGATGCTATCATCTGGAAGATTAACTCCCGGTTGAATCAAGTGATTGTTATACCCAGAAATTCTGAGTATATGCTCACTGGCAGAACTATTCTCCTCCATCTTGCAGCTGTAGAACTTATTGGAGACTTCATACCTCTCAATCCGAGCATTTGCTTGAAATATTAACTTCAACTCCTGGAACATCTCATATGCTCCATGACGTTCAAAACATCGTTGAAGTCCCGGTTCTAAGCCGTAAAGCATGGCACATCGAACTATCGAGTAGTCATCAGCTTTGCTCTGCCGGACTTCATAACATCCGGTGTTGCTCTGCGTGAGGTTTGGCACCTAGCGGTGCTTCCAGGACGTAATTCTTCTGTGCAGCAATGAGGATAATCCTCAAGTTACGGACCTAGTCCCTGTAACTGCTACCATCATCTTTCAACTTTGCTTTCTCAAGGAACGCATTAAAATTCAACGGAACAACAACACGAGCCATCTATCTACAACAACATAGACATGCAAAATACTATCAGGTACTAAGTTCATGATAAATTTAAGTTCAATTAATCATATTACTTAAGAACTCCCACTTAGATAGACATCCTCTAATCATCTAAGTGATCACGCGATCCAAATCAACTAAACCATAACCGATCATCACGTGAAATGGAGTAGTTTTCAATGGTGAACATCACTATGTTGATCATATCTACTTAATGTTTCACGCTCGACCTTTTGGTCTCAGTGTTCCGAGGCCATATCTGCATATGCTAGGCTCGTCAAGTTTAACCTGAGTATTCTGCATGTGCAAAACTAGCTTGCACCCGTTGTAGATGGACGTAGAGCTTATCACACCCGGTCATTACGTGGTGTCTGGGCACTACGAACTTTGGCAATGGTGCATACTCAGGGAGAACACTCTTATCTTGAAATTTAGTGAGAGATCATCTTATAATGCTACCGTCAATCAAAGCAAGATAAGATGCATAAAAGATAAACATCACATGCAATCAATATAAGTGATATGATATGGCCATCATCATATTATGCTTGTGATCTCCATATCCGAAGCACCATCATGCTCACCATCGTCACCGGCGCGACACCTTGATCTCCATCGTAGCATCGTTGTCGTCTTGCCAACTATTGCTTCTACGACTATCGCTACCGCTTAGTGATAAAGTAAAGCAATTATGAAGCGATTGCATTGCATATAATAAGCGACAACCATATGGCTTTCGCCGATTGCCGATAACTTCGGTTACAAAACATGATCATCTCATACAATAAAATATAGCATCATGCCTTGACCATATCACATCACAACATGCCCTGCAAAAACAAGTTAGACGTCCTCTACTTTGTTGTTGCAAGTTTTACGTGGCTACTATGGGCTGAGCAAGAACCGGTCTTACCTATGCATCAAAACCCCAACGATAGTTCGTCAAGTTAGTGATGTTTTAACCTTCTCAAGGACCGGGCATAGCCACACTCAGTTCAACTAAAGTTGGAGAAACTGACACCCGCTAGTTGCCTGTGTGCATAGCACGACGGTAAAACCAGTCTCGCGTAAGCGTAATGTCGGTCCGGGCCGCTTCATCCAACAATACCGCTGAACCAAAGTGTGACATGCTAGTAAGCATTATGACTTGTATCGCCCACAAGTCACTTGTGTTCTACTCGTGCATATAACATCTACGCATAAAACTTGGCTCGGATGCCACTGTTGGGGAATGTTGTAATTTCAAAAAAAAAAAAAAAATCCTACGCACACGCAAGATCATGGTGATGCATAGCAACGAGAGGGGAGAGTGTGTCCACATACCCTCGTAGACCGAAAGCGGAAGCGCTAGCACAACGCGGTTAATGTAGTCGTACGTCTTCACGATCCGACCGATCAAGTACCAAACGCACGGCACCTCCGAGTTCAGCACACGTTCAACTCGATGACGTCCCTCGAACTCCGATCCAGCCGAGCTTTGAGGGAGAGTTCTGTCAGCACGACGGTGTGGTGACGATGATGATGTTCTACCGACGCAGGGCTTTGCCTAAGCACCGCTACGATATGACCGAGGTGGATTATGGTGGAAGGGGGCACCGCACACGGCTAAGAGATCCAAGGGATCAATTGTTCTGGCTCTAGGGGGTGCCTCCCCCCTGTATATAAAGGAGTGGAGGAGGGGGAGCGGGCCGGCCACCCTTGGCGCGCCCCATGAGGAGTCCTACTCCCACCGGGAGTAGGACTCCCCCCCCCCCCCTTCCATGTTGGAGAAGGAGAGGAGAGGGAAGGAGAGAGAGGGGGAAAGGAAAGGGGGGGCACCGCCCCTCCTTGTCCAATTCGGACTGGGGGGGGGGGCGCGGCTGCCCCTTGGTCGCCTCTCCTCTTCCACCACTTGGGCCCATGAGGCCCAATAACCTCCGGGGGGTTCCGGTAACCCCCCGGCACTTTGGTATATATCCGATAACCCCCGGAACCATTCCTGTGTCCGAATATAGTCATCCAATATATCAATCTTCATGTCTCGAGACTCCTCATCATGCCCGTGATCACATCCGGGACTCCGAACTACCTTTGGTACATCAAAAAAAAAATCATAATATAACCGTTATCGAACTTTAAGCGTTCGGACCCTACGGGTTTGAGAACTATGTAGACATGACCGAGACACGTCTCCGGTCACTAACCAATAGCAGAACCTGGATGCTCATATTGGCTCCCACATATTGTACGAAGTCTTTATCGGTCAAACCGCATAACAACATACATTGTTCCCTTTGTCATCGGTATGTTACTTGCCCGAGATTCGATCGTCAGTATCTCAATACCTAGTTCAATCTTGTTACCGGCAAGTCTCTTTACTCGTTCCGTAATACATCATCCCGCAACTAACTCATTAGTTTCAATGCTTGCAAGGCTTAAGTGATGTGCATTACCGAGTCGGCCCAGAGATACCTCTCCGACAATCAGAGTGACAAATCCTAATCTTGAAATACGCCAACCCAACAAGTACCTTCGGAGACACTTGTAGAGAACCTTTGTAATCAACCAGTTATGTTGCGACGTTTGGTAGCACACAAAGTGTTCCTCCGGTAAACGGGAGTTGCATAATCTCATAGTCATAGGAACATGTATAAGTCATGAAGAAAGCAATAGCAACATACTAAACGATCAAGTGATAAGCTAACGGAATGGGTCAAGTCAATCACATCATTTCTCCTAATAATGTGATCTCGTTAATCAAATGACAACTCATGTCTATGGTTAGGAAACATAACCATCTTCGATTAACGAGCTAGTCAAGTAGAGGCGTACTAGTGACAGTCTGTTTGTCTATGTATTCACACATGTATTATGTTTCCGGTTAATACAATTCTAGCATGAATAATAAACATTTATCATGATATAAGGAAATAAATAATAACTTTATTATTGCCTCTAGGGCATATTTCCTTCACAATCCCCCAAAGTAGTTTTGTGAGAGGTGCTTTGAGTAAGGAGATCGAAAACCGCAGCAAAATAAGCTAGAACTCGTGCTTGAGCAGGTTGGTGATTTTTTGGGAGGAAGAAGAAGTGTGTGGGTGCAGGAATAAGTGGAGGGGAGCCACCATGGGCCCATGAGGTAGGGGGCGCGCCCAGGGGGTGGGCGCACCCTGGACCCTCGTGCCTAGGTGCTTGCTCCCCCTGATGTGTTCTCAGTGCCAGATATTCTCAAATATTCCAGAAGAAATCATATTTCAATTTCAGGGCATTTGGAGAACTTTTATTTTTGGGGTATTTTTATATTGCACGGATATTCAGAAAACAGACAAAAAATATTATTTTTACTTTATTTCAACTAAATAACAGAAAGTAAAAGGAGGGTACAGAAGGTTGTGCTTTCTAACTTCATCCATCTCATGCTCATCAAAAGGAATCCACTAACAAGGTTGATCAGGCCTTGTTAACAAACTCATTCCGAATCGCATGAAATTGGAGAAATTTCGAATAACACTATGTTACCTCAACGGGGATATGCACATCCCCAATAATAAGAATATCATATTTCTTCTTGACAGTAGGAAAAGGAAATTTAAAACCTCCAAAAATAATCGATGGAATTTTTCCAATAGAGTTGATACTATGAACTTGAGGTTGTTTCCTCGGAAAGTGTACCGTATGCTCATTACCATTAACATGAAAAGTGACATTGCCTTTGTTGCAATCAATAACAGCCCCTGCAGTATTCAAAAAGGTTCTTTCAAGAATAATAGAAATACTATCGCCCTCGGGAATATCAAGAATAACAAAGTCTGTTAAAATAGTAACATTTGCAACAACAACATGCACATCCTCACAAATACCGACAGGTATAGCAGTTGATTTATCAGCCATTTGCAAAGATATTTCAGTAGGTGTCAAATTATTCAAATCAAGTCTACGATATAAAGAGAGAGGCATAACACTAACACCGGCTCCAAGATCACATAAAGCAGATTTAACATAGTTTCTTTTAATGGAGCATGGTATAGTTGGTACTCCTGGATCTCGTATTCCACCCTTGAAAGTGTAATTAGCAAGCATGGTGGAAATTTCAGCTTCATGTATCTTTCTTTTATTTGTAACAATTTAATTCATATACTTAGCATAATGATTCATTTTGGGCTTATCAGTCAAACGAATACGCAAAAAGATAGGTCTAGTCATTTCAGCAAAGCACTCAAAATCCTCGTCATCCTTTTTCTTGGATGGTTTGGGAGGAAAAGGCATGGGTTTCTGAACCCATGGTTCCCTTTCTTTACCGTGCTTCCTAGCAACAAAGTCTCTCTTATCACAACGTTGATTCTTTGATTGCGGGTTATCATGATCAACAGCAGGTTCAATTTCTACATCCTTATCATTACTAGGTTGACCATCAACATGAACATCATCATTAATATTATCACTAGGTTCATGTTCATTACCAGATTGTGTTTCAGCATCAGAAATAGAAATATCATTTGCATTCTCAGGTGTTTAAGCAATAGGTTGACTAGAAGCATGCAAAGTCCTATCATTTTTCTTTTTCTTCTTTTTAGAAGGACTAGGTGCATCTAAATTACTTCTTTGAGAATCCTGCTCAATTCTCTTAGGATGGCCTTCAGGATACAAAGGTTCCTGAGTCATTTTACCAGTTCTAGTAGCCACTCTAAGAGCATAATCATTATTCTTATTATTCTATTCATTGAGCAAATCATTCCGAGCTTTAAGTACTTGTTCTACTTGAGTGGTAACCTTAGAAGCATGTTAACTAATGAGTTTAAGTTCACTTTAACTCTAGACATATAATCACTCAAGTGTTCAAGCATATTGGAATTGTGTTTCAATTGTCTACCAACATAAGCATTGAATTTTTCTTGTTTGACAATAAAATTATCAAACTCATCTAAGCATTGGCTAGCAGACTTATAACGAGGAATATCACCTTCATCAAATCTATAGAGAGAATTTACCTTTACTACCTGTCTCGGGTTATCAAGACTGTGTACTTCTTCAATAGGTAATGGATTAAAATCATGTATTTCTTCAACAGGCGGTAAATGAAGACCATGTATTTCTTCAACAGGAGGTAAATTCTTAACATCTTCAGCTTTTATACCTTTTTGTTTCATAGTTTTCTTTGCCTCTTGCATATCTTCAGGACTGAGAAATAGAACACCCCTTTTCTTTGGAGTTGGCTTAGGAATTGGTTCAGGAAGTGTCCAATTATTTTCATTTGTCAACATATTATTCAATAGAATTTCAGCTTCATCTGGTGTTCTTTCCCTGTAAGCGTAACCACACAACTATCCGTGGTGGTCTCTGGAAGCATCGGTTAGTCCATTATAAAAGATATCAAGTATTTCATTTTTCTTGAGAGGATGATCAGGCAAAGCATTAAGTAATTGGAGAAGCCTCCCCCAAGCTTGTGGGAGACTCTCTTCTTCAATTTGCACAAAATTAATATTTCCTTTAAAGCAGCTTGTTTCTTATGAGCAGAGAAATATTTAGCAGAGAAGTAATAAATCATATCTTGGGGACTACGCACACAACCAGGATCAAGAGAATTAAACCATATCTTAGCATCACCCTTTAATGAGAACGGAAATATTTTAAGGATATAAAAGTAGCGAGTTCTCTCATTATTAGTGAACAGGGTGGCTATATCATTTAATTTAGTAAGATGTGCCACAACAGTTTCAGATTCATAGCCATACAAAGGATCAGATTCAACCAAAGTAACTATATCAGGATCAATGGAGAATTCATAATACTTATCAGTAACAAAGATAGGTGAAGTAGCATAAGTAGGATCATATTTCAGTCTAGCATTCAGAGTTTTTTGTTTCAGCTTAGCTAATAATTTCTTAAGATCACTTCTATCATTGCAAGCAAGAAAGTCTCTAGCAGTTTCTTCATCCATAACATAGCCCTCAGGCACAACATGTAATTCATATTTATTGGGAGAGTCTTCATCATCACTTTCATCAATATTATCAGTTTCAATAATTTCATTCTCTCTAGCCCTAGCAAGTTGTTCATCAAGAAATTCACCAAGTGGCGTAGTAGTATCAAGCATAGAACTAGTTTCACCATAAGTATCATGCATAGCAGAAGTGGCATCATCAATAGCATGCGACATATCAGAATTAATAGCAGAAGAAGGTTTAGGTGTCGCAAGCTTACTCAAAACAGAAGGTGAATCAAGTGCAGAGCTAGATGTTCCTTACATCCCCTCGTAGTTGAGGGATAAATTTTTGTTTTCTCGTCTTTCAAGTTCTTCATAGTGACCAGGAAATATAAATCCCAAGTGACTCAAAGAATAGAGCTATGCTCCCCGGCAACGGTGCCAGAAAATAGTCTTGATAACCCACAAGTATAGGGGATCGCAATAGTTTTTGAGGGTAGAGTATTCAACCCAAATTTATTGATTCGGCACAAGGGGAGCCAAAGAATATTCTCAAGTATTAGCAGTTGAGTTGTCGATTCAACCACACCTGGATAAGTTAGTATCTGCAGCAAAGTATTTAGTAGCAAAGTAGTATGATAGTAACGGTAACAGTTGCAAAAGTAATATTTTTGGGTTTTGTAGTGATTGTGACGATAGCAACGGAAAAGTAAATAAGAGGAAGAACAATATGTGAAAAGCTCGTAGGCATTGGATCGGTGATGGAGAATTATGATCGTCAACCGAAAAGTAAATAAGAGGAAGAAAAATATTTGAAAAGCTCGTAGGCATTGGATCGGTGATGGAGAATTATGCCAGATGCGGTTCATCATGTAACAGTCATAACGTAGGGCGACACAGAACTAGCTCCAACTCATCAATGTAATGTAGGCATGTATTCCAAATATAGTCATACGTGTTATGGAAAAGAATTTGCATGACATCTTTTGTCCTACCCTCCCGTGGCAGCGGGGTCCTAGCGGAAACTAAGGGATATTAAGGCCTCCTTTTAATAGAGTACCAGACCAAAGCATTAACACATAGTGAATACCTGAACTCCTCAAACTACGGTCATCACCGGAGTGGTCCCGATTATTGTCACTGGGGTTGCGGATCATAACACATAGTAGGTGACTATAGAATTGCAAGATAGGATCAAGAACTCACATATATTCATGAAAACATAATAGGTTAAGATCTGAAATCATGGCACTCGGGCCCTAGTGACAAGCATTAAGCATAGCAAAGTCATAGCAACATCAATCTCAGAACATAGTGGATACTATGGATCAAACCCTAACAAAACTAACTCGATTACATGATAAATCTCATCCAACCCATCACCGTCCAGCAAGCCTATGATGGAATTACTCACGCACGGCGGTGAGCATCATGAAATTGGTGATGGAGGATGGTTGATGATGAAGACAGCAACAGATTCCCCTCTCCGGAGCATAGAACAGACTTCCCGAGAGAGTTTAGGGCTTGGCGGCGGCTCCGTATTGTAAAACGCGATGAATCTTTCTCTCTGATTGTTTTCTCCCCAAACACGAAAATATGGAGTTGGAGTTGAGGTCGGTGGAGCTCCAGGGGGGCCACGAGGTAGGGGGCGCGCCCCCACCCTCGTGGCAAGGGTGTGGGCCCCTGGCCTTGATTCTTTCGCTAGTATTTTTTATTTCCAAAAGTAATCTCCGTGGAGTTTCAGGTCATTCCGAGAACTTCTGTTTCTGCACATAAATAACACCATGGCAATTCTGCTGAAAACAAATACATCCGGTTACTTCCATTCAAATCATGCAAGTTAGAGTCCAAAACAAGGGCAAAAGTGTTTGGAAAAGTAGATACGACAGAGACGTATCACCACCCAACGGCAGTAGTGCTTCTTCAACCTCTGGCCTTCTTGCTCCAGCCGCCTAAAGCAGCGCCGTTCGTGCCGCATGCTCCTGCCTCCCATGGTTGCTACCTCTTTGAGCACTGCATTGGATTTCCCCGAAGAGGAGAGGATGATGCAGCAAAGCAGCGTAAGTATTTCCCTCAGTTTTTGAGAACCAAGGTATCAATCCAGTAGGAGGCCACGCACAAGTCCCTCGTACCTGCAAGACAAACGATAGCTCCTCGCAACCAACGCGATTAGGGGTTGTCAATCCCTTCACGGTCACTTACGAGAGTGAGATCTGATAGAGATGATAAATTATATTTTTGGTCTTTTTGGTATAGAGATGCAAAGTGAAAAGTAAAAGGCAAAGTAAAAACAAAGCAAGTATTATAGTGATGGAAATTGATATGATGATAATAGACCCGTGGGGCATAGGTTTCCCTAGTGGCTTCTCTCAAGAGCATAAGTATTCTACGGTGGGTGAACAAATTACTGTTGAGCAATTGACAGAATTGAGCATAGTTGTGAGTATATCTAGGTATGATCATGTATATAGGCATCACATCCAAAACAAGTAGACCGAAACAATTCTGCATCTACTACTATTACTCCACTCATCGACCGCTATCCAGCATGCATCTAGAGTATTAAGTTAAAAACAGAGTAACGTCTTAAGCAAGATGACAGATGTAGAGGGATAAATTCTTGCAATATGATAAAAAACCCATCTTGTTATCCTCGAGGGCAACAATACAATACGTGCCTTGCTGCCCCTTCTGTCACTGGGAAAGGACACCGCAAGATTGAACCCAAAGCTAAGAATTCTCCCATTGCAAGAACTACCAATCTAGTTGGCCAAACCAAACGGATAATTCGAAGAGACTTGCAAAGATAACCAATCATACATAAAAGAATTCAGAGAAGATTCAAATATTATTCATAGATAAGCTGGATCATAAACCCACAATTCATTGGTCTCAACAAAGACGCCGCAAAAAGAAGATTACATCGAATAGATCCCCACGAGAGAGGGGGAGAACATCGTAGTGAGATCCAAAAATAGAGAAGAAGCCATCTAGCTACTAGCTATGGACCCGAAGGTCTTAAGTAAACTACTCACACTTCATCGGAGAGGCTATGGTGATGATGTAGAAGCCCTCCATGGTGGATGCCCCCTCCGACGGAGCTTCGGAACAGACCCCAAGATGGGATCTCGTGGATACAAGAAGTTGCGGCGGTGGAATTAGGTTTTTGGCTCCTGTTCTGATTGTTTAGGGGTACGTAGGTATATATAGGAGGAAGGGTACGCTTGGAGCAACAGGGGCCCACGAGCTGGGGGCGCGCCTAGGGGAGGGCGCCCACCCTCGTGACCGCCTCCATTGTTCCTTGGTGTAGGGTCCAAGTCTCACGGATCACGCTCGTGAGAAAATCACGCTTCAAGGTTTCATTCCGCTTTGGACTCCGTTTGATTTTCCGCTTTCTTGAAAACACTGAAATAGGCAAAAACAGCAATTAAATTTGGGCCTCCGGTTAATAGGTTAGTCCCAAAAATAATATAAAAGTGGAAAATAAAGCCCAATATAGTCCAAAACAGTAGATAAAGTAGCATGGCGCAATCAAAAATTATAGATACGTTGGAGACGTATCAGGCATCCCCAAACTTAATTCCTGCTCGTCCTTGAGTAAAGAATTTTTGATGCGGAGTGATGCTTTGGCATAATTTCAATGTAAATCCTCTTAATTGTGGTATGAATATTTAGAACCGAAAGATTCAAGACAAAAGTTCATATTGACATAAAAATAATAATACTTCAAGCATACTAACTAAGCAATTATGTCTTCTCAAAATAACATGGCCAAAGAAAGTTATCCCTACAAAATCAAATAGTCTGGCTATGCTCCATCTTCCCCACACAAAATATTTAAATCATGCACAACCCCGATGACAAGCCAAGCAATTGTTTCATACTTTAACATTTTCAAAACTTTTTCAATCTTCACGCAATACATGAGCGTGAGCCATGGATATAGCACTATATGTGGAATAGAATGGTGGTTGTGGAGAAGACAAAAAGAGGGTAGATAGTCTCACATCAACTAGGCGTATCAACGGGCTATGGAGATGCCCATCAATAGATATCAATGTGAGTGAGTAGGGATTGCCATGCAACGGATGCACCAGAGCTATAAGTATATGAAAGCTCAACAAAAGAAACTAAGTGGGTGTGCATCCAACTCGCTTGCTCACGAAGACCTAGGGCATTTTGAGGAAGCCCATCATTGGAATATACAAGCCAAGTTCTATAATGAAAATTTCCCACTAGTATATGAAAGTGACAAAATGAGAGACTCTCTATCATGAAGATCTTGGTGCTACTTTGAAGCACAAGTATGGTAAAAGGATAGTAACATTGTCCCTTCTCTCTTTTTCTCTCATTTTTTTATTTGGGCCTTTCCTTTTTTTTATGGCCTCTTTTTTTTCTTTCCTCTTTTTTTTATTTTTCGTCCGGAGTCTCATCCCGACTTATGGGGGAATCATAGTCTCCATCATCCTTTCCTCACTTGGGACAATGCTCTAATAATGATGATCATCACACTTTTATTTACTTATAACTCAAGAATTACAACTTGATACTTAGAACAAAGTATGACTCCATATGAATGCTTCCGGCGGTGTACCAGGATATGCAATGAAACATGAGTGACATGTATGAAAGAATTACGAATGGTGGCTTTGCCACAAATACGATGTCAACTACATGATCATGTTAGCAATATGACAATGATGGAGCGTGTCATAATAAACGGAACGGTGGAAAGTTGCATGGCAATATATCTTGGAATGGCTATGGAAATGCCATGATAGGTAGGTATGGTGGCTGTTTTGAGGAAGATATATGGTGGGTGTATGGTACCGCTAAAAGTGCGCGATATTAGAGAGGCTAGCAATGGTGGAAGGATGGGAAAAGTGCGATAATCCATGGACTCAACATTAGTCATGAAAACTCATATACTTATTGCAAAAATCTAGAAGTTATCAAAGCAAAGTATTACGCGCATGCTCCTAGGGGATAGATTGGTAGGAAAAGACCTTCGCCGTCCCCGACCGCCACTCATAAGGAAGACAATCAATAAATAAATCATGCTCCGAAGTTCATCACATAACGGTTCACCATAATGCATGCTAAGGGAATCACAAACTTCAACACAAGTATTCTTTAAATTCACAACTACTCAACTAGCATGACGCTAATATCACCATCTTCATATCTCAAAACAATTATCAAGCTTCAAACTTTTCTTAGTATTCAACTCACTCAAAAGAAAGTTTCACATATCTTGAATACCAAGTATATTAATATTTAAGCAAATTTCCATGCTATTAACGAGTCTCAAAATAATCTAAGTGAAGCATGAGAGATCAATAGTTTCTTTAAAACAAATCCACTATCGCGCTCTAAAATATCTAAGTGAAGCACTAGAGCAAAAATTATCACGCTCAAAAGATATAAGTGAAGCACTATGAGCAAAACTATCAAGCTCAAAAGATATAAGTGAAGCACATAGAGTATTCTATCAAATTCCAATTCATGTATGGCTCTCTCAAAAGGTGTGTACAGAAAGGATGATTGTGGTAAACTAACAAGCAAAGACACAAATAATACATGACGCTCCAAGCAAAACACATATCATGTGGTGAATAAAAATATAGCTCCAAGTAAATTACCGATGGAAGTGGATTTAAAGAGGGATGCCTTCCGGGCATCCCCAAGCTTTGACTTTTGGTGTCCTTGGATTATCTTGGGGGTGCCATGGGCATCCCCAAGCTTAGGCTCTTTCCACTCCTTGTTCCATAATCCATCAAAAGAATTTACCCAAAACTTGAAAACTTCACAACACAAAACTCAATAGAAATCTCGTGAGCTCCGTTAGAGAAAGAAAGAAAAAGAATACTTTAAGTTAGTGTAATGAACTCATTCTTTATTTTTATTGGTGTTAAACCTACTGTATTACAACTTCTCTATGGATTATAAACTATTTTACTAGCCATAGATTCATCAAAATAAGCAAACAACACACGAAAAACAGAATCTGTCGAAAACAGAACAGTCTGTAGTAATCTGTAACTAACGCAAACTTCTGGAACTCCAAAAAATCTACCACAATTAGAAGACCTAGACAATTTGTTTATTGATCATAAGCAATTGGAATCAGTATGTTATCACGTTCTGGTGATTTTTAATAATTCGGGCACCGAGCACAAAGTTTCTGGAAATTACAGCAAGATCAAATAACTATTATCCAAGAAGATCCAATAGGTCTAGCTTGGCACAAACACTAATTAAAACATAAAACCACATCTAAACAGAGGCTAGATGGATTATTTATTTAATGACAACAAGGAAAAATATTGGGTTGTCTCCCAACAAACGCTTTTCTTTAAAGCCTTTTTAGCTAGGCATTGAGATTCAATGATGCTGACAAGAAAGACAAGAATTGAGGCACAAAGAGAGCATCATAAAACATGTGACAAACACACTTAAGTATAACATACTTCCTATGCATAGGCATATTATAGGCAAACAAATTATCGTAGCAAGCAAAAACTAGCAT
The DNA here is from genome assembly GCA_021605145.1 of Aegilops bicornis. Classification (NCBI taxonomy): domain Eukaryota; kingdom Viridiplantae; phylum Streptophyta; class Magnoliopsida; order Poales; family Poaceae; genus Aegilops; species Aegilops bicornis. The sequence goes on along the minus strand of CM038671.1, from coordinate 569,641,313 downwards.
ATGCAAGGAAACGGAAAGGAACAATAGCAATCTCAACATAATGAGAGGTAATTTAGTAACATGAAAATTTCTATAACCATATTTTCCTCTCTTATAATAATTACATGTAGGATCATAGGAAAATTCAACAAAATAGCTATCACAAACTATATTATCAACATGATCCACATACATGCAAAGTTGACACTCTTCCAAGATAGCAGGATTAACATTAACTAAAGTCATGACCTTTCCGAACCCACTTTCAATATTATTGCAAACACTATTATCAATCTCATATTCATCATGGGGCTTAAATAAATTTTCAAGGTTATAAGAAGAATTACCCCAATCATGATCATTGAAACAAGTAGTAGACATAGCAAAACTAGCATCCCCAAGCTTAGGGTTTTGTAGCTTATTAGCACAATTGACATCAAAAGAATTTATAATAAAATCATTGCAATCATCCTTTTTATTCAAAGATCTATCGTGAGTCACTTCACGGATTTCAGGCAAAACCTTATAAAGATAATCTAGTGCATCCAAATCACTAGGAATTGGTTCATCATAATTGGATCTCTTAAAAAGATTGGCTAGCGGACGAGGATCCATAGATATTGGCTTCTTTGTTTAGCAATAAATAACCATCTAATCCAATCAAACAAGCAAACGAAAGGGCAAGCAAAAGAGAGAAGAGAAGATTGGGAAAGAGAGGGCGAATAAAGCGACAAGGGTGAAGTGGGGGAGAGGAAAACGAGAGGCAAAAGGCAAATAATGTAATGCGAGAGATAGGGATTGCGATGGGTACTTGGTATGGTTCACTTTTGCGTAGACTCCCCGGCAACGGTGCCAGAAATTCTTCTTGCTACCTCTTTGAGCACTGCGTTGGATTTCCCCAAAGAGGAGAGGATGATGCAGCAAAGTAGCATAAGTATTTCCCTTAGTTTCTGAGAACCAAGGTATCAATCCTCTAGGAGACCACGCACAAGTCCCTCGTACCTGCACAAAACGATAGCTCCCCGCAACCAACGCGATTAGGGGTTGTCAATCCCTTCACGGTCACTTACGAGAGTGAGATCTGATAGAGATGATAAATAATATTTTTGGTATTTTTGGTATAGAGATGCAAAGTGAAAAGTGAAAGGCAAAGTAAAAACAAAGCAAGTATTAAAGTGATGGAAATTGATATGATGATAATAGACCCGGGGGCCATAGTTTCGCTAGTGGCTTCTCTCAAGAGCATAAGTATTCTACGGTGGGTGAACAAATTACTGTTGAGCAATTCACGGAAGCGAGCATAGTTATGAGTATATCTAGGTATTATCATGTATATAGGCATCACGTCCAAAACAAGTAGACTGAAACGATTCTGCATCTACTACTATTACTCCACTCATCGACCGCTATCCAGCATGCATCTAGAGTATTAAGTTAAAACAGAGTAACGCCTTAAGCAAGATGACAAGATGTAGAGGGATAAAATTCATGAAATATGATAAAAACCCCTCGATGGCAACAATACAATACGTGCCTTGCTGCCCCTTCTGTCACTGGGAAAGGACACCGCAAGATTGAACCCAAAGCTAAGCACTTCTCCCATTGCAAGAACTACCAATCTAGTTGGCCAAACCAAACGGATAATTCGAAGAGACTTGCAAAGATAACCAATCATACATAAAAGAATTCAGAGAAGATTCAAATATTATTCATAGATAAGCTGGATCATAAACCCACAATTCATCGGTCTCAACAAACACATCGCAAAAAGAAGATTACATCCAATAGATCTCCACGAGAGAGGGGGAGAACATCGTATTGAGATCCAAAAAGAGATAAGAAGCCATCTAGCTACTAGCTATGGATCCGAAGGTCTGAAGTAAACTACTCACACTTTATCGGAGAGGCTATGGTGATGATGTAGAAGCCCTCCATGGTGGAGGTCCCCTCCGGCGGAGCTCCGGAACAGGCCGAAAGATGGGATCTCGTGGATACAGGAAGTTACGGCGGTGGAATTAGGTTTTTGGCTCCTATTCTGATCGTTTGGGGGTACGTAGGTATATATAGGAGGAAGGGGTACGTCGGTGGAGCAATAGGGGGCCCATGAGGCAGGGGGCGCACCCTAGGGGGGGGGGCGCCCCCACCCTCGTGACCGCCTCCGTTGTTCCTTGGCGTAGGGTCCAAGTCTCTTGGATCATGTTCGGTGAGAAAATCACGTTCCGGTTGTTTCATTCCGCTTTCTTCAAACACCGAAATAGGCAAAAACAACAATTAAATTTGGGACTCTGGTTAATAGGTTAGTCCCAAAAATAATATAAAAGTGGAAAATAAAGCCCAATATAGTACAAAATAGTAGATAAAGTAGCATGGAGCAATAAAAAATTATAGATACGTTGGAGACGTATCAGTGGTCGACTGTGATGCCGCGGAGACCTCACCGTCCGCTACTACTCCCACCGCTGGCCAGGCCATCCCTCTACTACCCACACCCCCTGTTATTCTGTGGCGATGGCAGCCTCAGACCGCAGCCGAGCTAGTGAACCCTCGTACTCCTCTCTGCATGGGCATCCTCTGCCGTGTCTTCCCTGGCTCCGTGTCGTCCCCTTCCTAGGCCTCGCCGTCGTCCACCGCCTTGATGCTCTTGGCGCGGCGTGGTCAATGTGGTCAACGACCGACTTCAATCGGAAGAGTACTGTACGTGGAGAGGCTGACAACTAGGTCCATGGCAGCCGCAAGGAAGTGCCTCCTTATTACGCGGAAAATAATTATTCCTGCACCTGACAGCGGGGATCCACCGGACGGGCCACCGTATTTTGCAAAAAAATGTTTCCCCCTGACTGCTGGGACCTACCAGCTACATCTTCGCACGCAAGTAAGTGCGTCCGAGCAAAAAAATGATTCGCCCCCCTGACTGCTGGGACCCACCAGCTACATCTTCGCACGCAAGGAAGTGCTCGATACCGGGACCCACTTGGTCGAAGCGCACGAAGCGTTGTCATTCTAGTCGCGAACGTGTACGTACATACTGGTCGATGTAGAGGCGCACACGTGTCGTAGTAGAGGCGCGCAAGTAGCATGTACACATGCGCACAATGGCCAGTGTGCAAGAAAGAAAATACGGCCACATACGTACATACGGGCGGGGTCTCGAACGCCTACTCGCGCATACGTACGGCCAGGGCTCATGTACATGGCTGGGTCAGAAGGAGAAACATCATCGTCGTCTTGTTCATGGGGAGCCAACTGGTTGGGTTGGAACGGAATGCGTTGTCGTGTTCACCGGGAGGGCTTGGACGGAACATCCGATGGAAATGAGGCCTAGCGTACCGCAGAACGGAGGAAACGGCCTTGTGTTCGACCGACCACGTTCGAAACGGGATCCTGTTCATCGGGAGGGTCTAGCGCATCAAAACGGAGGAAACGGACCTCCTACGGTCGAAACGGGGGTCCTGTTCATCAGGAGGGGTGTGGCGTACCGCAAAACGGAGGAAACTGACTTGTGTTGGAGAGCTACGGTCGAAACGGGGGTCCTGTTCATCGGGAGGGGTGTGGCGTACCGCAAAACGGGACTCCACGGGATACTGTTCATCTCCACAATCGACCCCCTCCAACCTCCACTTGCCATCGTTCATCCACCGTCGACCTCCTCCAGCCTTCACCGTGCTGTTCATCCACGGGCTCCTGCTCATCCAGCCTCCACCGCATGCTACTCCACCGTTACCATCGCTCAACCAGCCCTCTCCACGGGCTCCCTGCTCAACCACCCTCCACGGGCTACCGCTCATCCAGCCCTCCATCATCTACTATTCATCCAGCCTCCACGGGTGGTGGTCCTGTTCATCCAGCCCTCCACGGGGTCCTGTTCATCCAGCCCCAACCGGCTCGATCGATCGGAGTCCTGTTCATCCAGAGGCAACACCACGGGGTCCTGTTCATCCACCCCCACCGGGAACTGTTCATCCAAACCCCCCCAGCAATGCTCACTGTTCATCCGGAGGCAGCATCAATCGGCTTCAGTTAGCAACAGTAGCGAAGGAATGCTCGATCGGGTTCAGTTAACAGCCATCGATCGATCGCTCGGCTTAAGTAACGCATAGCCTGCAGTGCAATCGCTCGGGTTCAGTTAGAGCCCAACGCCTCGCTCAGGTTCAGTAATGCGTAGCCTGCAGTGCAATCGCTCGGGTTTAGTTAGAGCCCAACGCCTCGCTCGGGTTCAGTTAGAGGCCAACGCCTCGCACCCATGCGCATGCGCAGGCGAGAGAAACGCGCATCGCCGCCCCGACCACCCACCGTAACCGGGAACACCCCGATATTTTCCTCGCCTCGCTTCTACCATGGTTTTTCCGTCATGGACGGCCCAAAGAATGTCATGCAGCTGCGCCTCCGCCCGCCTGTGACGAAAAGCCCATTTTCTGTCATGATTTTTGTCATAGAAGTAGGAGCCCACCACACCTATGATGATACCGGGTTTTGTCACAATTATCGTCATAGAAGTGTCATAAGTATGACAGAAAAAATTTCGTTCGGCCCAAAATGTCACGGATGTGTCTTTTTTTGTAGTGATGTGAAGAGGCCTACGCTGGCATGGCAGGGCTTGGCGGACTAGCATTACCTGAATCACGTTGACAAGATCGATGTCCCTCTCAAGGAGGGTTCGGATGCTGCTCTGTAGAGTCTGCACTTCATCAACTGATCCCCAGTCCAGCCCCTTATTAATCCATGATGCAAGTTGTAACGGAGGGTCCGAACGGAACGCAGGTATAGCTGCCGACTTGGTACCGCGGGGTTCTGTGACATAAAACCACTCCCACTGCCATTGGTTGGAAGTTTCGGTGAAAGAACCTTTTGGCCAAAGAGCATTGATAAGCTTGCTCACTACAAATACCAAGACCCCGCCTGCTTCCGTCGACCACCTTCGGCCTTACACTAAAGGTCTTGAGCCATGTCAAGTGTGGGGAATTCGGAGGAAGTCCTCACACGTGATGATGAATGCCGAGACGTGAAGGAAAGAATCTGGGGCTAGATCGTGAAAATCTAGTCCATAATAAAACATGAGCCTCCGAACGAAGGGGTGAAGAACGAACCCTAACCCTTGGAGGAAGTGAGAGATGAATACGACCCTCTCGCCAGATCTGGGAGTCGGAATAACCTGTCCTTGAGCAAAAAGCCTGTGGGGGATCTCCGCGGTCAGGTATCTGGCTGCCCGAAGCTTCGCAATGTCCTCCTCTGTAACAAAGAAGCCACCCATCGGCTCTGCGGGCTGGGTCCGGACATTATTGGGAAGCTTAAAGCAATGGAGTCAAACCTTGGGTGCTAGAACTCGAGGTTGGGGAGGTTGAGGAGAAGTTTGGCGTAAATAAAGACGGCCGTTGGCTCCATTATAAAGGCAACGGGTATCGAGCGCCTCCTCCTAAGCCTGAAATCCTGCCTATTCCTAAGGAATTTTTCCAATGGAACGGTTGGGTTAGCCACGCTCGTATTAATAAGAATCCTGCAATACGGGGAAGCGATCTCTCCTTCGACAAGACATGCCAATAAAAACTTCGCCTCGAAACATGGAACGACAGGACAGGAAATGGTTCGAAATAATGACCGGGCAAGCGTGATGTCACGTTATGAAAAGTTGTCTGCAGATTGGGCTTGTGAAATATTGTATTCTCTGCGGTTGTGGTATTTGTGTTGCAGATCCGGACACGTTCGTCCGAAGACTATCTTGGAGTATTCGGAAAGGGGAACCCGCCTTGCAATGTCGAAGACAATCTGCGCGTTGGACACCTCGTCATTGAAGCCTTGTTCAGGGTCTATTGAGAGAGTCCTGGACTAAGGGGTCCTCGGACGTCCGGCCTATTGGACATGGGCCGGACTAATGGGCTGTGAAGATACAAGACCAATGACTCTCTCCCGAGTCTGGATAGGACTCTCCTTGGCGTGGAACGCAAGCTTGGCGACCAAATATGAAGATTCCTTTCTCTGTAACCGACTTTGTACAACCCTAGCCCCCTCCGGTGTCTATATAAACCGGATGGCTTAGTTCGGAAGTAGATACAGTCATATAGGCTAGGCTTCTAGGGTTTTAGCCATTACGATCTCGTGGTAGATCAACTCTTGTAATACTCATATTCATCAAGATCAATCAAGCAGGAAGTAGGGTATTACCTCCATAGAGAGGGCCCGAACCTGGGTAACCATTGTATCCACCGTCTCCTGTTACCATCGACCTTGGACGCACATTTCGGCCCCCCTACCCGAGATCCGCCGGTTTTTACACCAACAGCGGGGGCGGCTTGGATGGACTGGCCTAGATAGACAATCTGCGTGAGAGAGTAGTATTGAGTGTGTCGATCGAGGCCCGAACAGGGACATATTTCATTTGTGTGTGAAAGAAAGCGAGGTTAATCGAGACTCAGATATAGAGAGCGATATTGAGCGAGTGTGGCCCGCCGTGCAGAAGAAAGAGTGAGACAGTCGCGAGGGAGTGACCTAGATAGACAACGTGCATGTGCACGAGAGGTTGGGGGGCTAGATAGGCAATGCATGTATCTAGCGAGAGAGGGTTGGAGGGAGAGAGAGAGAGAGCTCACATGGGGTGCAATGGCGGGTGTGTGAGGTAGATACATTTGGTAATAGAGTGGAAAAAGGGGGTTGTGTAGTTGAGAGATTTAGAGATGGAAACATGGAGAGAAAGAATGAATGTGTGTCGGAAACCGATAGCTTCCTAAGGTGGTTAGGAGAAGAAGATTGACCGATACAGGAAGTATGTAGCGTGTGTGCCGAGGAGGGGGGGGGGCGCGCTCAAAACAACATTTGAATGTAGATAGTACGAGACTTAATATCGATGTTTCAATTTAGTGTACATTGTAAGATTTGAACTGAGGACCATGCATATGGGTAATTATTTCGAATTCGTGCCATACTAGGTTTGGAAAAGTTGACATTGACTCGATTGTTGTGCTATTTTGTAGGTCATATGTTTGAATCCATCCAAAGTTTTCTCACTACCATGGTGTTCATCATATACATATGAATTTGTATTAAAAAAGTAGCATGGATACCGTGAAATGCGAAATCCACATTAGAATTGGAGATCGCTATGTGACACACACTCTAATTCAAATAACTCATTACTAATTAATTTGTAGTATCTTGTTTTGAATGACTAATTATTTGCAAGGAAAACACGGGCATGGTAATACATACAGATTCATTTGCAAATGAAAGAAGATTCATTTGCAAATGAAAGAAGATTCGTTTGCATTCAAATGTAGGCGCACCAGGCAGACCAGGGTCGTGTCATGGTGGTCGCCTGTGTCGTACGGACGGTAGCACCCAGCCACCCTCCCCCCCCAAAGAACGACGACAAAATAGGTTCGCGCTTCCATGTTTTGGATTGAAATATCTGGCGGCCCCAATTGTAGCCTGCAAAATCTCCCTTCTCCACCGTTCCCTTCTGCACCCAGATTGCTCAAATCCCTAATTCACCGCCAACCCAAGAAAACTTTGAATTGCCCCTCATCTCATCTCTTTCCCCACCTCTGTGCCGGACAACGACGACGACGAAGACGGGGATCGCGCTTCACCACCGCACCGGAGCTACCTCATCTATGCCCTCGTCCACCGCACCAGGTGGTCCACCGACAACGTCGGTCACTGCAACCGACGTTCCTCACAGACACCGACTTCCACCGCATCAGGTGCGCTTCACCGACGCTGTCTCCCACCTCACTGGGGCTACTTCACCGAGCACATCGTCGCACCTCCGCCCCCGAGGCCATTGGGGCTTCACCAACGGTTTCGTCGACCGCATCGTAGCGCTCCACTGCCACTCAAGATCTGCATCCGTGCACGACCAGCCAACGCCAAATAAGATGACCCTCAACGGCTCAAGTGACTCAGACTCTAGCTAGGCAAGCATGCCCAAACGCCGGCCCGAACTAGGTATCCACATATCACTCCCTTGTGCACTGTTCCGATGATGTTTGGATATCCTTTCACTGCTCTCTTAGCTTACACGCCTATGCAACTCTGACTTTAACTCTTATATCTCCTTGAGATATCATCTGAAACAAGCAAAACCATTTTTTATCAAAGCATGACAGCGCTACGGGATCTGGTACACATCCTGCACACCCGTATAACCTTGTAAGTATTTGTCCTTTGGTACAACAACAAGGTCGATTCCTCTTATTTGATTAACCATTTGCCATGTCAAAAATGCAGAGGGGGGAGTGCAAGGAGCACAAGGCATGCACATCCAAGCAAGTGGTAACATGGACTTGTACATGGAACATCCCAAGCGCAAGAAGAGCTGTAGTGAGCTTGTACAACGAGCTAGCGTAAGTCCCTGCATTTCGTTTAATTCGTACTGGCCTGCGTGTATGATTTGTGTGTAGTGGCGTATCCACGAATTCAAGTTACCAGGGGCGAAAATTTAACTTAAAAAATACGAAGGCACTTGCACTCCGAAAATCAACATAACTTGAGAAATGTGAAGCTACATGCACTTTGAAAACCAGCTAATGATCCAAAGTAGTTCAGATTGTAAAACACTAAATGATGTAAGCACCAAAAAACACAAAATTCAACATGGTGTACAAGGACTACTAACATGGTCTCTACCTGCTTGAATTATTCATTCTCTTGCTGAAAATATGAAAGTGTAATTGCACCTATAACCATTGCACAAACAGCATATCAATATATCTATCCTGCACAAGTATGCCAATGGTTTCAAACAACAAATTAGAAAAGTATTTATGCTACCTTGTCATGATACGGGGACTTTCTGGTAGATGGCCTCGATGTTTCCTCAAGCCACGAAAATGTACTATAATTTGCTTGTCATCAATGCCTGTAAATCTCTATGTCTCTTTCAACATAGTAGATCATCATTAGACACTAAATCCTTCAATGGGAGCTTGCAAAATGCTTGCATTAGATCCCTCATTAGACACTATATGTTCATCACTGTGAGCATGTAAAATGTTTGCATCAAATCCTTCATTAGCAAATTGCTCATTAGACACTTCAGGATCAAGAACAACATGAGCTTTGCAATCGAAATTTGATTAGATACATCGTGTTCAAATACCAAGATTGATTGGGGAGTTATAAAATAAGAAGAAATTAGTTTCATTTTCTCATAGATTCCCTACATACAAGTAGTTTTACAACACCGCCAGGTTTAACTATTGGCCAGAAATTGAACAGTTGAATTAGATATAATCAGGGATGTGATGTACCTGGTCGTTGCGCATGCTCCTCTTGCAAGCTGCGACTGTCCGTTTGTGCAAGCTCGATGCCATGCCCGTGTTGCCGCCGCTGCCTCCCATGTAGGCTACACCCAGGGTTGGATCTTCATCTTCTTGTCCTTCCATTTGCTTGAAGCCCGGCGACCGCCCTCCAACGAGGGAGCGAGGAAGTGATGTGTCGGTCTGTCCAGTGGCGGCTAGGTTAGGAGCGAACCTGACTGGAGGCTGGAGCGAACGAATTGGGATTTTTCCTGCTGTTGATCGATATGGGAGGCACTCGTTTGGGTCGCGAGTCTACTATAGGGCCTGCCTTGGACTTACATTATTGGCCCATCCAAATTGAAACTTCATTTTTTAAATTGCCTGCTCGTGCGTTGGGACGAACAAAACTAGCCTGGGTCAACCTGGATGACTCAAACTAGGTGCAGACTTTCCAGCCTTGCGAGGCGGCCGCCCATACCAGCCCCTATGGTGGCGCCGCCTTTTATGCAGTATGATTGGGGTAGTTAAAAATATTGGCAAAGGGCGCTTTTGATTTACCCACAGAATGGTTGAATTACTTGTTTCTATGAACTGAGTTCGCCAATAATGTGAAGGATGCCAGCCTTTTCATCCTATTGTAGATTGCTTAGATCTCGATATGCCAAATGGAATCACATGAAATATACAGTAAAAGCCAGTGTGATGTGTGTGGCTACAACTAGTCTGACAACCCGTCCTCATATAACATATCAAGGACGCACCATCTTATCAGATTAACCATTCAACTTACCAATGCAGTGTGGGAAGAAATAAGTATTAGGACTGCGTATCCAAGCAATTGATGCCATGGACTCCTTCGTAGAACCTTGTGTTTAAAAAAGAAGTTGAAGTGTGCCTGCATAAAGGGCTAGCGTAAGTTCGCCATTCGCTTCTCGGAATTTTAGTTAGCCGCTTATTGCAAAATTGTTCAATTATGTTGCTTGGCTTAATTTAGTTTTCTACTGATTACATAATGCCATAGCCTGTTAATCCTATTATAGTCTGCGCCTATCTATGTGTTTGATACTTACTGTTAAGAATTACCTGTTTTCCTGAACTTAAATAGCTACTTAAGCATGTAGATAGCTGGTCATATGTACTTCTACGGTGCAGCAGAATTCACGTCTAATTTACATTCTGATACCCTATTTGTTTAAATGGTTTGTTGTTATCACTTGTAGCACTAGTAATGTTTGCATGTTCATAGATAGACAAGCTGTCAGTTTATATGAGGGACAATTGCCTTTTTTAACTTATATATGTATTGTAATCATTTTGCTTACATCAAAGAAATTTATGATGTCTCGTGTTGTCGTAAACGGTACCGACTTGTTACTTTAACACGTTGCCAAGAACTTGTTAGTTTTACTAGTTCATTTTTAATTAAATACGTTGCCAAAACTGGTTAGTTTTACTAGTTTGATGTTAGTTTCTTATGGCTCTTGCAACACTTCATTTACGATTGGTAACATTCCAGTTTGCAGGATCCAACTGAAACTCCATTGGCACAACAGGTATGTTTTTAGAAACTTCCTTGTTTACCTGGTTTGCTGCTGTAACTTGTTGCTTTAATCATCTTACCAACTTCAAGTTTTCAGGATCCAATTGGAAGTCCAATTGCACAACAGGTACATTTTCAAAAATATATTTGTGTAACGGGTTTGCTGTTGTAAGTTGTTGCTCTAATCAAGTTACTGACTACTCAACTTTTCAGGATCCAAGAGGAACTTCAATGCCACAACAGGTTCCTTTTGCAAAACTTGTTTCTTTAACTGCTTCGCTGCTGCAACCGGTTGCTCTAATCATGTTACTGGCTACTCAACTTTTCAGGATCCAAGAGAAACTCCAATGCCACAACAGGTACCTTTTGCAAAACTTGTTTGTTTAACTGCTTTGCTGCTGCAACCAGTTATAATGATGCTAATAACTACTTTTCAGCATCCAATTTAAACTCTTTAATTCCTTGTTTGTTTAACTGGTTTGCTGTTATAACTCCCAGTTGAGATGTTTTGCTAACTTCAACTTTTCGGAATCCATTTGGAACTTTAATGGCAAAACAGGTTTGCCCAAGATCAAAGAGCGAGGTCCCCATGGATGTTGTATCATCCCACATCAATGGCAACGGCCCAATCATGAATCATGAATTGCCAACTGCTGATGCTCTAGAAGCTAAACTATTGGTAGAAATAGATTCTGCTTCTGCACTTAGAGATGAAGTTGACATGTTGAGGAAGCAAACAACACAGTCACAAGTAGTACTCAAGACAACCATTAAATATTTGGTGGATTTCAAAATGAAGCAAGCTGAGACTGGCCGCATTGTTAAGGTCCTGAGGGAAAAAGGAAATTAAATTCCCACTTGGTAAATCATAGGTGAAATGTTCTCTCCATCGTTGAATAACCTTTGTGTTGTTTGTTCATGTAATCGATCAAACAATTTGTTTTGGAGATCATGTAATCATTTTTTTTTGGTTTGTAATTTTTTTGAGCACAAGTCGGTATTAATTGATAAGACTCTGAGACATTTCATTTTGATTGCTGTGCTAGACCTACAAATATACCAATCGGGCTGAATGTGCATTCAGCAATAATAGTACTCCGTAGTATAGATGGACCTTAAGTGGCACGCATCGGAAAGGGCTAAGATGATGTACTAGCTTCGCTAAAAAAGGATGCTCTTCTAGCAAAAAAAAGTACAACGGCCTGGCTTATGTATGTCAGTTGATATTATTGATCCATATACTCCATAAGTGTTTATATGTCTGTTAAGTTTGTACATTATTGGTTGATTGACTCGGTATTTGAATCTTGATACATAGCTTGTGTACATATCTAAATGGAAGTACACATTATGCTACATGTGACACTTGAGTTGGACATGAAGTGGTTTCAAATATTCGAATTCACCTTAAACTGGATTCTAGCTTCTGAATTCGAGTATCGGCATTTGTAAATCATATTCATATATGACAGTGGAATACATCTTTGTCATGCTTTTGAAGATATATAAAAACACATAGAATGATTATAAAAGATCCCGATAGGAATACAAAATGGATTCAAATTTAGTTGCCAGGGTAAACGTGGATGCTTATTGTCCCAAAATTCGAAAGAAGCGGCAGAATGTCCACTCCCACATCGGTTGCCCGAAGCCAGTGCTTGGAAATTACTGCCTACGCCTTACACGGACAATCCATCGGCTCGATTTCCACTGCTCTCAATAGGGGTAGGTTAGTAACTTCAATTAGACATGACACGACCGCCTCTGAGCCCATTCCGACACAGTGGGCGCTAAACATGGGCGGCAAAACACATTCGATTCAAGCTCGTCTGAAAGACCTCTGTCTCTCCCTCCATTTCCGCATTCATACACGGTGGGCGGCAAAACAAACTCGACTCGGCCGAAATCGATGTAGGCAAATATTTTCAATAGGGGCAGGTTTGTAACTTCACTCAGACGTAACACAACCGCCCTACCTGTTTGCCCCGTTCATACACCGTGGGCGCCAAAACACCCTCTCCTCGCCTGAAATCGCTCTGGGCAAATATTGGCGAGATGCGAGATTACCGTCCTATCCCCAACTGACGCGATGTCCAAATTTTAAATGGGGGCTAAGTTCATAACTTTCCCATATTTCAGACAAGCGCGTCCAAAAAACATGGCTCCCCGTACCTCTCCCTCCATTTTCCCATTCATACACCGTCTGTGTTAGAACGCCATCCCCACACCAGCCTCCCCCGTTCGCCACCTCATCCATTCCCGTCGTCCTCCACCCCATCCATCACCACCGTCCTCCACCTTGCCAAAGCGCCTACCAAGACCGCATCGTCCACTGCTAGAGATGGACGTTTCTCATCCACTGATGCATCAGGAGCCTTGCATCGGTCCTCTCGCTTCATCGCTGTGCCGCCCTCTTTGCCGGGCCACTCACACAGCCTTCTCGCCCAATCAAACGGGACTTATCCCCGATGCACCCGCTTCACCGTCGCAGACTGCTTCAACGCCACCGACAGCCATCGCACTTCGATGCCTACACGGTGACACAAGAGAGGTGGTACTTCATATCTCCTCAACTTTTTGATCTCAACCGTAAAATAGATCGTAACTTGGTTATCAGATTTTCTTTTCTCGCTCTTAGAATTTAGTTCTTAGTTCAAGCAAACAATCGATGCTAAATAGCATTTCTGCGGTTTGCAGCTTTAAATCTGCCATGGCACAGTCATAATTGGGTTTAATTGATCATGCTTAGGGTTTAATTGATCATGTTGGTTCCGTGGTGGTTTCTTTAATAGAAGTCAGAGGGGAAACCCTCTTTTGATCAATTTTTTTGCTTAGGGTTTCCCCCTTTAATGATCACTATACGATCAGCATACGTGCTTCATGTCATAATAGCACTGCTCCACCCATCAAGCTAAACAAGCTTAGTTGTTCAAACAGGAATATGATATTATTAAAACAGAGTCGTTTAATCGGTCATCGAAATGTTCCTAATTTAGTTTCGAAAATGCATGTTCACCGCTCGGGTGTGTATCTCTACAGGGTGACCAAGGTGGGTCGCGGCCCACCCTGGGATTTTGGGTCGGCCCAGGCCCCGATTCCCCTCTGTTCTGCTACGCTTCCGATCTCTACTCGCCCCCAACCGCCTGCCTCGTCGACGACTTGCCATCCCCGGACGACATGACTCTAGGAGGAGACGCCGGACTTACAGGAGGTCAGGAGCCACTCGCCCAACAGCGTCACGGTTGCCGGGCAAGGCTGCCGTGCCTACCTTCCCGATCTGCTCAGTGGCCTGGGCATGCAAAGCAACCACTAAGTTTAACCCAATTTATCCTGAGATACGTCCTCAACACTCAGCAGCCACTCCTCATCACCCATTTTCTAATTGATTCATTACTCATTAGGCATGACTGTCATTAGGGTTTGTTATGTACTGAGTGCTACCCACACTTATTGGTTCAAATGTATTTCAGTAATCTTTAGTACCTGTAAAGTTCATAGGGTTTCAAAATTCCAGCTCTAGGAACAGACACTAGTCATTTTGGATTGTTGGTCGTAGTGACATTGACCCAGATTACTACTGCAGGCCAGGTTTGTTGACAATTTTACTTTTCTTTCTTACTCATTCGATAGGATATCCAATTATTCATGTCGATTAGTTGCAAACAATAAGTGCTAGACCAACTCCTTGATTTAGATTTCAGACGGTCTCTTACTGCAGTTACAATTCTGCATACTTGTCCTAGTAAGCTCACAAGTAATGATTGATTCACTACATCTATGCTTGCCTTGTCATATTTGTTGTCAATATTATTTTAGGGTGGACCACCCTATTTCAAAATACTACAACCGCGGACACGAGTGAATAGTATTTCTCTGTGTGATCTCTTCCATCATGTGTGGGCAATGAACACTGCATTGTATAGAAAGAAACTGTCATTTCCACCTTTTACACAGACTATGATCTTTTACATGGAATACAATCTGCCTACTTTCTTTGTGTCACACTACAAGCACTCTACGCTTGAAGCTAAACATTATGCCACTCATAATTCCGTAGTTTATTTTTTAAATATGAATTTGATATGATTCTAATTTTCCTACTTCAGTTTTGAAATGCGTGTCTGCCTGTTATAGAGACATAAGAGGTTTGTATTTCTGTGTGTGGTCCGGTCAGCACGGTTAGGGGGTGAACTTTTCATATGCAGAGGTTTATAGGGAGACACTCTTCGAGTTGAATCCGCAATGCATTCCATAGACAATCTGACTACTTTTTATGTTTTCATGAATCTCAGATACTGAACAACATCATAATGATTATGAGCTTGCACACATGAAAAGAATAAAGCAGAACAATGCAATGGCTCTCAAACTTGTCATTAAGGGACTGAAATCATGTCTGGAGCAATGCAATGCAAACGCTCTCCACCTACAGATTCTTGCTCAGAATATGATCCTAACAGTGATTCTTTGCTAGAGGGAGACCTAAGTCAATGTAGCTCCCTAGTGGAGGAGTCAGAGGCAGATGCCCTATCTTATTCACCCATCAAGTTGCTTGCTCTAACTTTCCAAGGTTATATTGGTCGCACATATCTTGCAACTGATGCTTTGCATTGCTTCTACTTTGTTGCACTACCATTAGCTTAGTATACACATCGTTTATGTGAATACACCCTACCTATCCATTTTCAGTACATATTCCATCTGTCATCATACCATATTTATCCATTCAAATGTTGTTCTTGTGTATCAGATGTTCAAAAGGAAGAGGGCGATTGCCGCGGAGGAGCACGAGCAAAGTATTTGGAAAAAGTAGTGACACATGATAAATCAAATAGCCCATTAGGTGTAGTTGCGATATCACCTGACCCAGAAAACACGGCCCCAACTCTAGCAGACTCTAGCCTTACTATATGGTCATCTCTGATGCCCCAACTCAGCAGACAGCAATTACAGCAAACTATATGATGATTCCAGTTAACATAGCACCAGCTCTACAACGCAAAACCCCATTCCAAAGAAACAAGACACAAAATCCGGTTGCCAAATCCCTTTTTGAACCAGAGAGCCCCAATTGCAGCAAATAGGACCCCTGTTCCATTTCTTCCCAGTTTATAAGACGAAGCTTATATTGTTGTCAGGAACTTTGTGCACATCTTTCCTTCATGGAAATATTATACCGCAAACATAGAACAATTTCCAGTCTTCCTCCGCAACTTACGTGTAAGTAATGTACTAATGTTATTCATGGTAATTACTGCATATGTTTCGCTGGATGAAGACACAAGATTTCATTCTTTTAAATAGGCGAGGACCAAACTAGATTGTCAAGACGAGCAAGGGTTGGTTGCGCTTTTCAAGCACTCGTTGATGAAGTATTATTCCTACCTAAGGCAAGCGCACTTCGATGGAAAGCCTCTAAACGAAATTTTTGTAAAGTCTTTGATGCTACATTTATCAGACAGTGACTGGAATAATCTTGTTACACATTGGTCTCATCTGTAGCATAAGGTACTATCTATGATATCACATCACAATTTGAACAACATTTCTGCATGTGCCTTAACGTCTCACTTGTTCGAAAACTGTTTGCAGAATAACATTCATTCTTAAGGGACCACAGAATCTCGCAACTATACTGCACACTGCATTGCTCTTGTGAGTACCTCTTGCCTTGTATGACCATACTTACTTTCATAGCTGGTTGATTATGTTGCATCACTACACATGTTAGCCTTGTTATCGTCCATTTGGTGGACATTATAAGATTCGTATGGACTCTTACATAAATTTAGAATCAACCCAATGCTTTTGAAGAGGTTTAGCTCTGCAGTCCTCTTGTAAGGACTGAATGTCGTCTATCACTGTACTTAAATTAACAACTACTTTTTCGTCCCATAATATAAGAACGCTTTTGTACAAAGACACCAGTGTTCAAAACACTCTTATATTATGGGAAGAGGGATTGGTTCATTGTGTAGCATTCTGCATCTTATCTCCCTCGCCCACCATTTACTAAAAAATATCAGATCTATAATTAATCTTACCAAAAAGTTGAATACACGGACAATGCCAGTGCAGAAGTGTAGCCCATTGCTCTTGTTAGTACATTTTGTCCTGTAACGTTTGTACTTCCGGGGATTGGTAGTTGATTATGTAGCATCAATCTGCATCTTATCTTCATTATCCTCTATCCCTTCCAGCATTATCATATCTATAATTACTCTCTACAAAATGTACAGTACAGGCAATGCTTATGAAGAAGATTTTGCACTGAAATTCTTGAGTTATCCTTCCCTTGACATGGAGAAGGGCATTATAAAGCTGGTGTTAACCGTTAATGTAAGTCAGTCCTTCTAAAGCCTTTATCCTCAACTGCTGTTTAATTTGCTCATACTCCGTATCGTTAATTCTTGCTTAGTTTGCTGTTTCTATCAAAATGCATGTTCGCAACCACCGTAAGTTCCAAGTTTTACTTGTAAAACCAGATTCCTTATTCATACCATGCACATTACTCAATACTCCCTATATGTATGCTTGTTTTTGTGGATCTATAATCCAGTGTGTGGTGAAGCAGCCCACATTTGCACCTTGTCATCTCCTGTTTTATCTTACTGATGTAGCTGATGATATGAACAACATGCCATGCACATTAACCAAAATAGATACAATGACTGTCTTTTCCCTTCATATATGCTTGTTAGATTGACATGGTAATTCAGTATGTGGTGAAGCTCCCCGCATTATGAACAATGCAAAATTATGCTATTGATATTTTGAACTTACTCCTTATTTTCTAATTTGAAATTGGATGGAATTGACAGCACAGTTATCATCTTTGTTTATACATGTGCAAAACCTATCATCTCTCTGCTTGTTTTAGGGTGATATTCCTGATGGCATGCACAAGTCTGCTGAAGGCTGTGAGACAACCCCAACATATATTGCAACAAAGAAGGCAAAACATCTTGAAGATAGCGAGACAACCCCAAAGTCTTGTCTTGATGCGGTTCAAGTTACTTGAGACTAGTAGTCAGACAAGCTCACATAATTCGCTATCTGAATCAGTTCGACTTCTTCAGTCCCAAGTTCTAGCAGAAAGGCATTCTGCAACTCAACTTCGACTTGAAGTCCTATCTCTAAGAAATATTGCGGATAACACCAATGAGAACCTCATTGCTAAACAACTACATGTGGAAGCTATGACCGACATGCTAGGCCGGTCTCACGGCCTTGCTCAGCAGCTTGCGCAACAGTTCCCGTGCAAGGCTAACCTTTCTTGAACTATCTTGGAAATGGTCTTGGTTCAGTATTATTTTGTTTCGCTGCAATGGTGCCCAGTTTTTGTAATCTGTTTCTTCGTAGCGCTTTATGATCACCGGTGGCGAACTTCGATGCCTATGGATGTAATATACCATAAATACTTTATTGTATAGTGTAGGTTTATTCTAAGTAACTATGTCGTAATTTGTTTATTGTATAGAGTAGGTTTGTTCTTTATTCCTACTAGTTATTGCCATCATTCGCTATCTGAAAAAAATCAGATGTAGTCGACCGGGTCGAAACATTCGCCTCTAATGGGCCTGCTTTTAGCGGGCCACAATTGGGTCGGCCTGCAACTTTCTTGGGCCTGAAAGGCCATTGGGGCCTTCACACTTTGCGCCAGGCCCACAACTTACACGGGCCTATATTCGGCCCAAAGTTTAGTTGGGCCTTTAGTGGACCCATCGCTTAGTTGGGCCCATGTAGCTTTGGGCCATTAACAGGCTGAATATTCTGCTGGCCTATTATGCCCTAGAAGAAACCATGGGCCTTTAGCAGGCCAAAATGCATGTTGGGCCTCAATTTTCACTAGTCGTCGATGGGCCTTCAGCAGGCTGAAATGCATGTTGGGCCTCAATTTTCACTAGTCGTCGACGGGCCTTTAGCAGGATGAAACGTAGACTGGGCCTTTTTTGGCTCTGTTATATGACGGTCCATTACTAGGCCGAAACATATCTCGGGCCTTAGTTGGCCCACTGATATCATGTGCCTTTAAGAGGCCAAAAGCTTAGTACAGACATCAACGGGCCGAATTATACGACAGACCTTTAACATGCCCAAAGTCACATTGGGCTGAACTGTTGCCACCTTTATCATGGGCTGTTAGAGGCCAGATGTCGCGTCGGACCATATATGGCCGATGGGCAGCACGGGCCCTTCCTAGGCCGAAAGACACACCGGGCTGAAATGGGCCCATGTCTACATCGGGCCTCTAACAGGACAAAATGTCACTAGGCCGTAATTTGGCCCAAATATTCGGCGAACAATTAACGGGCCAGATCTGGCTTCGGGCCGTAAATGGGCCATGTTTAAACAAGCCGTTATTGGGCTGGCCCACTAGTACCTGAGTAAATACTACATGCCTTTGACTGGGCCGGCCTTTTTAACCTATATGGGCCTCTGTTGGGCCTTGCCACGTGTTGACGAATCATAGGCGCCTTCTGTACAATGAGAGGATGACATCTGTCCCAACCGTGAGCCGACACGTGGTTCCTCTGGCCATTGAGAATTTTACACGTGGAAAATCCCCATTGGTCCGGGCTGTTAACGGGTTATCGGATCCAAACCAAAACCCGATAGGTTAACGGTGACTCGTTACGGTGCATGCCACGTGTCAGTCACCCTTGATGAAAGCACTTCTGTGACGAGCGATTTATCATCATGGAAGTGGACACTTCCGTGATGATAATTTTGGTAATGTCATGGAACACTTCACGACAAAGACAGGTATGACTATCTTGATTCTGTCATAAAATCGTCATGGATGTACATGCATGACAGAAAACGTGACCTATTGTGACAAACATGTATCATCATGGAAGTGTATTTTTTTGTAGTGATGGGAGGAGCAAGTAATCCAAGAATTGGATGCAACACACAAGGTATATATGTCATGAGGCATGTCAATGTGGCAATGATAAGTCGAAGCAAGATCTCTAGCATATGTGCAATGTGGCATGGTGTAAGCAACACATGAAGTAGGATCCACAATATGCATGCTCATGGTTTGGGGATTCTCAAAAGATAAGGATATCACCTTGAAATCATGTCCTTGTAAGTCCTTCACAATGCCAAGGCATAAGCAAGTGCAATGTAGAAGCGTCGTGATCGAAGGTGGTTCGCTCTCAAGAGCTCTCGAATGGTCAATTCACGGGAAGTGGAATTGACATGAAGTCAAAGTATCCTACACATGCACAAAAGAAAGCAAACAACGTATGTGCATGGTAGATAAACACATCATCCATTATGATGGTTCTCTTCTTTTGCACACAATCATTAAAAGCACAAGTGCATGAATAATATGATGCAACAATGGTGATATTCATGGCACTAGGTATATGGTGCAAAGAAGTAAGATAAGCATGCTTCACAAGAAATTGTCAAAATCTCCAAATATGCGAGAATGCTATGGGGGCAATCTAATTAGCAAGACTAATAGCATTGTTGCACTCAATACATGGCAAATCATCTAGCATGAGAGAGGCAACATATGGAGACATGTGACAACAAGCAATAACAATCATGTGCAAAGCACAGCAATGGTTGTCATCAACTGCAGGAAATGAGCAAGTATGAATCACTGGTGATGCAACATAAGCAAACATATCAATCATGTCGTGCAAACTAGTGGAGCGAAGATGCAACACACTAGAGGAAATCATTTCAATCATGTCATGTGAGCAAATAATAGATATAGGTAATGCACATGACATATTGCAAGCACGAACACAAAGCAATATCAATGTATCATCATATGCATGGGGTACAAGGCAAACTTTGCAATAACAAGCAATATCTCCACCAAGCTTGCAAATACACATACAAGTACTATAATCAATCATCATGTGTAATGCAAAGCATGGGTCACAAATGAATGACAAAAGCATACGAATGATCATATCAAACATAGTGAACATGGCAATATGGGAAAAGGATATATAATGGACAATAACCCATAACCATGCAAGGGCCAAAGAATAAATGCGCGAAGTTTTTGTGCAATGGGAATGGTGTGAAAAACAATCCACGGGATCCCAAGTCATCGTTGCTCTCTAGATCTTGTTTCATCAACTCATGGGATTGTCAGGTTGACAAGTATTCATGGGTACCTACACAAAAGAGACACAAACCAAAGAAAGTGTGTGCGTGGTACATGTACACATCATCCATCATGATGTGGATGTGCACATGTGAGTTAACACAAGATAAGCAATGCTGAAAGAAATTTGAAGCATGGTGATGTCGCTTGAAGCTACATCGGTATTTCCCCAAAGAGGAAGGGATGATGCAACACAGCGGCGGTAGGTATTTCCCTCAGATAAGAAACCAAGGTTATCGAACCAGTAGGAGAACCAAGAAACACAACATAAACAGCCCCTGCACACAGATAACAAATCCTCGCAACCCGACGTGTTAAAGGGGTTGTCAATCCCTTCCGGGGTACGGCGCCTCAAGATAGGCAAACGGACGTGAGATAAATTGGAGTAGATTGATAGATCGAACGCCAAACAAAATAAATAAGAATAAATTTCAGCAAGGTATTTTTGTATTTTTGGTTTAATAGATCTGAAAATAAATGCAAGAGAAAATTATATCACAAAGGCAAATATATGAGAAAGAAGACCCGGGGGCCGTAGGTTTCACTAGTGGCTTCTCTCGAGAAAAATAGCAAACAGTGGGTAAACAAATTACTGTTGGGCAATTGATAGAATTTCGAATAATCATGATGATATCCAGGCATTGATCATTATATTGGCATCACGTCCAAGATTAGTAGACCGACTCCTGCCTACATCTACTACTATTACTTCACACATCGACCGCTATCCAGCATGCATCTAGTGTGTTAAGTTCATGGAAAAATGGAGTAATGCAATAAGAACAATGACATGATGTAGACAAGATCTATATATCTATGTAGAGATAGACCCCATTGTTTTATCCTTAGTAGCAACAATACATACGTGTCGGTTCCCCTTCTGTCGCTGGGATCAAGCACCGTAAGATCGAACCCACTAAAAAGCACCTCTTCCCATTGCAAGATAAATAGATGTTGGCCAATTAAAACCCAAATATCGGAGAAGAAATACGAGGCTATAAGCAATCATGCATATAAGAGATCAAATAAAGTCAAATAACTTTCATGGATATAAAAAGATATAACTGATCATAAACTCAAAGTTCATTAGATCCCAACAAACACACCGCAAAAGAGTTACATCATATGGATCTCCAAGAGACCATTGTATTGAGAATTCAAAGGAGAGAGAGGAAGCCATCTAGCTACTAACTACGGACCCGAAGGTCTACAAAGAACTACTCACGCATCATTGGAGAGGCACCAATGGAAGTGGTGAACCCCATCCGAGATGGTGTCTAGATTGGATCTGGTGGTTCTGGACTCTGTGGCGGTTGGATGAATATTTCGTCGACTCCCCTAGGGTTTCTGGAATATTGGGGGTATTTATAGAGCAAAGAGGCGGTCCGGGGGGCACCCGAGGTGGGCACAACCCACCAAGGAGCACATGGGCCTCCTGGTGCGCCCTGGTGGGTTGTCCCCTCCTCGGGACTCCCCCTAGGCATAGCCAGGGCCCATTACGTTCCTTCTGTTCCCAAAAAGATCTCCGTAAAGTTTCGTTGCATTTGGACTCCGTATGATTTTGATTTCCTGCGATGTAAAAAACATGCAGAAAACAGCAACTAGCACTTGGCACTATGTCAATAGGTTAGTACCAAAAATGATATAAAATGACTATAAAATGATAGATTGATAATATAACAATATGGAACAAGCAAAAATTATAGATACGTTGGAGACGTATTAGCATCCCCAACCTTAACTCCTACTCGTCCTCGAGTAGGCAACTGATAAAAACAGAATTTTTGATGTGGAATGCTGCCTAACATGTCATATCATATTCTTTTCTTTATATCATGGACATTTGGACTTTTATGTGATTCAAAGCAATAGTCTAGTTTTGACATAATAATTTAGATACTCAAGCATATCAACAAGAAACCATGTCTTTCAACATATCAACACTAAAATAAGTTATCCCTAGCCCATCATGCTCAACCATTGATCCATTCATGAAACACACTCGAATATTAGCTACACCCAATACTTAAGTACGATCATATTGCCTCCTAGTTGGTGCTTTTATGAGAGAATACTGAGCTCAAATTCAAAAGTAAAAATTGCATAAAGTAAAAGAAAGGCCCTTCGCAGAGGGAATTAGGGATTTGTAGAGCTGCGAGAGCTCAAAGCGAAAAATTAGAGATAACAACATTTTGGGTGGTGTATCCATCCCACCAACGAAAACGACTTAGAGTTCCCAACACTTTCCATGCTAGATATATCATAGGCAGTTCCCAAACAGAAAATAAAGTTTGTTCCTTTTTCCACCATACTCCCACTTTCCATGGCTAGCCGTATCCACGGTTTCCCTCCATACCAACACTTTCCAAGGAATGTATTATTTGACAACATGAAGTAAATTCAGTTTTTCATTTTGGAACTGGGCATCCCTAAAACCTTTGCCTTACTCTCGTGCAATGACAAGTGAATAAACACTCATCGTGAGAGTAACACATCTAGCATGGAAAATATTAGCCACCCCTCACCGCTCCGCGAGCGAAACAAACACACAAAAGAGAAGTTGATTTTGAAAATTAGAGATGTCACATGCAAATTTACTGAGAATGGCAAAAGAATACCGCATATAGGTAGATAGAGTGGACTCATATAGCAAAACCGGTTTAAAGGATTTTGTATGCACAAGTAGAGATCATACTTGGTGCAAAATGAAGGCTAGCAAAAGATTGATAAGCGACCAACCAAGAAAGGAATAATCTCATAAGCAAGCATTAAGCATAATTAACACCGAATAATGCACCACAACTAGAATATAATTTCATTGCATGACTATTAACTTTCGTGCTTGCATAGGGAATCACAAACCTTAACACCAATATTCTTACTAAAGCATAATTACTCATCAACACAACTCACATATCACATCATCATATCTCAAAACTATTATTAAGAATCAAGTTTATTTTGTCCAATGATCTTCATGAAATTTTTTATTATATCCTTCTTGGAGATCTATCACTTTGGGACTAATTTTCATGTGTTGCTTTTCATAAGCTCAAACAAATATAAGTGAAGATCATGAGCATAATTCTTTTTCTTTTTCTCAGAATAATTTAAGTGAAGCAAGAGAAAATTTCTTGAAAATTTTACTAAGTCTCCAATAAATCTAAGTGAAGCAAGAGAGCATTTCTTCAAAAATACTAAAGCATACCGTGCTCAAAAAGATATAGTGAAGCACTAGAGCAAGTCCATGGCTCATAAATATTTAAGTGAAGCATAGAGAGCAATTCTAACAAATCATGGCATAATTTTGGCTCTCTCAAATAGGTGTGTCCAGCAAGGATTGATGACTTAAAACAAAAAATAAAGCAAGCAAAGACTCATATCATACAAGACGCGCTCCAAGCAAAACACATATCATTCGATTTAATAAAAATATAGCTTCGAGTACCAAAAACTGATATAAAATGACCATAAAATGATTATAAAACATCCAAGATTGATAATATAACAACATGGAACAATCAAAAAATATTGATATGTTGGAGACATATCATATGGTATATGAACATGTCATCCATCATGAAAGAATAGTTGTTATGTATGACATAATGAGGACGCAAATTGAGCATACAAGTATATGGCACATCAATATCATTTTCATTCATGGGGAGCATATTGTGCACATAATTATTGGGATCATGCAATGGATGGGATTGATCAAAAATCTCCTAACATGCTCCTAACATGCTCCTAACATGTATATGGCACGAAACTATGGGGGTCTCCTCATGAGTACTATCGGAAACATCATATGGAGGAAATGGACAACATCCAAAACAATGCATATCAGAAGTGCGGTCATGGCATGACATATGATTGAAATGATGCAAAGGGAGCATATCAATATGATCACAAGAGAAACAAATTCCAATAACCATGGGCTTGTCATCTATGCCGTAAGTGCAAATTGGGTTTATTTTCATGGCATATGCATAGCCACTATGATGAGATTGCAAATATTTAATATGGTTGATCTCATGCATAGCATATGACAAGTCAAGCGGATTGTCAAACATGATGTGACCGAGAGAACTATCACAAGAAATCCTATGCAACATGACATCACAACTAATAGACTCCACATGGCAATCATCAAACTAATCATAAGTGGGTAAATCATCGCATGGGGAAGTCAAACTAGCATGAAGCATGGAAGTAGGTGGAGCAACATCATGCAAGCAATCAATGTCAAGATAGTCCACTAGTGGGACAAGAGCATCACCTTCACCTATGTTACCTATCTCATTACACTCATGTGGTGTAGCACTAGTAGAAAAAGGGCCATTTGTCCCGGTTCTTAAGGGCCTTTTGTCCCGGTTGTTGAACCGGCACTAAAGTGTCGTTACTAATGCCCTGGGCCTTTAGTAACGGTTCTTACATGAACCGGGAGAGATGGGCCTCCACGTGGCCCGTGCTGCGAGCCCAGGAAGGAGGCCCTTTGGTCCCGGTTGGTGGCACAAATCGGGACCAATAGGCATCCACGCGTCAGAAGCTGGCAGGAGCTGAGTTTTTTTTGAAAGGGGTGGTTTAGGGGTTTTGGGGGGTTAATTTAGGTGTTTCATATATTGTGTTATCTAGCTAATTAATAGAGAGAAGTGTCCTCTCTTATCTCCGTGCTTGGTCGACATACGCCACGTGACATAATTATAGAGAGGACTCTACACGCTAGCTAGTAAGCAAATGAAGGAAACAGAAGATCGTCATGAACATATGCATACATAGAGAAGTGATATCGACCACCTCTCCTTCTCCAAGGGATTGGTCGAACAACAAGTTCTCGTATATCTATCCGACACTACTGGCTACATATATACAATATAATTATTTCTTACAATATAATCTCCTAATTATATATGAACTCAGGGTCCACATGGTATTCTCCGTCTTTAGCGATCACGTGGTCAAGGAAGAATGCCGCCAATTCCTCTTGAATTGCTCGCATACAATCTGGTGGTAGGAGTTCATCCCGCATCTGAAAGATCTAATTTGAAGAAGGGGGTCAATACATATATATTATATATATATGAATAAATGAAACTCAACACAAATGATGGTAATAAAATAAAATTGTGAATATTATTGCTTACGCACTTCATATTGTTCGTCAGAGTAGCCCCGTTCACAGGTCGTGTGGTGGAGGACTTGCAAACGTAGTATCCAAAGTAATTATTCCCGGCTTCCTGCCACAACCACTTTACAAGAAATAGAGGTCAATTAATCAAACTAATAAGCAAGCATGCTATAAATGGTATTGATGAAACTAGCGCTTGAATCACTAGGAGATGCGCGGAACATGCTAGTAGTACTTACTTTCAGGTGTCTAAATTGCAACTTCTTCGGCAGTCCCGGAGCTTTTTTGGCGAATTTTGTCCAAACCCTGCCAGACAAAGAAAACAATTACTTGTTATCAGGAAATGAACAAAGTTGCTGATATGGTGCGATAATGATTGATTTAACTTACTTCGCGAGCATTTTAGTCATGTCCGCATACTCCTTAGGATCTTTTCGTCTCGAGTCTAAGACGGTTACTAGTCCCCTCTCACGCTTAATCTCTAGGAGAATATAGTGGAAGCTGCGCACGCATGCATAACTCATCAATTACATTACTATAACCTGGACTAATAAGGGAAACCGAATATGCACAAGACAGTAACACTCACTTGAAGTTGTAAGGAAAGAGTATTATATCTTTGTTCTAATTTATTACCAACGATCGTAGCAAGTTGGTCTCGGTATCTTTGGCATGAAATTTAACCTCATTTGCATCTATGAGATTTGTGTTAATGAACCCAATATCACCGATTTGTCTTTTCTTCAATTAGGCGATCTTCAATCTGCATAATATAGTGAGGATAATTAAAAATACATGCAATGAAAGAGCTGACCTATATATATAGAGAGAGACTTAATGACAGAAATATTACTACTTACAAACAATAGCAAGTGACCGTTAATTTATCGAGGGCCATTTGATTGAAAAACTGGAAGAACTCCTCAAATGGAACATGCAACTGATCAATTCCAACGAGGTCATGCTCCTCTTTAACGAAAAGCGTCAAAGTATTCGTCCCCCCAGACTCTCTGCAGGTTTTCATGTACCAATCATGGAATCTTCGCATCATCGTTCTTAGAGATTTTTCATCTTTGATGAGGGGCTTCCCGTACTTGTATATTGTACATCGTCGGGCAGGTAATCTCCAAGATTGCTATAACCGGGCACCATCCTCGAATCATTAGCGACGATGTCACTAGACACCTTGAGCGGGGGGGGGGGGCACGATTGGTCCGCTTGTTCGCCGAACTGGGCAATTTGATTCCCAGCTCGTCGTTCTGCTAACCTTGATCACTTATAGTACTTCCCGACCGCTTCACTTCGAGAAATGACTTTTCAATAATGCGGTCATCGTTGGCTTTCGGCGGAGACTTTGGTGGTTTCTTCAGGGCAGCCAGAGTGCGCTTCGCTTTCACCGGATCTATCTTCTCCTACGGAGGTGGATGTTTCTTTGCTTTCACCCCTTCAAAGAAGTTCGTCACTTCGGCTCGCACGATATTCACGTTTTCCTCCACGGTCCTCTCGTATGGTAACTTCAGTGGAGTCTTCAGAGAAGGACCAAATCTGTATTGCCTCCTGCCTCTGGTTGTACTGCTATACGCCGGAGCAGACAGAGCGGCTGTCGCTGTCTTCTTTCGTGCTTGCTTACGAGGAGGAGGAGAAGGACTACGACGTGCCGGAGAAGACGGGGCGGCGGCGGAACTCTTCCGCCCTTGCCGGCGATGCAGAGAAGGAGGAGGCTGGCTGCTCGGGCACGTCGGCGCAGGCGGAGAAGGAGGCGGAGTGCCGTCACGCGCCGGAGAAGGAGGCTGAGTGCCCTGATCACTTGCCGGAGGAGGAGACGGAGTGCCCTGACGCGCCGGAGGAGGAGGCAGAGGCGTCCAGTTTGGAAGGTTGATGAGCTCCTTCCGCCATAGGCATGGAGTCTTCAGACAAGAACCCAGCCAAGTCTCCCCGTCACCCGTAGGGTGGTTAAGCTGGAGGTCCTCAAATCCTTCTGTGATTTCATCCACTATCACCTTAGCATATCCTTCTGGAATCGGCCGGCAGTGAAAAGTTGCGCCAGGTTCAGGAGGTGCAACAGAGCCAACAGTCGCCTTGACTTTCAATTCCATCCACTTCATCATAAGGTGGCAATGCTAAGACTCCGTGATAACATCCACAGGGTAGTTAGCACGAGCCGTGAAGACAGGCTCCTGAAGCAGCTCCGTGGAAGCCACGCTGCTTCTCCACTGAGATGACGGGGTAGCTTCGGGTGTAGCTTCGACAGGTCGCGTGCTGCAAACTGCGTCTCCTTCCTCTAGCGCTTGTACCCTTGCGTGCAGTGCCTGTAGTTGGGTCAACTCCTTTTTCTTCTTCCTCTCCCGGGTTTGTAACCGCCTGCGTCGGGAAATCCAGCCTTCCACGAAAGGGAGCCTGGCGTGCCTCGTGTCCATCCGGGGTGCTCAGGATTCCCGAGGGCCTCTGTGAGCTCGTCGTTATCTCTGTCCGGAACGAACGTCCCTTGCTGCGCTTTTTCGATATACTCCTTAAGCTTCTCGATGGGTGTGTTCAGCTGCTCGTTGGTCCAAACGCACTTCCCTGTTACATGGTCCAATTTTCCCCAACCCCGAAGAACCAAGTCCTGCAACGGTCTGGCCAGCGTTGCGTCTCTGGTTCGATCCCTTTATCAATGAGGTCATTCTCAGCCTTGTCCCACAATGGCCGGGCTTTCAGGTAGCCACCTGACCCCGTGCGACGGGGGCGGATACCAGAACCATCGCACTATATAATAACAAGGAATAATAGAAGTAAGAAAATTAGACAAGTATCTATCTGAAGTAAGAATTTTGTTCTTTCAGAAAGAAGATAAGAACAAGAGGCTCACCATGGTGGTGCCAGCGACGAGATCGGCGCGGGCAATCGACGGCGGTGAAGACGGGGACGGGACGTGACGGACCGCTAAACCTAGAAAATTCTCGGGGAAAATGGAGCTCGGAGATCGAGTTTCGAGAGAAGAAATATTAACTAGTGTGGCTCGAACGTTTCATCGAACACCTCATGTGCATAGGAGGTGAGCTAGAGCACCCAAATGCCCTCCCCTCGCCGGCCAACAAAAAACAGAGTAGTGTGGAGTGCTCTGCTCGCCGGCGATGGGCTATATATAGGCAATTCATTTGTCCCGGTTCGTGGCTGGAACTAGGACCAATGGATGTGGGCCAGGAGCAAGGCCCATTGGTCCCGGTTCGTGCCTAGAACCGAGACAAAAGGGTCCAGACGAATCGGGACCAAAGCCCACGAGGCCCCGGCCGGCCACCTGGGCTCACGAACTGGGACGAATGCACCCATTGGTGCCGGTTCGTATAAGAACCGGGACTAATGGGATGGCCAGGCCCGAACGAAAGCCCCTTTTTTCTACTAGTGTAGTGAGGTGGCAAAGACCAAATGACGGTCATCATCATCAACTTGATGGAACCATGTGGGGGTGCATCATATTCCACCATGGCCATCGTCTTGTCCATGGGGAGGACGAAGTCGTCGAGGGTCGGCGCGTCATCATATATGTGACCTAGCCCAAATGAGAAGACACAATAGAGGTAGAGGTTAAGTCGTTAGAAATCATAGTGGCCTCACATGACATATCAACTATCTCACTCTCTCCATGTGGTGGCTCACTCACTCCGTCAAGGTAGGTGCACTCAATGACACATATGGCCGAGTCACTCATCTCACTCAAGTGGTGGGTGTTGTGGCTCTCCTCACATGGGAATTGGGGGAACTCATCATATATGGGGCTAGTGGTGAACTCACTCTCACTCTCAATGTGGGTTCTCATGTCACTCAAGTCATCTCCAAACGCCACTGTGGTCGAAGGGAAAATCTCGTGCTCAACATCTCGTCATCGCCCGCCGTGGATGAAGGAAAATGGCACATCATCACTCTCCTCCATGACCGAATGGAAAATCCCATGCTCGATCGTCTCACTCTCATCTCCAAAGATGGAAGCATCATCCTTGCTCGCTACCTTGTCACTTGCCTCCGAAACTTGGTCCTTGAGAGGCTCCGTTGTCGTAGTCGTAGCCGTCACCGCGCCATCTTCAAAAAGAGTCATGGTAGACTCGGCATCCTCAATGCCACAAAGAGGGATGGCAGGAAAGTCAAACTTGGGAGCATCTTCTTGGAGATCATTGGGCTTGGACATCTGGGTGGTACTATCCTCATGCTCGTTGTTCGTGGATCTTGGTCGTCGTGAAGGGTGCTTGGGGTGGAGAAGCCTTGGCCTTCATATGTTCTTGTTCCGCCTTGTGAGAACCAATGTAGTTATCATCGAGGGACTTGTAGTTCTCGAGGAAGATAGTCTTGGAGATGTCGTTGTTCAATCCCATCATGAAGTGGAACTTCATCAAAACGGGGTCGTGCACGCTGGCTCATCGCAAGGCTTTCTTCATCTCCTTGAAGTACTTGTTGAGGGACTTGGATCCTTGGATGGTGTTCTCCAATTGGCATTGAAGTTGTTCCGTGTAGGTGGAAGGCAAAAACTCTCGCCGCATAGCTCTCTTTGTCTTGGACCAAATCATGTCGAAGGTATTCGAAGGTGTATGAAGCCACAATGTAGACGCGTAGTTGTGGAGGTTACTTGTGGCGCACTTCACTTGATCTTAGGAAGGGACTTGAAGTAGCTTGAGGTAGTCGTCCATCTTGTGCTCCCACTCGAGATACTCCTCGTGGTCTTGAATTCCATAGAAAGGAATCACGTGGTCGCTGTCGAGGTCGTAGTAGCTCGTGGAAGTAGCGGACTTGAGCTTGGGGAGCTTCTCTTTAGTGTAATCTTGGGGTGCTTGTTGGCGAAGCTGTCGTATGTCCAAAGGTGAAGATGCCTTGAAGTCGCTTGGCGAAGATGCCAAGGTCGATGGTGAAGTCATAGAGCGGTGGTTCCTGTTGAGCTCTTGACCTTCACGTTCTTGTCGGTGATGGTGTCGATGCTGATGTAACCTTGCCAGAGATGGTAGCTCGGAAGCATGTGCACTTGAGCGTCTTCTCGAAGATGAGGAAGACCTCTTGTCGGTCTTGATGAGGGCTTTGAGCTCCTCCCTTAGAGCATCCATCTTGGAGTCGATAAGTTTTTCGTGGCAGAAAGTAGTTGTGCTTTGACTATCCATCACAAGACTTGAGCAAATGTGAGTGGAAGAAAGTGAAGAACTATAACAAATGTACCTTTTGCAATGTTGAAGATGGATCAATGATCACCAAATATGGTATTATGGAAGTAGCACAATTGGTACCGGATCTTTTCAATTCTCACACCTACACAAGTAAGGCTTATGAACTAGCTTGGTGAGGATAGTGGCACAAAAATCTGATGCAATTGTTAGCAAGAGTGAATAATGTTGAAAGATATTCACAAATTCACAAGTGAAACAAGTAGACAAATAGCAATGAATGGCACACAGAAACACACACACAGATAGATAAATGGGGTCGTGCAACCAAGGAATTGGCACAAAATGTGAAATACATGGAAAATGGTCGTGTTGCACAACTCTAGAGAGACACTAGCACGATTTCTCATTAGGTGGATACGACACTTGTGCACAACCTATAAGATGCAAAATGTATCAACTTTCTATCCTAAGTATGCTATGTATGTATGGTTCTCGGTGTTGTACTCACGATGATCCAAGATGATTAATGATGGCAATTTGATATGCAATATGGTATGATGATATGGCTCTTGCTTACAAGCTCTTTGGTTTTCTCTTCGCTTAAAAGCTTTTTTATATGGCCAATATGCGCAACGCTCAAACCAAGATAGCAAGTGTGTATATGCGGGTACATTCTTGTGACGCAAGAGATGATACGATGATACCAAGATGAGGTATGTATGCAAAGGAAGGTGCAGATCGATTATCACTAAAGTGCACAAGTAATGTTGCCGATAATACTCAATGGCTAGTCTCAATAGGAAAGTGACACGAAATGGGCTCGGGGTTAACAATGCAATGGCAAGGGGGAATATACGATGATATTGTCGAGGTTACCGTCTGTGGAAATGATGAGTGGCGGTGTTCTTGATGTTGAACCGTTCCTAATTAGCCAAAACACCTTAGGAAACAGGAAAACCGCAAACTCAAAATCTCAAATGTCAAATGGTGGTAGTGGAATGCGGTGGTGGTTTTGCGAAAGCATAATGGAATTGCAGAAGTCCATGATGGGCATTGGAGTAGAAAGTGCGAAAGTGGAGGTGGTTGGTTATGCGAGTGGGAGTTGAAGTCATTGTCCCTAAGTAGCCGAAACACCTTAGGAGACATAGACCACAACTCAAACAAGCTCAAACAAAATTGGGTTAAGTTGTTGGGGTGGAAGGGTATGGTGGGAAAAGTTATGCGGAAGGTATGGTGGTGGTTGATGATGAAGTAACCGTCCCTAAGTAGGCGAAACATCTTAGGGACTCAAATCACAAATCAAGCAACCACAAATGCAATGGGGATCAAAATGGGTTAAGTTGCGGAAAGCGATGGTGGTAATGCAGATGATAAGGTGGAGGCCCTAGGAAAAGATGCCAAATTTCCAAACATTTGATGGAGTCAAATGATGTTGGAAGTATTTTTTTGGGATGGGGTGAAAGTGCTAGTTATCGACTAGAGGGGGGGGGTGAATAGGCGATTTTTATGAAAGTCTTCAAAACATGGATGTTTCAAAGACAAACAACAGAAATGACCTAATTGATATGCAGCGGAAGATAAACTACAACAAGCAAGCCATAGTCAAGTATATAGTAATGTGAACGGACAAGACTAATAGCAGCTATGTAGTAAGGATCAGGATGGAAGATAGTATGAAGCCAAACAATGACAGTAGTCAAGCAATGAAGTCAAACAGATAAGACATATAAGCAATGACTTCACGAAGACAAACTTAGGGTAAAGGAGGGAAGGGATAGAACCAGTCACTAGTTGAAGACACAGATTTGTTGGACAGTTCCAGCTTGTTGTGACAAGCTGTACATCCGGTTAGGGAGGCTGAGATTCAACTCAAGACTGCGTCTTCACCTTATTCCAGTTGAGCTAAGGACACACAGTCCTCGCCCAATCACTCTGGTAAGTCTTCAAGGTAGACTTCCGAACCTTCACAGACGACGTTCACCGGCAATCCACAATGACTCTTGGATGCTCAGAACGCGACGCCTAACCGGCTGGAGGATTCACAGTCCTCAAGTGTAATAAGTCTTCAGGTCACACAGACAGGAAAACTTTAGTGATGCCTAACACTCTTTGGCTCTGGGTGTTTGGGCTTTGTCCTCGCAAGGATTTCTCTCTCTCAAAGGCTTCGAGGTGGGTTGCTCTCAAACAACAAAAGCCGTGTACTAACTCTGAGCAGCCACCAATTTATGGTGTAGGGGGTGGGCTATTTATAGCCACTAGGCAACCCGACCTGTTATGTCTGAAATGACCCTGGGTCACTAAGGAACTGACACGTGTTCCAACGGTCAGATTTGAAACACTCACGGCAACTTTACTTGGGCTACAAGCAAAGCTGACTCATCCAGCTCTGGATAAGGTTTTCTCTCATTGTCTTCGCTCGAAGACATATGATTTGGGTTGAGCAGCACTTCAGTCATTCTGACTATGATCACTTGGACCCCACTTAACAGTGCGGTGGTTCCTATGACTCAACAAAGAAGAAAAGGAAACAACGAAACCATACAGTCTTCGCGCTCCATAGTCTTCACTCAATGTCTTTGTAGCGACCCGACCTCAGATGGTCAAGTCTCTGTGCTTCTGTGTCATCCCTGGATCGGTAATGCTGACACACACAGTACTCGAAGGATTTATAACAGAGTAGCAATCACACACTTATTACATCGAATGTCTCAAAAGAGAACTTATTAAAATAATATGGCTTATGGCCATCTAATGAGATAACAGCGGAAGGCTTGGAAGACACAGTGAGTCCATCAACTCCAACGGCATAACTGAGCTGCACGGCAACGACCTACCAATCCTTACTCCTCGTCTGAAAAGTCTGCAACATAATATTTTGCAGCCCGAGAACGGGTCAAAACATGGAATATTCTGGCAATTTAACAAATAGAAATTAATGAAAGAATAAGCTATACTACATGCATATATGGCTGGTGGAAAAGCTCTATGGTTACAGCTTTTGCAAAAAGCCAATTTTTCCCTACATCAAAGGAATAAATTTTATTTTAACTATCATGGTGGTTGAAACATCATTGAGAAGGTATAACCCCAACTCAATCCCAATTAAGGTATTAAACAACCCAACAATATTAATTTAGAGTGATGAGATACATGTGAATACTCAAGTACTAGATACTCGAATTGTCCATAACCGGGGACACGACTAACCATGATTAGATTGTACACTCTGCAGAGGTTTGTGCACTTTTCCCCACAAGACTCGATCACCTCCGTTGGTTTCTCGTGACTACATGGTGTTTGAGAAGCGGATGACCGAGACACGATCTTTCGAAACATTAACTCTCTACTAGGATAGATCATACCAAACCTATAAAACCCACTACCGCTGATCTACCTCTTCGTGAGCTTCACGTAACTTACTCAACTATGCTAGAGCCCATAATAGCTTGTGGCTACACACGGAAGTTTCTAGCATGAATAGTCTCGATTCCCTTTGAGCACGGGTGGCGGTCCTTAGGAAGATCACACGGGTACCCGGGATTTCCAAAAATAAAACAGACAACACTGGGTTCCCTAGGTGCCTCAATCCACCCAGATGTGTATTTAAGTTGCCACCTTAAAGTAAACCATTAATTAACAATCTCACATCTGTCGTGAATATCTCTCAAACCCAAACCACGTCTACGAGCATAGCATAGCAATATAAGCAACACGTAGAAGTAACTCCCAAGGGTTTGATAGTAACAGGGCAATAGGTTCCTACCTCATCATCTACTTTCCCACCCAAAAATTAATGACATCCTAATCATGCAATGTTTGAGGATTGAGCTAATGCACAAAAACTGGGTATGAAAAGGTATGATCAAGTGTTACTTGCCTTGCTGACGATCCGTGAATCCTAGAGACTCGTAGTAACACGCTTCGCACTCCGGGAATTCTATCGCAAGCAAAGAATACATACATAAGCAACAAACAAATATGCACAAACAAAACTTCAACTGAAAGAGGTTGACCGGAGAGTTCAACTTAAGAACTCCGGTTTGCGAAAAGAATCAAACCAAACGAAACAACGAAACTCAAACGGCGAGAGAAACAAGATCCGTTTACTAATCTGAACTAGAGTCAAATTTTACAGAGGCAAAAACTGATTTAAGTTGGCTATTCGGAAAGAGGGTTTCGAGATGACACTCCAGGCGCTTGAATTGCCTGATTCCGATAAACAAGCGAAAAGTTATACTAATTTGAACATCGGTTCAGAAATCGCGATCGGAATAATCGCGGAATAAAACCGATAAATGAAAACGACGAACGGCTAAACGAATGAACGCTCGTTAGCGGAAACTAAACGCATTTAACGGTTCAGAGAAAGCGAGCGAACGGGTGAACGTTCTTAAAATAAATAAACCAGAAAAAAAAACCAATCTAAAAAAACGGCTAGGGTTTTATAAAAAAACCGAAGGGTTATTTTAAAAAAATCGGCGGCTACCTCCGGCGATCGTCCGGCGGGACGGCGGCTGCTCCGGCGGGTTCCGACGAGGGGGCGGCGAGGGCGGGCGGCGATTGGCGAGGGGCGGCGGCGGCTGGAGGCGGCGGGGCGGTGGCGGTGGGCGCTCGGCTCGGCTGCCTGGGTCGGGTCCGAGGCGGCGGCGGGCGGTGGTGGTGGCGGTGGTGGCGGGTTAGGGGGGGAGGGGGGCGGTATTTAAAGGGGGGAAAAGAGGTGGCTTGGAGGAGGGGGCCAGGCGGCGGGGACAGAGTCCGGCTCGGACTCTTGTCTCGGCAAATGGGCGGCGGCAAGACGAAGTGAGGCGGCGGCTTGGGTCTTTGCTCGGGCCTTTGGCCCAGTCGGACGCGGTTCTTTTTTTTAAACATTCCGCTGAAAATTGTAAAAACCCTAGGAAAATAAATAAAAATCTAAAAATGCCAAAACAAGTTTTCTTTGCCTAAATAAAATATTTAGAACAAGACAAACTTTTCTAGGCCCCTAAAATGCAATTTTAAATATATGCAAATTTTCTCTAGGCAAATAAAATTCCAAATAAATAAAATAAAATTCCAAATAATGATTTTAATATTTTTTTTCTCCGGTATTTCAATTATTTTTGGAGAAGTCATATTATCTCCTCTCGTTTATTATTAAACTTGAAATATTTTTCCGGGGAGAAAAATAATAAAATTCAAAATCCTCGTCTTCATTATTTGATAAAATTCAAATATGAAAATCGGAAAATCCCCAACTCTCTCCGAGGGTCCTTGAGTTGCTTAGGATTTCAAGGATGGCAAATGAGAATGCAATTAAATATGATATGCATGGATGACCTGTGTATAACATGCCAAATTGAAAATTTGGGATGTTACAAACCTACCCCCCTTAAGATGAATCTCGCCCTCGAGATTCGGGTTGGCTAGAAAATAGGTGCGGATGGCCTCGCGAATATCATCTTCTCGCTCCCGGTGGCTTCCTCCTCGGTATGGTGGCTCCAATGAACTTTACAAAACTTGATAGCTTTCTTTGCGAGTGACTCATTGTCGAAATCCAAAATCTTCTTGGCTTCTCCTCATAAGTCAAATTACTATCCAACTTTATCGCCTCTAGGGGCACTGTATCCTTTAACGGTATGTCGGCCATCTCAGCGTGGCACTTCTTCAGTTGTGATACGTGAAACACATCGTGAACTCCTGACAATCCTTCGGGTAACTCCAGCTTGTAGGCAACTTCTCCCATTCGTTCCAAAACACGATATGGTCCTACGAATCTTGGGGCTAACTTTCCCTTTACTCCAAAACGTTTCACTCCCCTCAGGGGTGATACTTGCAGATAGGCTCTGTCTCCAATTTATAGGTTACTTCCTTGTGTTTTGAATCTGCGTAACTCTTTTGTCTAGACTCTGCAATCTTTAGTCTGTCTCTGATCAGTTTAACCTTCCCCTCTGAGTCTTTGATCAAATCTGGTCCAAACAACTGACGGTCTCCGACCTCATCCCACATCAAGGGTGTTCTACATCTGCGTCCATACAGAAGCTTGAACGGTGCCATCTTCAAACCGGCCCGGTAGCTGTTGTTATATGAGAATTCTACGCACGGCAAATTGTCATCCCAACTAGATCCATAATCTAAGCGCAGGCTCTTAACATATCCTCCAGGATCTGGTTAACTCTCTCTGTCTTTCCATCCGTCTGTGGGTGGAACGTGGTACTGAATTCCAATCTGGTACCCAAAGTTTGGTGTAGCTGATGCCAAACTTTGAAGTAAACTGTGTTCCTCTATCTGATATGATGCTCCTTGGAACTCCGTGCAAACATACGATCCTGGCCATATATATTTTGGCCAATTTGGCACTTGTATAAGTTGTTTTCACTGGGATGAAGTGATCTACTTTGGTCAAACGATCCACAACTACCCATATTGAATCATATCCTGCTTTGGTTCTGGGTAATCCAGTGATAAAATCCATGCCAAGTTTGTCCCACTTCCATTCGGGTATTGGCATAGGCTGTAACAGTCCTGCTGGCTTTTGGTGCTCTGCCTTGCCTTCACCCTCTGACATACATCGCAAACGGCTACGTACTCGGCAATATCCTTCTCCATACCAGTCCACCAGAAACGTTCCTTCAAGTCCAAATACATCTTGGTGTTTCCGGGGTGAATCGAGTATGGGGAGTCATGGGCCTCTTGAAGTATTAACTTCACGATCTCCGAATTGTTGGGCACATAAATCCGGTCCTCAAACCACAAGGTATCATGCTCATCCTCGCGAAAACCTTTGGCTTTTCCTTTGCCCATCTTCTCTTTTATCTCAGCAATCTCTTTATCCTCCTTCTGAGCTTCTCGAATCTTGTCTAACAACGTCGACTGAACCTCCATTGTTATGAACTAGTCCTCCCGAGTTCGGGGTTAAGAGAGGCTTCTGGTGAGCTCCTGAGTTATACTTCCCTTGTCCATACTTCCTCTTACGACTCTCAATTTGCTGCTGCTTTCCTTCAATCATTAGGGCCTTATCTACCAACTCACGGTAGTTGTTGAAAGTTTCCACCATCACCGTGCATACTCATCTCATCATTCAACCCTTCCATAAACTTCTCTTGCTTAGTGGCATCTGTGGCCACATCATCGTGGGCATAGCGTGATAACTTGCTAAACTCATCCACGCATCGAGCCATCAGACGGTTCCCCTGGCGTAAGTTGCGGAACTCACGCTTCTTTATCTGCATGGCTCCAGTTGAAACATGGGTCGTGCGAAAAGCTTGTTGGAATTGGTCCCAAGTGACATTGGCTATAGGAAAAGTAGCCGTGTAATTCTCCCACCATGCGGCTGCTGGTCCATCCAATTGATGTGCGGCAAAGCGCACTCTTTCGACATCCGTGCATCCTGCGGTGGTTAACTCCTTCCAATACGGCGTAACCGGTCATCCGCAACTATTGGTTCGGTGCTCTTTGGAAAACACCGCAGTTGTAACCTTAGAAAACGGGCTAAATTGTCCTTTGGCGGCGGGTTGTTGTTGTTGTTGTTGTTGTTGTTGGCATTGCCCTGGTTCTGAACGAGCAATTGCATCAAGGCATCCTGCTGTTGGATCAACTGAGTGAGCTCCGGTGGGAAAACAAAACCGGGGTCATGTCTCGGAGGCATCTGAAGGTTTAGATGGGAGAGATTAGAATAGAAAGAGGTCTAGTGAGAAAACACTACCCATATGCACATGAGGCAAACACACATTCATTCAATCAAGCAAGCAAGGGCATACACAACGATCTAGGACTATCGCATAAGTGCTCAACTACTACTAGTTACATGGGGGGAATACTACTATTATATGGTGGTCATCTAGAAATTTTGATCGGTGGAAGACTCCATGATGTCTGCTCCAGCTTCGTCTTCATAGTCATCATCACTTGGATCTGAGTCAGTGTCGTCGATGATGATGTAGTTGTCCGGACAAGTGGGATCTCCTTCCTCTTCTTGCTCCTCTTCTTTCGGTGCTGGTCCTCGCATGAAGACTCCGATCTTCTTGACTAGGTCGCCGTTCTTCTCCAAAGAGTATTTTGATTTCTTCCTCATATCCATCGCATGTAGACTTGAGTTCTTCCTCCATTTCGATGATCTTAGTTTTGCCTTCTTCAAATCCATCATGTCTGCACATCCGGTTCTCTTGACGTCGAATGTGCTGGTTTAGCTCCTGGATGTAGGCTGCAATGGATCTATCCTTCTTGGTGCTGATTAATTCCCATTGCTCGTCTCGGCGCCCACATATTTGGTATATGGTGTCTTTAAGCTCCTTATTGTAGACTTCTCCAATGTGTCCCATGGTAATGTGAGCTGCCATACTCTTTCCCAAACTCCATGTTGGTGCATTGACAACACATACTATGAGCTCCGTGCTTGGCGCAAACGTCCTTCCGGGAACTAGAGCTTGAATCTTCCAGCATTCTTCTTCTGGTAAGGTGGCGTTGTACGTCCCGATGAAGCTTGGTATTCCAATATTCAGGTACCTAGTGACTTCCTTCAAGTGGCGTCCAAAAGG
This sequence comes from Aegilops bicornis, assembly GCA_021605145.1. Taxonomy (NCBI): domain Eukaryota; kingdom Viridiplantae; phylum Streptophyta; class Magnoliopsida; order Poales; family Poaceae; genus Aegilops; species Aegilops bicornis. The sequence continues at coordinate 569,601,659 of CM038671.1, read as the reverse complement.
TGTGTCTTCATCCGGTTGTGCAAACTTGTACTTCATCCCCGTCATCCTAAAGAGTGGAAAAATGGAGAGGGGTTAGGAAATGAGTAGAGAGGAGTGACCTATGGTTTTATCTTAGTGGTCGTGTCCTACACTCAGCGTGTGCTCGATACCATCTTGTAGCGACCCGACCTCAGATGGTCAAGTCTTCGTGGCTTCGTGTCATCCTCGGATTGGTAATCCGACACACACGATTACTCGAAGGATTTATAATGAGTAGCAATCACACACTTATTACATCGAATGTCTCAAAAGAGAACTTATTACAATAATATGGCTTAAGGCCATCTAATGCGATAACAACGGAAGGCTTGGAAGACAAAGTGAGTCCATCAACTCCAACGGCATAATCGAGCTGCACGGCAGCGACCTACCAATCCTTACTCCTCGTTCGAAAAGTCTGCAACATAATATGTTGCAGCCCGAGAACGGGTCAGCACATGGAATATGCTGGCAATGTAACACATAGAGAGTAATGAAAGAATAAGCTATACTACATGCATATATGGCTGGTGGAAAAGCTCTATGGTTACAGTTTTGCAAAAAAGCCAATTTTTTCCTACATCAAAGGAATAAATTTTATTTTAACTATCATGGTGGTTGAAACATCATTGAGAAGGTATAACCCCAACTCAATCCCAATTAAGGTATTAAACAACCCAACAATATTAATTTAGAGTGATGAGATACATGTGAATACTCAAGTACTAGATACTCGAAATTGTCCATAACCGGGGACACGGCTAACAATGATTAGATTGTACACTCGGCAGAGGTTTATGCACTTTTCCCCACAAGACTCGATCGCCTCCGTTGGTTTCTCGACTACATGGTGTTTGAGAAGCGGATGACCGAGACACGATCTTTCGAAACATTAACTCTCTACTCCGGATAGATCATACCAAACCTATAAAACCCACTACCTGCTGATCTACCTCTTGAGAGCTTCACGTAACTTACTCAACTATGCTAGAGCCCATAATAGCTTGTGGCTACACACGGAAGTTTCTAGCATGAATAGTCTCGATTCCTTTGAGCACGTGTGGCGGTCCTTAGGAAGATCACACGGGTACCCCGGGATTTCAAAAATAAAGCAGACAACACTTTGGGTTCCCAGTGCCTCAATCCACCCAGATGTGTATTTAAGTTGCCACCTTAAAGTAAACCATTAATTAACAATCTCACATCTGTCGTGAATATCTCTCAAACCCAAACCACGTCTCTGAGCATAGCATAGCAATATAAGCAACACGTAGAAGTAACTCCCAAGGGTTTGATAGTAACAGGGCAATAGGTTCCTACCTCATCATCTACTTCCCAACCCACAAATTAATGACATCCTAATCATGCAATGTTTGAGGATTGAGCTAATGCACAAAAGCTGAGTATGAAAAGGTATGATCAAGTGTTACTTGCCTTGCTGACAATCCGTGAATCCTAGAGACTCGTAGTAACACGCTTCGCACTCCGGGAATTCTATCGCAAGTAAACAATACATACATAAGCAACAAACAAAGATGCACAAACGAAACTTTAACTGAAAGAGGTTGACCGGAGAGTTCAACTTAAGAACTCCAGTTTGCGAAAAGAATCAAACCAAACGAAACAACGAAACTCAAACGGCGAGAGAAACAAGATCCGTTTACTAATCTGAACTAGAGTCAAATTTTACAGAGGCAAAAACTGATTTAAGTTGGCTATTCGGAAAGAGGGTTTCGAGATGAAACTCCAGGCGCTTGAATTGCCTGATTCCAATAAACAAGCGAAAAGTTATACTAATTTGAACATCGGTTCAGAAATCGCGATCAGAATAATTGCGGAATAAAACCGATAAAAGAAAACGACGAACGGCTAAACGAACAAACGTTCGTTAGCGGAAACTAAACGACGAACAGTTCGTAAAAACGAACTAACGGGTGAACGTTCTTAAAATAAATAAACCAGAAAAAAAATAAAACCAATCTAAAAAAAACGGCTAGGGTTTTATAAAAAAAACCGAAGGGTTATTTAAAAAAACCGGCGGCTACCTCCGGCGATCGTCCGTGGGCGGCTTCTCCGGGGTCCGACGAGGGGCGGCGAGGGGCGGGCGGTGGCGGCGGAGCCGGCTGGCGTGGCGGCGGGCTCGGCCTCGGCTGGTCCGGTCCGAGGCGGCGGCGGCGGCGGTGGTGGTGGTGACAGTGGTGGCGGGTTAGGGGAGAGGGGGTATTTAAAGGGGAAAAGAGGTGGCTTGGAGGAGGGGGCAAGGCGGCGGGGAAAGAGTCCGGCTCGGACTCTTGTCCGCCAAGGCGTGGCGGCGTACAAGAAGTGAGGCGGCGGCTTGGGCCTGCTGGGCCTTTGGCCCAGTTGGGCGCGGTTCTTTTTTTTAAACATTCCGCCGAAAATTGTAAAAAACCCTAGGAAAATAAATAAAAATCTAAAAATGCCAAAACAAGTTTTGTTTGCCTAAATAAAATATTTAGAACAAGATGAACTTTTCTTGGCCCCTAAAATGCAATTTTAAATATGTGCAAATTTTCTCTAGGCAAATAAAATTCCAAATAAATAAAATAAAATTCCAAATAATGATTTTAATATTTTTTTCCTCCGGTATTTCAATTATTTTTGGAGAAGTCATATTATCTCCTCTCGTTTATTATTAAACTTGAAATATTTTTCCGGGGAGAAAAATAATAAAATTCAAAATCCTCGTCTTCATTATTTGATAAAATTCAAATATGAAAATCGGAAAATCCCCAACTCTCTCCGAGGGTCCTTGAGTTGCTTAGGATTTCGAGGATGGCAAATGAGAATGCAATAAAATATGATATGCATGGATGACCTGTGTATAACATGCCAAATTGAAAATTTGGGATGTTACAGTCTTCTTATGTCACAGTCTTCAATGTGAATATCTTCACATACCACCATTGTCTTGAATGTCTTCATACATTTTTAGGGGTCCTCTCTGGTAGGTAAACCGAATCAATGAGGGACACTACCTGCGTTATCCTGCAATTCTCACAAACGCATTAGTCTCTCAACTACATTTGTCGTCAATACTCCAAAACCAACTAGGGGTGGCACTAGATGCACTTACAATCTCCCCATTTTTGGTGATTGATGACAAACTGGTTGAAGTTTTGAACGGGGATAAAATATGTGAAATTGTAAAGGATAGGGAATTGTCTTCATAAGTGGCAAAGGCTCCCCCTGAAGATGTGCATATAAGTAGTTTGCTTTTGGAATGCAAATGTACATGGAAGGTTGTACTTGTGGAGATCCTCTTCAACTTATGAAGATAATTCATCATGCATGAAATGATATAGCTAAGAGAATGACATGCATAATGAAAAATGGACGTCTGAGAATGATCTAAGTGCGGAAGTTATAAATGCACATGCGGAATTTATCATCGCACCAGGGTAAAGAAAATAAGTAGTAGACGACCATCGAGTTTAAGTGTTACAACTCATAAGAACCAAATGTTTCAAAAACGAGAGTTGTAAACACTAGGCAAAATGTAGTGCAACCACCCTTATGAACCCGCTTGAAGACTATCAAACTCATATGCTTCTCCCCCTTTTGTCAGTAAGGACCAAAATGGTTTGAAGACATAGAGCATCTACTCGTCCTCTTGAAGAAGATGATGCAGCAGGGTTGTCGTTGTTGGTTGGCGGTGCGAGCGAGCTTAAGCGCGATGTCGATTCATGCGTAAGTAGGGGCGGTGAAGTAGCATCGGCTTCATCGTCGATCACTCTGGCATTGACCGTTGCCGCGGAGGAAGAATAGTCAGAGTCTTCAAGAGATGGAGTTCGCCGTAGGACTGCATTCCGTGGAGGAGTGGAGTCAAACTTTAAACGTTCAGTGAAGCCATCGTCTTGAAGATCAGCTTTAGCACTGAGTAGGGTCAAACTCTTCCATGATCGCCGACAAGTCTCGTGAGTGACAAAAGCATTCTTGGTGGCAAGGTTGCGAATGTGATTGACGTCCACCAAGAGGCTTTGCATTTGACGCTTTAGCCAGGAGTGATGCTTATCTTGCTTTTGATGCAGCGCCACAAGAAGTTCTCGATCGTTGAGGACTCGAGAGCGCTTCCGAGGCCTTTGGCCAATTGTTCTCTCAGTGGCTTCAGTCCGCGACGATGAGGCGGGCGTGTGTTCCCAGCCGAGGATAGACACGAGATACCGCTTGGACGCCTTCCATAGGTTGAGAGAAGCTGTGATGATTTGCATTCTGATGACTTAGTGGCGTTTTGGCAGGCTCAGGGTATATGGCTTCAACAGACATATCAACCTCTGGTAGCAAGATCAGATGATTGCGAGCAGAGGGTTGATAGTTGATAGCAGAGTGCATCTTGATGAGGCGCATGACCCGTGGAGCATAGAACTTTAGACCAAACAGATCAGATCCAGATGCAGCCAATTGTCGGATGAAGAAATGTTGCATGTTGAAGCTGATGCCATTGAGGATGTAGAAGACCAATGTCTTCATTGCTCCTTCAAGCTTTGCAGACGATGAATGCCCTTTAATTGGCCATAGAGTTCGCCTGATGATGCGATATATGGTGCGAGGCAGATACTCAAGGTCATCAACAAAGAAGTGTTGAGGGTATTCAGCATCGTGTGGCAGTGGCTTCATCATGCTCAAAGATCTGACTCATGTCTGGTTCTGGCTTATGAAATATGCTCTCCAAGGCATCGCGGTGGATTGACATCCAGGTTCAAACAGCTCTCCGGGAGTGGGTAGGCCTGTGAGCTCAATGATGTCAAGAGCTTTGGCTTCATGATGTACATTTCCTGCCATCCACTCGAGAACCCATGTCTTTGTATCTCTGTTGTAGCCGCGGATGTGGAGTGTGGCATAGAATTGAAGCACTAATTCTTCATTCCAGCGCTCTTTGTCTGTTACGAAGCCAAGCAGACCTGCATCATGAAAGCAATCAAGTGCTTCTTCTAAGCACGGCAGTCCGGCAATAGCTTCAATGTCGAGGCGCATATGAGGGGAAATGCGGCCTTGGTCATACAGAACACAGGAGTAATAGCTTCTTTGCTGATAGCTCCAGAATCGGTCAGATGAGATCCTTGGCCTTGTGTAGGGGTTCTTTGCACTTTCATAGAAAGTATTGTGGGCTTTGAAGCCATTTGCATTGAAAGAACCAGTTGAGGTGGCAGTGCCTGGAAACCTTGGCAGTCTTGGCTTCGGCTTCTGGACCGGAGGCCTATGCTCAATATGATAGTCGAACTGAGGACCAGAGGCATGAGGCGGAGGGACCAGAATGGGCCATCTTACTGTGACTAGCTCGCCATAGTTGTATGCTTGCTCGATTGTGTAGGGCCTTGGTGGCGGAGGCTGGGCAGTGGCGCAAGCGAGGCTTGAGGCTGCTTTCGGCCAGGTGCTTCGGGAGCAGTTGCCTCATTGGCTTGAGCACTGATTCCTTCATTGGCTTCGAGGAGCGGTTGGGACAGGCTCCACATTGGCTTCAGCCATGACCACGTCATTGGCTTCATTGGTGTTGGAGGTGGCAGCCTCAATGTTCTCATCCTCCACTTGAGGAGCTGGAGGGTCGGGCACTGGCACGTTGATATCAGGGATCACTTCTTCAGTTACTGGGGGTGTAGGAAGACGTTCTTCTTCTTCTTCTCGGGTGTCTTCGGCTGATGCAGCCCGATTGTCTTCAGCAGCTTTAGCTTCAGACTCAGAGACATTCACAATTGGAGTGGCTTCTGAAAACACTTGACGTGCAATAGGTTGGTGGTGCACTTCTCCTTCTGGAACGCTCGATAGAGGCACTTGAGGCCTTTGACCTTTGGCGAAGCTGCGGAATGCTGGCGACGCCTTTGGAGATGGGGTTGCCTGGGCCTCAAAGTCTTCCTCTTCTTCTTGGTGTTGCTGTTGGGGAGTGACTTGTTGTTGGGGAGTACTGGGGGAGTCTTGTTGTTGCGGGCGATTAGCCCATGAAGCATCATGTGCAATTGGCGTCAGAGGACGACCAATGCTGATGAGTTCGCTATTCGCATTTAACAAAGCGATGATACCACATTGTACTCGATTTGAGGAAGAACTTCATCATCTTCAACATTGTCATGGTGACCAATGTCTTCAGCAGTGATGGGATCAGCTTCTGGAATCTCTTCGCTTCAGGAGCCTCTGTGGAAGCAGGCTCATGAACAGTCATGCAAAGTTCTTGGGTTGTAGATGCGGGACGAACCACAGAAACGGGTTCAACAATCAAGGGCTCTGTGGGAGCAGCCCGATTCTTCTTGGTCTTTAGCTTCTTCTTGGAGGGAGCAGCATCAGAGGCGTCAGGATTTTTCCTTTTTCTGGCTTCAGCCTCTGCAGCCCTCGCCTTCTTCTGCTCATTGAAGCGGTTGACCGGACCTTTGGCTTCGAGCCACCATGCTGCTTGGGAAGACAATGCGGGCTCTTTTCGCCTTGAAGGTGCAGCATGGTCGATTGAAGACTTCTTTTCTTTTGCAGCCATCCCGGGGTCGATGCCAGGGGCGACCAAGTGCCTTGGCGCTTCTCAAATTTCATTGTAGGCAAGCACACACTTGTCACCAGAGCCTTCATGCGCTCACGAGAGCCTCTGGCATCTTCACGCTTCTTGACAAAGGTTTCTTTGAGGTCGTGCGGCATGACCTTGAAGTTTTTGACGTCTTGCACACTGAGTGCAGCAATATGCTTCTTGAACTGAGCCTTCTCATAGTCAATCTTGTGCTTCAGTTCAACAATCCGCTGAGCTAGAGCTAGCTCAGAAGCAATGGCTCCATTGAAGGAGACGCTGAGGCCAATAGGAAGTTGCAGATCTTCAAAGCTGATGTTTGGTGTGTCAAACCACTCATCAATGAAGTGATGGATGATTGCCACCTCAAAGAGAGGCAAGTTGTTGAAGATTTCTGCTTCTTCTTTGCTCTTGATAAGCTGCTCAAGAGCATCATCTGCAAGATCGTCATCACTTGACAGATCAATGTGCTCTTCACGCAGAATTGCAGCAGGAGTCAGTGTCAGTTCAGTATTCTTGACAGTTTTCTTTTTCTTCTCCGTCTTCTTGGAGATGCGGGATTGATCCTCAGACTGTGCACTGGCTTCAGGAGGTGCAGTGGCCAGTGGCTTCACACGTGAAGCTTTTGGAGGAGTAGCTGACTTTGAAGCCTTGACTTTCTTTTGCTTCTGTGGATTTGGAGCAGTAGCAGGAGCTGGAGCTGGGGCTTCATCTGAATCAGCCTCGTCATCAGAGTGATCCAATTTGGCACCTTGGACCAAGATGTAGGTGATGAGGCCATCAAGGTTTGAAAAGGGACCGATGACATTGGGTTCAGCGTCATGTGAGCCGTCAGCACGGGGAACAGAGGGACCAGGGTTGAAGTCTAATCCCAATGACTTCTTGTTTTCCTTTGCAGAAGCCTTTGCGTCTTTGGAAGTTGCGCTTGAAGAGATTGTCATCGCGACACGGAGCAAAGACATCGGGTCGGCATTTTCAAAATTTGAGGTCCACGGACCATGCAAGGATAGAACCCTTGTGCAATAGCTTCACCATGCTCTTGGGAGGAGGCCACGAAGCAGAATATCACCCCAAGGGCTTCGATGGCATTCTTCTCGGCATATTCTTGTGTGACGAAATTGTACTTGAACCAATCGTTTCAGCCCAATAGCGTCGAATCCATTGGATTCGCGTCTTGCGCTGATTATAAGTCTCTTCAGGATCTGTCTTGTACAGCTCTGCGAGGTCATCAGGTAGATCTTTTGAGGTTCCCTCACGATGCTGTCTGCCGCCCTTCCTGACTGATTTATCTGTAGCCATGAGCTTCAAACTGAATGGCTTCACAATCAAAGGCTTCAAAGGCTTGCGTTTGCTTGATGATGTGAACCGGCCGGAGAGTTGGTTTGATCTTGTAGAAGAATTCTGCAAACGAATGCAGACTATGAGAACCAAGGGTTTCTCCCACGGACATGTACTGTGATAAAGATTAGAGATGCGAGGAAGGGAAGAGGTCATATGCATTCTCGGAAGATTTTGAAGATAAATCGGTTTGAAGACATTGACCTCATGATGCTAAGACATTCACTTATACCGAGAGTTGGTTCCAGATTTATGCGAATCCGTGAATAAGTACAAGTGAGGAATCTAACTAGTTGTGAAGCTTAAGTGAATATACTAGGCAAGATCTGAGATGCGAGCAGAATAGATCTAACTTTGTATGGGCAGAACCCAGTTTTGGCAAGTAAGATGAATCTTGAAGATCAAAAAGATGGTAAAAATAGATATATATTTACCGCTTTGAAGAACTGCTAGACGGAAGGAAAGGAGGCCGAGCAGTTCAGTCCACCGTGCCCTAACTTGGCGACGGAGGACACCTACGGCGGCGGGGAGATGAATATGTTCGCGGCCGGCGTGAGGATGGCGTCGGAGAAGTCGCGGCAGCTAAGCGCTTCGCCGCCGACGTCGTCGAGAGCTAGCGGTGGCGCTAGGGTTTTGACGAGGTGGAGAGGTGGAAGAAGATTTTATTTACCGCAAGAGACAGGTATTTATAACGAGGCGTGCGGCACAGCGCAATTACGCAGGTGCCCCTGGCGGTTCATATCTGAGGGGCACGTGGCACGCATGCAACATACTGTGAGTTGTCCCACGTCCCCACGCCCGCCCGGTTTGTCGGAGGGTCGTTCCGGCTTCTCCGGAGTGCAACAGTAATGATGAATCATTTAAAACAAACTTAAAGTTTGTCTCTGTGTCTTACGACAAGGACGCAGAGAAGACATTCGACGATTTCAACAGAATGCATATGATTTGGACAAATAGAGTTTGAGATGGAAAGCATAGAGAGATTGGGGTGCGATCACATTCACTTAGTTCAAAAGATTCAACTTGAAGACATAGCTATAAGTGAATGTCAGAGAGGATGAAATATATATATATATATATATATATATATATATATATATATATATCAGACAGCAACCAAATCATCATAAATCATGAAAATAGGTTGAAGTTGAAGTCAAATCAAATGCGAATAGCTTCAAGAAATAACGCCATGAGTGAAACACTTCAAACAAAGAAATTTTGTGGTGGTGTTACCCACCGTATAGGAAGTATTAGAACCAGACACGGCACACAATTATCGTGGCGCTCCGAAGTCAAATTCCACGTTAATGTATTCACACTTAGAATGTAAGTCTTCACTGATTGAAGATATACGTTACTTCGTGTGTTGCACATCTAAGTCATCAACATGCATACGTGTTAGGATGTGTGCTTGATCACAGGACATTTGAGGATTCCAAGATATTTAGCTCACACCGTAACTTGCAAAACCTTTTCTCATCCAAGGGCTTTGTGAAGATATCTGCCATTGCTCTTCAAGATTGACGTGAATGATGTCAATATCTTTCTTCATGACATGATCCACGAGAAAATGATGACGAATTTCAATGTGCTTTGTCTTCGAGTGCGTGACCTTTGGATTGTTGGCAATCTTGATGGCGCTTCGTTGTCGCAGAAAAAGAGGTACTTGTGTCGATTGATGCCATAGTCCTTGAGAGTTTGCTTCATCCATAGAAGCTGAGTACAACAAGATCCAACAGCAATGTATTCAGATTCTGCGGTTGAGAGTGACACAGTTACGCTTCTTTGAAGACCAACAGACAAGTGATCGTCGAGAAAGTGACATGTGCACGATGTAGACTTGCGATCCACTTTGTCACCAGCATAATCAGCATCCAAAAACCAACTAAATCAAATTTTGAGCCCTTTGGATACCATAATCCGAGTGTTGGGGTGTGAGCCAAATATCGAAGAATTCGCTTCCTTTGCTAAGTGATGCGATTCCTTTGGTGCCGCTTGGAATCGAGCACACATGCAAACACTAAGCATAATATCTCGGCCTAGATGCACATAGGTAAAGTAAGGAACCAATCATGGAGTGGTATACCTTTTGATCGAACTCTTTACCTTTGTCGTCGGGACCCAAGTGGTGTTTGGCTGGCATTGGCGTCGTGTATCCTTTGCATTCTTGCATTCCAAACTTCTTCAGACAATCTTGGAGGTATTTTTCTTGAGAATATAAAGATGCCATTACTTTGCTGACGAATTTGAAGACCAAGGAAGAACTTGAGCTCTCCCATCATGGACATCTGATATTGCTCTTGCATCATGTATCCAAACTCATCACTATACTTCTGGTTGGTGTAGCCGAAGATAATGTCATCCACATATATTTGGCATACAAAAAGTTCACCATCATATGTCTTCGTGAAGAGTGTGGGATCGAGGGATCCAGGTTTGAAGCCTTTGCTCTTTAGGAAGTCTTAGATTGTATCATACCAGGCGCGAGGAGCTTGTTTGAGGCCATCTGCTTTTATTTAGCTTGTACACCATATCGAGGATGTTTTGGATCTTCAAAGCCGTGTGGTTGAGCGACATATACTTCTTCTTCAATCTTGCCATTGAGAAATGCACTCTTCACATCCATTTGATAGAGCAAGATGTTTTGGTGGTTAGCATAGGCTAGTAGTATGCGAATAGCTTCAAGCCTAGCTACAGAGCAAATGTTTCATCAAGTCAATTCCTTCAACTTGAGTATATCCTTGAGCCAAAAGCCTTGCTTTGTTTCTCATTTAATTGACTGTGCTCATCTTGCTTGTTTCTATATATCCATTTGGTGCCAATAATGTTATGCTTGCGAGGGTCAGGACGCTTGACAAGTTCCCAAACATTATTCAGCTTGAACTGTTGAAGTTCTTCTTGCATAGCTTGAATCCATTTTGGTTCCATAAAAGCTTCAAAGAACTTTCTTGGGTTACGATATTGATACAAAGGAAAAGTGCCCACGTAAATTTGCTAGTTGTGTTGCTCTTAATGAGTAAGCGGACCAGGTGCATTGATGCTATCGATTATCTTCTCAATCTGTACTTCATTTGCAACTCGAGGATGAACTGGATGAAGATTTTTCTCATACTGATCATTGTCATCATTGGGAGGATTGTCTTCAGGCTGAGCATTGTCTTCACGTTGGTTAGGTGCAGAAATGATAAGTTCCTCTTCAGGCTATGCTTCATTTTGCATGATTTCACCAGTTCCCATCAGCTTGATAGATTCGCTGGGCGGAGCTTCGTCTAATGTGCTTGGCAGGAACTCTCTTTGTGAACCATTGGTTTCATCAAATCGCACATCTACAGTTTCGACGATTTTGTAGAGATAGAGATTGAAGACTCTGTAAGAGTGTGAGTCCTTTCCGTAATCGAGCATGAAGCCTTCGTGAGCTTTGGGTTCAAATTTTGACTTGTGATGAGGATCCTTGATCCGGCACTTAGCCCCAAATACTCAAGTAATGGCGACATTTGGCTTCTTGCCAGTAAGGAGCTCATAGGAAGTTTTGTTCAGAAGCTTATGGATATAGACACGGTTGATGACATGACAAGCTGTATCAATGGCTTCGGGCCAAAACTTTCTTGGTGTCTTGTACTCGTCGAGCATCGTTCGAGCCATCTCAATGAGGGTTCTGTTCTTGCGCTCCACGATGCCATTTTACTGAGGTGTGTATGGAGCTGAGAACTCATGAGTGATTCCCATGGTATCCAGATAAAGATCAAGTCCGGTGTTCTTGAATTTAGTGCCGTTATCACTTCTGATATGCTTGATCTTGATGCCATAATTGTTCATTGCTCGATTGGCGAAGCATCTGAAGACATCTTGCACTTCGCCTTGTAGAGAATTATGTGCACCCATGTGTATCTTGAGTAGTCATCAACAATGACGAAGCCATAGAGACAAGCAGTTGTTGTGAGGGTAGAGTAATGAGTAGGGCCAAAAAAATCCATGTGTAGCAGCTCGAAGGGTTGAGATGTCGTCATGATTGTCTTCAAGGGGTGCTTTGCCCTTGTCATCTTTCCAGCTTCGCAGGCACCACACAAATGATCCTTCTTGAACTTGACACCATTGATGCCTATGACATGCTTCTTCTTGGCGAGTGTGTGTAAGTTTCTCATTCCAGCATGCCCCAGCCTCCGATGCCAGAGCCAGCATTCTGAAGCTTTTGCAAGAAGACATATGGCAAGCTGTGGACCTACTGAGAAATCTACCATGTATTGATCATCTTTCCTATACCCTTAAAAGACTAGAGACTTTTCAGATTCCATTAGTACAAGGCAACGATATTTTCTGAATATCGCAATCATGTTCAAGTCACAAAGCATTGAGACAGACATTAAGTTGAAACCAAGGGATTCAACAAGCATCACTTTGTCCATGTGTTGATCCTTTGATATTGCAACTCTACCTAGACCCAATACTTTGCTTTTAGCAAAGGTCAAAGAAATGTGATGTGACTCTTGTCTCGATGGACGTAAGGTTGAGTCCATGAGAAGACTTCGATCACCACCATATGATTAGTGCATCCACCGTCCATAATCCATTCTGAAGCATGAGGTGTCAAACCCTACAGTACAGTTAGGGGGATAGGCTTCACCAAGAGCATTGTGAAGCATAAACATTTGACGGGCAAGTGGATTATTGAAGCTTAAATCAAGATTAGGACTAATAGGATGAATGGCAAACGATTCAGGAACAAAATACATAGTGAGACCATTTGGGCATTTGATCTTGTGCCCTACAAGATGTTTTAGGTCCCCAGCAACAGCATCAGACGCCTTTGATTTTCGGCTGGAGACCCTTTCCTGCAAAAGAGATTTTTAATTCTTCTTAACCACCCACATCTTCAGGGGTGGCTTAGGAGCAATGAGTCTAAGTGCAGCATCTGAGAATTTCGGCTTTGGAGCCCTAGCAAATAGCCTTGCAGGAGATGAGTGATACTCATATGAATAAGCAGAAAAGTTCTTAGTTCTATGAACATAGCGGTTTGAGGACACACGCTCATATTCATAAATTTGAGTACTGTTTCCCTGCAAAACATTGGCGTTAGGGTGACTCAAGTGAGTCCTCTGTCTGTATGAAGCCTTTGGAACATATGACGCCTTTGGTCTGGGGTTTGTCTTCTTCCCAGGTGGTGTCATGATGACATTCACTGGAAGATTCTCAAGACAACTTTTGGGAACCCAGATCTTCTTCATAGACGGTCCATTCCTGCAGTTAGTACCAATATACCTGGCAAACACTTCACCATTCTGATTCTTGAACAGCTTATAGTTTGCATCAAAGGATTCATCAATGACAATTGGGTTAGCACAGGTCATGCCAGAGAAGGTGGATGGATCCTTGAAGGTCCCTTTGCAGCAACCCATGTGGTTTTGGGATACCGCTCGGGCTTCCAAAGAGGAACCATCAACATTCATTTTCCTCTCGAACCCAACACCCTCTTTCCTAGGGCTTTGGTTGAATCTGCTTTTGAGGACATCGCAGTGTCCGATGCCCTTTCGGACTTTTATACATCCCTGTTTCAAGCAATGTCTTCAACCTAGCAATTTCATCGGCAATGACAAGTGGTATCCTCCGCACGGGGTTAGTTACCACATTGGTAGTTGAAGACAATGCAACAAGAGCAGCAGTTGAACATTCAAAGAACAGAGGTAGTGATATCACGCTCAAGACATTTTAGACAAGGTGGTTCAAATCCATCCTGGCCAGGAACTGATACATTGAGTTGAAGTGACTCATTCTGTTTTTGAAGATCTTCATGAGCCGCTCTCAATTTCTCAAGCTCTTGCTTCCTTTGAAGATAATCATAGGAGAGCCTTTCATGAGTAGTTGAGAGCGTTTCATGACGACTTTCAAGTTCTTGGTACTAAGCATGAAGATTTTTAGTGTCTTCAACTAAGGACCGTGAATGTGTCATTTCCGCGTCCAACAGGTCATCGCTTTTGTCTAACAGTTTTTGAGTATGTTCCATAGCTCTTTGTTGTTCAGTTGCAATTTTAGCAAGTGTTTTATAGCTGGGTTTGGATTCACAATCAGAGTCATCTTCACTTGATGTTTGAAAGTAAGCATCACGTGATTTTACCTTAATCGCTGCGTGCCATGAAGCGATAGGGTGGGAGCAGGGTCGTCCTTGTCATCGCCTTGGCGTTGGTGTAGAAGTCATTGTCTTCAGTGTTGAAGATGGACTTGGCAACATAGGTCGTGGCTAAAGCCAGACTTTGCAACGCCCGGGTCGGATTCCTCTTGATTCCACCTCCACTTCCTCGAAGCAGACTCCTCCTCTGAATCCATTTCCTTGCCAACAAAAGCACGAGCCTTGCCAGATGAGCTCTTCTTATGCGATGAAGACTTTGATGAAGACCTGGAAGAAGACTTTGAAGATTTCTTCTTTTTCTTGTCATCAGAATCATATTCCTTGCTCCTCTTCTTCTTCTTCTCATTCTCCCACTGTGGACACTCAGAGATATAGTGTCCAGTTTTCTTGCACTTGTGACAGGTTCTCTTCTTGTAGTCTTGAGTGGAAGCTTCATCATTTCTTGAGCTGGATCGTGAAGACTTTTTGAAGCCTTTCTTCCTAGTTAACTTCTGGAACTTCTTCACAAGCATAGCAAGTTCCTTTCCAATGTCTTCAGGATCATCAGAACCGCAGCCAGATTCTTCTTCAGATGAGGAAACAACTTTTGCCTTCAAAGCGCGAGTTCGGCCATACTTTGGACCATAGCTGGAACTCATGTGTGTTGAGCCTCTCAAGTATATCAGACGGATCGAGTGTCTTGAAGTCAGGACGTTCTTGTATCATGAGGGCAAGGGTGTCAAAAGAGCTGTCAAGTGATCTCAGTAGTGTCTTAGCGATTTCATGCTTGGTGACCTCGGTGGCGCCCGAGAGCATGAAGCTCATTTGTGATGTCACCGAGACGATCAAACGTGAGCTGGACATTTTCATTGTCGTTTCTCTTGAAGCGGTTGAAGGGTTGCAAAGAACACTGATCCTTTGATCTCTCCGGGTTGAGACGCCTTCGTTGACCTTGGATAGCCAGTCCCAGACTAGCTTCGACGTTTCCAGAGCACTCACACGGCCATACTGTCCTTTGGTCAGATGACCACAGATGATGTTCTTTGCAGTGGAGTCCAGTTGAATGAACTTCTTGACATCAGCAGGGGTGACACCTTCACCAGATTTAGGAACGCCGTTCTTGACGACATACCAGAGGTCGACATCAATGGCTTCAAGATGCATGCGCATCTTATTCTTCCAGTAGGGATAGTCAGTTCCATCGAACACGCGGCAAGGAGCGGAGACCTTGATTATCCCCGCAATCGACATAGCTAAAACTCCGGTGGTTAAACTGAATCACACGTAACAAGGGAGTACCTTGCTCTGATACCAATTGAAAGTGCTAGTTATCGACTAGAGGGGGGGTGAATAGGCGATTTTTATGAAAGTCTTCAAAACATGGATGTTTCGAAGACAAACAACAGAAATGACCTAATTGATATGCAGCGGAAGATAAACTACAACAAGCAAGCCATAGTCAAGTACACAGTAATGTGAATGGACAAGACTAATAGCAGCTATGTAGTAAGGATCAGGATGGAAGATAGTATGAAGCCAAACAACGACAGTAGTCAAGCAGTGAAGTCAAACAGATAAGACATATAAGCAATGACTTCACGAAGACAAACTTAGGGTAAAGGAGGGAAGGGATAGAACCAGTCACTAGTTGAAGACACATGATTTGTTGGACGGGCCCAGCTTCTTTGTGACAAGCTGTACATCCAGTTAGGGAGGCTGAGATTCAACTCGAAGACCGCGTCTTCACCTTATTCCCTTGAGCTAAGGACACAGTCCTCGCCCAATCACTCTGGTAAGTCTTCAAGGTAGACTTCCGAACCTTCACAGACGACGTTCACCGCAATCCACAATGACTCTTGGATGCTCAGAACGCGACGCCTAACCGGCCGGAGGATTCACAGTCCTCAAGTGTAATAAGTCTTCGTGTCACCTGAGACATGAAAACTTGATGATGCCTAACACTCTTTGGCTCTGGGTGTTTGGGCTTTGTCCTCGCAAGGATTTCTCTCTCTCAAAGGCTTCGAGGTGGGTTGCTCTCAAACGACAAAAGCCGTGCACTAACTCTGAGCAGCCACCAATTTATGGTGTAGGGGGTGGGCTATTTATAGCCACTAGGAAACCCGACCTGTTATGTTCGAAATGACCCTAGGTCACTAAGGAACTGACACGTGTTCCAACGGTCAGATTTCAAACACTCACGACAACTTTACTTGGGCTACAAGCAAAGCTGACTCATCCAGCTCTGGATAAGTTTTGCTCTCATTGTCTTCGTCGAAGACATAGGATTTGGGTTGAGCATCACTTGATCATTCTGACTATGATCACTTGGACCCCACTTAACAGTGCGGTGGTTCCTATGACTCAACAAAGAAGAAAAGGAAACAACGAAACCACACAGTCTTCGCGCTCCATAGTCTTCACTCAATGTCTTCTTATGTCATAGTCTTCAATGTGAATATCTTCGCATACCACCATTGTCTTCAATGTCTTCATACATTTTTAGGGGTCATCTCCGGTAGGTAAGCCGAATCAATGAGGGACACTACCTGCGTTATCCTGCAATTCTCACAAACGCATTAGTCCCTCAACCACATTTGTCGTCAACTCTCCAAAACCAACTAGGCGTGGCACTAGATGCACTTACATGGGGGATGTCAATAGCTACAAAATGAGCTAAAGAACGTCAAAAACGGACTCCGGGTGAATTCGTTATGGCCAAAACAAAATTTCAACCGCGTCGGTTTCAGGGTTACCCGGACATCCGGGAGTAGGTCCAGCTGATCCGGGAAATGTCCAGATGATGTGGGAGTACGTCCGGATGATTCGGGTTCGTCAACTCCGATTCTATTTTTTGGGTGCGTGGCTTAGCTGGACGTCCGGGAGAGGGTCCAACTGATCCGGGTGGTGTTCGGATGATCCGGGAGTATGTCCGGATGATCCGGGCAGGTCCAACTGATCCGGGTGGTGTCCGGATGATCCGGTAGTATGTTCGGATGATCCGGGCAGGTCAAACTGCCCAGGAAAACCTCAACCCCGCGCTCCAGGCAGCACGGGCACCACCTAACGCTGCTGGGCGCGGGCGGCGTGGCCAGGCGCCGTCCACCCTCACTCCACGACAAGCGCGAGCTGCTGCAAGGGCCGTAAGCCACACCGCGGCAACGACGCCACACACTCGGCGGGAGCAGGCAAACATGCGGGCTGCACTCACAATGGCGTGGGAGCTGCTGCGGTGCCGACTGGTGGAGAGCGGCCGGGATGCGGCTTCTTTGGAGCGATGTCGCCCGAGCTCTTTGGGCGCAGCGGCCGCGAGTGCCGCCCATACGCTATCAGCTAACGCCTCAGGCATCGGCTGGATCCCACGGCGGGCCTCGCTGCGCTTGTGTGCTCCCGGGTGTGCTTGGGGGCCTCATCGACATCAACGTGATCCACGGTGGATGTGCCCTATTGCACCTGCGCCGCCCCAGATGGGTGCGGGCATGAGCGTTTCCGCACACGGCCCCATCGGAGCACTTCCCTACCATCCTCAGGACGGCGTGACAGGCCAGACGACGTGGAGCGTGGGGCACTTTGGTGAGGTCTTTGGGGCAGCAGCCCCGGAGGCCTACGTGCCCCGCATGATGGACCCGGAGTACATGCCGGAGGACGGCCCCGGCTCGTTCCTCGGACCAGGTTGGGAGGAGGAGGCATTAGGAGCAGAAGCCTTCCAGGAGCCGCCAGAGAGCCCCACCAACCGCGCTGTCGACAACAGATACAGGGTACCGCTAATTCCTCAGGGGCAAGCTTACACTAACTATGAGTCACAAATGAACCAGGTCACAGCACCAGGCGATGGTTCCGGCACGGCGATGTCCGCCCCATCAGGATAGACCCACTGGGGGCTGCGCGGGAGGAGCCAGGAGCAAGGCCCCTCCCCGTGTCGCATGGAGCAAGGCGTTACCCGGAGGAAGGCCCTCTGCCAGGGAGGCGCCGGCGAGCCCTCCCCCGGCAGAGGACCCGTGGTCACCGAGGGCACCGCTGGCGTCCCCTTTGCCCCCTTTTGTGTCGTCCTGGTCTCTGATCATCCCAACGGTGGTAGAGGGTGGCGCAAGGCGGGGCCCTCGTCTGGCGATATGAAGTAAGCCTCACGTCTATGAAGGACACCGCCCGTGACACTCTCATGTAATAATGAGTGGGGCTGTACACGCCTCGGAGCCTTAGGAATGCTGCCCTCGGGCCTCGGGGGCTCCATCCCATGTCCTAGTGGCAGCACTTAGCTCCGCACTGGTGAGAAGATTCAAAGACTAGACTACGCGCCGGACGCGGCCATTTGCTTTGGATCTCTTTTCTGTAGCCTTGTCTTCTGGATTTGGATTTGAGTTGAAGTTGAATTTTTATTGATGCGTGCGGGGGGTGCCTTTTCTTGTTCAAGCGATTTCTTGCTATCTGGTTCTTGCCTTAATCTGGAGTTCGCGCCTGTCTCTCCCCCCTCACGAGCTCCTCGCGAACGGGCCTAGGCATGGCGCACACGCGCCTCTCGCATGACACGCCACAGCTAGCGCTTGCCCATCACGCAGCTCCCTCGGGCGTAATGACAGGCTTCTCAGGAGTTTCCCGGGGCGCGAAACCTCCTGAACCGGTGCGGGGCTCCTCCAGGCTAAGGTAAAATGCGACAACAGCAGACTTACCCCAGGTACGTGAGTTCATAAAGACGCATGTTCTACTCGGCTTAAAAAGATAGAGGCGGTAATATATTTACATGAGGGGCTTCCCCTCCAAAAATTCTCTTACAACCTCTGGGGCCATGCCCGAGCCTCTGCGTGTAGGACAAACAGCTGGGAAACGCGGGGATCAGTCGGACATGTCGCTCGCTGCATCGCCTTCGGACGCGTCGCTGGCATCATCGTCACCTTCGCCGGCATCATCGTCACCTTCGGCGGCGCCACCATCATCGTCGTCGACCACGTCGCCCTCGTCTTCTACGACCACCACCGGTCGTCTTCGGAAGCGAAGGCCCTGACCAGCGCGTCCACATTATCCTCCACCCACCGTGCCAGGTCGCCCCGGATGGCCTGCGGAACTGGAGCGATGGCGGCGTCAAAGTCAACGCCCTTGTAGGTGTTCTAGAGATGGTTGAAGACACGGGAGAACGCGCGCCCGAGCAAGCTGCGTCTCCTCTCTTCGACAAGCTGGCGAGCCCTCTTGGAACGGTTCTCCAGGCGCGTCACCACTTCGGTGAAGAAGCAAAGATGACTGGCATAGTCGTCCGTGTGGGGATGAGGGGCATTCTCGTCGCAGATATGGCCCAGCGCGGTGTTGGCCCTGTTCCTGAGACCGTGGAGCATGGGGCATGCTCGCGCTCCAACGTCCGCTGCTAAAGCACTTCCTCCCTGTTCTGCCGCACAATGGCCTTGGCATCAATAACGCGCTGCTGAAGAGGGATCAGCTTAGCGCGGGGGGACGCTAGCACGGCCTGCACCGAGACCAGCGCGGCTGCGGCGGCCTCCTCTCATCGCTCCACCTCAGCCACCTTAGACTTAAGGGTGGCAGTCCTGCCCGCAGCCTCGTCTTCAACTCGCTTCAGCTTCAGGTTATACCTACCCTCAAGATCCGTGCGAGCCTCGACCACTCGGCGATCAACCTCCTCCTGGGCCCTGGCCTCGCGCGTGCCAACAGCGTACTCTGCTTGGGCAACCTGACACTCCCTCGTCTCAAGTCGCTCAAGCTCAAGGTTGTGCTCCACGGCTTCCAGCGTCAACGCCTCCTCGCGTTTCCGGGTCTCTTACTCTTCGGCAGGCGTCCCCTTCAATGATGCGAGGACGGCTCTGCGCGCCTCCACTTGCTGCTCCAAGGAGGCGGTCCAGGCTTGGAGCTCCCACGCGCGCTTCTCCGCGGCCTCGCGACGGCAGTCAGCTTCTCGGGCCTCCTCCAGAGCTCGGGAGCAGGCTTCACGAGAGGTTGCAAGGGAAGCTTCTGCATTCGCGTTATCGAGCTCGCGCTGATGACGCCCAAGGTTGATAACCACCATCAACTTATGCCGCTCCTCCGCCAACCGAAGACCCTTAGCCTCGAGGCGCGCTTTGACACCTGCGAGCTCTTCACCAAGCCGATTCATCACGTCCATCGCCTCCTGGAAGAGCTCATGACGAACAATGCTCCGCTAGTGCTCGAACTCAAGCGCATGGCCAATCTCGTCCTCCATCGCGGGGGGCTGCAGGCGAGGCCCGAAGCGGCGCGCCCCCTCCCAATAGGAGGCTGGGGGCTGGCGCACACCCGGAGGCCAGCAAGGCCGCGCAAGGGGCCCGGACGAATCGGGGCCCGCTGCTTGAGGAGCCGCCCGAGACCGCAGCCATCCAACCGCCATCCACAATCAGAGGAGGAGCCCTCGTCACGCTCGCTGACCTCCAGGCAAGGCCGTGAAGGAGGGATGACGGGGGTGTAAGCTCAGGGCACCAGTGAAGCGAGCGCGCCCTCTCAACCAACCCCGCACCGAAGGCGGCGTGCAGGCTCGGGACGCTCAAGGTCAGCCGGGGAGACTACTTCTCGGGAGGCTCAGTGGCTGTGGCGGAAGGACCCGGAAGAACCAACGTCAGGAAGGAAAGCAGGAGTCAAGAAGCCACAAAGATACAATACTTACTCGTAAATGGCGATGTACTTCCTCCGCTTCAACGGCCTGAAGATGCCACCACTGCCGCTCGGGGACCTCTTCCTCTTTCGGAGCTCCTCGAAGTCCATACAGAGCCGACCAAAGCGCTGGACATGGCGGCCAGTGATGTCTACTACACAACCTTCTTCTTGTAGATGTTGTTGGGCTTGCAAGTGCACAGGTTTGTAGGACAGTAGCAAATTTCCCTCAAGTGGATGACTTAAGGTTTATCAATCCGTGGGAGGCGTAGGATGAAGATGGTCTCTCTCAAACAACCCTGCAACCAAATAACAAAGAGTCTCTTGTGTCCCCAACACACCCAATACAATGGTAAATTGTATAGGTGCACTAGTTCGGCGAAGAGATGGTGATACAAGTGCTATGGATGGTAGGTAAAGGTTTTTGTAATCTGAAAATATAAAAATAGCAAGGTAACAAGTGGTAAAAGTGAGCATAAAAGGTATTGCAATGCTAGGAAACAAGGCCTAGGGTTCATACTTTCACTAGTGCAAGTTCTCTCAACAATAATAACATAGATAGATCATATAACAAGCCCGCAATATGCAACAAAGAGTCACTCCAAAGCCACTAATAGCGGAGAACAAACGTAGAGATTATGGTAGGGTACGAAAACCACCTCAAAGTTATTCTTTCGGATCGATCTATAAAAGAGTTCGTACTAGAATAACACCTTAAGGCACAAATCAACCAAAACCCTAATGTCACCTAGATACTCCATTGTCACCTCAAGTATCCGTGGGCATGATTATACGATATGCATCACACAATCTCCGATTCATCCAACCAACACAAAGTACTTCAATGAGTGCCCCAAAGTTTCTACCGGAGAGTCAAGAACGTGTGCCAACCCCTATGCATAGGTTCCCAATGTCACCAAACCCTCAAGTTGATCACCAAAACATACATCAAGTGGCACATGATATCCCATTTTCACCTCAGATAATCACGGCAAGACATACATCAAGTGTTCTCATAAAAGACTCAATCCGATAAGATAACATCAAAGGGGAAACTCAATTCATCACAAGAGAGTAGAGGGGGAGAAACATCATAAGATCCAACTACAACAGCAAAGCTCGGGATACATCAAGATCATGCCATAGAGGGAACACGAGAGAGAACACGAGAGAGAGAGAGAGATCAAACACATAGCTACTGGTACATACCCTCAGCCCCGAAGGTGAACTACTCCCTCCCCGTCATGGAGAGCGCCGGGATGATGAAGATGGCCACCGGTGAGGGTTCCCCCTCCGGCAGGGTGCCGGAAGAGGTTCCCGATTGGTTTTTCGTGGCTCTGGAGGCTTGCGGTGGCGGAACTCCCGATCTAATCTCTGTTCTGGAAGTTTTAGGGTACGACGGTATATATGGGTGCGAAGTGCGTCGGTGGAGCTACTGGGGGCCCCACGAGGCAGGGCGCCCTAGGGGTGGGCGCGCCCCCACCCTCGTGGGCAGCCCGTATCTCCCCGACATGCACTCCAAGTTCCACAGGTTGCTTTCCTTCCAAAAATAACTTCTCCAGTTGATTTCGTTCCGTTTTGACTCCGTCTGATATTCCTTTTCCTCGAAACACTGAAATAGGCATAAAAGAAAAAATCTGGGCTGGGCCTCCAGTTAATAGGTTAGTCCCAAAAGTAATATAAAAGTGGAAAATAAAGCCCAATATTGCCTAAAACAGTAGATAATATAGCATGGAGCAATCAAAAATTATAGATACGTTGGAGACGTACCAAGCATCTAAGCTTAATTCACCTTTCGTCCTCGAGTAGGTAAATGATAAAAAACATAATTTTTGATGTGGAATGCTAGTTGGCATAATTTCAATGTAATTCTTCTTACTTGTGATATGAATATTCAGATCTGAAAGATTCAAGACAAAAGTTCATATTGATAAAATAAATAGTAATACTTCAAGCATACTAATCAAGGTAATCATGTCTTCTCAAAATAACATGGCAAAAGAAAATTCATCCCTACAAAATCATATAGTTAGGCTATGCTTCATTTTCGTCACACAAAGATGTTCCCAACTTCTATACCCCCGATGAGAAGCCAAGCAATTGTTTGATACTTCAATAATCTCAAACTTTTTCAACCTTCACGCAATACATGAGCGTGAGCCATGGATATAGCACTATGGGTGGAATAGAATATGATGATTGGGGATTGTGTGGAGAAGACAAAAAAGGAGAAAGTCTCACATTGACGAGGATAATCAACGGGCTATGGAGATGCCCATCAATTGATGTCAACATGAGGAGTAGGGATTGCCAGCAAGCGGATGCACTAGAGCTATGAATGCTCAACAAAAGAAAACTAGTGGGTGTGCATCCAACTTGCTTGCTCACGAAGACCTAAGGCATTTGAGGAAGCCCATCGTAGGAATATACAAGCCAAGTTCTATAATGAAAAATTCCCACTAGTATATGAAAATGATAACCTATGAGACTCACTATATGAAAAACATGGTGCTACTTTGAAGCACAAGATATGAGACTCACTACATGAAGAACAAGGTGCTACTTTGAAGCACAAGTGTGGAAAAAAAGGATAGTAGCATTGCCCCTTTTTTTATTTTTTTATTTTTTTGGGCCTTCTTTTTTTCTTTGGCCTTTCTCTTTTTTGGGGGACAATGCTCTATTGAATGATGATCATCACACTTCTATTTATTTACAACTCAATGATTACAACTCGGTACTAGAACAAGATATGACTCTATATGAATGCCTCCGTGATGTCTTAGGGATGGTGCAATGAATCAAGAGTGACATGTATGAAAAATAATGCATGGTGGCTTTGCCACAAATACAATGTCAACTACATGATCATGCAATGGCAATATGACAAAAGTAAAGTATGTCATGATGATGATAAACGGAATGGTGGAAAGTTGCATCGCAATATATCTTGGAATGGCTATGGAAATGCCATGATGATGATAAACGGTATGGTGGCTGTTTTGAGGAAGATATAAGGAGGTTTATGTGTGAAAGAGCGTATCATATCACGAGGTTTGGATGCATGTAGCGACCAGACCTCAAACAGTCTGATCTCTGTGCTCAGTGTCATCCCTGGATCAGTAATGCTGACACTACACAGTACTCGAAGGATTTATAACAGAGTAGCAATCACACACTTATTACAATCGAATATCTCAAGAGAGAACTTAATAAAATAAATATGGCTTAAGGCCATCTAATAACGATAACAGCGGAAGGCTTGGAAGAATAAGCGAGTCCATCAACTCCAACGGCATCACTTAGTATAGAACCACGACCTATGCACCTTACTCGTAAATGCGAAAAGTACGCAACATGAAACGTTGCAGCCCGAAACGGGTCGACACATGGAATATGCTGGCAATGTAACACATAGAGAATAATGGAATGAATAGCCTATACTACATGCATATATGGCTGGTGGAAAGCTCTGTGGTTACAGCTTTGCATAAAGCCAATTTTTCCCTACTACAAAGGAATAAATTTATTTAACTATCATAGCGGTTGTGAAACATTGAGAATGGTTGACAGCATCCTCAATCCCAATTAAAAGTACTCATTAACAAACCCAACAATATTAATTAGAAGTAACATGATGAGATTCACATGATATCCAGGTACTAGATACTCAAGATGTCCATAACCGGGACACGGCTAACCATGATTAGTTTATACACTCTGCAGAGGTTTGCGCACTTTTCCCCACAAGACTCGATCGCCTCCGTTTGGTTTCTCGCACTACATGGTGTTTGAGAGACGGATGACCGAGACATAGTCTTTCAGAAGCGCAAGCACCTTACATGTGGGTAGACCGTACCAACCTACATCCCCTACATCAGCTAGCCTACCCGTAAGAGTTCGCACAACTTAATCAACTATGCGAGCCCATAATGGCTTGTGGCTACACACGGAAGTTTCTAGTTTGAATAATCTCATGATCCCTTTGAGCACAGGTGGCGGTCAGAAGAAATACAGGCAAGTCTCGATAGAAACCAGGTGCCTCAATCCACACAGATGTGTGTTTAAGTTGCCACCCTAAATAAACCATTAAATAACAATCTCACATACATCATGGATTCACTCACCCAATCCACGTCTACTAGCATAGCATGGCATAATAAGCAAACATAGAAGTAACTCCCAAGGGTTTGATAATAAAAGCAGTAATAGGTACTACCTCAATCTACTTCCCAAAACCCACAATTTAATTAGAGCCTAATCATGCAAGTGTTTGAGGATAGATCTAATGCATAAAAACTGGGTATGAGAAAAGGTACGATCAAAGTGTTACTTGCCTTGCCGATGATCCGTGAAACCTAGAGACTCGAAGTAACAGGCGGCGCACTCCGGGTAATCTATCATAGACAAACAAACAAGCATACAATAAATACTCATCTAATGCACAGGTAAAACTCAAATAGATCTAACCAGATAGTTCAACTTATGAACTCCGGTTTGCAAAAAGAATCAAATAAAACGAAGCAACGAAAGTGAAACGGCGGAAGAAAACAGCTTCGTTTTACTAATCTGGATCTAGGTCAAATTTTACAGAATTAAAAACTTGTTTAAGTAGATTATTCGGAAAGAGGGTTTCGAGACGAAACTCCAGGCGCTTGAATCGCCTGATTCCGATAAACGAGCCAAAAGTTATACTAAAACGAAAATTGGATCTGGAATCGCGATCAGAAAAATCACGGATTAAAATCCGAGAAAAAGAAAAATGACGAACGGGTTAATGAACGGACGTTCGTTAACTAAACTAATCTGACGAACGCATTCGTTTAAACAAACTAACGAACGAACGTTTGTTAATTAGCCTAAACTGAAAAAAACCGAAACTAATAAAAAAACGAAAATAAAAAAAACCGAAAAAAAACCCGAAGTAAAACCGCTCGGCTTTTATAAAAAACCAAAGACGGAAAACGAGGCGGCGGCGAACCTCGGGCGGCGTGTCACGGCGGCGGCAGCGGCGACGCGGGCGGCGGCGGCGGCGGGGTCATGAGGCTAGGGTTTCGGCGGGCCGGGAGGGCTGAGCGCCGGGTGGTCACTTATAAAGGCGCCCGGCGGAGTCCCGCCGAGTGCGGCCCGATAAGGCGGTTCGCTCTTTTTTAAATAATTACGCAGAAAAAAAAAATAAAAGAAGTACTAAACGGACTCCAAAATCCCGAAATAAATTTTCCCGGCTTCTAAAATCAAGCGGATTTAATGAACATTTATTTGGGGCCTAAAT
Source organism: Aegilops bicornis (assembly GCA_021605145.1). Lineage (NCBI taxonomy): Eukaryota > Viridiplantae > Streptophyta > Magnoliopsida > Poales > Poaceae > Aegilops > Aegilops bicornis. Next base: position 569,575,832 of record CM038671.1, on the reverse strand, counting down.
GCAATTTTGAAAAGCAGCATTTTCCTAAATTCAAATAAAAGGCGAAAAACTCCAAAATAAATCTTATTTGATTTTATTATTAAATCTTCATTATTTCTTTATTTTGGGAAAGTCATTTTATTCCCTCTCTCATATTTTGGTAGTAGAAATAATTGGAGATAAAATAATTAAAATCAAATGATCCTATTTTCAAAATTTGAGAAAACTCATATATGAAAATAACGAAAATCCCCAACTCTCTCCGTGGGTCCTTGAGTTGTGTAGAAATTTCTAGGATCGAGCAAAATGCAATGAAAAATATGGTATGCAATGATGCTCTATGTATAACATTCCAAATTGAAAATTTGGGATGTTACAAACCTACCCCCTTAAGATGAATCTCGCCCTCGAGATTCGGGTTGGCTAGAAAATAGGTGAGGCTGGTCCTTAAGCAAATCTTCCTCTCGCTCCCAGGTGGCTTCATCCTCAGTGTGGTGGCTCCACTGAATTTTGCAAAACTTAATGACCTTGCTGCGGGTGACTTGGCTGGCATACTCCAGAATCTTAACCGGTTTCTCCTCGTAGGTCAAATCATCATTCAACTGAATCACTTCCAGTGGCACTGTATCTCTCAGTGGTATATCGGCCATCTCTGCGTGACACTTCTTCAACTGTGAAACATGAAACACATCATGAACTCCTGACAATCCTTCGGGTAATTCCAACTTGTACGCAACTTCTCCCATGCGTTCCAAAACACGATAAGGTCCTACAAATCGAGGTGCTAACTTTCCCTTAACTCCAAAACGCTTAACTCCTCAAAGCGGCAATACTCGAAGATAAACTCTGTCTCCGACTTCGTATTCTGTCTCCTTGCATATTGAATCCGCATAACTTTTCTGTCTCGACTGGGCTACCTTGAGCCTATCGCGAATCAACTTTACTTTCTGTTCAGACTCCTTAATCAAATCCGGTCCAAACAACTGGCGGTCTCCAACTTCATCCCACAACAACGGGGTCCTGCACCTCCTTCCGTATAAGGCTTCGAAAGGGGCCATCTTCAGACTGGTTTGGTAACTGTTGTTGTAAGAAAACTCTGCATATGGCAAGTTGTCATCCCAACTTGATCCATAATCCAAAGCACAAGCTCTAAGCATGTCCTCCAAAATCTGGTTGACTCTCTCGGTTTGTCTATACATGCATGGATGAAAAGGCATGCTAAACTCAATGAGGTTCCCAAAGTTTCGTGCAACTGCTTCCAGAACTTTGAGGTGAATTGGGTTCCTCTATCTGATACGATACTCCTCGGAACTCCATGCAAACATACAATCCTTGTCATGTATATCTTAGCCAATTTGGCACTGTAGGTAGTCTTTACTGGAATGAAATGAGCTACCTTCATCAAACGGTCGACTACAACCCAAATCGAGTCATAGCCTGAATGAGTCCTTGGTAATCCCGTGAAGAAATCCATACCTAGTTTATCCCACTTCCATTCGGGTATATGCAATGGCTGTAACAATCCTCCGGCTTCGATGTTACGCCTTCACCCTCGACATACATCACAAAGCTATGACGTACTCGCAATATCCTTCTTCATTCCGGTCCACCAAAAGTATACTTCAAATCCAAATACATCTTGGTATTTCTGGGTGAATCAAATATGGTGAATCAATTGCCTCTTGTAGAATCAACTTCAAGATCTCCGGGTCATTGGGCACATAAACACGGTCCTCAAACCATAGGGTATCGTGCTCATCCTCACGAAATCCCTTAGCCTTTCCTTCGCTCATTTTCTCCTTTATGGAGGCAATCTCTTTGTCAGTCTTCTGAGCTTCCCTGATTGTGTCCATCAAAGTTGAATGAATCTCCAATGCTGCCACATAGCCTCTCGGAACTATTTCCGAACATAGCTCTCGAAGATCCTCGGCTAACTCCTTTGGCATTTCTCCCGTCATTAATGTGTTGACGTGGCTCTTGCGGCTAAACGCGTCTGCTACAACGTTAGCCTTTCCGGGGTGATAATGCAGTCTCATATCGTAATCCTTGATGAGCTCCAACCATCTCCTCTGCCTGAGAGTTAACTCCTTCTACGTGAAGATGTACTTCAAACTCTTGTGATCCGTATACACCTCACAATGATTTCCAATGAGGAAATGTCTCCATGTTTTCAACGCATGCACAACGGCTGCTAACTCCAAATCATGCGTGGCATAGTTTAGCTCATGAGGCTTAAGCTGTCGTGAAGCATACGGAACAACTCTGCCCTCCTGCATAAGCATTGCTCCAAGTCCTCGACGTGAAGCGTCGCAATATACCTCATAATCCTTGGTCTGATCTGGCAGAATTGACACTGGTGAGGTAACCAAACGTTTCTTCAACTCTTGGAAACTAGCTTCACACTCCTCGGTCCAAATGAACTTGGTATCCTTCTTTAATAATTCTGTCATAGGCTTCGCAATCCTTGAGAAATTCTCAATGAATCTCCGGTAGTATCCTGCTAGTCCAAGGAAACTCCGGATCTCTCCAACTGTTGTTGGCGCTTCCTAGTTTGTTACAGTGACAACTTTAGTGGGGTCTACTGCTATACCTTCTCCGGATATAACATGTCCAAGAAATCCAAATTCCTTCAACCAAAACTCACACTTGCTGAACATGGCATATAACTGGTGTTCTCTGAGCTTCTCGAGTACCAAACGCAAATGCTCCTTATGTTCCTCTTCATTCTTAGAGTAAACCAAAATATCATCAATGAACACCACGATTTAACTTATCCAAAAACTCCATAAACACTTTGTTCATCATGTTCATAAAATAGGCAGGTGCGTTAGTCAGAACAAATGACATAACGGTATACTCATACAGCCCGTACCTGGTGGTAAAAGCCGTCTTAGGTATATCCTACTCTTGAATCTTCAACTGATGGTACCCTGATCGCAAATCGATCTTGGAAAACACCTTAGCTCCTTGCAATTGGTCAAACAAGTCATTGATCATCGGTAGTGGGTACTTGTTCTTGATGGTCACTTCATTCAATCCTCGATAATCAACAACCATTCTTAATGATCCATCCTTCTTCTCCACTAGAAGTACTGGTGATCCCCAAGGCGAAGAACTTGGGCGAATAAAACCTTTATCCAGTAACTCCTTAAGATGCTTCGTAATTTCCTCATAATCTTGGTGTGGCATCCTATACGATTTGTTAGATATCGGCCCGGTGCACGGCAATAGTTCAATCAGAAATTCAATGTCTCGTCCGTGGCATGCACGCAACTCCTCCGGAAACACGTCCGGGTAATCCCTTACCACTGGTACATCTTCCTGCACAACTCCTGATAAGGAATTTACATGTGCTCTCCTCAGCTCATGCCGTGATACATACTTGATTCTTCTCCCTTCTGGGGTGGTAAGCAAAATTGACTTACTGGCGCAATCTATGTTCCCTCCATACTTCGATAACCAATCCATGCCTAATATCACATCCAATCCTTGGGATTCCAGAACTATTAGGTTCGAGGGAAAAACATAGTGTCCAATCCTTAATGGCAGTCGATCACACCATATACTAGCCATGTATTACGCTCGGGTGAGGTTACTAGCATGGGTGACCTAAGGGCTTGGGTTAGTAATTTATACTTATCCACAAATCCCTTGATATGTATGAATGTGATGCACCAAGATCAAAAAGAACAAGCTGCAGTAAATGACTTAACCAAAAACTTACCTATTACTGCATCTGGCTGAGCTTCAACCTCCTCCACGGTAACATGGTTCACTTGTCCTTTGTTGAAAAGGTTCGGCTTCTTTCCTGAGCTTCCATTGCCATTTCCATTTTGGCCTTCCGGACAGTCATTTGCATAATGCCCAGTCTTGCGGCACTTAAATCAAGTGATATGGCTCAGGTCTACCTTGGATATTGTTGACGGGTTGGTGCGGTTTTGTCCATTGCTTCCTCAATTCACGTTCCCATTCTTGGTGCCATTATGGTTGTGCGAGCTACCTCCTCCATGGGTATGCTGAAATTGTCCTCCTCTCTTTGGTGTAAAGCGAAGTTTCTGCTGAGCTCCAGAGTTATTCTTCCCCTGTCCATACTTCCTCTTGCGATTGTCAATCTGCTGCTTCCCTTCAATCATGAGAGCATGATCTACTAACTCTGGTAGTTATTAAAAGTGGCTACCATCAACTGCATGCTCAGCTCATCATTCAGTCCTTCTAGAAACTTCTCACCTTGCATTTGCATCTGTAGCAACGTCATCCGGTGCATAACGTGCTAACTTGCTAAAATCATCCACATACCGCCAACTTGTCCATCCTCCTTGGCGTAAGTTGCGAAACTCACGCTTCTTCATGGCCATAGCTCCTGCTTTGAAACATGGGCAAGACGGAAAGCTTCTTTAAACCGATCCCATGTGATAGTGTCTCTGAGGTAAGTGGTTGTAAAATTCTCCCACCATGTTGCTCACGGGTCCTTCGAGCTGATGTGCGGCAAATTTCACCCTTTCTCCATCTGTACATCCTGCAGTGGTCAACTCCCTCCCTATCTTACGGAGCCAATCATCTGCAACAATCGGCTCGGTGCTACTAGAAAACACCGGCGGATTCAGCCTTAAGAAACGGGTCAAATGGTCAACAGGTGGTGGTGGCGGTGGGTTGTTGTTGTTGTTGTTGTTGTTAATGTTGTTGTTGTTGTTGTTGTTGTTGTTGTTGTTGTTGTTGTTGTTGTTGTTGTTGTTGTTGTTGTTGTTGTTGTTGTTGTTGTTGTTGTTGTTGTTGTTGTTGTTGTTGTTGTTGTTGTTGTTGTTGCTGTTGTTGTTGTTGTTGTTGTTGTTGTTGTTGTTGTTGTTGTTGTTGTTGTTGTTGTTGTTGTTGTTGTTGTTGTTGTTGTTGTTGTTGTTGTTGTTGTTGTTGTTGTTGTTGTTGTTGTTGTTGTTGTTGTTGTTGTTGTTGTTGTTGTTGTTGTTGTTGTTGTTGTTGTTGTTGTTGTTGTTGTTGTTGTTGTTGTTGTTGTTGTTGTTGTTGTTGTTGTTGTTGTTGTTGTTGTTGTTGTTGTTGTTGTTGTTGTTGTTGTTGTTGTTGTTGTTGTTGTTGTTGTTGTTGTTGTTGTTGTTGCCTTGGTTACGTACCAATGTTTGAATCAAGGCATTCTCTTGAATCAACTGAGTGATCTGTGGCGGGAAAACAAATCCTGGGTCGCGTCTCGGAGGCATCTGAGGGTTTAAGAAAAGACGAGAGTTTAGAATAGAATGAGGTCTAGAGAGAAACACTACCCATATGCACATGAGACAAATCACACAATATCATTCCAATCAATTCAAACAAGGGCATACAACGGTCTATCTATCGTTACAAAGTGCTGAAACTAAAACTAATATAAAATGGGGGAAATCTACTCATCGTTATGGTGGTCAACTAGAAAAATTGCTCGATGAAGACTCCATGATATCCGCTCCAGCTTCATCTTCGTAATCATCATCACTAGGATCGAGAATCGGTGTAAATCGATGATGATGTATTTCTCTGACAGGTGCTATCTTCATCTTCTCCTCCGGTGCTGAATTTCCCATGAGTTCTTCAATCTTCTCCTTAAGATCGCCGTTTTGTCCCACTAGAGCTACAATCTCCTCCATGTAGTCCTTGTGAGTGGCCTTCAGTTCTCCTTCTAGTTCGATAATGTTGGCTTTTGCTGTCTTCAACTCCATCATGTCTGCGCACATCCGGTTTTCTGGCGTCGAATGTGCTGGTTTAACTCCTGGATGAAAGCTGCAATGGATCGATCCTTCTTAGTGCCAACTATCTCCCATTGTTCATCTCAGCGCCCACAAATCTGGTAGATAGTATCCTTGAGGTCTTCTTTGTAAACGTCTTCAATGCGTCCCATGGTTATGTGAGCTGCCATGCTCTTTCCCAGGCTCCAAGTTGGTGCATTGAAAACACACTCTATGGGCTCCGTGATTGGCGCAAACGTCCTTCCGGGAACTTGAGCTTGAATCTTCCAGCGCTCTTCTTCGGGTAAGGTGGAATTGTATGTCCCGGTGAAGCTTGGTAATCCGATGTTAAGGTACTTAGTGACTTCCTTCAGGTGTCGTCCAAAGGGTGTATCTTCATCCTACCGAAAGTGAACTTGATCCTCGCTTCCGTCATCCTAAAGAGTAGAAAAGATGAGGAGTTAGAAATGAGAAGAGAGAGTAGTGATCTAGGGTTTTAGCTTAATGGTCATGTCCTACAGTCAGCGTGTGCTTTGATACCATCTTTGTAGCGACCAGACCTCAAGCGATCGATCTACGTGCTCAGTGTCATCCTCGGATCGATGTCGACACCACACAAGATACTCGAAGGATTTATAACAGAGTAGCAATCACACACTTATTACAATCAAATGTCTCAAGTGAGAACTTAATAAAATAAATATGGCTTAAGGCCATCTAATAACGATAACAGCGGAAGGCTTGGAAGAATAAGCGAGTCCATCAACTCCAACGGCATCACTGAGTATAGAACCACGACCTATGCACCTTACTCGTCGTTCGAAAAGTCTCGCAACATGAAACGTTGCAGCCCGAAACGGGTTAGCACATGGAATATGCCGCAATGTAACACATAGAGAATAATGGAATGAATAGCCTATACTACATGCATATATGGCTGGTGGAAAGCTCTGTGGTTACAGTTTTGCATAAAGCCAATTTTTCCCTACTGCAAAGGAATAAATTTATTTAACTATCATAGTGGTTGTGAAACATTGAGAATGGTTGACAGCATCCTCAATCCCAATTAAAAGTACTCATTAACAAACCCAACAATATTAATTAGAAGTAACATGATGAGATTCACATGATATCCAAGTACTAGATACTCAAGATGTCCATAACCGGGGACACGGCTAACCATGATTAGTTTATACACTCTGCAGAGGTTTGCGCACTTTTCCCCACAAGACTCGATCGCCTCCGTTTGGTTTCTCGCACTACATGGTGTTTGAGAGACGGATGACCGAGACATAGTCTTTCAGAAGCGCTAGCACCTTACATGTGGGTAGACCGTACCAACCTACATCCCCTACATCAGCTAGCCTACCCGTAAGAGTTCGCACAACTTAGTCAACTATGCCAGAGCCCATAATGGCTTGTGGCTGCACACAGAAGTTTCTAGTTTGAATAATCTCATGATCCCTTTGAGCCTGGGTGGCGGTCCGAAGAAATACAGGCAAGTCCTGATAGAAACCAGGTGCCTCAGTCCACCCAGATGTGTGTTTAAGTTGCCACCTTGAATAAACCATTAAATAACAATCTCACATTTGTCATGGATTCACTCACCCAATCCACGTCTACTAGCATAGCATGGCATAATAAGCAAACGTAGAAGTAACCCCCAAGGGTTTGATAATAAAACAGGTAATAGGTACTACCTCAATCTACTTCCCAAAACCCACAATTTAATTAGACCCAAATCATGCAAGTGTTTGAGGATAGATCTAATGCATAAAAACTGGGTATGAGAAAAGTATGATCAAAGTGTTACTTGCCTTGCTGATGATCCGCGAAACATAGAGACTCAAAGTAACAGGCGGCGCACTCCGGGTAATCCATCGCAGACAAACAAACAAGCATACAATAAATACTCATCTAATGCACATGTAAAACTCAAATAGATCTAACCAGATAGTTCAACTTAAGAACTCCGGTTTGCAAAAAGAATCAAATCAAACGAAGCAACGAAAGTCAAATGGCGGAAGAAAACAGCTTCGTTTTACTAATCTGGATCTAGGTCAAATTTTACAGAAGCAAAAACTTGTTTAAGTAGATTATTCGGAAAGAGGGTTTCGAGAAAAAACTCCAGGCGCTTGAATCGCCTGATTCCGATAAATGAGCGAAAAGTTATACTAAAACGAAAATCGGATCTGGAATCGCGATCAGAAAAATCGCGGATTAAAATCCGAGAAAAAGTAAAACGACGAACGGGTTAACGAACGGACGTTCGTTAACTAAACTAATCTTCTAAACGAACTAATGAACGAACGTTCGTTAATTAGCCTAAACCGAAAAAACCGAAACTAATAAAAAAATGAAAATAAAAAAAACCGAAAAAACCGAAATAAAGCCGAAGAAAAACTGCTCGGTTTTTATTAAAAAAACGGCGCGGAAAACGAGGCAGCGGCGAACCTCGGGCGGCGGGTCATCAGGCGGCGGGCGGGCGGCGGGCGGCGGCGGGTCGAGGCGGGCTAGGGTTTCGGCGGGCGGGCGGGTGGGAGGCCGAGCGGCCGTTAATAAAAGCGCCCGAGCGGAGTCCCGCCGGTACAAAGAAGGCGGTTCGCTCTTTTTTTTGTAGATAATTACGCGCAGAAAATAATAATAAAAAGAAGTACTAAACGGACTCCAAAAATCCCGAAATAAATTTTCCCCGACTTCTAAAATCAAGCCGGATTTAATGAACATTTATTTGGGGCCTAAATTCAATTTTGAAAAACGCGCATTTTTCCTAAATTCAAATAAAAAGACGAAAAACTCCAAAATAAATCTGATTTGATTTTATTATTAAATCTTCATTATTTCTTTATTTTGGGAAAGTCATTTTATTCCCTCTCTCATATTTTGGTAGTAGAAATAATTGGAGATAAAATAATTAAAATCAAATGATCCTATTTTCAAAATTTGAGAAAACTCAAATATGAAATAACGAAAATCCCCAACTCTCTCCGTGGGTCCTTGAGTTGTGTAGAATTTTCTAGGTTCGAGCAAAATGCAATGAAAAATATGATATGCAATGATGCTCTATGTATAACATTCCAAATTGAAAATTTGGGATGTTACAATGCACCGGCGAAGTTTGCACCTACTCTCAATGTGAGAAAGGGCAATGCACGGTACCGAAGAGGCTAGCAAAGGCGGAAAGGTAAAAGTGCGTATAGTCCATGGACTCAACATTAGTCAAAAGAACTCATATACTTATTGCAATAATTTAGAAGTCATCAAAAATCAAGTACTACGCGCATGCTCCTAGGGGGATAGATTGGTAGGAAAAGACCATCGCTCGTCCCCGACCGCCACTCATAAGGATGCACAAGCCAAGTACACTTCATGTTTCAAATTTGTTACACAACTTTAACCATACGTGCATGCTACGGGACTTGCTAACTTCAACACAAGCATTCTTTAAATTCATAATCACCCAACTAGCATGACTTTAATATCACTACCTCCATATCTCAAAACAATTATCAAGTATCAAACTTCTCTTAGTATTCAACACACTCATAAGAATCCTTACAAATCTTGTATGCTTAGCATATTAGAATTAAGCACATTACCATGCTATTTAAGACTCTCAAAATAATATAAGTGAAGCATGAGAGATCATCTATTTCTTCAAAATAAAACTACCACTATGCTCTGAAAGATATAAGTGATGCACTAGAGCAAATGACAAACTACTCCGAAAGATATAAGTGAAGATCAATGAGTAGTCGAATAATTATGCAACTATGTGAAGACTCTCCCATTTAATAATTTCAGATCTTGATACTTTATTCAAACAGCAAGCAAAACAAAATAAAATGACAATGCAAGGATAGCACAACTCATGTGAAGAAGCAAGAACTTAGGTTCAACCGATACTAACCGATAGTTGTTGAAGAAGAAAGGTGGGATGCCTACAGGGGCATCCCCAAGCTTAGATGCTTGAGACTTCTTGAAATATTATCTTGGGGTGCCTTGGGCATCCCCAAGCTTGAGCTTTTGTGTCTCCTTAATTCCTCTCATATCATCGTTTCTCTTTTTATCAAAAGCTTCATTCACAACAAACTCAACAAGAACTTCGTGAGATAGGTTAGTATAAACCAATGCAAAACCTTATCATTTTCTACTGTAAAAAATCACTAACATTATTATTCAACATTTCATACTAAATGCCTCTGCATATTTAATACTAATATCCTTAAATAGAATCATTAAACAAGCAAACATACGCAAACAATGCAAACATAACAGCAATCTGCCAAAACAGTACAGTCTGTAAAGAATGCAAGAGTATCAATACTTCCCTGACTCCAAAAATTATTAGAGAAAATTCCCACTGTAATAAATTTATCAGATATCAATATGCAAAAAGATTCAACATTATACCATTCTCTGAATTTTCTAGGGAATTTTTGCAACAGCGGTAAACTTTCTGTTTTCAAACAACAACATGTATACTAGCAAAATAAGCATGGCAAAGGCTATCCTTGACTTTTTTATTGAAACTAAAGATGAAAAACATTATTATAAATAACAGAAAGCAAAATAAAAGAAAATAAAATGACTCTCCAAGCAAAACACATATCATGTGGTGAATAAAAATATAGCTCCAAGTAAAGTTACCGATGAACGAAGACGAAAGAGGGGATGCCTTCCGGGGCATCCCCAAGCTTAGGCTCTTGGTTATCCTTGAATATTACCTTGGGGTGCCTTGGGCATCCCCAAGCTTAGGATCTTTCCACTCCTAATTCCATAGTCCATTGAATCTTTACCCAAAACTTGAAAACTTCACAACACAAAACTTAATGTAAAAAACTCGCAAGCTGCTAGCTTAAAGAAACCAAAACACCCCTTCATGGTACTGTAATGAACTCATTATTTATTTATATTGGTGTTAAACCTACTGTATTCCAACTTATATATGGTTTATAAACTACTTTACTAGCCATAGAGTCATCAAAATAAGCAAACAACACAATGAAAACTGAATCTGTCAAAAACAGAACAGTCTGTAGTAATCTGTAACTAACGCAAACTTATGGAACTCCAAAAATTCTAAAATAAATTGTTGGACCTGAGTAATTTGTCTAGTAATCATCTGCAAAAAGAATCAACTAAATATCACTCTCCAGTAAAAAGTTAAAGATAATCCGTGAGCGCTAAAGTTTCTGTTTTTTACAGCATGATCATAAAGACTTTACCCAAGTCTTCCCAAAGGTTCTACTTGGCACAAACACTAATTAAAACATAAAACCACATCTAACAAGAGGCTAGATATATTATTTATCACTAAACAGAACCAAAAAGCAAGGAACTAAAATAAAATTGGGTTGCCTCCCAACAAGCGCTATCGTTTAATGCCCCTAGCTAGGCATGATGATTTCAATGATGCTCACATAAGATATAAGAATTTAAACATAAAGAGAGCATCATGAAGAATATGACTAGCAAATTTAAGTCTAACCCACTTCCTATGCATAGGGACTTTGTGAGCAAACAACTTATGGGAACAATAATCAACTAGCATAGGAAGGTAAAACAAGCATAACTTCAAGATTTTAAGCACATAGAGAGGAAACTTGATATTATTGCAATTCCTACAAGCATATATTCCTCCCTCATAATAATTTTCAGTAGCATCATGAATGAATTAAACAATATAACCAGCACCTAAAACATTCTTTTCATGATCTACAAGCATATAAATTTTCCTACTCTCCACGTAAGCAAATTTATTCTCATCAATAGTAGTGGGAGCAAACTCAACAAAATAACTATCATGTGATTGAAAATTAAGATCAAGATGACAAATTTCATGGTTATAATTATTCTTTAAAGCATACGTGTCATCACAATAATCATCATAGATAGGAGGCATGCTTTCATCATAGTAAATTTGCTCATCCAAGCTTGGGGGACAAAAAATATCATCTTCATCAAACATAGCATCCCCATGCTTGGGACAAACATTAATTCCAGCAAATATATTCTCAAATATTTCATCCTCATCAAACATAGCTTCCCCAAGCTTGGGCCCTTTCATATCATAAGCATAATCACTCTCATCATTAAAAATATGGATAGCACCAATACTATAGCAATTATCATCATCACAAGTAGTAGTAGGAGCAACATCATTTGGGAGGGATACCTTTTTTACCTTTGTTGCTCCTTCTTTTCTTTTTCTTCACCACATCATGTGTGGGTTCAATCACCTTTTTGGAGCTCCTTATTAATGAGATTGGTTGAGTAGAAGGCTCCTCCTCGTTACCTGATTCATCATAAGAAATAATAGGAGGATATTGGGAAGTATCTTCCCTTTCATTAGTATTCTCTTCATCCTCTATTTGTTTTCTTTTCTTTATGTAATTGGCAATGTAAGGATTTTCAATACAATTCACCGCACAATACATATAAATCTTCTCTAGATCAAAATCAAGAAATCTATCAAGATTAAATTTTGGAATACCCTCAGTTATACGTTTCATTTCTTCATACCCCAAAAGAAGGCTAAGCTCTTTATGATTCTCAAGTGTAATCAAATTATCACAGTATTTAGACACGACTTGATCATGACACAAATAGCATTGGAGCTTTAAATGACCATGTTCATTGCAAAGTTCACAAGGGGCACGAAAAATATTGAATCTTTCAGCACATTCATCTAGCTCTTCTTGCAAAAATTTGGTTTCTAAGTACTTATGCCTCTTGCAATATCTATCTTCCCTATTTGGTGTGTACTTGCAAACCCAATTTACTCCTCAAAAATTGACATGTTTATAGGAGGCATTTTCATCATAACTAGTGCAATCATCATTAGCATCATGGATATTCAAGGAGTTCATACTAACAACATTGCAATCATGCTCATTATTCAAAGATTTAGTGCCAAACAATTTAATGCATTCTTCTTCTAACACTTTTGCACAATTTTCCTTTCCATCATACTCACGAAAGATATTAAAAAGATGAAGCGTATGAGACAAACTCAATTCCATTTTTTTGTAGTTTTCTTTTATAAACTAGACTAGTGCTAAAACAAGAAACAAAAAGATTCAATTGCAAGATCTAAATATATACCTTCACTTACCTAGTCTCCCCGGCAACAGCGCCAGAAAAGAGCTTAATGTCTACTACACAACCTTCTTCTTGTAGACGTTGTTGGTCCTGCAAGTGCACAGGTTTGTAGGACAGTAGCAAATTTCCCTCAAGTGGATGACCTAAGGTTTATCAATCCATGGGAGGCGTAGTATGAAGATGGTCTCTCTCAAACAACCCTGCAACCAAATAACAAAGAGTCTCTTGTGTCCCCAACACACCCAATACAATGGTAAATTGTATAGGTGCACTAGTTCGGCGAAGAGATGGTGATACAAGTGCAATATGGATGGTAGATAAAGGTTTTTGTAATCTGAAAATATAAAAATAGCAAGGTAACAAGTGGTAAAAGTGAGCATAAAAGGTATTGCAATGCTAGGAAACAAGGCCTAGGGTTCATACTTTCACTAGTGCAATTTCTCTCAACAATAATAACATAGATAGATCATATAACAAGCCCGCAATATGCAACAAAGAGTCACTCCAAAGCCACTAATAGCGGAGAACAAACGTAGAGATTATGGTAGGGTACGAAACCACCTCAAAGTTATTCTTTCGGATCGATCTATAAAAGAGTCCGTACTAGAATAACACCTTAAGGCACAAATCAACCAAAACCCTAATGTCACCTAGATACTCCATTGTCACCTCAAGTATCCGTGGGCATGATTATACGATATGCATCACACAATCTCAGATTCATCCAACCAACACAAAGTACTTCAATGAGTGCCCCAAAGTTTCTACCGGAGAGTCAAGAACGTGTGCCAACCCCTATGCATAGGTTCCCAATGTCACCAAACCCGCAAGTTGATCACCAAAACATACATCAAGTGGCATATGATATCCCATTGTCACCTCAGATAATCACGGCAAGACATACATCAAGTGTTCTCATAAAAGACTCAGTCCGATAAGATAACTTCAAAGGGGAAACTCAATTCATCACAAGAGAGTAGCGGGGGAGAAACATCATATGATCCAACTACAATAGCAAAGCTCGGGATACATCAAGATCGTGCCATAGAGGGAACACGAGAGAGAACACGAGAGAGAGATCAAACACATAGCTAATGGTACATACGCTCAGCCCCGAAGGTGAACTACTCCCTCCTCGTCATGGAGAGCACCGGGATGATGAAGATGGCCACCGGTGAGGGTTCCCTAATCCTGCAGGGTGCCGGAACAGGGTCCCTGTTAGGACCCTGATTCCAAGTCACATCGATCTAGCCGGTAATACCTCATATCACTTTACGGCCTCATGCACGGTATTCCCACGGGTGTCGCCTTACCATGGCCCGGGACCGCTTGCGCCTTTTGGCTCACGTATATGATAGTGTCGCTAGCATCCATATGACAGAGAACCCGGGCCGACATGGCTAGTCGTGAACCCAAAGCGGCACTAACCCATGGGGACAGGCATACATGGATCACATCGAGCATGTCGGTCGCCAGCTGTGAATCCGGCCAGAGTAATTGGAATAACAGGACTCCGGGAACCCGGGCATGTGAGCTAGGCAGGACTCGGATGTCACCGCGTGACATTTCCCGAAGGGATAGACACAGAACGAAGTGAAACACATGTCGGCCGATCAAGTGTTGGGAGCGGTAGTCTTTGGGCTAGCAGGACTCCGGTGAACCCATGTAGCGGACTACTATCGCTCAGGAAGCACTAGACTACATTTCCCCATATGAGAGGCTGCCAAGGATAAACAAGTAGATTGTCGGATCCCACACATACCAAGCATTTCAAGCATACACACAATATGCTCAATATGTGTAAATACAACATGGCATCACAACATAACTCTACGACTCAAAATATTTATTCATTAGGCTCCGAGGAGCGAGATATTACAAACATGGCTCTCATGACCCAACATTCAGAGCACACAAGTCAAAACACAAACGTAAGCTTAACATGTCTGAGTACAGACATCTACAAATGAAAAAGGCTTAGAAGCCTGACTATCTACCAGATCCTGCCGAGGGCACAAGATCGTAGCTGAGGTAACAAGCTAAACGTAGAAGTCCAACTGGAGCTACTAGCGAGACTGAAGTCTCTCTGCAAAAACATAAAATTGGCAAACGTGGGTACAATTGTACTCAGCAAGACTTACATCAGAACTAACTACACATGCAACATTATCAACAAAGGGGGTGGTGGAGTTTGACTGCAGCAAGCCAGCTTTAACTCGGTGGCTATCCTGAACTATGATTGCAAGTAACTCTTTTGAGGTGGTGCACACGAGTCCACATATTCACCATATCAATACACCACTATGGATCCGCTCCCGTCTTCCTACGAGAACACCATCCATAGCACTCACACTTATCTTGCGAATTTTAGAGTATCCACTTTCACTTGTCTATGAACTGTTATAGGCAACCCAGAAGTCCTTTACGGCGGACACGGCTATTCGAATAGATAATGTTAACCCTGCAGGGTGTACTTCTTCATACATGTTTCCACCACTTAGCGTCGCACACGACATGTGCTCGGCAGACTTCAGCGAAAGCCGACGTGGGTGTAGACCACGACCTACCTAAACACTCAAGTCTCTAGTCCAGGTTTATCGCCTATTCAGGTTCCATCCGCAGGGAGTCCGGCCGAGGTTTCCACATACGGCCCCGAATGATGTGTGCAGGGTTCCCGCGATACCAAACGGGCATTCAGTACACCGGGCCATGGTGTATCTACCGCATCATAGCCCACCCCTAGGGTCAGCGCTACGCACGGCCTCCAACACATATCCTACAAACACCAGAAACTAGTTGCAACTCCTGGACAGAGGACAAGGGTGATTAAGAAGTCGAGCGGGGTCATATTTCAGGTCTCAATGCATGGTAGTAGCTGAATCATGGATCACAAACACACAACTCAGTTCCTAAGGACGGCTTCAATGAGACAACCCACCATGTACTCCTACATGGCCTCTCACCGCTACCTTTACCAAATCGTGTTCACACACTTAGCTCACACATAGTAGGACAAGTTCACACCACTCCGATTCATCCCCGATGAATCAGACCTGACTCAACTCTAGGCAGTAGCAGGCATGACAAACAAGCAAGTATGAGTAGGCACAACAGGGCTCAAACAACTCCTACTCATGCTAGTGGGTTTCATCTATTCTTTGTGGAATCACAGGTCATGCAGAGGATAAAGGGGTTCAGCTACCGCAGCAAGTAACAGATGAATCGTTGTTGTCCTAATGCAGTAAAAGGGAGCAGGAGCGAGAGAGTGGGATTGTATTGGAATGAACAAGGGGGTTTTGCTTGCCTGGCACTTCTAAGGATATTATAGTTCTTCATCGGTGTCATCGAACAATCGTCGGAACGTCGTCTACTGAGTGGGGACAATCACCGGCAACAGAGAAAGAACACAATCAATGCAATGCGACAATATGATGCATGATCATGACATGGCAATATGATGTGTGATAGGTCTAATGCAACTTGGGATGAAAGGTTTGAGTCCATTTGAATCAAGGATTCAAATGATCACCCAAAAATAATAAGTGATATAAGTGCATTAGCTTGTTTCACCTAAACAGCAAGGTTAAATTGTTCTGACATGCATGAAACTAGTACAGATGGAAAGACTGGATTTTTCTGATCATTTTTCATATATAATTTGTTTGATTTGGAGTTACGGTTGAATTTCTATGATTTTTAGAAGTTTAGAGCATTTTCTGAAATTTTATAAACCTTTCTGGTTTATTTTAATCCCAGAAAATACTTACTGCGTCAGCATGACGTAAGGCTGAGGTCAGCAGGTCAACTGGGTCGGTCTAGGTCAAACGGACTAGTGGGTCCCGTCTGTCAGTAGTTTAGTTAAACTAACTAAATTCAGTTAGTGCTAATCCTGGGTTAGTTAGCAGGGCGGGCCCCACTTGTCATAGACCCAAGGGTCAAACTGGGCCCACCCAGTCAACGGTCAGCGGGTCAAACCCACCGGCGTTGAGTCACCGGCGAGGCCAGAGACGGCGGAGGCATTCGGGATTCCTCCTCCGGCGACCAAATGGCCGGCGGAGGGCATCTACGTGACGCTGGAGATCCCGGGCCGAGTGGTGCGGGGCTAAGCCGGGGGCAGCCTATATAAACGGCGGCGAGCTCAAAGGCGGCGGCCGGAGTTCGGCCATGTGCGCGCGGGGTGCTGCGGGGCACGACAGGAGCTGTGGGTGGCGGCGTTGGCCTTCTGGGAGGTAGCTGAGTGCGATGACGTGCGCGGGTACGAGCTGCGGTGGCCCTGGCCACGGCGGCGACATGGCCGGCGGGGCCGAGCTCGCGGCTCCAGTGGAATCGGCGGCTACGGAACGAAAACGATGACGTGCTTAAGGGGGGAAGGAACGGGAGCTCACGGTGAGGCCGACGAGAGGCTCAGCTGGCTCGGGGACGACCGGAAGGCGACGAATCCATCGATGGAGTCCGGCGGCCGTGCTTGGGGAAGACGACTCATGGCGGCAATGTGGGGCTCCCGCGGTGGCGTGGCTTGGGGTGGAAGAAAGAGGGGGTCGAGGCGGAGCCTCTAGACCGGTCAGAGAAGCGAGGGGGAGGCGGTGGCTACGGTGGTGGCGAACGGCGGACGAACCTGCTCGGGTAGGATAGGGGACGGCGAGGGGAGAGAAGGGGAGAGCGAGAGAGTTCCAGGGGTGGTGTGGCTATGGGGGACGCCCGGGGGAGGAGGAGGCAGCCAGCAGGGGAGGAGGTGGCGGCGTGTGGCCACGCTGGCCGGGCACGCCCGCCACCGGGCGCGAGGAGGAAGGCGACAGGAGCCAAAGTGGTGGTGGTGGGCGAAGCAGAGCTGGGCCGGTGGGCTGAGAGGTGAGCGCTGTACTTCTCTCTCTATCTCTCTTCCTGTTTTCTATTTCTGTTATTTTGTTTTGATTTGATTTAGAATATCAAATAATTTATAAACTTTCAGAAATTGTTATGTGATCTCAGGACTAGCCCAAGGTCACATGCAACTTACAAAAATGTTTGGGCTTTATTTCTTATATAATAGAAATAAATCCAACTCAAATATGTCATTGATTTAATTCAAAAGGCCCAAAATAAATATTTCAGTCAGTCCAAAAATATTGGTTTGCATTTTACCTCATGCTAATATTTTTTACAGAATAACAGGAACATTTTCTTGGACTCATTTGATGAGATTTAAATGTTGGTTATCTTTAGAGGTTTTCTGAGGCTTTTGAAAATTCCTCAATTCAAATTTTCATGAAATTTAAACATGATGCATGGATGCAAAGCCATTAGATACAAACAAACTCTAGGGATGTGACAACTCACCCCTACTAAACAAGAATCTCGTCCCGAGATTCAAGACGTGAGGTAAGAAGACAGAGGGGACACAAAGCTAGCACAATCTTCACGATGCAGGTTGCACTTCATAAGAACGTTGATTGGTCACCATCTTTATCTCGATGTCTTGCTCTGAGAACTCCAACTAACATGACAACAAGAGGGAAAGAAAGACTCTAGAAGGATCAATCTTCTCAAAGATCGAACAACTCAGGATTAACTCACGGAATGAGAGACAACAACATTTCTCGAGCTGAGACATGAAACATACATCCAGAGGGATGGAGTGTAACAGATGGCAAAGATTCACTACGTAGGCACAATTCCACACTTAAGAAGGTGGTGAACGGTTGTCCATGTAGCGAGGAGTTGAGTTGCCATGATACCACAACGAGACATCTTAAGGAAGGTGACTCGCAGAAATATTCCCTTAAGTGGCAAAAGAATTACTTTTGATTCAGAGATCATTGGTACTCTTTATACTAGCCTAAGGCAATCACAATTGATCATTTGAAGGAGTTCGAAAGAATGACATACTCGGACTAGAATGGATGATGTGGACTACCTTGTTGAAGACAACGCAATGGATGATTTTGCTTATCATCGGAAATGGATGGGACCCATGGTAGGACCGCTTTTGAAGATGGTCCTGGGCAACAATTGCTGGGGTGCAAGTTGGGAACAAAGTGCTAATGCTAGGAATGTTCCAACCATCATATCTGCCTGAGATTCAGATCTGGTTGGTGTCAGAATATTCCAGACTCATCAAGTCTAGAAAGAAAAATGAAGGTTTGCAACACAAATCGATGAGATGACATGGCGAGATTCTCGGGGAGTGAACTACGATAGCAAGCTCCAAAACATGAGCTAGTTCTGCTACAACATGTGAACACGTTGTCCGAGACAAGCATGAGCACATAGTAGTCCTATAACAAAACACTACCGAGTTCTGGTTGGGAACCATCATTGCGGAGAGCGAGGCCCTTGCATAAGTCATATGATTAGCTCTTATGAAGGAACTTCTTCTCCTTGAACAAGTCAATCAGTGGCTTGGTGTGCTAGGAACACATATGGAGTGGAGGCGGCCAACCTATCAAACCATAGGGCACTTTGCATGTGCATGACTAACTTGGGATGACTCCAGAGGAAGCAAAAACAAACTTTCTCGAATTCACGATGGCAACTTACATCATATACACGTGAATTAGAGGAAGTCACTTCTCTCATCCAAACATATGCTTCATGAATGGAACACGAAGGCATTGCTTAAAAAGTTTCCAACACTAGGTTGATGTTCAACATGAATCATGGGGGAGACAGAATGCTGCTGATGGGTTCAGCAACAACTCATCGGAATTTCCATATCACTGGACTTCCACCATCATGTGAACATGGTGGTAGCATTGGTCAGACCAAAAGATGTAATGGTGTATGCTCGACGGATCAACCACGAGTAAGAAAACATTACGAACATCGATGGTATTGATTTGATTTGGTGATAGCCCATACTCAAATCAAAGTTTTTATAAGACAATAGGTTCAACAACTGATCACAGGGACCAATCGATGAAGATATCATCTTTCTTCAACTAACACACCAACACTAGGATATCCCTTTGAATCGAACTAAGTTAGGTAAGCTTTTATCTTCCAACTCTCCAAGTTGTTGTTTAGCTTAACCAACTAGCTCAGGGGTATCCAACACGGATTCTTGGAGAAGGGGTGGTTTAGAGGAAAACCAACTTGATCACGAGCTCAACATAACAGTCAAGGAACAACCTGGTGATACTTCTGAGAAGATAATCGGAATACCACGAACCACCGATATATTACTAAGCTCGAGAGCAATCCTGCTTTTCGGGGCAAGATGATATGATCAAAAGAGTGAGGAATTGACACAATCCTAACTCATTGATCGAAGAGTGCACCAGAAATAAGGACTAGGTAGCACGATCAATCCTAGGATGATGATTTAATAACCAACACGCTAAGAATGAGAGTATTGTCCATTTACTACCAAGCTAGGGGGGGGGGTTGCTAGGCGTATCGATTTCACACATCACGATTCACCTGTCGACGCTCCGGTTACAATAACACGGAACCGAGGAATGATTAATGATGGCGAGAAGTATCACTACGTCAAGAATTCATAAGAGAGGGTGCAATTCTCATGACACTCCTAACATAAAGAGGGCAATACTTCAGGTTAGAACAGAATCAAAAGCTGGATTGGCATTTGACCTGCGGAATACAACTGCTTTGACCCAATCCTGGAAATGGATGAGGTACTGGAGTTTGTGTCTCCTAGTCATTCCGGAATAGAATGGCTTGACGGACCACAAGGATAATAGGCATCGATAAACACGATCGCACACATACCCTTGACTATCAATTGATAGACGGGGTTCAGAATACAACTAAGGAGGAACAACTTGAGGAACATATAACTTTCTGAGTTGTGGATGCATAGGTTAGTATGTCGAATCAAGTTCAACAGGTTTCTTCCGGATAACCCATGCAGGAAAGTAAAACTGGCAGATTCACAATGTAGAATGAAGAACTCATCAAGAGCACTCTTATTGTGATCTTTTGGTTCGAGAACTTCTGCCTTAATGGTTCATGGTATTTGGAAGAAGGAAATACCACAGACCTCGAGGACTATTGCAAGGTTAGTAATATCCTAAAGTAACTAGCAAACACTACCAACAGGAGGTAAGTAGGGTGAACCTCGGGTTCAAGAACCCAGGAATAGAATACCTAGTACTAAATGGCATCACAGGATGCTATCGAGAATAATGGCCAGAATCATCACATGGGGAACACAAAACATGGCTAGATTACTAGATGGTCCCCTAAGACACCTAGGGTCATATAATAACTCGAACATGTACGTCAAGGCAACGGAGTACCTCAACAGACCGATTAGTGTGCTAAATCTGGCCCAAAGGGACATCAAAATGGGAGGAAGGGATTTTGCAAATGCTTCAGATTGTATTAGAAACCTGGGATGACTCGGACATCATGACGGCTGTAAATGCTCAAAATGATTTGAGACATCAGGCAAAATGGTGGCATAACCACTCAGAAGCACAAGGTTTCGAGATCAACAGTTAACATACTGAAGTAGTAGAAACTGAACTGGGGCTTAAAACCAACAAACTTAAAGGTCTAAGGATTAGTAACACGTCATCCTGATAGATAGATGAGAAAGCCTAGTTCTTAATCCCCGTAGAAGAGAAGAGGATGACTCAGATCAGAAGGCCATGAGGTATAAGGAGTAAAAAGAGCCTTACGTTCCCTTCCACAATCAATTCCCTTACATAACTAAAGCATTTCTAGACACAACTTGACCAGTTTGGCTTGGTAATCCTACAGCAACAGCTCTGATACCAAAGCTGTCAGGACCCCGATTCCAAGTCACATCGATCTAGCCGGTAACACCTCATATCACTCTGCGGCCTCACGCACGGTATTCCCACGGGTGTCGCCTTACCATGGCTCGGGACCGTTTGCGCCTTTTGGCTCACGTATATGATAGTGTCGCTAGCATCCATATGACAGAGAACCCGGGCCGACATGACTAGTTGTGAACCCAAAGCGGCACTAACCCATGGGGACAGGCATACATGAATCACATCGAGCATGTCGGTCAGCAGTGTGTCAATCCGGGCTGTAGCACTGGGCTAACAGGACTCCGGGAACCCGGGCGGTAGCAGGCTAGGCAGGACTCCGGATGTCACCGCGTGACATCTCCCCGAAGGGACATACACAGGAACGAAGTGAAACACATGCCGGCCAGTCAAGTGTTCAGAGCGGTAGTCTTTGGGCTAGCGGACTCCGGTGAACCGGGCTGTAGCGGACTACTATCGCTCAGGAAGCACTAGACTACATTTCCCCATATGAGAGGCTGCCAAGGATAAACAACTAGATTGTCAAATCCCACACATACCAAGCATTTCAAGCATACACACAATGTGCTCAATATGTGTAAATACAACATGGCATCACAACATAACTCTACGACTCAAAATATTTATTCATTAGGCTCCGAGGAGCGAGATATTACAAACATGGGTCTCATGACCCAACATTCAGAGCACACAAGTCAAAACACAAACGGAAGCTTAACATGTCTGAGTACAGACATCTACAAATGAAAAAGGCTTAGAAGCCTGACTATCTACCAGATCCTGCCGAGGGCACAAGATCGTAGCTGAGGTAACAAGCTAAACGTCGAAGTCCACGCGGAACTACTAGCGATACTGAAGTCTCTCTGCAAAAACATAAAATAGGCAAACGTGGGTACAATTGTACTCAGCAAGACTTACATCAGAACTAACTACACATGCAACATTATCAACAAAGGGGGTGGTGGAGTTTGACTGCTACAAGCCAGCTTTGACTCGGTGGCTATCCTGAACTACGACTGCAAGTAACTCTTTTGAGGTGGCGCACACGAGTCCACATATTCACCATATCAATACACCACTATGGATCCGCTCCCATCTTCCTACGAGAACGCCATCCATAGCACTCGCACTTATCTTGCGCATTTTAGAGTATACACTTTCACTTGTCTATGAACTGTTATAGGCAACCCAGAAGTCCTTTATCGCAGACACGGCTATTCGAATAGATAATGTTAACCCTGCAGGGGTGTACTTCTTCATACATGTTTCCACCACTTAGCGTCTGCACACGACATGTGCTCGACAGACTTCAAGCGAAAGCCGACGTGGGAGTAGACCACGACCTACCTAAACACTCAAGTCTCTAGTCCAGGTTTATCGCCTATTCAGGTTCCATCCATGAGGAGTCCGGCCGAGGTTTCCACATACGGCCCCGAATGATGTGCAGGGTTCCCGAGATACCAAGCGGGCATTGATTTTGCAAGGGCCATGGTGTATCTACCGCATCATAGCCCACCCCTAGGGTCAGCGCTACGCACGGCCTCCAACACATATCCTACAAACACCAGAAACTAGTTGCAACTCCTGGACAGAGGACAAGGGTGATTAAGAAGTCGAGCGGGGTCATATTTCAGGTCCCAATTGATGGTAGTAGCTGAATCATGGATCACAAACACAGAACTCAGTTCCTAAGGACGTCTTCAATGAGACAACCCACCATGTACTCCTACATGGCCTCTCACCGCTACCTTTACCAAATCGTGTTCACACACTGCTCACACATAGTAGGACAAGTTCACACCACTCCGATTCATCCCCGATGAATCAGACCTGACTCAACTCTAAGCAGTAGCAGGCATGATAAACAAGCAAGTATGAGTAGGCACAACAGGGCTCAAATAATTCCTACTCATGCTAGTGGGTTTCATCTATTTACTGTGGAATCACAGGTCATGCAGAGGATAAAGGGGTTCAGCTACCGCAGCAAGTAACAGATGAATCGTTGTTGTCCTAATGCAGTAAAAGGGAGCAGGAGCGAGAGAGTGGGATTGTATCGGAATGAACAAGGGGGTTTTGCTTGCCTGGCACTTCTGAGGATATTATAGTTCTTCATCGGTGTCATCGAACAATCGTCGGAACGTCGTCTACTGAGTGGGGACAATCACCGGCAACAGAGAAAGAACACAATCAATGCAATGCGACAATATGATGCATGATCATGACATGGCAATATGATGTGTGATAGGTCTAATGCAACTTGGGACAGAAAGGTTTGAGTCCACTTGAATCAAGGATTCAAATGATCACCCAAAATAATAAGTGATATAAGTGCATTAGCTTGTTTCACCTAAACAGCAAAGTTAAAGTGTTCTGACATGCATGAAACTAGTACAGATGGAAAGATTGGATTTTTTTGATCATTTTTCATATATAATTTGTTTGATTTGGAGTTACGGTTGAATTTCTATGATTTTTAGAAGTTTATAGCATTTTCTGAAATTTTATAAACCTTTCTGATTTATTTTAATCCCAGAAAGTACTTACCGCGTCAGCATGACATAAGGCTGAGGTCAGCAGGTCAACTGGGTCGGTCTAGGTCAAACTGACCAGTGGGTCCCGTCTGTCAGTAGTTTAGTTAAACTAACTAAATTCAGTTAGCGCTAATCCTGGGTTAGTTAGCAGGGCGGGCCCCACTTGTCATAGACCCAATGGTCAAACAGGGCCCACCCAGTCAACGGTCAGCGGGTCAAACCCACCAGCGTCGAGTCGCCGGTGAGGCCAGAGACGGCGGAGGCATTCGGGATTCCTCCTCCGGCGACCAAATGGCCGGCGGAGGGCATCTACGTGTGTTGGAGATCCCGCAGCGTCGAGTGGTGCGATTAGTTAAGCCGGGGCAGCCTATATCGACGGCAATGGCGAGCTCAAAGGCGGCGGCCGGAGTTGACCATGTCTTGGTGTCCAGGGGCACAGCAGGAGGCTGCGGGCGGCGGTGTTGGCCTTCCGGGAGGTAGCCGAGTGCGATGGCGTGCTTGTACGAGCTGCGGTGGCCCTGGCCACGGCGGCGACATGGCCGGCGGGGCCGAGCTCGCGGCTCCGGTGGAATCAGCAGCTACGGAACAAAAACGACGATGTGCTTAAGGGGGGAAGGACTGGGAGCTCATGGTGAGGCCCAACGACAGGCTCAGCTGGCTCGGGGACGACCGGAAGGCGACGAATCCGTCGATGGAGTCCGGCGGCCGTGCTCGGGGAAGACGACTCGTGGTGGCGATGTGGGGCTCCCGCGGTGGCGTGGCTTGGGGTGGAAGAAAGAGGGGGTCGAGGCGGAGCCTGGACCGTCGAGAAGCGAGGGGGAGGCGGTGGCTACGGTGGTGGCGACCGGCGGCGACGAACCCGTTCGGGTAGGATGTGGGACGGCGAGGGGGAGAGCAGGGGGGAGAGCGAGAGAGTTCCAGGGGGTGGCGTGGCATTGCGGGAGACGTCCAGGGGGAGGAGGAGGAAGCCAGGCAGGGAGGAGGTGTCTGGCGTGTGGCCACGCTGCTGGCACGCACGCGCCATCGGGGCGAGGAGGAAGGCGACAGGAGCCAAAGGCGGTGGTGGGCTGGGCGAAAGCAGAGGCTGGGCGGTGGGCTGAGAGGTGGCGCCAGTACTTCTCTCTCTATCTCTCTTCCTGTTTTCTATTTACGTCATTTTGTTTTGATTTGATTTAGAATATCAAATCAATTATGAACTTTTTGTAAATTGTTATGTGATCTCAGAACTAGCCCAAGGTCACATGCAACTTACAAAAATGTTTGGGCTTTATTTCTTATATAATAGAAATAAATCCAACTCAAATATGTCATTGATTTAATTCAAAAGGCCCAAAATAAATATTTCAGTCAGTCCAAAAATATTGGTTTGCATTTTACCTCATGCCAATATTTTTTATAGAATAACAGGAACATTTTCTTGGACCCATTTGATGAGATTTAAATGTTGGTTATCTTTAGAGGTTTTCTGAGGCTTTTGAAAATTCCTCAATTCAAATTTTCATGAAATTTAAACGTGATGCATGGATGCAAAGCCACTAGTTACAAACAAACTCTAGGGATGTGACAGTCCTGATTGGTTTTTCGTTGCTCTGGAGGCTTGCGGCGGTGGAACTTCCGATCTAATCTCTGTTCTGGAATTTTTAGGGTACGACGGTATATATGGGTGCAGGGGGTACGTCGGTGGAGCTACGGGGGCCCCACGAGGCAGGGGGCTCGCCCTAGGGGGGTGGGCGCGACCCCCACCCTCGTGGGCAGCCCTTATCTCCCCTGACGTGCACTCCAAGTTCCCTGGGTTGCTTTCCTTCCAAAAATAACTTCTCCAGTTGATTTCGTTCCGTTTTGACTCCGTCTGATATCCCTTTTCCTCGAAACACTGAAATAGGCATAAAACAACAAATCTGGGCTGGGCCTCCGGTTAGTAGGTTAGTCCGAAAAGTAATATAAAGTGGAAAATAAAGCCCAATATTGCCTAAAACAGTAGGTAACATAGCATGGAGAAATCAAAAATTATAGATACGTTGGAGACGTATCAGCCAGCACGAGGCGCAGCAGGAGCAGCGCTGGAAGGGACCGCTTCAGGGGCGTCAAGCTGAGGAGAGTCGCCAGACGCCATCACGCTGCGGCCTGCCGAGGTCTCAGGAGCTCCGGCCTGAGGAGACGCGCACTGCGTCGCCCATGCAGCTGCCGCCCCAGGACAAGAATCGCAGACTCCCGAGGACGACGCCTCGGGAGCCCCAGGCGGCCTCAGCACCTCAGCACTAGGGCCACCATCCTCGAGCGGTGCTCGCCTCCCTGCGTCCACACTCGGGGTGAGCTCGGCTCCAGCAGCGAAGAGGGGAACCACGTTGACGGGATTCTCGCGGGGCCCCACCAGGCCGTCTGGGCACATCCCCCACTCGTCAAAGGAAGGCATGTGCCCCATGAATTCCTCCTTGTTCGAGCAACGGTACAATAGGAAACTCTTCCCAGGCATGTCGTCCGGCATTGGAACGCCCGCCAGGACCCCAAGCACCGTCTACCGCGTCTCAAGAGGAAGGCCGGACTCCTGAAGCCTCATATGGTCCTAGCTGTTGAGCAAGGCCCACATCGGCTGAGCATGGCGCTGAAGCGGAGCGACTCGGTGTCGGACAAACTCCTTCGCCACCATAGGTGCAGTCACTGACGGTGTCCTGGACTAGGGGGTATTCACCACGTCGTGTCCCGATTAGTTGGATTGGGCCGAGGACCCCCATGGCCATTTACTCATGGGCCAGTTCGGACAACCCATCACTACTAGAAAAAGGGCTATAGATGGGATTGACACTAATGGCGCACCAGAGAGCTGGTGCGCCATTAGTATATGCTAATGGCGCACCACAATCTGATGCGCCATTAGAGTTTATACTACTAATGGCGCTTTTGGCAAAGGGTGCGCCATTAGTATCAAATTTTTTTTAACTAGCGCCAGTTCAAACATACTAATGGCGCATCCCGCCCAAGTGCGCCATTAGTAGTTGTAACTACTAATGGCGCACTGTGCCGTGGGTGCGCCATTAGTATAGAATTTTTTTTGAACTAGCGCGCCTATCCAAACATACTAATGGCGCATCTGACGAGTGCGCCATTAGTAGTTGTAACTACTAATGGCGCACCAGGCAGTTGGTGCGCCATTAGTATAGAAATTTTTTTTTGAACTAGCGCGCCTATCCAAACTTACTAATGGCGCATCCTGCCAAAGTGCGCCATTAGTAGTTGTAACTACTAATGGCGCACCGAGCGTGGGTGCGCCATTAGTATAGAATTTTTGAACTAGTGCGCCTATCCAAACATACTAATGGCGCATCACTGCTTAGGTGCGCCATTAGTAGTTGTAACTACTAATGGCGCACCGTGCAAGAGGTGCGCCATTAGTAAGTGGGCAGCAACAAGATATTTGGGGCAGCCTCTCCTACCCACACACTCACTTTCTCCCCACTTCATTCTCTCCACCTCCTCCTTGTCTCGGGTGCCTCCTCTTTTTCACCTCATTTCCACCATAGATTCATTCAAATTAAGTGGTTAAATTACCTTGTTTTAATAGGTAAGTAAGGGGAGGAGCGATATTTAGGTTGTTCTCCCTACAACAATGTGCACATGCACTTTTTACGGCCTAGCTAGATCTATGTATGTTACGGTGTTGCATATGTTTGTGGTGTTGCATATGTGTTTGTGTTTGGAGGTGTACCGGTATTTGAAATGCGATAGTTGCCAATATTTTGCGGAATGTTGATCCATTTCCGTTTCGAGAATTTTGGCATTAAGCATTCTTTTTGGTCCTATTTTTAGGGAAAGTCATGCCAAATTTTTATTTGGTTCTAAAATATCGTTTTGCTCTACCCATGACGACCATGGTCCGCATACGATGACCGAAGGCATCGTGAATAGGTTTTTGAGGTCCGCGAAGGCCGAGATGCTTCAACGAGCGAGGCGGAGATAAGATGTCCGTGTCGAAGATGCAAGCTGAAGAGCCTTATTGCGGACCCGGATTCCGGCAGGTGCGGGACCACCTGCTGTTGCGTGGTTTCATGGATGGCTATCGGTGGCAAGGTGATGAAGATGACTACGAAGTCGTCCATGCGGGCCGGCAAGAAATGAGGAAGGGCAGCAAGACAACCACCGCGGCTCGGGCAAAGTAGAAGGCGAAGAATCCTCAGGAGATGATCACGGCGTGATCTTGCACATACAGTCATCATGTAGAAGATGCAGGACATGATGATGAGGAAGATGCGGAGCAAGCGACGGGCATGATCATGAAGATGATGATGCGGCGGAGCGACGACGCTGGACCATCGATGGGCTGGGTGCAGGACCCTCATATTCAAGAGCTGCTTCTCAAGCGACGGATAATGCAAGAGCTGCCGCCCGAGAGAAAGCCAAGATGGATCAACTTGAGTTAGACGCGGTTACTCCATTGTATGAAGGATGCAGGCCCGAGGATACCGCTTTGAAAATGCGCTTCGTGGCTCACGGAGATGAAGGTAAAACACAAAATGACCGACGCATGCTTCGGCGAGAACATGTCATTACGGCACGAACGTCTTCCCAAGGGGAACAAGTGCCCGACCAGTTTGGAGGAGGCGAAGAAAATCGTGTGTCCTCTCGATTTACCGCGACGTGAAATACCATGTGTGCATGAACAATTGCATCATTTATCGGGACGAGCACTGGAGTCTACCATATGTCCGGTGTCTTGGCGTCACTCGATACAAGAAGAGGAAGAAAGCTCCTCGAAAAGTGGTGTGGTACTTTCCGATCACTCCTCGTCTGCAGCGCTATTTCGCGGACCCTAAGGTAGCAAAGCTCCTGTGTTGGCACGCGGATAGGGATGAGAAGAAGCGGGAAGATGACGCAAATGATCCGGAGATAGATAAAAAGACAAGATCTTTGAGTCACCCCTAAGGATGCGAGCCGGTGGCAAGCGTTGAACTTCAAGACTCGGAATTTGGGAACGATCCAAGGAACATCGTCCGGGCGCGAGCACCGATGGAGTCAATCCGTTTGGCAGCAGAGAAGCACACATAGCACCTGACCTGTGTTTGTGTGGATGTACAACCTTCCCCTGGTTGTGCATGAAGGGGAAGTACATTCACATGAGTATGCTAATTGAAGGGCGAAACAACCAGGGAACGACATCAATCTGTCAGGGGCTGCTGAAAGAGGAGCTTGACACGCTGTGAAAACGCCAGCCAATACGTGGGACGCCGCAGAGAAAGAATATTTCCCTATGAGAGCCGCACCGCTCACGACGGTGCACGACTATCTCGATTACGGATATCTCATGAGGCAGGTAGTCCACGGATTTTTACGGATGCGTAAGGTGCATGGATGACACAACGTATCGCCAGCTAGATAGAGATCCGGGTCTTGAAAACCGTGTTCATGGGACATCGAAGGTGGCTTCGCGACGATGACCCGTGGAGAAACGCAAGGATCTGTTCGATGGTGAAACCGAACCCGAAAACGCCTGTCACGAGGAGCGGCGAGGAAATAGACAAGCTGTTGAAAAATTGGATAGACCGCCCACCGCCGAAAGAAGCAAAAAGGCGCCAGAGCCGGAAAGAAGCAAAAAGGCGCGAGCAGCTGCTGAAGGTATGGAAAACGCAGGTCATTTTACGGGACTTGCCGTCTTGGAAGATCCACCGTGTGCCTCACAGCCTTGATGTCATGCATATCACGAAGAATGTGTGCGAGAGTGCTTGGTACCCTGCTCAACATGCGGAGAGGACCAAAGATGGGCGAAAGCAAGGGCAGACTTGAAATCAATGGGCATCGAGCAGGAGCTTACTCCGGGTAACGATGGAATCCTACACCGTAACGACAAGGACAGATACTACGGAAGGATCGAGGAGATCTGGGAGCTGAGCTACGCCGAGAGAAGGTCCCGATGTTCCGTGTCGATGGGCCAAGAACGTCATAAAAGAAGACCGATATTTCACCACCATGGTTATACGAAGCCAAATCCAAGACCGCGGGCATAAGCGTCACCATGAAAAATGAGCCATGGGTACTGGCTTCCCAAGTGGACCAATGCTTCTTCATTACCGACCCGCCAAAGCCCGGTCGTGTTGTCGTGAGGAGAGGCAAAAGGAAGATCATCGGAATGGATGGAGTAGCCAATGAGCAAGACTTCGACAAGTCTGGCGACCGAGGATCGAACATGGCGGCGATGATGAAGTAGCAGCATACACCACAAGAAGAAGCGGGACCACCCTACCTAAAGGACGTCCGTTCCACGGAAGAACTCCATTTGCGAAAAAGAAGGGCAAGAAGATTGTGAGCAGATAGCTTGCTAAGATCGATTGTATTTAAATCGTAGCCTTCATTTCTCGATTGTATTTCATGGGTACTTTTTGAACTATCATGAATATTTTTAAATTTCATGGACACTCGATCTCGATCCCCCTCCATCTCGATCGCTATCCCACCTCGCCAGATCCGTCCCCCTGGCTGCCGAGCACCCCCAGACCACCGGCCGCCACGACCCCCGCACCCTCGATTCCCTACTCAACCGCATGCGTCATGACCCCGCACCCAGCGCACCGTATAATAAAAAAATAAGTATTAAACAGCTTTTTAATTGCTACTGTCTTATTAAAAAATATTACTGTTATTATTTAAACAAGTTTGAACATATTTAAACATAATTAAGTTTCATAAATCTTTTTAAATGCTAAAAAAAAATTGTGGAGCAGGAGTGAACCCGGGACCTCTGGTGTGAGAAGCTGGCGGTGACCAATCGAGCTAGTAGAGTGGGCTTGACATGGATAGGTTACGGTACTACATAACCTTCGGCTCGAGTTGAAATAAAAAAAATACTAATGGCGCACCACGCTGAGGTGCGCCATTAGTGTGAACATGCTAATGGCGCACCACGGTGAGGTGCGCCATTAGTGTCTTAAATCCCCTGCCCTCTCCCCTTAGCCCGATCCCCCCCCTCTCCCACCTCGTGATTCCCTCTCCCTTCTCGATCCACCGCCGCCCTTGCCGCCGCTGCCTGACCCTCGCCCTCGCCTCGCCCTCTCCCTCCCTCGCCCTCTCCTCGCCTTCCCTCTCCCTCGCCCGCCTCCCCTCGGCGCCCGTCCCGCCACCTCGGCCTTGCCCAGCGCCGCCTCGGCGCGACCCCGCCGCCCAGCGCCGCCTCGGTGACCCGCCCGCCCAGACGCCGCCCGACTCTGCCTCGACGCTGCCTGCCACGCCCGGCGCCGCCTCGACCCGCCCGACGCCGCTGCCCCACCTCGACCCTGCGGCCTTGACGCTGCCCCACCTCGACCCGCCCGACCACCTCGGCCGGAGCACCACCACCCCGTGAGCACATTTATCTGTTTAGGCTAGTTTTAATTTCTCCAACCTTGCGTTGCAGCTTCTACAAGAGATTTGTTTGTAGAAAAGCATATCGGCTGCCTGATCATCCCTTTATTAGTCATGTGCCTGTTCATCTATTGTTTGGACCTAACTACAATAATCCCGTAGTCATGATAAGTATTTAGTGTTAGATGGATGCCTATTTACATCTACTTCAAATTAGTATATTGCCAAGATTCGATACCAGCTATGCAATATTCAGGTTCAACATAGCTTTATGTGATCTCTTTCAGGTTACATAGATGGCCTGCACTTGCTTCACCATTTCATGCATATAGTATAGATGACAATGCGAATGTGAGACTGAGTCCAGAACTTCTCCTTTTTTTCATTTTGTTTGGAAAATCACAGTCTTCTAGAAGAAGAAAGTAGTATGCAAGAGACCTCTAGTACTAGTGATATTTTCTGCAGATAAGCATGCCGCTTTGTTCATCCGTGATTCGTCCTTGAACTCCTTAAACTCTTGACGAGTAAGAATGTTAAATAGGTGCACATTTTATCTCATACGCTAGTTTTGGCGATGTCCGGTCTTGCGATTTCGCAGCCTCTACAAGAGATTTTGTGTGTAGAAAAGTATATCAACTGTTCATCTATTTGTTTTGGACTTAAGAATCCTGAAGTCCTGATAAGTTTGAACTTTAGATGGATGCATATGGCTGACTACTACTTCTAGAACCGGAGTATTATACCAAGATTCCAACCTGGTTATGCGGTATCCAGATTGAAGATGCGGAGTAGCTTACGTAATCTCTTTCATATTCAACTGCGGTTGCTTCACCGCTCCACATGTCAGTTCAGCATTATTGCATAAATGTCATTGTGATTTGTGAATGTGAAACTCCAACGTGGTTTTCTTTTCTCTGTTTGAGTAAAAGTATTAGATAGACCGTTATTGCATTACTTCTACCGATATTGTTTGATTATGTTAATGAGGATGGTAAATCCGCCTTAGTTCATTTTTTGCAACAAAATTGTCGTGCTCCCAACTAATTGGATGCAGATTCACATTCTCATTCGGTTCAGACAGGGGCATATACAAATCTGAATCCTTATATATATATATATGAAAAGGATGCTAGTTTTTGTAGATCCTTTCTTAGATGGATTCATACAGCTTTCTATGGCTAATAATTTGACACTTGCTCTTGTATGTTGGGTCCTGTAATACTTAGAATTGCATGCGTTCAGATTGGATTTAAATACATGTTGTATGGCTTGTAGTTTCCATTTGGTGTTACACCATTGCCTCTTTGAGTAGCCATTACGGTCATTTATCTTTGTCTTGGCTTAGTTAGAGGCACATATGAAATGAGCATCGATGCTCATCCAGGCCATTTGAGGGTGCAACTCATACATCTTAACTAGATGTGCTCCCCAAGCAGCCTATAGACATTTCATAACTGTCATGTTCCTGCATTGTATGTTCCTATTAAGTCAAAGTATGTCGACCTGTTTTAATTTTTTAATATTGTTGTTATGATTGGTTTACAAAGTTTGTGATGTTTGCCTTTTGAGTAGCCATTATGGTCGTAAATACTATCTTGGCTTAGTTAACAGAGCGAAGCTTCCTTTTTCTTATATTGGAATGAGCAGAAGGGGTTCTCCATCGGATAAGAATTAGTATTCCTAGTTACTACAACATCTTAAGTCTAGTCTTGTGCGAAAATGTGGTGATAAAGCAAGCATGATCTCATCTGTCCATACTACCAACCTAGTTCAACTTCGGTTAAGCAGGCCAGGCTTACTGTTTTGTTATTCTTGATGGTGATGTCCTAGTTTTCTACTAGTAGTGTGTCGTGGTCTTTTGGTTTAGGAGGGAGAGCTTAATGACAACATGTGTTAATTATATGTATGTAGCTATGAAGAGCTTTTACTACCGTCGTCTTGGCTCTTGTTCTGTGGTTAAAGAAAGTTTTGCTAGTATTATTTGATGGTTAGGTGCTTGATTTCTGCTAGTATTATTTGATGGTTATGTGTTTCTTCCAGTTTCTTGTAACGGGGCCATTCATTGATTGTCCATCGTATCACGAATTTCTCTTAATGCAGGAGAAACCAAGAAATCACTTGGACCTGCGTAATGAGTTAAATTCGAAAGGTCGGTAGCGAGGGAAGGTCATCGATTACAGGTATATCATCTAATACTGCACTACCCCTCTGCTGTTCAATGATTAAACTGCGGTAAAAAGAGTATATTTGACTACACCAAGATGTAAACGTGCATTCTAACAATATTGGAACATCAAATGGACACAATGTGATGTAGAGGAATCTTGACAACTTACCATACATTTGTTTGGGGAAATGTTGGCTTAGTCATTGCTAATACTAAACACTGCATTGACTCTTTTGTTCATCTTGAAACAATGCAATGTTTTCAAATATCTTGTCTGATTTAGTTTTCACCATATTTTCTTATATTGATTTAGTTTTGATGATCAATGGCGTAGATACATGGCGATCCAAGTTATATCTATTTTCTCATAT
The DNA here is from genome assembly GCA_021605145.1 of Aegilops bicornis. Lineage (NCBI taxonomy): Eukaryota > Viridiplantae > Streptophyta > Magnoliopsida > Poales > Poaceae > Aegilops > Aegilops bicornis. The sequence goes on along the minus strand of CM038671.1, from coordinate 569,541,911 downwards.
TTGTAGAGAAGATTTTCACACGTGTAAAAGTTTTTTTCCAAATATATTTGTGGTGCAAAATGAAGATATGCCAAACTCCTCAACAGTTGGTTAGTCTCATTAGGGTAAAATAATAGGATACTTTGTTAAATTAGAAGTCATCAACATGTCAGTGATCAATTCTTTGTATCCTGTATGGTGTATGTGATGCTGATGTATGGTTTTTTTATCAAGAGGCCAAACATTCATCTAGTTTTGCTATGAACTGCTGCTAATGTATGATGTAGTTGCTTCACCTGCTATCTTGCTTACGATTACGCCTTTGTGCCGTTTAAGAGTTTTTAGATGAATGTCTATAGTGCTTTTTCTTCTCTGCTAACTCCGTTACGAGTTGTTGTTGGCCGAACGGCATGTTTGAAGTACAATTGTTACCAATGTGGGCTTGTGGAATCCCATGACAAAAGTCTTGAGTTGGGTTCGATACAATTGTCAAGGGGTAGTCTCATTGTGATCGACCCATTGGCGACTTCATTCTGTGAGGATAATGATTTTGCAGGTACCCGAGAGGCCCTTGAGTTTGCCGGAATGTCGATTAACTTCCGTTCGGCAAATTGGTACTCCATATGTCCTATTTTCAGCAAAGGTCATGCTGAAATTTTCCGAGAATTTTAGCATGACTTTGCTAAAAATAGGACATATGGGGTACTTGTGACTAATGCATGGGCAGGGTATCTTAGTAGTTAATTAAGTAGGATCAACTGCCCGGCGTACTTGTGACTAATGCATGGCTTTTAGGGTGCCTCGGTGTCGATAACCGAAATGATGAAAGCTTAGGCTTTTAGGGTGCCTCGGCGTCGAAAAACCCTCAATGATAAAAGCTTAGATTTTAGGATGCCTCGGTGTCGACAAACCCTAAATGATGAGACCATGATCTTGTTCCTTGACAATAACCAACTTTTGACCAAACTTTGTTTCTATTTAGAGAGAAACATGGCCCACAACGATGAGGCCGGGGTTGAGCGGCAAGCCATTACAGGAGCTGTCCCGGAGATGGAGGAACAACTTCACTTGTATGAGGCCGCCGCCTTCCCCACCGATCCACGAGACCAGCGATGGTACCGCCGAGGATGACCCCATGATGCCACCACCGATGGTGCCGAGGATGCCACCATCGATGATGGCGGCGCGCATACGGATGGCAGCCAACCAAAGAGGCAGCGGAAGGACCGGCGCCCGATCGTGCTCCGCACCCTCAAGGAGGAAGTTCTTGAAGTGGACTCCAACGGGAATCAGCGGCGCCGAGCGAATAGTCAAGGGGTACTCGCTTCAGCTCGGGTGCATTCTCCGAGCACCGTCTCGATCAACACCGAGAACACGAGGCATCGACCGAGGGAATTTGCGCAACCTCCTCTTCACGAAGCTGCACGAGCGATACAAGTTCCCCGCTGAATTTGAAAACACAAGCCTCGGAGGGAATAAAGTGAACAATGCTGCCCTCACGAAGATGAGCAAGGCCCTGTCTACTTGGAAAAGCAATGTGAAGAGAATGATCGAGAAAGGTGAGAGTTATCGAAGATCAAGGAGAAAAATCCTTCGATCACCGAAGATGACTACAACGACTTCAAGATCAATTGCTCGAGCACCGCAAGCTCCCAATCAAGTGAGTGGGGAAACAAATGCGGAGCTGAACATAGGGGAACACACACTCGGTCCCGGCGGTTCTGAGTGGCGGAGCCTATATGGGACAAGGAGGAGGCGGAGGCGTGCCGAGCAAGGCCTACCGCCCCTCTTCGATACATACGGTGACAAGCAGACCAGGAACTTTGTCAGGGCCCGGTACAAGAAGGACCCGAAAACAAAGGAGCTTACCACGGATCCGAAAACCAGGCAGCTTCAGCTTGTTCTGGTAAGGAATACACCGCCGCGTAATTAGCTCCATATGGTTGCATTCTAATTAATGAAGCCGAATTTCTAAATGGTTCACATTCCTTCCGCAGGCGACTGAAAGCGATGGCTGGGGTCGACTCGAGCAACCCTTGGGACACCACTCTAAATAGGGGGTTGAATGTAATGAAGAACAAGGATAAGCTCGATAAGCCGACGTCACCGGTCGTGTGGCGGCAAAGGCTTGTCGACAAAATGGGGTCATACTATACCGCTGGTGTGCGGAAGGAGAAAAGACCAGCTCGGAAAGCCAGCGAGAGGTTCAAGAACTCAAGGCACAGGTGGCGCGGATTCGGAGATTGTCCAAGAGCAAGTGGAACAACGACTCGGGCGACAATCACCGCCCTTGTGCCTACCTTGATCTCGGGTTGAGTGCGTGGATTGCGGGCGGCCAACAGGGCCGCCCCGATTCCTAGCTTCACGGCCAGCAACTCGCATAATGCGATGGCGGGGCCATTGGTGCCCGGCGGAGGCGGCATTGGTGTCTCCGACGCCCGGCATGGGAGCTTAATGCACCGGGTGTACGCCGGCAGGCACCTCTGCAGCAAGCGGCCCCTCCGTCAATCGCACGCGCCGTTGGCGGTGCCTCTACATTAGCCGAACTTCGGCGCCATCATCACGGTAACTAATTAAGCCTCTCTCGCCGAGGACTTCATCTCCTTGCCTTTGTTGGGCATCCCCGACGCCCTACATGTTTTCGCAGGCGCCGCCGATGTTCCGTGCACTCTCCTCCACTACGTGAACAACGAGTTGGTCGATGTCGCCAAGGGCAAAATCGTTCAACCGGCAACCCTTGTTCCACGGTACCCAGATGCCACCCAACTTGTTTAGGGTTCAACTGGTTCGGTGCTGCCGTGCTGCGACGACTTGTTACCTCCGAATCGACCCGTCGGGCCGACGATGATGACGTGATGACCCTCGGCGCCTACCGAGCTGGCCCTGCTTTGGCGAAGAGCCAGATTCGTTTGGGGGCGGGGACACCACCCAAAGACAACACCGCCCGATCGTGCCGGCGCCAAGTCGACCCCATGGCAAGACCGCCGTAACGGTGCGGACATCCCTATGCCATCGCTGGATCCAAACATGCATATGGCACGGGATCGAGCAGCGACGACGACTATGATACATTTGGCAGCGTCGATCGATTTTGCCGAGCATGGGTACGATGGCGACTTCATGGGGCCTCCTTCTCAAGAACCAAACCCAACAAAAGGCGTGTGCGATCTAGCTCGCACTGCGGAGAAGCCAAGTTGCAACAGCGCCGTCTGGCGTTCAGCTCTCGAGACGCCTCCGGCTGCCGACTTCACCGAGCCTCGAGATAGGCGAGGTGCGAAATATTATCAGCCCCAACACACTCAAGAAGGCGGTCTGTGAGCAAAACTCGGTCCCATTACAGGAGAAGAAGAAGGCACGCAAAAGAAAGACTAAGAAGGGTGCGAGCCAGCCGGGACCGAGTACGATCCGTGCTCAGGACGGGCCACCTTCACCGCAGGATATCTCGAGGAGGGTGCATGTGGCGGGTAGGGCGATGCTACCGACAAATATGCTCAATGCTGCAACCGGTGCTATGCGTAGTCTGCATGACAGTGTTCTTTCTTTGGAGAAGCTGCGTCTTAGGGAGAAGGATGTGGCATACCCGGTTTTCGGCCAAGGTGCCGAGGGCAAGGGCTTTGTGGATAACTCCATCGGGCGTCACGATCGTCCTGCTGCGTTTGATGACATCCACGCTATGTTGAACCTTCATCCGCTGCACTACACCTTCGTTCGGCTATTTTCGCTGAGTATGGAGATGCGGATCATTCGCGACAAGACCCGGACATCGCGATAGTCGACCCCTTCTACATGCGTGCCAAGTTCTTGGGCAGCGCTGGGGACCCGGCAAGTCGCGAGTTCTTACCTCGAAAGGCGTCATTACGGCAAACCAAGATAAGGATAACTTCCTCGTGCCTTACTTTCCCGAGTAAGTCCTCCCCTCAACCGCCCGTAACATATGAATTCTTACATTTCGATCGTTTTCTTTTAACATTCCGTGTTTTCTGCGGTGACACACGTTGCACGCTCATCCTCCTAAGCCCCAAATATTCCATGGCCACGTATTTCGACCCGGACCGTCGATCGAACGTAGACAAAACAAATGTCAAGAAGTTTCATGATGATGTTCTCCCCCGCTACTCCCAATCTTGAGGAACCATCACCAGGCCTATTCGAAAGTACGGCAAGCACGTGTTCTCCCCTGTCTGACGTTCTGCTGCGTCAAGCAGCCGCTTTGGCGGTCGAGAAGGGTGCCTACTACGCCATCCATCACATGCGGGCGATCGTGCGGGACCATCATCAACTTCGCTACCGAGTAAACTCCAAGATTGGGTCGCGGCGTGTCGGCAATCCAGACGCGGACCTCCGACAAGAATTCTTTCTCATCCAAATGAGTTTGCGGAAATCATCCATCAAGATGTCCTTCGTACCTCGGGGCAGTTCTACCTCAGAAATCAACCGTCCAACGGTGACATCGACACAATGCTACAAATGCAGGATGACAACGCCCGTTCTTTCATGACTCCCACGATAGAGCGGCGGCTTCATCCACGCTCCGTCCCTTGAGTCGAGTTGTCTAGTTCGAAACATCGATTGGCTCATGTTGTAATTAAACTTTAATGAACTTGTAGTATGTCTCTTTGGTTTCGAGAGTCGTTCAACTTAGATGTAATCGATGCTATTAATGTCTTGCTTTTCTCTTCCGATCGTTACATTGCATACTTATATATTGCTTATGTATTGTCTGTGAATTGGTACTAACGTTTCGTTTGGCTAGTGCATAGCGATGCCGGCGTATGTCGTGTACAAGGGTAAGGTTCGGAGTCTCGATGACCTGGGAGGAGTGTCGGAGACAGGTTCACCGATTCAGTGATAACAGTTACAAAGGGTACACCAATAGGGCCGAGGCCGAATCTAGATACGCCCGCTATCTAGCGGGAGAGGGAGGGCGTTGGAGGAATCGGATGAAGACGAGTTTCATCGTGATGATGCTCATCGTGATGACCGCAGCTCTCTTCTATGTGATGGTAGTTTAGATGATCGATATCGACTTGTAATGTGAAGACAAACTCGCTACTCGCGGTCTCGAGACTTGTAATATAATGTTCTATCTTTGTTCGGTCTTTTCAATTCGGAGACTAATATGATGAATTGTATTCGGAGACTAATATGATGAATTGTATTCAAAGACTAATCTTCTATTGTATCGATGAATCTATTGTTGATGTGTGCTGTCTATATTTTGTCAAATTATACATTTTGTAACCTGTGCAAAAACAGAAAATAAAAAATAAAAAACCTAATATTCATACTAATGGCGCATCACATGACAAAGCGCCATTAGTATGACAAAGCATACTAATGGCGCATCACTTGTCCGATGCGCCATTAGTATGCCATGGTTACTAATGGTGCATCACTTGGTAGTGCGCCATTAGTATGCATGATTACTAATGGCGCATCCGGAGGTGGTGCGCCATTAGTATGCCAAAGCACTGGTATACATGCTTACAGGAGGCATACTAATGGCGCACCCTACGCATATACTAATGGCGCGCAGGTGGTGCGCCATTAGTATACCAGATACTAATGGCGCACCACAGTGCGCCATTAGTAAAAATTACTAATGGCGTGCTATTAATGGCGCACCACAGATGCGCCATTAATAGCCAAATTAGGTGCGCCATTAGTAGTGGTATTTCTAGTAGTGCATGCCGCATACAAGGAAGACTCCACAAGACTTGGCGCCCAAGACGAGGACTCTCTTAAACCCTAGGCCTCTGGTGTGTTATATAAACCAAGGCCAGGCTAGTCAATAGATCATCTTATATTCATTAGATCAATCTCGTGGTATATACATGTACTCTGTACTACACCCATACGAATACAATCAAAAGCAACATGTAGGGTATTATCTCATCAAGAGAGCCCGAAGCTGGGTAAAACCCCGTGTCCATGTTACCATCGCTCCAAGACGCCTAGCTTAGGACCCATACTACGAGATATGCCAGATATAGAACCGACATTGGTGCTTCCATTGAGAGCCTGCTGGCGGTCGCCATGGGGCGATGGGAATTCGGATCGTCTCCGGCGCGATCTACGCATCGGAGCCGAGCTTTATGGTCGATGTCGGCATCTTTTGTTGCCTGCTCGACTGGTCACCTTGGCTTAACCAAGGATTGTGCCCTACCTCCATCATCATGTTCGGACGAGGAACTTCATCAACATCAACTCCGATCTCTATCATGATCATGGAAGAATCATCCATGGAGCTTGGGGGCTCAACGTCAACATTGCCCTCGGGCGACCGTGCTATTTTTTCTGAACAAAAAAGTTGTATCCGCTACCACCACCTCCTCGAGCATCGCTTTGACGATTCCTTTGCTAGAATTGTGCAGAATTAAGTGTACAATAACCATGCCAAATTTCGTCGAGTTCCGATGGAGGAATCTCTGGCAATCTATGATATACCGGAGCCCTGTCAAATCTGGACGGGAATCTGGATGAGTTTAGGGCGTGGTCTCTAGAGCCCAGATCAGAGGTCCTTCGGAAGATCCAACCATTCATCTGCTGCGGAATACCCATATCTACCACACTTCCAAATTTCAGCTCGGTCCGACGGTTCAAACTCCGGGAACTTTCCGATGAGTGGACCAATTTTCGGATCTGTTTTCTGCGCGAATACGAATCCGGCCCAAGTTCATGTTTCTTCATGAATGGAATATTGGACAACCTTTTTGAAGGAATTTTTTCTAAGGTATTGTGTGTTGTATTTAAACATGTAGCCATAGAAGTTTAAGCCTCCTCTAAGGTAATCTTCACCATCACGCTGGTGTCAAACCAGTCTGGCAATATTGCTCCACGGCTGCCGACCAGCGCTAGACACGTCGCCGCTTTGTTGAGCAAAGCTCAACTTCTTCGATCATCATCTCGGCAAGCCAAACAAGAGTTCGGCATCACGAAGGATAAATCATCACCAACATCGCTGCCCCACGGATTACACGGAGCACGCACATCGACATCGCCGCATGGTCACTTCATCAAGCCGGCATTAACCGCGTCACAAGTCACGACCTGCGTCAGCATGGCCGCACTTTCGCTTCTTCAAGCCGATGTCCATCACGCCGACCTGCTTCAACACCTCGGCTGACATGGCAGCTGCAACGTCTCCTCACCGACCTGCTCCGTCACCTCGGCTTGACCGTGGACTTGGCTATTTCTTCATCAACATACTCCGGTGACTTCAGCGTCACTAGCCAACCAGCTTCATCACATTAGCTGGACCGAGGGCTTTGCCTCGGCAAGCCAACCTTTGCCAGCATCGCCATGCCGTCGCCTTTATCTCCCATCAGGCAATAGGTGTGCAGATCGAGTCCCAATTTTGGGAGTCACCTTTTTTCAGATTGCTTCAACAAATAAACCAGGTGCTATTGATCCTAGTAATTTTTTCTTGTTTGGTTTTATTTGTCCCAAGGAATTATTACTCTGGTTTGTTCCATCATCTGTACGCAGGTATATCAAATGGTGACCGCATTAACGACGGCCACATGGTGGTTCGGTAATGGACTTCGACTACGTCACGTGGTCTCTTCGACAAGCCGACGTCGTCATCCCAATCGGCGTAAATCGGCTCGCGTGATCACCTTGTTGGTCGTGTTGCCATACCGACGTGTTCGGTTGCCTCGGGGACTTCGGCATCATTGAGAGAGCTCTACCTCATCGAGTGTTCGGCACACAGGACATATGTCTTTTATTACTCACTTTGCATAAATTATTAATTATGCAACATTTTTAATTTATTATTATTCCTATTATCTTCGGCTTGCACTATTTTTTCTGCACAGATAAAGGATCCGGATTGGGCAGCACTATCACCTCTGCGTACCGACGTACCACGTCACCTCGGCTGGACCGAGGGCTTCGTCATCACTTCATTAGCCCATGCTGGGGACTTCAGCGTCACACTGTGGGCCTGCATTGGCCATGCTATGTCGCCACTTTGGAGTGCCGAGCTCTTCGCTCCGCCACCTCGGGATCGGCTTGGGGACTAGGACCTTGTCCCACCATACGCTCGGGCCGTGCATCGACACCGAGCACATTAACCAGCTAAGTCCCTTTTATGCTCAGAATTTTCAATTTTAAATTTTGTTCGGTTCGACCAAGCATTATACTTTTTTTTGGCAAAAAGTTGTTTGTGAAAACTTCCTTGTCAAAACTTTGTTTGTCACACACAAGTTCAAATACCCCGTTTGCTTGGGGGTTTCCTTTATGAAGCCTTTCCTCTTGCATATGATTATACTTGTATGGCTTCATTCCTTGTTCGTGTATTACACCACAATATGCACCACGTTGACTTAAGTGTTCCGCAAGCTGGGTTGCCTTGCTCCTGTGTTTACCCCTACGTTCTCGATTGTTCGGCTAGGTAGTTAAGGGAGCACCTCTACGGTTGTCACGATCGGGTCATCCGAGCTCGGACCTCAGACTAGGTGAAGCCGAAAGCTAGCGCTCTTATTGTTTTCAATTGTGGTCGGCACACAACGGAACTCATGAGTACAAAAAATCTATTGCACAAGTCTCATAGTAACAATGAGCAACCGAAGAAAGGTATCGGTGGAGGTACTATTTTCTTCGAAGATGCTTCTTACACTTCGTCAGTAATATACATAAGTTCCCCGAGCGCGCTTTGTCTGTTACAACCTTATGGCCTGATTGCCTGGTTATCAGAAACACCGTCGGTATTCTCGACAGGTGGAGTACATACCACTTTTCGGTCCTTGACCGAAGAGGGAGAAGCCGACGGTCGGTTAAGACGCGTTTAAAGTTCGGGCGAACCCAGATATGATATAAGTACTTCCGTACATACAATCATTATACATAAAATCCTTTTCCCAAGTCACTCGGGGGCCTTTAAATTAGTGTGAGCCATTTTATAATAAATGTTTTCTTCTTGGTCATTGCAAAATCTTTTCTATCACTCCTTTTTTCGACGCGAGTGTGTGGTCAATAGCCGGGGAGCCTAGTCTCTCTCTCAAAGCCGTTCGAGTTAAGTTTGCTAAACTGGCCTAACGAGCAGTACTCCGCCTTCGGGATAGGAGGTTACGGCCGTGGACTGACCCGCTTGAGGTCTTGAGATCGGATGTCTCATATTAATGCACGATAGAAGCACCCCTTTTTTGACCAATTTTCGGATTGGCACCGAACACTTGATCTAATTCGGACATCAGGTTTTTACTAAATTGTTGGGTTTTCCAAGCCTATTGCACTTTTAAACTATTTGTGTGTTTCCCGCATAAGTCTCGCAGTGCAAAACATTCTCGGATATTGCTATATATGCATCGGTTTCGAATTGTGTCTTTGGTCAATAGTTGGGTTGCCCGGCTCTTGTGCTTGCCGCCTATGTTCTGCTTTGTTTGGCTAGGTGTGCAAAGGAAGAACCACTGCAATTGTGCTTCCAGCTCGCATGGTTAAGCACCTCAGTGGAGAAAGCCGAAAACTGACTGTCACAATAAGCGTAAACTGGTCAGCGATCCGACGAATATGTTAAATGAAGGGCCATTCATAACATTGGCTGAAGTGTTTACGGCTTGACCTCGGCTGTCTCCGAACACTAACCGGGGGCTCGTAGCTAGCTTCCCCAGTTTAAAGCTCCTATGAATAAGTGAAAGTTATAAAGCCCACATATCTGATTGCCTCGTTTCCGCTAACACAACCGCCTTCGGACACCGAGACGTCGGCTAAGGGTTGTTTTGTTATTTCGAAAACACCCTACGTAGCATCTACAATGGGGCGGAAGCTGACGATGGGCCACTTTCAACTGATAAACGGTCACAACGGAGTCAAAATAAACATATCATCGGCGTTTGTATTTAATATACAAAAGCTGCCTTCCGTAATCATCGTTATAAAGCCATACATATGCATCAATTTGACTTAATATTTTGGCCAAGCTGGGTTGCCTGGCTCCTGTGCTTACCCCTACGTTCCCGATTGTTCGGCTAGGCAGTACAGGGAGCACGTCTGTGATTGTTACTACCGGGTCAGCCGAGTTAGTACCTCAGACTGCGTGAAGCCGAAAGCTACCAATCTTAAATGATCACATTGGTCGGAAACGATGGAAGTAAAAAAATTTGTTCATTAATACCGTAGAGTTCGGGAACTTTCGCCGAACAAAATCCTCAATATTTTCCTCCCACATAGATCGGAGGTGAGTTTTCATGATCATGATAAGCATGATGACCCCAAAAAAGGAACCGATAGTGGGACTATTTTCTTTGGAAGATGTTTCTTACGTTAAAACGTAATATAACATATCTCTCCGTGTACCTCTGTTTATAAAACCATATGACCGGATTGCCTTGTTTGCCGTAAAACTTTGCCCTTATAACGGCTTTATAAAGTAGGACAAACACTCCCCAGCTACTGGCTGAGGAGGTTGAAGCCGATGGTTGGTCAACAAAGTTTTTACAATGTGAATTTGAGCATTAATGATGAAAAGTACTTGGATACACAGAATCATTACACATAAAAATTGCGAGTAAAATCCATTTACTGCAATCCATCTTTTAAACCCCTTGGGGCCTACCTTGGCGAGCTCGGATTTCGACCAACTCTAAACTCTTTTAAGAGATCTTTATTCTCTTCCCGAGAAGTTTGTGTTAAACACAACAATTTTTTTTGTCAAACGGATATCGATCCTTAATTCGGCCACCCGTGCCCACATTAAGGCTCGGGGGCTACTGGGCTTTGCGCTCATTATTTACAAATATTAAAGGGGCACATCGATCCCTAATCTGGTGTTGCCACCCGACCAGTGTCTCAGGGGCTATTGCGTTGCCTATTCAATGCAGAAAATTCAAAGTGCTCAGTGTTCGGCATAACCGAACTATGGACAAGCGCGTCTTCAGACGACAATAAGTTCCATATGGGGCTTATCCGGCATCAAGCTGATATATCATGGCGACTTCTCACGACCCTCTCTCGGTGGCCCGTCCGCCGATCACTATTACCTCTAATATATTACACTGGTTTCTATTCCTATGTATGTTGCCGAGCTAGGAGTTGATCCTCAGGCCGATTTCACGACCTGGGTCTCAGGGGCTACCAGGATCAGCAGTTTTATGTTTTCCTTCAGGTGCATCTCGGATTTTAGGCCGATAGACACCTTGAGGGCTACTGGCAATACATCTCGTCAGCAAATAAATTTATACGCATCGGAAATAAAATCCGCAAACAAGCAGCCCATGACCGAGGTACTGAGCCACCTCGGAAGCAGTTCGGCATATAGCTCGGATGCAAGTGGATGGCTCCTTAGAGGGCATTTCCGGCATTAAGCTCGGCTAACACTTTTTTGAACCAAGATGATCTATGACACCTCGGACATAGTCCGACATTGGATCTTGAACATAGTCCGGCGTTGGAGCTTGGATACATTCCGGCGTTGGAGCTTGGAAGCAAGAGGACACTGCCACCCGGGAACAACTTCAAACCCGTGGTGTGGCGTAAAAATAACAAGGCATTTATAAAGGCTGAAGACTTAAAGGGCTCCTCGGGTACCCGACGTGTAAACTCTTCGGATTCACCTCGGCGATCCTCAAGATCGAAGATGAGAAGATTTGTTGAACCAGTTTTCAACACCGACAACCGAAGATGAAGAAAAGTTTGGAAGAATCGAGGAGCGTCCCCAACTTGAAGACCGGTTCATGGGGCTACTGATGGTGTCCTGGACTAGGGGGTACTCACCACGTCGTCTCCTGATCAGTTGGATTGGGCCGAGGACCCCCATGGCCGTTTACTCATGGGCCAGTTCGGACAACCCATGCCGCATACAAGGAAGACTCCACAAGACTTGGAACCCAAGAGGAGGACTCTCCTAAACCCTAGGCCTCTGGTGTGTTATATAAACCGAGGCTAGGCTAGTCAATAGATCATCTTATATTCATTAGATCAATCTCGTGGTAGATACATGTACTCTGTACTACACCCATATGAATACAATCAAAAGCAGCATGTAGGGTATTATCTCATCAAGAGAGCCCGAAGCTGGGTAAAACCCCGTGTCCATGTTACCATCGCTCCAAGACGCCTAGCTTAGGACCCATACTATGAGATACGCCGGATATAGAACCGACAGTCACGCCACAGTATTTCGGCCTTTTCAGCCTGAGCCAGACGGGGACAAGGCAGGGGCTCGCGAGCTTCTCATGGCCCCAACCGGAGTTGGGGGCGGCAGGCACTGACGAAGGATGGAGCAGAGGGCTGAGCACTCTGACATTAACAAATACCCACCGTGTCCAAAACCCGCTCGTGGATGGAGGAAGCTCGAAGTCGATACCCGCGCCTGCCGTCGCAGCCATAGCCTGGAAGCTCAGGCATCCCAAGCTCTGCTGGGGGTCAATCAGATGCAGCGAGAAGAAGTGGCGAAGAAGGGCCACGGAAGGGGTAATGCCCACCATGGCCTCGCACACAAAGGCGAAGAAGGCAAGAAGGGTCACGGATTGGGGGTCAAGATGCAGCATGTGGATCTGATAATGTTCCAGCACTGCGTTGAAGAAGGCGGAGAAAGGAGGGACCAAGCCGGCCCAAAGGGCGTCGATGAAGACCGGGACCTCAGTGGCAGCCTGGTCTATGCGAGCACGAGACGTGGGCCAAGCCATCGTCTCTCCCCACTCATTGAAACTGGAGGCGAGCATGTGGCGCACCTTGTGTTGGGGAACGTTGCAGAAAATTAAAATTTTTCCTACGGTTTCACCAAGATCCATCTATGAGTTCATCTAAGCAACGAGTCATGGTAAGAGAGATTGCATCTACATACCACTTGTAGATTGCGTGCGGAAGCGTTCACTAGAATGTGGATGATGGAGTCGTACTCGCCGTGATCCAAATCACCGATGACCGAGTGCCGAACGGACGACACCTCCGCGTTCAACACACGTGCGGCGCGGATGGCGTCTCCTCCTTCTTGATCCAGCAAGGGGAAGGAGAGGTTGAGGAAGATGGCTCCAGCTGAGCAGCCAGGCGTGGTGTTGGTGGAGAAGCAGCACTCCGGCAGGGCTTCGCCAAGCACGTGAAGGAGGAGGAGAGGTGTAGCAGGGGAGAGGGAGGCGCCAAGATGCTAGGGTCCGGCTGCCACCTCCCTCCCCCCCCTTTATATAGGCCCCACAGGCGCCCGGCCTGGAGATCTGATCTCCCAAGGGGCGGCGGCCAAGGGGGAGGCTTGCCCCAAGGCAAGTGGGCGCCCCCCACCCTAGGGTTTCCAACCCTAGGCGCGCAGGGGGCAAGTGGGGGGCGCACCAGCCCACCAGGGGATGGTTCCCTCCCACTTCAGCCCACGGGGCCCTCCGGGATAGGTGGCCCCACCCGGTGGACCCCCAGGACCCTTCCGGTGGTCCCGGTACAATACCGGTAACCCCCGAAATACTCCCGATGGCCGAAATAGCACTTCTTATATATAATTCTTTACCTCGGGACCATTCCGGAACTCCTCGTGACGTCCGGGATCTGATCCGGGACTCCGAACAACATTCGGTTTGCTGCATACTCATATTCATACAACCCTAGCGTCACCGAACCTTAAGTGTGTAGACCCTACGGGTTCGGGAGACATGCAGACATGACCGAGACGGCTCTCCGGTCAATAACCAACAGCGGGATCTGGATACCCATGTTGGCTCCCACATACTCCTCGATGTTCTCATCGGATGAACCACGATGTCGAGGATTCAATTAATCCCGTATTCAATTCCCTTTGTCAATCGGTACGTTACTTGCCCGAGACTCGATCGTCGGTATCCCAATACCTTGTTCAGTCTCGTTACCGGCAAGTCACTTTACTCGTACCGTAATGCATGATCCTGTAACCAATCACTTGGTCACTTTGAGCTCATTTTGATGATGCATTACCGAGTGGGCCCAGAGATACCTCTCCGTCATACAGAGTGACAAATCCCAGTCTCGATCCGTGTCAACCCAACAGAAACTTTCGGAGATACCTGTAGTGCACCTTTATAGTCACCCAGTTACGTTGTGACATTTGGTACACCCAAAGCACTCTTACGGTATCAGGGAGTTACACGATCTCATGGTCTAAGGAAGAGATACTTGACATTGGAAAAGCTCTAGCAAAACGAACTACACGATCTTGTGCTATGCTTATGATTGGGTCTTGTCCATCACATCATTCTCCTAATGATGTGATCCCGTTATCAATGACATCCAATGTCCATAGTCAGGAAACCATGACTATCTATTGATCAACGAGCTAGTCAACTAGAGGCTCACTAGGGACATATTGTGGTCTATGTATTCACACGTGTATTACGATTTCCGGATAATACAATTATAGCATGAATAAAAGACAATTATCACGAACAAGGAAATATAATAATAATCCTTTTATTATTGCCTCTAGGGCATATTTCCAACAGTCTCCCACTTGCACTAGAGTCAATAATCTAGTTACATTGTGATGAATCGAACACCCATATAGTTACGGTGTTGATCATGTTTTGCCCATGGAAGAGGTTTAGTCAGCGGATCTGCGACATTCAGATCCGTATGCACTTTGCAAATTTCTATGTCTCCATCTTGAACATTTTCATGGATGGAGTTGAAGCGACGCTTGATGTGCCTGGTCTTCTTGTGAAACACAGGCTCCTTGGCAAGTGCAATAGCTCGGTGTTGTCACAGAAGAGTTTGATCGGCCCCGACGCATTGGGTATGACTCCTAGGTCGGTGATGAACTCCTTCACCCAAATTGCTTCATCCGCTGCCTCCGAGGCTGCCATGTACTCCGCTTCACACGTAGATCCCGCCACGACGCTCTGCTTGCAGCTGCACCAGCTTACTGCTCCACCATTCAACATATACACATATCCGGTTTGTGACTTAGAGTCATCGGATCGTGTCGAAGCTAGCGTCGAGGTAACCCTTCTGACGAGCTCTTCGTCACCTCCATAAACGAGAAACATGTCCTTTGTCCTTTTCGTGTACTTCAGGATATTCTTGACCGCTGTACGGTGTTCCTTGCGGGATTACTTTGGTACCTTCCTACCAAACTTACGGCAAGGTTTACATCAGGTCTGGTACACAGCATGGCATACATAATAGATCCTATGGCCGAGGCATAGGGGATGACGCTCATCTCTTCTTTATCTTCCGCCGTGGTCGGGCATTGAGCCGAGCTCAATCTCACACCTTGTAGTACAGGCAAGAACCCTTTTTTGGACTGATCCATTTTGAATTTCTTCAAAATCTTATCAAGGTATGTGCTTTGTGAAAGACCTATGAGGCGTCTCGATCTATCCCTATAGATCTTGATGCCTAATATGTAAGGAGCTTCTCCAAGGTCCTTCATTGAAAAACTTTTATTCAAGCAGGCCATAATGTTGTCCAAGAGTTCTATATCATTTCCCATCAAAAGTATGTCATCTACATATAATATGAGAAATGCTACAGAGCTCCCACTCACTTTCTTGTAAACACAGGCTTCTCCATAAGTCTGCATAAACCCAAACGCTTTGATCATCTCATCAAAGCGAATGTTCCAACTCCGAGATGCTTGCACCAGCCCATAAATAGATCGCTGGAGCTTGCATACCTTGTTAGCACTCTTAGGGTCGACAAAACCTTCCGGCTGCATCATATCTGACTCTTCCTTAAGATAACCGTTAAGGAATGCCGTTTTGACGTCCATCTGCCATATCTCATAATCATAGTATGCGGCAATTGCTAACATGATTCGGACAGACTTAAGCTTCGCTATGGGAGAGAAAGTCTCATCGTAGTCAATCCCTTGAACTTGCCGATAACCCTTAGCGACAAGTCGAGCTTTATAGATGGTGACATTACCATCCGCGTCTGTCTTCTTCTTAAAGATCCATTTGTTTTCTATCGCTCGCCGATCATCGGGCAAGTCTGTCAAAGTCCATACTTTGTTTTCATACATGGATCCTATCTCGGATTGCATTGCTTCAAGCCATTTGTTGGAATCCGGGCCCGCCATCGCTTCTTCATAGTTCGAAGGTTCACCGTTGTCTAACAACATGATTTCCAGGACAGGGTTGCCATACCACTCCGGTGTGGAGCGTGTCCTTGTAGACCCTCTGAAGTTCAGTAGCAACTTGATCCAAGTACTTTGATCATCATCGTTAATTTCCTCTCCGGTAGGTGTAGGCACCACAGCAACATTTTCTGAGCTGCACTACATTCCGGTTCAAGAGGTAGTACTTCATCGAAGTTCTACTTTCCTCCCACTTACTCCTTTAGAGAAACTCTTTTTCATGAAAGGATCTGTTCTTGGCAACAAAGATCTTGCCTTCGGATCTAAGGTAGAAGGTATACCCAATGGTTTCCTTAGGGTATCCTATGAAGACGCATTTTTCCGACTTGGGTTCAAGCTTTTCAGGTTGAAGTTTCTTGACATAAGCATCGCATCCCCAAACTTTTAGAAATGACAGCTTAGGTTTCTTTCCAAACCATAATTCATACGGTGTCGTCTCAACGGATTTAGACGGTGCCCTATTTAAAGTGAATGTAGCTGTCTCTAGAGCGTATCCCCAAAATGATAGCGGTAAATCTGTAAGAGACATCATAGATCGCACCATATCCAATAGAGTGCGATTCTGACGTTCGGACACACCATTACTGTTGAGGTGTTCGGTAGCGTGAGTTGTGAAACGATTCCACATTTCCTTAAGTGTGTACCAAATTCGTGACTTAAATATTCTCCTCCACGATCTGATCGGAAGAACTTTATTTTTCGGTCACGGTGATTCTCTACCTCATTCTGAAATTCCTTGAACTTTACAAAGGTCTCAGACTTGTGTTTCATCAAGTAGACATACCCATATCTACTCAAGTCATCAGTGAGAACATAACGATATCCTCCACGAGCCTCGGCGCTCATTGGACCACACACATCGGTATGTATGATTTCCAATAAGTTGGTTGCTCGCTCCATTGTTCCGGAGAGCGGAGTCTTGGTCATTTTGCCCATAAGGCATGGTTCGCATGTGTCAAATGATTCATAATCGAGAGACTCTAAAAGTCCATCGAATGGAGCTTCTTCATGCGCTTGACACCAATGTGACCAAAGGCGGCGATTACCACAAGTATGTGGGACTATCGTTATCAACTTTACATATTTTGGTATTCACACTATGAATATGTGTAATATTACGTTCGAGATTCATTAAGAATAAACCATTGACCATCGGAGCATGACCATAAAACATATCTCTCATATAAATAGAACAACCATTATTCTCGGATTTAAATGAGTAGCCATCTCGCATTAAACGAGATCACGATACAATGTTCATGCTCAAACTTGGCACTAAATAACAATTATTGAGGTTTAAAACTAATCCTGTAGGTAAATGTAGAGGTAGCGTGCCGACGCGATCACATCGACCTTGGAACCATTCCCGGCGTGCATCGTCACCTTGTCCTTTAATGGGTCTCCGTTTATTCCGCAGCTCACGCTATGAGTTACAAATATGAGCAACGGCACCGGTATCAAATACCCAGGAGTTACTACAGTCTTTGGTAAGGTACACATCAATTACATGTATATAAAATATACCTTTAGTGTTGACGGCCTTCTTATGCGCTAAGTATTTGGGGCAGTTCCGCTTCGGTGGCCCTTCCTTTGCAATAAAAGCACTCGCCTCGGGTTTGGGTCCATTCTTTGACTTCTTCCGGCAACTTGCTTACCGGGCGCCGGCAACATCCTTGTCGTCCTTCTTGAAGTTCTTCTTACCCTTTCCCTTTTGAACTTAGTGGTTTTATTGACCATCAACACTTGATGTTCTTTCTTGATTTCAACCTCTGCTGACTTCAGCATTGAGAATACTTAGGGAATGGTCTTCACCATCCCTGCATATTGTAGTTCATCACAAAGCTCTTGTAGCTTGGTGGGAGCGTGAAGGATTCTGTCAATGACCGCCTCGTCCAGGAGGTTAATGTCCAGTGGGACAGGCGGTTGTGCAACCCGGACATTTTGAGTATGTGCTCCTTGTGACGTAACTGTTTTCCTCCATCTTACAACTATAGAACTTGTCGGAGACTTCATATCTCTCGACCGGGCATGAGCTTGGAAAACCATTTTCAGCTCCTCGAACATCTCATATGCTCCGTGTTGCTCAAAACGCTTATGGAGCCCGGTTATAAGCTGTAAAGCATGCCGCCTTTGAGCGAGGGAGTAATCAGCTGACGAGACTGCCAAGCATTCATAATGTCTTGGTTCTGCGGGATGGGTGCATCACCTAGCGATGCTTCTAGGACATATTGTTTCTTGGCTGCTATGAGGATGATCCTTAGGTTAGGACCCAGTCCGAATAGTTGCTGCCATCATCTTTGAGCTTGGTTTTCTCTAGGAACGCGTTGAAGTTCATGTTGACATGAGCGTTGGCCATTTGATCTACAAGAAATATTTTGCAAAGACTTTAGACTAAGTTCATGATAATTAAGTTCATCTAATCAAATTATTTAATGAACTCCCACTCAGATTTGACATCCCTCTAGTCATCTATGTGTTACATGATCCGAGTCGACTAGGCCGTGTCCGATCATCACGTGAGACGGACTAGTCATCGTCGGTGAACATCTCCATGTTGATCGTATCTTCCATACGACTCATGTTCGACCTTTCGGTCTCTTGTGTTCGAGGCCATGTCTGTACATGCTAGGCTCGTCAAGTTAACCCTAAGTGTTTATGCATGTGTAAAACTGTCTTACACCCGTTGTATGTGAGCGTAAGGATCTATCACACCCGATCATCACGTGGTGCTTGAAATAGCGAACTTTAGCAACGGTGCACAGTTAGGGTGAACACTTTCTTGAAATTATTATAAGGGATCATCTTATTTACTACCGTCGTTCTAAGTAAACAAGATGCATAAAACATAATAAACATCACATGTAATTATATAAAGTAGTGACATGATATGGCCAATATCATATAGCTCCTTTGATCTTCATCTTGAGGCTCCATGATCATCTTGTCACCGGCATGACACCATGATCTCCATCATCGTGTCTCCATGAAGTTGCTTTCGCCAACTATTACTTCTACTACTATGGCTAACACGTTTAGGAATAAAGTAAAGTAATTTACATGGCGTTGTATCAATGACGCGCAGGTCATACAATAATTAAGACTACTCCTATGGCTCCTGCCGGTTGTCATACTCATCGACATGCAAGTCGTGATTCCTATTACAAGAACATGATCTCATACATCACAATATATCATTCATCATTCATCACAACTTCTGGCCATATCACATCACATGACAATTGCTGCAAAAACAAGTTAGACGTCCTCTAATTGTTGTTGCATCTTTTACGTGGCTGCAATTGGGTTCTAGCAAGAACGTTTTCTTACCTGCGAATAACCACAACGTGATTTTGTCAACTTCTATTTACCCTTCATAAGGACCCTTTTCATCTAATCCGCTCCAATAAAGTAGGAGAGACAGACACCCGCTAGCCACCTTATGCAACTAGTGCATGTCAGTCGGTGGAACCTGTCTCACGTAAGCGTACGTGTAAGGTCGGTCCGGGCCGCTTCATCCCACAATACCGCTCAAGCACGAAAAGACTAGTAGCGGCAAGCAAGTTGACAAGATCTACGCCCACAACAAAATTGTGTTCTACTCGTGCAATAGAGAACTACGCATAGACCTAGCTCATGATGCCACTGTTGGGGAACGTTGCAGAAAATTAAAATTTTTCCGACGGTTTCACCAAGATCCATCTATGAGTTCATCCAAGCAACGAGTCATGGGAGAGAGATTGCATCTACATACCACTTGTAGATCGCGTGCGGAAGCGTTCACTAGAACGTGGATGATGGAGTCGTACTCGCCGTGATCCAAATCACCGATGACCGAGTGCCGAACGGACGGCACCTCCGCGTTCAACACACGTACGGAGCGGATGACGTCTCCTCCTTCTTGATCCAGCAAGGGGGAAGGAGAGGTTGAGGAAGATGGATCCAAAGAAGCACGACGGCATGGTGTTGGTGGAGAAGCGACACTCCGGCGAGGCTTCGCCAAGCACATGACGGAGGAGGAGAGGTGTAGCAGGGGAGAGGGAGGCGCCAAGATGCTAGGGTCCGGCTGCCCCCTCCCTCCCCCCCCCTTCATATAGGCCCCCTGGGGGGGCGCCGGCCCTTGGAGATCTGATCTCCCAAGGGGGGCGGCGGCCAAGGGGGGAGGCTTGCCCCCAAGGCAAGTGGGGCGCCCCCCCACCCTAGGGTTTCCAACCCTAGGCGCAGGGGGGCCCAAGTGGGGGGCGCACCAGCCCACCAGGGGCTGGTTCCCTCCCACTTCAGCCCATGGGGCCCTCCGGGATAGGTGGCCCCACCCGGTGGACCCCTAGGACCCTTCCGGTGGTCCCGGTACAACACCGGTAACCCCCGAAATACTCCCGATGGCCGAAATAGCACTTCCTATATATAATTATTTACCTCCGGACCATTCCGGAACTCCTCGTGACGTCCGGGATCTCATCCGGGACTCCGAACAACATTCAGTTTGCTGCATACTCATATTCATACAACCCTAAGCGTCAAGAACCTTAAGTGTGTAGACCCTACGGGTTCGGGAGACATGCAGACATGACCGAGACGGCTCTACGGTCAATAACCAACAGCGGGATATGGATACCCATGTTGGCTCCCACATACTCCTCGATGATCTCATCAGATGAACCACGATGTCGAGGATTCAATTAATCCCGTATTCAACTCCCTTTGTCAATCGGTACGTTACTTGCCCGAGACTCGATCATCGGTATCCCAATACCTCGTTCAGTCTCTATACCGGCAAGTCACTTTACTACTCATCGTAATGCATGATCCTGTAACCAATCACTTGGTCACTTTGAGCTCATTGTGATGATGCATTACCGAGTGGGCCCAGAGATACCTCTCCTTCATACGGAGTGACAAATCCCAGTCTCGATCCGTGTCAACCCAACAGACACTTTCGGAGATACCTGTAGTGCACCTTTATTGTCACCCAGTTATGTTGTGATGTTTGGTACACCCAAAGCACTCTTACGCTATCCGGGAGTTACACGATCTCATGGTCTAAGGAAGAGATACTTGACATTGGAAAAGCTCTAGCAAAACAAACTACACGATCTTGTGCTATGCTTAGGATTGGGTATTGTCCATCACATCATTCTCCTAATGATGTGATCCCATTATCAATGGCATCCAATGTCCATAGTCAGGAAACCATGACTATCTATTGATCAACGAGCTAGTCAACTAGAGGCTCACTAGGGACATATTGTGGTCTATGTATTCACACGTGTATTACGATTTCCGGATTACAATCATAGCAAGAATAAAAGACAATTATCACGAACAAGGAAATATAATAATAATCCTTTTATTATTGCCTCTAGGGCATATTTCCTACAGTCTCCCACTTGCACTAGAGTCAATATAGTTACATTGTGATGAATCGAACACCCATAGAGTTCTGGTGTTGATCATGTTTTGCCCGCGGAAGAGGTTTAGTCAACGGATCTGCGACATTCAGATCCGTATGCACTTTGCAAATTTCTATGTCTCCATCTTGAACATTTTCATGGATGGAGTTGAAGTGACGCTTGATGTGCCTGGTCTTCTTGTGAAACCTGGGCTCCTTGGCAAGTGCAATAGCTCGGTGTTGTCACAGAAGAGTTTGATCGGCCCCGACGCATTGGGTATGACTCCTAGGTCGGTGATGAACTCCTTCACCCAAATTGCTTCATGCGCTGCCTCCGAGGCTTCCATGTACTCCGCTTCACGTAGATCCCGCCACGACGCTTCGCTTGCAGCTGCACTAGCCATCGCTCCACCATTCAACATATACACGTATCGGGTTTGTGACTTAGAGTCATCCAGATGCGTGTCGAAGCTAAGCGTCGACGTAACCCTTCTGACGAGCTCTTCGTCACCTCCATAAACGAAACATGTCCTTTGTCCTTTCAGGTACTTCAGGATATTCTTGACCGCTATCCAGTGTTCCTTGCCGGGATTACTTTGGTACCTTCCTACCAAACTTACGGCAAGGTTTACATCAGGTCTGGTACACAGCATGGCATACATAATAGATCCTATGGCCGAGGCATAGGGGATGACGCTCATCTCTTCTTTATCTTTTGCCGTGGTCGGGCATTGAGCCGAGCTCAATCTCACACCTTGCGATCTGAGGCAAGAACCCTTTTTTGGACTGATCCATTTTGAATTTCTTCAAAATCTTATCAAGGTATGTGCTTTGTGAAAGACCTATGAGGCGTCTCGATCTATCCCTATAGATCTTGGTGCCTAATATGTAAGTAGCTTCTCCAAGGTCCTTCATTGAAAAACTTTTATTCAAGTAGGCCATAATGATGTCCAAGAGTTCTATATCATTTCCCATCAAAAGTATGTCATCTACATATAATATGAGAAATGCTACAGAGCTCCCACTCACTTTCTTGTAAACACAGGCTTCTCCATAAGTCTGCATAAACCCAAACGCTTTGATCATCTCATCAAAGCGAATGTTCCAACTCTGAGATGCTTGCACCAGCCCATAAATGGATCGCTGGAGCTTGCATACCTTGTTAGCATTCTTAGGGTCGACAAAACCTTCCGGCTGCATCATATACAACTCTTCCTTAAGATAACCTTAAGGAATGCCGTTTTGACGTCCATCTGCCATATCTCATAATCATAGTATGCGGCAATTGCTAACATGATTCAGACGGACTTAAGCTTCACTACGGGAGAGAAAGTCTCATCGTAGTCAATCCCTTGAACTTGCCGATAACCCTTAGCGACAAGTCGAGCTTTATAGATGGTGACATTACCATCCGCGTCATCTTCTTCTTAAAGATCCATTTGTTTTCTATCGTCGCCGATCATCGGGCAAGTCTGTCAAAGTCCATACTTTGTTTTCATACATGGATCCTATCTCGGATTGCATGGCTTCAAGCCATTTGTTGGAATCCGGGCCCGCCATCGCTTCTTCATAGTTTGAAGGTTCACCGTTGTCTAACAACATGATTTCCGAGACAGGGGTTGCCATACCACTCTGGTGTGGAACGTGTCCTTGTAGACCTCTGAGTTCAAGAGCAACTTGATCCAAGTACTTTGATCATAATCGTTAATTTCTTCTCCAAGAGTATAGGCACCACAGGAACATTTTCACGAGTTGCACTACTTTCGGTTCAAGAGGTAGTACTTCATCGAAGTTCTACTTTCCTCCCACTTACTCCTTTCGAGAGAAACTCTTTTTCAAGAAAGGATCTATTCTGGCAACAAAGATCTTGCCTTGGATCTAAGGTAGAAGGTATACCCAATGGTTTCCTTAGGGTATCCTATGAAGACGCATTTTTCCGACTTGGGTTCAAGCTTTTCAGGTTGAAGTTTCTTGACATAAGCATCGCATCCCCAACCTTTTAGAAACGACAGCTTAGGTTTCTTCCCAAATCATAATTCATACGTTGTCTTCTCAACGGATTTAGACGGTGCCCTATTTAAAGTGAATGTAGCTGTCTCTAGAGCGTATCCCCAAAATGATAGCGGTAAATCTGTAAGAGACATCATAGATCGCACCATATCCAATAGAGTGCGATTATGACGTTCGGACACACCATTACTGTTGAGGTGTTCGGTAGCGTGAGTTGTGAAAACGATTCCACATTTCCTTAAGTGTGTACCAAATTCGTGACTTAAATATTCTCCTCCATGATCTGATCGTAAGAACTTTATTTTTCGGTCACGGTGATTCTCTACCTCATTATGAAATTCCTTGAACTTTTCAAAGGTCTCAGACTTGTGTTTCATCAAGTAGACATACCCATATCTACTCAAGATGAGAGTGAGAACATAACGATATCCTCCGCGAGCCTCGACGCTCATTTGACCACACACATCGGTATGTATGATTTCCAATAAGTTGGTTGCTCGCTCCATTGTTCCGGAGAACGGAGTCTTGGTCATTTTGCCCATAAGGCATGGTTCGCATGTGTCAAATGATTCATAATCGAGAGACTCTAAAAGTCCATCAGAATGGAGCTTCTTCATGCGCTTGACACCAATGTGACCAAGGCGGCAGTGCCATAAGTATGTGGGACTATCGTTATCAACTTTACATATTTTGGTATTCACACTATGAATATGTGTACTATTACGTTCGAGATTCATTAAGAATAAACCATTGACCATCGGAGCATGACCATAAAACATATCTCTCATATAAATAGAACAACCATTATTCTCGGATTTAAATGAGTAGCCATCTCGCATTAAACGAGATCACGATACAATGTTCATGCTCAAACTTGGCACTAAATAACAATTATTGAGGTTTAAAACTAATCCTGTAGGTAAATGTAGAGGTAGCGTGCCGACGGCGATCACATCGACCTTGGAACCACTCCCGACGTGCATCGTCACCTTGTCCTTCGTCAGTCTCCGTTTATTCCGCAGCTCCTGCTATGAGTTACAAATATGAGCAACGGCACCGGTATCAAATACCCAGGAGTTACTACGAGTACTGGTAAGGTACACATCAATTACATGTATATCAAATATACCTTTAGTGTTGCCGGCCTTCTTATCCGCTAAGTATTTGGGGCAGTTCCGCTTCGATTGGCCCTTCCCTTTGCAATAAAAGCACTTTGTCTCAGGTTTGGGTCCATTCTTTGACTTCTTCCCGGCAACTTGCTTATCGGGCGCGGCAACATCCTTGCCGTCCTTCTTGAAGTTCTTCTTACCCTTGCCCTTTTTGAACTTAGTGGTTTTATTGACCATCAACACTTGATGTTCTTTCTTGATTTCAACCTCTGCTGACTTCAAAGATTGAGAATACTTCGAATGGTCTTCACCATCCCCTGCATATTGTAGTTCATCACAAAGCTCTTGTAGCTTGGTGGGAGCGACTGAAGGATTCTGTCAATGACCGCCTCGTCCGGGAGGTTAATGTCCAGCTGGGACAGGCGGTTGTGCAACCCAGACATTCTGACCCGGGCATGAGCTTGGAAAACCATTTTCAGCTCCTCGAACATCTCATATGCTCCGTGTTTCTCAAAACGCTTTTGGAGCCCCGGTTCTAAGCTGTAAAGCATGCTGCATTGAACGAGGGAGTAATCATCAGCACGAGACTGCCAAGCATTCATAATGTCTTGGTTCATCACCTAGCGGTGCTTCTAGGACATATTGTTTCTTGGCTGCTATGAGGATGATCCTCGGGTTAGGACCCAGTCCGAATAGTTGCTGCCATCATCTTTCAGCTTGGTTTTCTCTAGGAACGCGTTGAAGTTCATGTTGACATGAGCGTTGGCCATTTGATCTACAAGAAATATTTTGCAAAGACTTTAGACTAAGTTCATGATAATTAAGTTCATGTAATCAAATTATTTAGTGAACTCACACTCAGATTTGACATCCCTCTAGTCATCTAAGTGTTACATGATCCGAGTCGACTAGGCCGTGTCCGATCATCACGTGAGACGGACTATTCATCGTCGGTGAACATCTCCATGTTGATCGTATCTTCCATACGACTCATGTTCGACCTTTCGGTCTCTTGTGTTCCGAGGCCATATGCGTACATGCTAGGCTCATCAAGTTAACCCTAAGTGTTTATGCATGTGTAAAACTGTCTTACACCCGTTGTATGTGAACGTAAGGATCTATCACACCCGATCATCACGTGGTGCTTGAAACGCATTTAACTTTAGCAACGGTGCACTTAGGGGGAACACTTTCTTGAAATTATTATAAGGGATCATCTTATTTACTACCGTCGTTCTAAGTAAACAAGATGCATAAAACATAATAAACATCACATGCAAATATATAAAGTAGTGACATGATATGGCCAATATCATATAGCTCCTTTGATCTTCATCTTCGGGGCTCCATGATCATCTTGTCACCGGCATGACACCATGATCTCCATCATCATGATCTCCATCATCGTGTCTCCATGAAGTTGCTCGCCAACTATTACTTCTACTACTATGGCTAACACGTTTAGGAATAAAGTAAAGTAATTTACATGGCGTTGAATCAATGACTCGCAGGTCATACAATAATTAAGACAACTCCTATGGCTCCTGCCGGTTGTCATACTCATTGTCGGTGTACTAAAGTAGGGGTACCTTAGTACCCCGAACTTGTGCACGGGCAGTCGCAGCGTCCCCGCGGCAAGCCTTGCCGGGCGTCCGCCAAGAACCTCCGCAGCCATTCTGAAGGCAAGACCCCGACAAGAGGAGCTTGTCGAGGAGGCCTCTCTAGGCAGATAAGGCCCCGACAAGAGGAGCTTGTCGGGAAAGGCCACTCCAGGCGCGCAGAAGACAAGGCCCCGGCAAGAGGAGCTTGCCGGGGAGGCCCGGAGCGCGACAAGCCTCCGAGCGCGACAAGGATTCGGCCGCGGCAAGGCGCTTGCCGCGGCATGCAACTCCTCTCCGCCTCCGCTCCAGCTCACCCAGCGACGTGTCGCCATGGGACCGTTCCATGGGCGCGTGTCGGGCGGCTGTGCAGCCAGCGGAGAGCAGCGACACGCTGGCCTTGAGCAGGCTCGCCATCGTGGCGAAGCGGAGGCGCACTGACGGTCTCTGTTACCTTTGTTTAGGCGACAACGACAGGCATTTATTGCCTTTGTCCCTTGCCGTCAGAATTAGGTATTTTTGCACTGTACACTGTTCAAGTAGGTGTACCAACCCCTGTTTTTACGTTTGTACCCCCGCCTATGTTGCCACCTGTCGGAGACCCCTTTAGCATATAAAAGGAGGCCCGAGTGCAACGTAGAGAGGGTTCCGCGGTTGGCCAAGGTTCAGTTCATTCGACTGGCCATAGACTAGATACACTCACGCTAGGTTTTGTAGCGGGCATTGCTCCCTAGCAAGAACATAATAGATCAAACAGGCAGCAGTAAGAGTTTTATCTCTCCGGAGAGCTCCGAAGCTGGGTAAAACCGCCCGTGTGCATCGCCTCGATCCGCTCTTCGTGCGACCTCCGCCCCCCTCCGAACCACAAAGGGACCCGCTCCGCCGGGCCCCATAGGTGTCCGTGGGTACGATCAGCCGCCCCGACATCTCTGGCGCGCCAGGTAGGGGGCGTCGAGGCCGTGTGAATCCGATCCGACGTTCACACGAGCGGCGTCATCAACATCTTCTTCAACATGCCACCGAAGAAGAAGGCTTCGGCGGCAGCAGAGCCGTCCGCGTCGTGCCCACCCTCGCCGCAACAAACGGGTGGTGGTACAGACGCTAGCGGAAGAACGGGCGCCGAAGGTGTTCGCGACGTTGCCAAGTCCAAGGACAAGGCACCACAAACCTCGGCGTCCGCACATCCCCCGCGCCCATCTCAGGAGACGCGGGACCAACAACGTCATGGCGTTCACAACGCCATACGTTCGTTGGATCGAGACCCTCAAGACCATCATACGCGCCAGCATGTTGGCACGAGTGAGATACAGCCACCCGGACGGGCAATCGCTTCCTTCTAACGAGGTTAGAAGTCGGCGCGTCCGCTCCTCGCACCGTTCTCCAATGCCGCCTACTACTCCGGCGAAGCTCGGGCGAGCTCAACTGCTCTCGACTACCCTCCAACGGCCGACAAGGTCGACGAGTGGAGGGCCACTATCGAGCCTCATCGGCTTTGCCAACGGCGACGCTCGCGGCAACTAACGCCATCGTTGCCGCGGCGAGGCGACAAGGCACGAGCCGGTGGCGACGACACTGTCGGAGGTGCAACCACCGTGCACTCTCCGCCAAGAAGGCCAAGATCGCCGACTCACCGGATCCACCTCGACAGCGACTCCACCGCGTCGTCGGATCCTCGGACTCGCCGCGATCAGCGCCAAGTTCTTCATGAGCGAGAATAAGAGGACGCTCGAACTCGCATCGAGCATCGAAGAGAAGCGCGGCGTCAATCCGACAAGCGCGCTGGGCCTTCTGTTGACATGCACGCGCCGGAGGGGCCAGGCGACTTGCCGTACGTGGTAGGTTGCCCTGCGTTCACTCGTGAGCTGCGGCAACTCCAGTGGCCCAGCCAGAAAAACTTCAAACCAGACGTGCCGGAGAAGTACGATGGCAGGACGCATCCGTCGGAGTTCCTCAGCATCTACACCATTGCGGTGCAGGCTGCAGGGGGACGGGACGACAAGATCCTCGCCAACCCAGAGTAAGAGTGGCTGATGTACTTTGATGGTGCCTTCTCGCTGCAAGGCGCCGGTGCCGGCGTGCTGCTTATCGCACCCACCGGAGAGCACCTCAAGTACGTCGTCCAGATGCACTTTCCCAAGGAGCAAGCGACAAACAATACTGCAGAGTATGAAGGTTTGCTTGCCGGTCTCTGGATCGCAGTGGACCTTGGGATCAAGAAGCTTATTGTCGTGGGTGACTCGCAACTCGTCGTCGCCAAGTCAACAAAGATTACCAGAGTCCGTTGATGGAAGCCTCACGTTGATGAAGTGAGGAAGCTAGAAGATCACTTTGACGGCCTGCAAATGGAACATGTTCCAAGAGCTCGAGAATGATATTGCCGACGCCACTGTCAAAGTGCGCAAGCGCTTAAGCTACCTGTGGAACCAGGGACTTTCGTGCTCAAGCTGACTCAGCCAACCGTAACACCATCAGCCGGACAAAGCAAGAAGAGGAAGTTGGCCTCTGGTGACTACTTTCCAACAGAGCTTCCCGAAGCCGTCGTTGCAAAGGTCCCCAAGATCAACACCAACAGTGCTGAGGAGCAGTCTGCTCCGACAGACCCCAGGGTTTGTTTTGTTGAAGCAAACGCTCC
Source organism: Aegilops bicornis (assembly GCA_021605145.1). Lineage (NCBI taxonomy): Eukaryota > Viridiplantae > Streptophyta > Magnoliopsida > Poales > Poaceae > Aegilops > Aegilops bicornis. The sequence continues at coordinate 569,513,164 of CM038671.1, read as the reverse complement.
CGACAAGTCTTGCTCCGGCAAGCTTGTCGGGGAGCATCAAGCTCCGGCAGAGCCACCGGCTCTTGCCGTAGAAGCTGATGTTCCCGCAGCAGCAGATGTGCCTTTAGTCCTCGTTGTCGAGCTGCAAACTCCAGCATGGGCGCAGCGGATTGTCCAATTCCTTCAGACAGGAGAACTTCCCGAAGAGCAGGAAGAAGCGGAAAGAGTAGCCCGGCAGTCGAGTATGTACCAGTTTGTCGACAGCATACTGTACAGAAGAAGACTCAACGGTGTGAAATTGAAGTGTATTCCTGTGGAAGATGGATGTAAGCTGTTGGCAGAGATACATGGAGGCATATGTGGTCACCACATTGGCGCAAGAGCACTTGCCAAGCAAAGCTTTCCGGCAAGGTTTCTTCCGCCGACAGCCCTCCGTGATGCAATCGCACAAGTAACCAAGTGTGAAGCGTGCGGTTCCATTCCAAACAGATACACCTGCCAGCTCAAGCTCTCCAGACGATCCCTTTATCCCGGCCATTTTCGATGCAGGGGCTCGACATCCTCGGCCCCTTCCCCCGAGCTGTCGGGGGCTTTGAGTACTTGTACGTCGCCATCGACAAGTTCACAAAGTGGCCGGAAGTGGAAGCAGTGAGGAAGGTGACAGCAAAGTCAGCAGTCAAGTTCTTCAGGTCGATTGTTTGCCGTTTCGGAATCCCTAACAGGATCATCACCGACAACGGCACACAATTCACGAGTCGCACCTTCATGCAGTACGTCCAAGACCTTGGCGCCAAGGTTCGCCGCTCCGTTGCTCACCCGAGAAGCAACGGTCAAGCAGAAAGGGCGAACGCTGAAGTGCTGCGCGGACTCAAGACCAGAACTTTCGACAGGCTGCACAAGTGCGGAAGAAACTGGATCGAGGAGCTGCCGGTGGTTCTTTGGTCGATCAGAACGACGCCAAATTGAGCCACTGGCCAGGCACCCTTTGCTCTAGTCTATGGAGCAGAGGCAGTTCTCCCCATGGAACTCGTATACGGGTCGCCTCGAGTGCTCGCTTATGATGAGTTTGAGCAAGAGCAGCTGCGACAAGATGACGCGCTGCTCCTTGAGGAAGATCGTCTTCAGGCTGCTGTGTGAGCCGCTCGCTACCAGCAGGCCCTGCGTCGCTACCATGGCCGCAGGGTAAATGCCAGAAGTCTCGAGGAAGGCGACCTTGTTCTTCGACGCGCTCAGTCCGCCAAGAATTCAAACAAGTTGACGCTGAAGTGGGAAGGCCCTTATCGGGTGAAACGAGTCACTAGGCCTGGCGCTGTCCGCCTTGAGACCGAAGATGGCATTCGGTGAGCAACTCCTAGAACATTGAGCATCTTCGTAAGTTTTACCCATAAGGCGCTTGTCGGAACCCGTTCCGGCAACCACCTTTTGTACAAGTCTTGCCGCTGTTGCATGTAATCCTTCAGACAAAGCCGGGCGCACCCGTGCATCAAGAAGCCCATGTGTTGCGCACAACCCGTCAAGTTCATGCTTTCATCAAGTTATTGCATGTTTTGGCTAACACTTTGTGCAGCAACCACAACCGGTAAGCGTAATCGAGCCACCGGGCTCTATAACGTTATTTCCTCTTCTTTCTCTTGTCGCAAAGAAAGGGAGGCTCCCTCGCGCACAAGTTAACCAGGGGGAGGAGGAGATAATACTATGGACCAGGCACCGCTCGAGGAAGTTTCGCCTCATCGGGAAGTAAGAAACAGAAAAGCTAAGTTGCCAAAGTTTGAGCAGTCAATTTTTAAAATTTTCGTTATCTTCCTTGAACGATAGTACTTTGTATGGAAAACCTATGCGCAGAGGAACCGAATCGTGACTGGTCGCGCCCTTACTTTGTTTCGAGTCCGCTCAACAACTTAAGTGAGCTGCGGCTAGTCCGCGACAAGGTTGCTTGTCGGTAGCGACCCCGCCAAAGAAGCTCTGAAGTTCCGCACTCGACGCTTGCGGCAAGGGTGCCTGCACCGGCAAGTTTCCCTGAAAAGCGTAGGGCAATAACGTACAAAGGAAGAGATCAAGTAGACGAAATAACGTTGCATCAATCGATTCAGATCAGTAATAAGTTTGTAAAGTTATCTTCCTTGAACGACCGCGCTTTGTATGAGACACCCGTGCGCGGAGGAACTAAATCGTGACTGGTCGCGCCCTTACTTTGTTTCGAGTCCGCTCAACAACTTAAGCGAAGCTGCGGCTAGTCCGCGACAAGGTTGCTTGTCGGTGGCGACCCGCCAAAGAGCTGCTGAAGTTCGCACTTTTCGGCGCTCGCGGCAAGGGTGCTGCACCGACAAGTTTCCTGAAAAGCGAGGGCAATAACATACAAAGCCAAGGGTCGAGTAAAGGAAGTAACGTAGCAGGCGTTGCCCGGAATGAAGTTACATTACAAAGATAACTTATTGTGACGCTGGCTAAATCTTCCTCAGAACTGAAATAACAGCAAAGAGGAGAAGAAGGGCGCGCCGGCACCCAAACTGCGGCAAGCCAGAGTTGCCGGGAGCTGCGGCAAGTCGAGTTGCCGGGCCGCGGCAAGCCAGAGTTGTCGGGGGCTGAGATATCAGATAAGCCCTTCGCCCTTTTTCAAACATCCCTTTTTCATTAAAAACATCCTACTCGGATACAATCCGTGGGGAATGAAAAACGTTGAAAGAGAGGATTACAAGCTTTAAATGCGGATAAGGCCCAAAGGCTTACAAGTTAAAAAGATAAGATGCCCGTAATCCTTTTCCTGTCCCTCTTTCCAGGAGGTAGGTCAAGGAGGCGGGGAGGGCAAAAGAAACGCCTAGACGAGCTACGGGTGCCAGAAGACACCAAGAGAACATCCCGGGAGCTCCCCGAGGGCTTGGCGGAGATGGCAGCGCTGGAAGCCGGAGGCGACGATGAGGCGCCCGGCGCAACCTGACGAAGAACTCGCAAGGGTCGTCCCCGGTATGGACCGCCGCAGGGAGGGGAACCGCCGGCGGAGGCGGAGACGGCGCGCCGCCCCGCTCGTCTCTTCCTCGACCTCGTCCTCGACCTCGTCCTCGACCTCGCCCCCTCCCTCCTCCTCTTGGGGCTGGCTCCGCCGCCCCGGGCGAAGGGTTGGGAGGAGAGCGCTGTCTAGCGGCGACCCTCGCCACCACCGATGAAGAACCAAGGCTCTTTTTCTCCATGACGAATATGAGAAAGGGAAGCAGAAACTGAAGAAAGGAGGAGATGGGAGAGTGCGGCCTTCTGCGCTCCCCTTCCCCCCTTTTTAAGGAAGCAAGGTGGGGGCTCAACCGCCCCGCTCGACGAATCAGGGCATAGGAAGAGCAGGGAATCGGGGCCGACCTGCTACCTCTGCCCAAGACGGCCCAGTTTCCCACTTCCACCGTCCGTGACCCCAAGAGCATGGGAACCACGTGGCGGGAGGCAGAGCGGGGCGACGGGTGGAGCGACCTCAAGACGCCGCCCACTTCACCCACGACGCCGCAATCGACGCGATGCCGTTCTGGGGCGGTACGGAGTGGGTTTGGTTTGGACCCAGGCAGCGTGCATGCCTGTTTTGGGCCTGGCCCATGACACTTTCGGCACCGTGTATGGCCCAGACCCGGGGGCTCCTGTCGGTGTACTAAAGTAGGGGTACCTTAGTACCCCGAACTTGTGCACGGGCAGTCGCAGCGTCCCCGCAGCAAGCCTTGCCGGCCGTCCGCCAAGAACCTCTGCAGCCATTCTGAAGGCAAGACCCCGACAAGAGGAGCTTGTCGGGGAGGCCTCTCTAGGCAGATAAGGCCCCGACAAGAGGAGCTTGTCGGGAAAGGCCACTCCTGGCGCTCAGAAGACAAGGCCCCGGCATGAGGAGCTTGCGGGGGAGGCACGGAGCGCGACAAGACTCCGAGCGCGACAAGGATTCGGCCGCGGCAAGGCGCTTGCCGTGGCATGCAACTCCTCTCCGCCTCCGCTCCAGCTCACCCAGCGACGTGTCGCCATGGGACCGTTCCATGGGCGCGTGTCGGGCGGCTATGCAGCCAGCGGAGAGCAGCGACACGCGGCGCAGACAGGCTCGCCATCGTGGCGAGCGGAGGCGCACCTGACGGTCTCTGTTACACTGTTTAGGCGACAACGACAGGCATTTATTGCCTTTGTCCCTTGCCGTCAGAATTAGGTATTTTTGCACTGTACACTGTTCAAGTAGGTGTACCAACCCCTGTTTTTACGTTTGTACCCCCGCCTATGTTGCCACCTGTCGGAGACCCCTTTAGCATATAAAAGGAGGCCCGAGTGCAACGTAGAGAGGGTTCATGATTGGCCAAGGTTCAGTTCATTCGACTGGCCATAGACTAGATACACTCACGCTAGGTTTTGTAGCGGGCATTGCTCCCTAGCAAGAACATAATAGATCAAACAGGCAGCAGTAAGAGTTTTATCTCTCCGGAGAGCTCCGAAGCTGGGTAAAACCGCCCGTGTGCATCGCCTCGATCCGCTCTTCGTGCGACCTCCGCCCCCCTCCGAACCACAAAGGGACCCGCTCCGCCGGGCCCCATAGGTGTCCGTGGGTACGATCAGCCGCCCCGACACTCATTGACATGCAAGTCGTGATTCCTATTACAAGAACATGATCTCATACATCACAATATATCATTCATCATTCATCACAAGTTCTAGCCATATCACATCACATGACAATTGCTGCAAAAACAAGTTAGACGTCCTCTAATTGTTGTTGCATCTTTTACGTGGCTGCAATTGGGTTCTAGCAAGAACGTTTTCTTACCTGCGAATAACCACAACTTGATTTTGTCAACTTATATTTACCCTTCATAAGGACCCTTTTCATCTAATCCGCTCTGACTAAAGTAGGAGAGATAGACACCCGCTAGCCACCTTATGCAACTAGTGCATGTCAGTCGGTGGAACCTGTCTCACGTAAGCGTACGTGTAAGGTCGGTCCGGGCCGCTTCATCCCACAATACCGCTGAAGCAAGAAAAGACTAGTAGCGGCAAGCAAGTTGACAAGATCTACGCCCACAACAAAATTGTGTTCTACTCGTGCAATAGAGAACTACGCATAGACCTAGCTCATGATGCCACTGTTGGGGAATGTTGCAGAAAATTAAAAATTTTCCTACGGTTTCACCAAAATCCATCTATGAGTTCATCCAAGCAACGAGTCATGGGAGAGAGATTGCATCTAAATACCACTTGTAGATCGCGTGCGAAAGCGTTCACTAGAACGTGGATGATGGAGTCGTACTCGCCGTGATCCAAATCACCGATGACCGAGTGTCGAAGGGACGGCACCTCCGCGTTCAACACACGTATAGAGCGAATGACGTCTCCTCCTTCTTGATCCAGCAAGGGGGAAGGAGAGGTTGAGGAAGATGGCTCCAGCAGCAGCACGACGGCGTGGTGTTGGTGGAGAAGCAGCACTCCGGTAGGGCTTCGCCAAGCACGTGACGGAGGAGGAGAGGTGTAGCAGGGGAGAGGGAGGCGCCAAGATGCTAGGGTCCGGCTGCCCCCTCCCTCCCGCCCTTTATATAGGCCCCCTGGGGGGGCACCGGCCCTTGGAGATCTGATCTCCCAAGGGGGGGCAAGGGGGGAGGCTTGCTCCCCAAGGCAAGTGGGGCGCCCCCCACCCTAGGGTTTCCAACCCTAGGCGCAGGGGGGCCCAAGTGGGGGGCGCACCAGCCCACCAGGGGCTCGTTCCCTCCCACTTCAGCCAACTAACTCATTACTGGCAAGTCTCTTTACTCGTTCCGTAATGCATCATCCCTCAACTAACTCATTAGTCATATTGCATGCAAGGCTTATAGTGATGTGCATTACCGAGAGGGCCGAGAGATACCTCTTCGATAATCGGAGTGACAAATCCTAATCTTGGTCTATGCCAACTCAACAAACACCATCGGAGACACCTGTAGAGCATCTTTGTAATCACCCAGTTACATTTTGACGTTTGATAGCACAGTAAGTGTTCCTCCAGTATTCGGGAGTTGCATAATATCATAGTCATAGGAACATGTATAAGTCATGAAGAAAGCAATAGCAACAAACTAAACGATCATCGTGCTAAGCTAACGGATGGGTCTTGTCAATCGCATCATTCTCTACTGATGTGATCCCGTTAATCAAATGACAACTCATGTCTATGGTTAGGAAACTTAACCATCTTTGATTAACGAGCTAGTCAAGTAGAGGCATACTAGTGACACTATGTTTGTCTATGTATTCACACATGTACTAAGTTTTCGGTTAATACAATTCTAGCATGAATAATAAACATTTATCATGATATGAGGAAATATAAATAACAACTTTATTGTTGCCTCTAGGGCATATTTCCTTCAGTCTCCCACTTGCACTAGAGTCAATAATCTAGATTACATAGTAATGATTCTAACACCCATGGAGTCCTGGTGCTGATCATGTTTTGCTCGTGAGAGAGGCTTTGTCAACGGGTCTGCAACATTCAGATCCGTGTGTATCTTGCAAATCTCTATGTCTCCCTCCTTGACTTGATCGCACATGGAATTGAAGCATCTCTTGATGTGTTTGGTTCTCTTGTGAAATCTGGATTCCTTTGCCAAGGCAATTGCACCAGTATTGTCACAAAATATGTACTGAGGAGGATCCTGGGGGTTCCACTGGTTGGCGAGTTCCTGTGGCTCCCACTAATAAATAGAGTCCTGATATGGATCTGGTGATGGCTCTGGCTGACGAGCTGGGGACCGTGTCCCTCCCAGTATGCATGAATGTCTACGGGCAAAATGAAATACCCGCCTGAATGAATATCAAACAAAGTAGGTGCAGGCAAAGTAATAATCTGAAAAGTATCCTCATTAAATATCAAGTTATAAATGAATTTCTTTTCCTCATCATAGCGAATAAACTTATGTGCTACCATGCTTTCATAATCTAAGTATATAGAGGGTAACAGTTTCTCCTCTTTCTCATCGTGCCTAATGGGTATCTCGAAGCGTCTAGCAAGGCGGGAGGCAAAGATACCTCCGAAAATAGGACCCTTTATACGGTTTAAACTCAATCGTTTAACAACCATAGCACCTAAACTGATAGTTTTATCATGAAGTAAAGCATGGCGCAAAATGGCAAGGTCAGGAGCACTAAGGCATCCACTCTCCCCGCGACCAATTAAACATCTCCCAGCAAATAATGAGTAGTAGTGCAAACCAGGAAAATGTAAATTAGCCACTCTCGCTTCCGACACCCTTCTCCTTTCCCCTACGGTAACTTCATCAATAAATTCTTCCACATCTCTAGGACGTGGTTCCTCGATGCTACCCTCATAAGGTAATTTACAAACCTCACAAAAGTCATAAAGCGTCATCTCCTTATGCTCATCATATAAGTGAAACTCTACTGTGGGTGGTGATCTGCTAGCATGAAAATGAAAATTTTGCATGAAAGTATTAGTGCGTAGGTGATCACACTGGTCATGGTGATGCCTGCATTATCAACCAAATAATAGAAATCCTCATAAATTCCGGCCGCCTCCAAGAATACATCACATGGCCATTCACACGGCCGAATCTCCGCGGCACGAGGAAGATTGTACTTGGGCTTCTCCTTCTCCTCATTTTCTTTTTCCTTTGAACCCCGGCTCGAGGAGCCTCTCAACAATATCCTCGTCATTTTCTTCCTCTAAAAATTTCTGAAATATCTAGTGACACAAATAAAAGTGAACAAAACTGAATAAAATTGATAGCAACTACACCTGCAAGTTCCTAGAGGCTAAATCATGCATCAAAACTACTTTGGACCATATAAATTTGACATGCAAGCTCAAGAACAGGGTCACCACAGCAAATTTTTTTTGCAATAAATAAAGCGCTGGCACAAAAACTAATTGGACCACTTGAGGAGTCACATACCAAAGAACAATCCCCCAAAGCAGTTTTGCGAATGGAGCTTTGAGCAAGCAAATAAAAAATGGCAGCAAAATGAGCAAGAACACGGGTTTGAGCTATGGAATGATTTTTTTCTGGAGGAAGACGAAGTGGATGGGTGCTAGAGTAAGTGGAGGGGACCCACGTGGGACCCACAAGATAGGGGCGCACACCCAGGGGGGTAGGGCGCGCCCTCCACCATTGTGGCCCACTGGTGCATCCCCCCTGGTGCATGTTCAGTGCCAGAAATTCTCAAATATTCTATAAAAAAACCATACTAAATTTTCAGGCATTTGGAGAACTTTTATTTTCAGGACATTTTTTATTGCACGGATAATTCAAAATCAGACAGAAAATACTATTTTTGGTTTATTCAATTTAAATAACAGAAAGTAAAAAGTAAGTACAGAAGGTTGTGCTTTCTAAATTCATCCATCTCATGCTCATCAAAAGGAATCCATTAACAAGGTTGATAAAGTCTTATTAACAAACCTCTTTGTCGGTGTACTAAAGTTTGGGCCCTTTAGCACCCCATACTTGTGCACGGGCAGTCATAGCCACGCCTGCGGCAGGGCCTAAAGGGAGCGATCAAGGATAGATACAAGGCAAAGAGATGCAGCCAGAAGCCAGAGAACAAAGAACAAGCTGGACCCTCGGCAAGACCATTGTCGAGACGGCTTGCGAGACCCTGGCAAGATCCTTGCCGGGACGACTTACAGAGCACTAACCAGAGCACCGCCCTTGTGGTTGAGAGCTCTGACACCATCGACAACATTAAGGCCAAGACCCAGGGGCGCGCAACTCTTTGTGAAGGCTAGAAGACGAGGTACCCAGCAAGATCCTTGCCGGAGACGTCTGCGAGGTCCCAGCAAGGTCCTTGCCGGGGACATCGGCAAGACCACGGCAAGGATCAACCACCCCGTCACCGCTCCAGCGCAGTGGCCGGCCTACCACCCTAGCAAGCACTTGCATGGTGACATGTAGAGCTTCGTGAAGACCCTCCCACCTCTCCAGTGCAGTAGCTGGCCAGCCAACTTGGCACTGCATGCCTCGTCGACATGGACGAGTGTCAAGACGGAGCGGGGCGGTGACGGACGGGACGGGTTCTACTCCCGTCCCCAATAAAGCTGGAGGGCACATAAGAAACACATTTAATGCGTTTGTCCTAAGATGCAGATGATAAACATAGGCACTATAGCTACTTTACACCTCCTGTATGCCACTGTGGCAGCCCCTTGACATATAAAAGGAGGCCCACGGCGTACTGGAGGAGGATTCAGACTTTTGAACCTCTCGGCCCAGCTTGCATGTGTTGCAGCTAGTCGAAGCTCAAGAACACAGATATACACTCAAGCAGGACTAGGGTTTTACGCTTCTCAGCGGCCCGAACCTGGGTAAAAATCTGTCGTGTTGATCATTAGATCTGCTCTTTGTTCTACCCCTCTTCCTAGCCAGCCCGTTGAAGGGATCCACGTGGTTCCGTAGGTGTCATTTCTCACCGACATCTTTGGCGCGCCAGGTAGGGGAAGAAGAGAGTTTGGAAACCTGATCTAGCGGTTAGCACGTCGTTTCCTTGATCACCATGGCTCCCAAGAAGAAGGGTATCATGGCGATCGGTTCGTCTGGAGCGGATCCGCTCGTGCCAACGCGGACGGGCGACGGGGTAGTCGCGGGGGTGTGACTCGTGAGCATCCACGACACTCTGGCAATCGAAGCCAAGCGAGCAGCGTCATTCGTATACAATACGACGAGCCACACGCCGCCGTGTCCAAGAACGGAGCCGTGCCACCCACGGGTGGCGCGGGGACCTCCAAGGGTGGGGCCGTGCTTCCTACGGGCGGCGCGGCGACCTCCAAGACACCCCCCCGACGCCCGCACCGCGATCCTCCCAGGTCGTGCGCGACGAGCAGCATCATGACGTCAGTGACCTCGGGCACCGCCACGAGAAGAGCCCTCTGCATAATTCTCGAGATGCACAGGGCCGACATGCACGCGAAGATGCTGGTCAAGACAGCGCACGGCCGTGGAACCGTGACGGCGCTCCTTCTAACATGGTTAGAAGTCCGAGCACCTCCCGTTCCTCGCGCTTGTCGCTGCCACCTACGCCAACGGAAGCATTAGCGCGAGTGCAGCTACTCCTCGACTTCCCTCCTGCTGGAGAGAAGCCAGAAGAGTGGAGGGCTGCTATACAGAGCCTTATTGGCCATGCCAATAAGGATCAATACCAGGAGGCATGCCCCTCGCAGCGTCGGTCCACCGAGCCGGCTCGTGCGGACGACGGAAGGGCCGGAGGCGCCGCAACCACGGTGCACTCCTCTCCACCTCGACGGCAACGGTCGCCAACTCGGCGGGTCGACGCCCGTGATGATGGATCCACGGCCTCGTCCGATCCACGAGCTCGTCGCGACCAGTGTCAAGTTCTTCGGGAGCGGGTTAAAGAGGACGCTCGAACTACCATCGAGCGGTGACAGGAAGCACGCCATCAGTCTAATAGGCATGCAGGGCCCACTGCGTACATGCCTACTCCGAGGGATTCTGGTGATCTGCCTTAAGAGGAAGGTTGTCCAGCATTCACCAATGAGCTGCGGCAGTTCCAGTGTCCCACTACCCGCACATTAAACCAGAGGTCCTGGAGAAGTATGACGGCAAGACTCATCTGTCTGAGTTCCTGAGCATTTACACCATTGCGATGCAAGCTGCCGGGGCTCGGGACGACAAGGTGCTTGCCAACTACTTCTCGTTGGTGCTCAAACCCAACGTCAGGTCATGGTTGATGCACCTGCCGGTAGATTCCATCTCCTCTTGGTCGGACCTGTGCCATGAGTTTTTTGGCGCCTTTATCGGACGCAATCAAGCTCCCTGCCAGGAAGTGATTTGCATCTCATCCCCCAAAAGGATGGTGAATCCTTGTGCAAGTACATTCAAAGATTTAGCCATGTGCAGTACAACATCCTAGATGTTCATCCTGCCGCTGTCATCAGTGCGTTCCATCAGAACATGCGCAACCACAAGATGCGTGAAGAGCTGGCCATGAACAAGGTTAGGGATGTTGTCGAGTTGTATGTATTGGCCGACAGATGTGCTCGTGCTGAAGAAGGAAGGAAGTACCCCGACGAAGATGCCGGCACGGGAAGCGATTCCGGAGACGAAGGCGCCATCACCCCAACAAAGAAGAGTTGATGGCATAATAGGAAGCGTAGGGGCAAGACCGTGCTTGCCGTCGAGGAATCCGGCGACCCCGGCACCGCCAAGAAGGCCAAGGTCAGCAACCCCGGCAAAGAGGTTGCCGGGTGCGCCGCCTACCAAGCCTTGGTGGCCACCGACAAGTCGGAGGGCTCCGACAAGCAATATTGCAAGATCCATCACACCAAGGGCCATGACCTCCAAAACTGCCGGCAAGTTGAGCAGCTTGTGGAGAGGCAGAAGGCTGAGTATGAAAGACGAGACCAGGAGAAGGGCCAGAATGGTGCTGAGGGATCCGGCAAGAAGCGCGGTGGCCGAGGGGGGCGCTGCGGCAAGGAGAAGCAACAAGAGAGGCCTTCTCGAGGTCGCGACAAGAAAGAGGGGGATGATGACCACGAAGAGGACGACGAGTCCGGTGACCAAGAATTTCAAAAGGCCACCGAAGCCATGTGCATCAATGGTGGAGCCTCATTGCATTCTTCTCATCGCCAGGTAAGCAGTGGGCGCGTGAGATCAATGCGGTTGAGCCATCGATCTCCGCCCAGAAGTCACTGAAATGGTCCAGCACGCCTATCATTTTCGACGCCGAGGATCACCCTGATCGCACAACCGCGGTCGGGTGCTTGTCGTTGTTGGTTTCGCCAACAATACGCAACCTCAAGGTGACGAAAATGCTAGTAGACGGTGGGGCCGGTCCGAACTTGATCTCGCCCCAAGTGATTAAGAGGTTGCAAATCCCCAAGGGAGATCTCGAGGAGACGGGCACGTTTCAAGGATCAATCCGGATTTAATCCAACCCAAGGGTATGTCGGGGCCAGATTTTCGGGACATAAATTCCCAGCAAACGACCCTTATGTCACCACCAGCCCCAGGATTACTGCTGCTGGTGGATATTTCCTTGATACACAATTCCAGGCAATTACAAGGATTAGAGTACAAGACCTTATAGGTCCATTGAGTACAATAATGATTTCCAGTGGCAGATGATGGAAGCGACTCGTGGATCTCCAACGTTGATGGAACTCCATTCCCACGGGAACAGCTGACCTGGATAACTCCTATCTCGCGTGGCTGCTATCTCCGAATCCTAGGTTGCGGGGTGTCTTCGCAGTACTCCTCTCTGAATCATGATCTGGCCAAGACAATAGCCAGGGACAAGCCAGTGAGTACGTTTGAATGTACTCGCAAACATCAAGAACAAAAGATATACCGGATGCATATGCTCGTGATGAATTAAATTACATGCATGTGCTGACTGAGTATTAAAGCATGGCATGACAAATATTCATACAGAAAATAAGTCATGTTATTAGTAAATCAAAGAAATGAAATGGAACGTTGGGCGTTGGATCGCCCGAAGAATTCCAAGAGAAATGCCAATCGGGTGTCTAGAATCGGGCGAGACGGGACCGCCCGAGAACTCAAGTGATGCCACGAGGGGTCTTGAAGAGAAATGCCAAACGGGTGTCTAAAAGCGACGCCTCGAGAGGTCTTGAAATAAATGCCACAGTTGGGTGTCTGAAGTGACGCCTCAAAAAGGGCTTATAAGAAAATAATAACACAAGTATCCAGGTGGACTAGCCATCCCAAGTGATACTCAGAAACGAAAATAAACTTAAGTATCCCGGGTAGTCTTGCCATCCCAAGAGATACTCAAGGTTAAACATAAGAGGAAAAGGTTAGTACACAACAATATCCATATCAACAATAATATTCATAATAGCACCAGTAGTGACAATCATTATCCTGCAAAAGGAACCATGATCACTTTAATTATTTCCTCCAGAGACTGACACTAAGACCGACATTACGACCAACCTGCATTTGTAGTCCTTAACCATGTACACGGCTATTCGAATAGATATAACTCTGCAGAGGGTGTACTCTTCACCCAGAAGTAAAGGATTTCTTTAGCAAGCACCGAGACGCTGACTAATTCCCGTTACAACCTTTGGGTTGAAAACACACCTGACCAGCACACACCAGATTAACTTTCCGGATGCTAGGAATCACCGAAAGCATCGTTCAAAAGAAACTCTAAGGCGGGGAGACCATCGTATCGAGTAGCATGGGATCACTATTAACACGCGCGGATTACAAGGGGTGCCCCCCTCTCGGCCCAGCCGGATACACCCATGCACCCTGGCCCGATGACTGGCATTACAGCCGGTACCTGGAAACCCTCATTGTACCCTCTCTGTACGGCGTGTGCAGGGAAAGGGGTTAACAACTTACTGAACCGTACCCTACCTGTGGCGGGGACAAGTGGTAGCACGAAACCAGTATGGGGCTTACCGGAACAAGACCCGATCTACGGTCAACTCAGGAGGTTTAAGTTTTCCTAAAGTGGTTAGCACAATATAACTCATTGGCAGTACCCAATAGGGTCACCACCTGGTATGTTCCAACATACCCTCACTGATCACTCTCGTGACAACGAGATTTCAGTCTCACGGTCACTTTTCTCGTGACTGATTCTTCCTGCAAATTATCCTGGACCAACACAGGCACATATATGGCACAAAAAATAACCGTACTCACTTATACTTCATGTTTAAGTGAAGATACAATATCATCAAAGGGGAATCATGCATGTATGACCAATAGTATGCAAATTTCATATGAGTTCAACATATTCATAAGTCAATTCTACATGCAAACAAACACTATGCATTCACCATATCATGTGTTCAAGATGCTTGCCTTGAGCATGCAGAAAGATTGGGTGCATTCCAAAACTTTGAAAATTATATCTCCCCTCCATTTTTCCTATTTTCAAAGTAATTTAAGTACCACATAATTCCAAAACAGTACATAAAAGTTGTTTGGAATTTTTTGAAATAAATACTAAAATAAACTAGATAAAATTTGAGAAACACCAAAAAAAGAATCAAGTCACTTAGACCCGTGGTTTAGAAACTAGAGCCAGTCAAAGTTAGGGTCAACCCTGGATTTAAATTAAAACAGAAAAATAAAATGGTTCGTTCGGAAATACGCTTTCAGAATAGGAAGACGTACTTCAATCATTACGCTTTCATAGAACACACCTTCCAGAGCAGGAGACGCACTTTGAGGAATACACCTCCACTTAAACGAGCTGGCACGGCGCTGGGTCACTGACAGTGGGCCCCCCTGGCCCACTGGTCAGGTTTGACCAGTCCACGCGTGCGTCGTCTCCTCCGGCCGAACAGAGGCGGCACTCCGGCGATGCTCGCCGGCGACCAGCGGCTCCCCTCGGGGCTCTGAGGACCTGGGTGTGCTCAATACGTCGAGGCGAAACCGTGTGTATCGGCCATGGTCGTCGAAGTGGACGAAGCCGCCGGCGGCGAGCTCTCCGGCGGACGGCGGCGTCGGGTTAGATGGGGCTTTCGCCTACGGTGATTCCTAATCAAAATCGAGCATGGTGATGGATTCGTGGGTGCTCCAGGGTGCTGTTGGTGAAGAGAGTGGAGAGGGGGAGGCCCAAGTGGCGTTGAAATCGACCGGAAGGTGGTGGCGGGTGCCGTGGCCGGAGTCGAGGAAGATGACCTCGTATGGTCACTTGGATGCTTAAGGGGGATCAAAGAGGGGGAGGGGAGTGTGGTGAGTATTCTAGCAAGCTCGGGGTGAGCTTTTATAGTGCAAGGGGTCGGCTCCGCGGTGTCCCGAGGATGAGCACGGTGGCGGTGGTCATTACAACGACAGGTGAGGCCGTTGAGGTCAGCAGACTGGACGGTGAGGGTGGTGGCCGCCCGCAGTTACTCCTGGGAGGAGCTGGGCTGCTCGGGATGCGCCACGCGGGTCGGGCAGAGACGTGGCCATGCGGGACTCGTCGGCGGCGGTCTTCGTCGCCGTGGACGGCGGTGGACGGGGCTAGGGACCAATCGAGGGTGTCGGCGAGCTTCCAGGTGGTCGAGCCGATCCAGAGAAGGATCAGGATGAGAGGGGGAAGCAGCAGAGCGGTGGCAGCAACTCGGTGCCAACGCAGCGTGTAAACGCGCCTGGACATCGCCCGGACGTGCACGAAGCGTGTTTCGACAAATTGCTTCAGTGGTCTAGGAGCCTCTTATGCTATTGCAAATTAACAGTACTATGAGCCTAGTTGTTAGAGAGCTAATGGACATGCTGGTTTGGCGAAATGATCAAGTGTCCAGTGCAATATAGAAAGTGGCAACATTTCTGTCATGCACACAAGGTGTTTGACAAAATGCTAGGGCTAGCTAGGGGTTTTGGTTGATGATGAAATTTGGCAGGATGAGGTCTCTTTAGATGATAGATATAGTAGTGGAGTTAGTTTGGAAAGATGAGAAACTTGCTAGTGCAAGTATTACCAGAATTCAGTTCTGGACAGAAACTTCAGTGGCATATTTGGTGGACTAAAAAGATTCCAATGGAGCTGATCTCCTGGATTTAAGGTTTTGGTTGGAAGGACTACTAGATGGCAAAGTTACAGAAGCAATGGAGCTAGGGAAAAGTAGGGTTGCATTTATAACTCAAGGATGCGACAGAATTTGAAAAGAGGATGTTTCACTCAAAATTTTCAAAGGATATAGTTAGGTTTTTGCTCAAAAGTGACACATAGGAACCACCTGACCTCTCATAATTTTTGTAGGATTTTAAAACAATTATTTAAAATACTTGTAATGCAAGAGAAGCATTTTAAGTATTGAAAAAGCTTTTTAAAAGTATTACTTTGTGGAAAATTTTATTATGAAAATGTTTCCTACTGTTTCTTATGATATAAATCAAATGATTTACAAAACAACCAAGGACCACAAAATTTCACACAAATAATCTTCTATGGAGGGAAGAATTTTTTGTAAAACAGGAAATAGAAAAGGCTTTGAAATTAATAAATGACCTAGTGTAATTCAAAACTTTATCTCTGGCCAAATTCTACTTAAAGAAAATATGATTAAATTTTTGGGGTGTTACAAACTCTGACCCCCTTAAGAAAAATCTCGTCCTCGAGATTTGTTAAGGGCAGAAGAACTGAATGCAAATTACAACAATGATCATATAAAGAATGCAATCATGGCAATGCACTTACGACATACGCCCTAAATTACAATATAACTGTTGCAACACGTAAACTAGTGCTAGGTACAGCAACAATGACCGTCTACGGTCTGAAGGAGAGATCTACAGGGTCTTGTGGAAAGGTTCCCGGTGCTGGGGCATATTCTTCTTCTTCCGGGGGAAGTGAAGGAAGTAAACGAAGAACACACCCTTCCGGAGTTGGCCATGGTGGTCCACCAATGGCGATATGAGGATTTAGAACAACAAGGTAATGGAGGTAATCCATTAGTTGCTGCGTTAGATGCTCCTGGGCCATCACATACTGAATGAGGTTGGCCAGAGCTAGGTCTCTTTCTATACGATCACAACGGAACGTGCCTTCTGCTGCAGAAGCTGCGTGGCTCGAGAAATAGTAGTATTTCCTTTCACTGGCAGCGGGTACAGTGAAACGAAGATGGGTAACTGCTTCATAAGCAGCAACCTCAATAGCCATGCCTGAGGTTGGCATGGATCTCCTGACGAAGACAACATATGGAGGGCCTTGATTTAAATCCTCTCGTGGGATGTGCACAACTGCCCAGTATTTCGAGGAATCAGGGGTGATCCTCATTTTGAACAACTCATACTTGGGTGGGTTGCTGGAACCAATTGTATTGCAGGTCAGATCCCACAAAACCTTAACGAAACTACCAGGGCTTGCATCTAGAGTTCCTAGGTAGGCTCCGGGATGAGACATGGAAGGATGAATGGAGAAGAGTGGTGCTCAAGTGTGGTGGTGGCTGGTGTGGTGCATGGACACGGCCCCTTATAAGGTGCCTAGGTCAGGAAACATGATGCGGCGCTGGTATGACTTGTGCATCAGCTCCAACATAGGGTTGTCCAAGTCAAATTCTCGGACACCACTTCTCGAAAGGAGTGTGACGTATTACTATGCGTGTCGGCAGTTATGTCTAGCATTTACTCTGTCGCCACATGCCAACCATTTATGCTATATCACACATAGTACCATTAAAAGAATGTCACATGGGTAACTTACAAGCTCACTACGCCATGCGACTGCTATATTGAAAATACAAGACAACAGTACTACTAAGATTTGACAATATTCCTGGTGGAATCAGTCCACCTCATTGACATCTAGCCGGGCGTGTCTTGCAGATGTCGAGGCTTCTCTGTGAGCTTCAGTTTCGGAGTTGTTCGGGGTGGGATGTGGAGCTATAGTGCTAGGATAGCGATGATGCCCCTCATGGGGTCTCGTGGTCACAATCCCGTTGGTGTAGGTCTCCAAGAGGCGACAGAGTTCCCCTGGGGAGGCGAAGGCATTGCCGGGGTGGATGATAGGAGCAGACCTTGGGGGCTGAACTGGCCTCCCAAGCAGCATTATCGGCATGTCGGTTCCGGCTGCAGCTTCACTTCTCACTGGTGTGAGGAGTGCAAGCGTCCTGCGAGTTGCAATCAGGTCATTAGTGACCTGATCGAATAGTGCCACTTGCACTCTCAGGTAGCGCACCAGATGCACTAGAGCAGGATCCGACTCATGGTCTCCGTTGGCGACCTGGATCGGGCTGCCATAGCCTTCACGACTAGGGTAGTAGAAGAAAGGGCGGTTGTTAATCCTCAGCGACAAATGCCGAAGATGAACTATACCCTCTCGGGCTGCAAGTTGGATGGCTTGGGGCTCGTCGGAGGTTGTCTTCCTGGTGAACCGGTAGGGACGCTCTGATGTGGTGCCCCTCCCGTAGATGTGCACTGTGGCCCAGAAGTGATGGATGGCATCACTTGTGTGTTCCTGGTACACAACATATTCTGGGGGTTCGTCTATGCCAAAAGCACGACGAGTGAGATTGGCGAGGATTGCTACGAAATCTCCAAGCTCAGATGTGGTGGTCTTGTTGCGGATGATGGGACCAGGCATCTTGGTGGTTTGGAAATCAGAGTGCGAGTGAGAGTTGTGATGTGCTGAGTTCGGGCAAGGCTTCCCTTATAAGCCAGCGGAGTCTTCCATCACATGCTTGTCGATGGGACAACTCAGGTGTCGGCTACGGGCGCACGGCCTATGGCCTAGGACGATAGGTTGGGCACCGACTATCAAAAAGAGGTCGGCTCGCCAGTGTGCAGGCTATCGGATAGGATGGGCTTGATGGTGGATAAGAAAGGATATGGATGGTGTGGAAACCTAGGGATAGTGACCAGGCTAAGAGAGGATTAGCCGGTGGTCAGCCGGGCTCTGATACCAAGGTTGTCGGGGCCGGAATTCCGGGTCATAAATTCCAAGAAAACGACCCTTATGTCACCACCAGCCCCAGGATTACTGTTGCTGGTGGATATTTCCTTGATATAGAATTCCAAGCAATTACAAGGATTAGAGTACAAGACCTTATAGGTCCATTGAGTACAATAATGATTTCCAGTAGCAGATGATGGAAGCGACTCGTGGATCTCCAACGTTGATGGAACTCCATTCCCACGGGAACAGGTTACCTGGATAACTCCTATCTCGCGTGGCTGCTATCTCCGAATCCTAGGTTAAGGGGTGTCTTCGCAGTACTCCTCTCTGAATCATGATCTGGCCAAGACAATAGCCAGGGAGAAGCCAGTGAGTACGTTTGAATGTACTCGCAAACATCAAGAACAAAAGATATACCGGATGCATATGCTCGTGATGAATTAAATTACATGCATGTGCTGACTGAGTATTAAAGCATGGCATGACAAATATTCATACAGAAAATAAGTCATGTTATTAGTAAATCAAAGAAATGAAATGGAAAGAGAAATGCCAAACGGGTGTCTAAAAGAGAATCGGGCGAGACAGGACCGCCCGAGAACTCAAGCAACACCATGAGAGGTCTTGAAGAGAAATGCCAAACGGGTGTCTAAAAGAGACGCCTCGAGAGGTCTTGAAATTAAATTCCACAGTCGGGTGTCTGAAGCGACGCCTCAAAAAGGGCTTATAAGAAAATAATACAACAAGTATCCAGGTGGACTAGCATCCCAAGTGATACTCAGAAACGAAAATAAACTTAAGTATCCCGGGTAGTCTTGCCATCCCAAGAGATACTCAAGGTTAAACATAAGAGGAAAAGGTTAGTCCACAACAATATCCATATCAACAATAATATTCATAATAGCACCAGTAGTGACAATCATTATCCTGCAAAAGGAACCATGATCACTTTAATTATTTCCTCCAGAGACTGACACTAAGACCGACACATGACCAACCCAGACTGTAGTCCTTAACCATGGACACGGCTATTCGAATAGATATAACTCTGCAGAGGGTGTACTCTTTACCCACAAGTAAAGGATTTCTTTAGCTAGCACTGAGACGCTGACTAATTCCCGTTACAGCCTTCGGGTTGAAAACACACCTGACCAGCACACACCAGATTAACTTTCCGGATGCCAGGAATCACCCAAAGCATCATTCAAAAGAAACTCTAAGGCGGGGAGACCATCGTCTCAAGTAGCATGGGATCACTATTAACACGCGTGGATTACAAGGGGTGCCCCCCTCTCGGCCCAGCCGGATACACCCATGCCCCCTGGCCCGATGACTGGCATTACAGCCGGTACCTGGAAACCCTCATTGTGGCCTCTCTGTATGGTGTGTGCAGGGAAAGGTGTTAACAACTTACTAAACCGTACCCTACCTGTGGCGGGGACAAGTGGTAGCACGAAACCAGTATGGGGGTTACCGGAACAAGACCCGATCTATGGTCAACTCAGGAGGTTTAAGTTTTCCTAAAGTGGTTAGCACAATATAACTCATTGGCAGTACCCAACAGGGTCACCACCTGGTATGTTCCAACATACCCTCACTGATCACTCTCATCACAACAAGATTTCAGTCTCACGGTCACTTTTCTCGTGACTGATTCTTCCTGCAAATTAGCTTTGGACCAACACAGTACATATGGCACAAAAAATAACCGTACTCACTTATACTTCATGTTTAAGTGAAGATAAAATATCATCAAAGGGGAATCATGCATGTATGACCAATAGTATGCAAATTTCATATGAGTTCAACATATTCATAAGTCAATTCTACATGCAAACAAACACTATGCATTCACCATATCATGTGTTCAAGATGCTTGCCTTGAGCATGCAGAAAGATTGGGTGCATTCCAAAACTTTCAAAATTATATCTCCCCTCCATTTTTCCAATTTTCAAAATAATTTAATTACCACATAATTCCAAAACAGTATATAAAAGTTGTTTGGAAATTTTTGAAATAAATACTAAAATAAACTAGATAAAAATTTGACAAACACCAGAAAAAGAATTAAGTCACTTGGAGCTGTGGTTTAGAAACTAGAGCCAGTCAAAGTTAGGGTCAACTCTGGATTTCAATTAAAACAGAAAAAGAAAACGGTTTGTTCGGAAATATGCTTTTAGAACTAGAAGACGTACTTCAGTGATTACGCTTTCATAGAACACGCCTTCCAGAGGAGGAGACGCACTTTGAGGCATACGCCTCCACTTAAATGAGCTGGCACAGTGCTGGGTCACTGACAGTGGGCCCTCCTTGCCCACTGGTCAGGTTTGACCAGTCCACGCGCGCGCCGTCTCCTCTGGCCGAACAGAGGCGGCACTCCAGCGATGCTCGCCGGCGAACGGCGGCACCCTTCGGGGATCTGAGCACCTGGGTGTGCTCAATACGTCGAGGCGAACCCGTGGGTACCCGCCATGGTCGCCAAAGTGGGCTGAGCCGCCGACGGCGAGCTCTCCGGCGGACGGCGGCGTCGGGTGAGATGGGGCTTTCGCCTACGGCGATTCCTGATCAAAATCGAGCATGGTGATGGATTTGTGGGTGCTCCAGGGTGCTGTTGGTGAAGAGAGTGGAGAGGGGGAGGCCCTAGTGGTGTTGAAATCGACCGGAAGGTGGTGGCGGGTGCCGTGGCCGGAGTCGAGGAAGATGACCTCGTCCGGTCACTTGGATGCTTGAGGGGGGTCAAAGAGGGGGAGGGGAGTGTGGTGAGGATTCTAGCGAGCTCGGGGTGAGCTTTTATAGTGCGAGGGGTCGGCTCCGCGGTGTCCCGAGGATGAGCACGGCGGCGGTGGTCATTACGGCGGCAGGTGAGGCCGTTGAGGTCGGCAGAGTGGATGGTGAGGGCGGTGGCCGCTCGAAGTTACTCCTGGGAGGAGTTGGGCTGCTCGGGACGCGCCACGCGGGTCGGGAAGAGACATGGCCGTGCGGGACTCGTCGGGCGCGGTCTTGGGCGTCGTGGACGGCGGTGGACGGTGCTAGGGACCAAGCGAGGGTGTCGGCGAGCTTCCAGGTGGTCGAGCCGATCCAGAGAAGGATCAGGATGAGAGGGGGAGGCAGCAGAGCGGTGGCAGCAGCTCGGTGCCGACGCGTGCCAAACGCGCGCTCTGGACACGCTCCGGACGTGCACGTAGCGTGCTCGACAAATTGCTTCAGTGGTCTAGGAGCCTCTGATGCTAGTGCAAATTAACAGTACTATGAGCCTAGTTGTTAGAGAGCTAATGGACATGCTGGTTTGGCGAAATGATCAAGTGTCCAGTGCAATATAGAAAGTGGCAACATTTCTGTCATGCACACAAGGTGTGTGACAAAATGCTAGGGCTGGCTAGGGGATTTGGTTGATGATGAAATTTGGTAGGATGAGGTCTCTTTAGATGATAGATATGGTAGTGGAGTTAGTTTGGAAAGATGAGAAACTTGCTAGTGCAAGTTTTACCAGAATTCAGTTCTGGACAGAAACTTCAGTGGCATGTTTGGTGGACTAAAAAGATTCCAATGGAGCTGATATCCTGGAGTTAAGGTTTTGGTTGGAAGGACTACTAGATGGCAAAGTTACAGAAGCAATGGAGCTAGGGGCCACCTGTAAATTCTTTAGTTAAAACAGGCCTCAGGAGTAGTCATCCTAGTATCG